>CM033472.1:171806311-172425061 GCA_019447015.1 Hymenochirus boettgeri
TCTGTTCAGCCTTCTCCAGTTGTTTTCGAAAATTTTCCTTCAGCTAGAGAGAGAAGGAAAAGTAATTTAGAACCTCAGATATTTGGGCTTATTTAATAAAAGATGCCTGTGTTATTAATCACATTAACCATCTGATATTATCAAATGTTTTCTAACTGTTGTAGTCCAGAAGAAGGGTAGCACCTGATTGGTTGCTGCAGATTAAGGCTGGCACACACAGAGATATTTTGAAATATTGGTGGGCATGAAAATTCTGTGGTACTAACAGTAACTTTGTGATTTTGTTTTGGCAAAGTGGGCTGAAAGAAAGATCTGGGATGGTGAAAAATCACCGCCGATCATATGGCTTTTCGGAAGTTGCTATGTTTACTGTGACCGCAATGATTCGGATTGGCCAACCAGAAGAACATGGAATAATAATCAGAATAATGTACCTGGGCTGTTCCTCTCCTGTTTGCGCTTTTCTTCCTCTGCCTCCACTAGTCTCTGCTTAGTAAGCAGGAGCTCCTGTTTAACACTTCTGCTTTGTCTTCTGCCTGTAAATGAAATAAAACCTCAAAAGGTAAATAAAACTTTCAGCCTTAACTGGTTAACATGTGAAAAAAATTATTTGATTTCCAAGTGGTAAACTTTCACAATTGCAGCTGGGTAACTTCCTATCTGTTTTAACTCCCTGGGTTATTTAAACATAGCAATGTGCTGCTGTTACAATAATCAGGTAAAAATGCTTTGTAAATGGGAATTGTTATGCTGCCCAAGTTCAGTAAATTAAAAACTATATGTATTACATATCGATTGATTTTCTCTCCTGCTGGAGAATAAATTACCATATGCAAGGTTCACCGTTTCCACAGAGAGGGAACTATTGAATTAACTAAGGTAGACTGAAAATATAATCATGCCCTAAATGATGGACTTTATTCTGTCCTATTAATTTCATAGGAAAAAATTTAGGTTCCCATGTTTAGTGTTTTTTTTTTATTTTGTTCTACACAGGCTTTACATGGTTGACTTGGCAAGGTTGGCAGAAGCATGGGTCGAATTATCCAATCTAAGTGTATTAGTTAATACACTTTTCAAGTGTATTAGACTAAATACTTCTGTAAAGTGTTTAGAAACAGGAAATTAAATCAAAAACGTTGCAAATGAATTTGGAGCCTAAAGTCAGTGGTGGTAAGTGTGTAGTATAAAGCTGGAGAGTTAAATACAAACTTTTAAACCTTTAAAATGCAAAAGCAATTTGACAATTTGCAGTATTGGTGCTCAATTTCGTATTACAATACATATATTTGATTGGACTTTACTGATCCAAATCATTGCGCAGTGCAATTTTACTGGTAACCAGTTTCATGTGCCAGGTCATCATTTCCTGTTCTCTACGCATTGCTGCGTTTCCTGCAATCTTCTGTTCTCCTCTGTAAGAAAAAAAAACAATTTAGAGAATAGATTGGTTGCCAATTTGCAATGTAGAATAATAGAGATCAGTAAAGGCAGGGCCGGTTATACGGTCATTAGCTAGCGAGATGATATTCAGCAAAGTGTAAAGAAGCACAATGCAAATTTGTGCTTTATCAAAGGACATTAAAAAGAAAAAATAAAAACAGCACAGACAACCTGCCTGTCATCAAAAGTAAAGCGGCTTTGTATGTTTTAAGGAGCTTGATATAACATTTCCAACCAAAATAAGATGCGGAGTCGCACTCCAAAGTGAATGGTGAGTTTTTCCAAACCAGTCATCAAACAATACACGTTTCAGGGATACAAGTCTGTATTTGTATCCCTTGAAACATTGTATGTGTGATGACTGGTTTGGAATAAACTCACCATTCACTTTGGAGTGAGACTGCATCTTATTTTGTTAAAAAAAACAATTTTGCTTTATAGTCCAATATATGTAGTAAAAAGTAGAGTATGTGATACTTTTAATGGACTAACAGTTTATTTAGTAGACAAGCTTTTGAGGGATCTACCCTCTTCCTCAGGTCAGAGCATACTGATTAAAACAAAGGTTAAAAGAAAAGTAAGGAGCTAATTACATTAGATAACAAGATGATAAACCCAAGGGGGGGGGGGATTCCAGAATATAGTGAGAATGAGAGAGGGTAATAAAATAGAGAGATAACAGCATACTAGGGTGGGCAACCAAATGGAGAGAAGAGAAAGGTAGCAGGGGGATGGGGGAATAATGTGGGGGATTCTGGATGAGGAGAAAAAACAGACACTGAGAATATGTACATATGTATACCATCCACATATGGTCTTAGTTTTTTGGAACTATTGTATTCCTTGGAAGTAGGGAAACTGGATGTCTGCACCCGCAGGAGGTAGTGTGCATATGGACTATACCACTGCTTTATATAACATAATATTTACAAGACTTGTAGTATATTTCATGTGGAATTCCAGATGTATTTGTTTGTCTATCAATAACTTAAAGGATAACTATACTCTTAAAAATGTACTTTTAAAAATGGAAAGTACCAGGGCAGGGAGGATTATTGATTATTTTTACCTCACAAATATAATTCGTTAAGGAGCTACAGCACGTACAGTTTTTATTTGACAGGTTATATTGCCTGGTTATTCTCTTTATGTACTATTCACTAGAATAACAATATACAGGTTTTAGTTTTATAAATTTCTAAAAAGCCCAACCCAGGAAATATGCACAATTTTATGGTTTAATTAAAAACACTTGCTGCCCTGAAATTGTATGAGATTTAAAGCTCAAATATTGTGTAACAAAGTAATTTCTCTTTCCTGATGGACATGACATCAAAACAGAGATACTAATAGAGGGAGGATTCAGCTATTTGGTTGCCATAACAGAAGCAGCCAAGACCATGGCCTAGAGGTTGCAGGCTGGTGCATTCAATTGTCCAAAAATTCACATTTTTCAAAAGATGCTATATTTAGAAGTTTTCAGTTTGCAGTTATTAGTGGTAACAAAATGCTATTATTGTTATGCTCTGGAGTTTACCCTTTAGCAGGTTGGGATGTCAGATTAAGACTTGATTAGGCACTTTAAATGATTAAGCACTTTATTGAATTGTATTTTATGGGTAGCCCCATGTGGGGCCCCGTGTCATCATGAATCACATATGTAGGTGGGGCTAGGGTTTTAAAAGTTGATGTGACTCACACTGATTGTACTGAGGAAGGGACAGTGCGTCCGAAACGTTGTGTATGTGTTTGAATAAACACACTTGGTTCACCTAACTAGTGTGCTCCCCCATCATTTTCTTGTGCTATAGAAACTGTTTGGTTCTGGGAGGGAGGGCTAGGGGGGGATAGCACCTGTCTATTTGTCTGGCAAACAGCCAAACATCGTGTGTGCTGGAGTGTACCCTGAAATTTTGCAGATTAAGACTTGCCATAGCTAAAAGTATTCTTGACAAAAACACTATCTTCCTGTACTGTAAACCATTAAAAGGTTTACAATTCCTTTGTGCGGCGCAGCAGCACAGTTAAATAGTACACATCGTAATAGCTGCAAATGTATGGAGTTTCATTGTGTTTCTTGTTGACTAGTATGAAAGATCCTAAAATAATCATGGGAGTTTCATAAGAATGCAGAGGTTGAGTATGCATCTGGGTAGCTTGCAGGAACAAGGGTTGTAATATTTATGTTGAAGTTAGCTCTACTTTAAAATTACTTTCATTCATATAATAACTTTGCAAGAACTCCATAATTAGGATTTTAATTATATATAAGAAGGGAAAAGAAGTTTTTTTGGAAAAATGAAGGCAACACAGTCAGTACTATTCTCACAAGAAACCGAAAGGAATCAACACACTAAAAAATCTTTTCTTTTGCCACATTAGAGATCATGTAAATGTAAAAGGGAAATATTACTTACATTTTCTCACTCTGAGCAGTGAGTGTTACAGTAAAAATATACAATAGTAGGAATCCACAATTTTTTGGGACTAAAGCAAAAACTTAACTGTAAATAAGCTCTCCAAAAACAAGGTATAATATCTTGCCTATATAAATACAGTATGTGAACATTCATGCAGCCCAAGAAGGGTTTTTGCTGTCTTTATACTAAATGGTGTGCTCACCTACTCACCCGGCATATGAAGAATAAAATGCTGACATTGCTTTGTCACCACATAGATATATCCCTGTCATCCAATAATAAAAACTGATCAAATATTCATAATACTTCACCAACAGAACTTACAAGAGTAGTAAAGCTAGTTACACACTAGCGCTAAGCCCAATACCATAGGATCCTACGGTATCTGTGCTTTTCCGGCAGTGTGTGTAGAGGCTGTCCCAAATGAGGGTGGGCCGACGAAACATTCCCCTTAGCTGCGGGTAGCGGTGCTCTCTATAGATGGAGTGGCATGACGAGGAAAAAAACTAGTCATGTGTATAGGAGAAACACTTGGGACGGTCTATCCCGACCTTTAAAAAATGATGGACAGGATCCTTGCAGATCTGTCATTTAAAAAAAATTTTCCTTTCTGTACCCACTTTAGAATGCTGAGGATGTGAGGAAAAGATAATGATGAAATGCTCAAGTGCAGGAGACCAGTAAGATGGTTTGGCATGTCCTACACTTAAAACAAAAAACTATTCCTTGCAGTAACCTATCTCGGAGATATATTAGCTGGCATTTTTAGACAATGAGACATGGCATGAGATATGCCCATGACATAGCAATGGGAACTTCTATCTACGTCTGCAAAATATAATCCTTTACTGATGGCATCCTGATAACCCCACAAAACAGAGACAGAGACATGTAGGATTTGTTATTGATGTTCTATATGAAATATTTTTTATTGTTATGACAAAGGAAAATGTTCTGAGTTAACCCCCTTTCTTTGCAACTCTGAAACCATATAAATCAAATAGTTATGCTATTGACTGACGTAATATGCCACTTGAAAGGAGTGCCAACTGAATACATTCGCGGGCTTTGTAACGTTTTGTCTTTCTGAGCATAAAAAAAATATTACTGAAATTAAAAACAAAACTATAATAAGCTTGAATTCTTTGGATTCCAAAATGATATGGCTATCTCTCTTACATCAAAAAAACATGCATGTGTACCCTTCTGCAAAAACATAAACACCAGGTGTGATGAAAAAATGATTTTGTGTTATTGATCCACCAATGAGATAATGATTGACACTACTTAAAGAAATGAACTCAAGTAGGTCAGGGGCAGCAAAGTTACTTGACCTCAGCGGCAACATACCAAGAAGATCTGAAGTGATGTTCAGTGTTATAGGAACCTCGCCTTCTCACTTAATGTACAATTCTGCAAAGGATCTGCATAGTAACCTGTTGTCTAGTCTGCCATCCTGCAGCTAACCAAACACAATAAAACACCCTTACTCTGCTGGAAAGCAAGCTTGAAGGGATATAGATAAATCGCAGAAGAAAGAAAGGGACTTTTTTTATTCATCTTAAGAATTGAGTAGGACTTGCAGGTTTACTTGTGGTCTATGGGAAAAAAAATTGTGTATACCAAATGGCAACTCTGTCTTTGTATTAGTTCTGGCTTTCAATGGCATCTACTTTACTCAAAGCAAATATCCACCTCTTAGTAAAGGTGCCCCAGTACTTTCACCTTCATGGGACACATGTCTGTTATTTCCTTCTAAAAGATGGAAGTTAGCAGACCTTTTTAGCCTTTATAGTTTTACATATATATCACAGGAAAGCAAGCGAAACAACAAAGCAAATTGCTTTTTTGTTAAGAAAACTTTATGAGCTTATTTCTACCAACTGGAGATAAAGTGGTCTGTCAAACTAACAGACTAAAACACAGCTAAGCAGAGGCGGCGCACGGGAGAAAAAATATTGCAAAAGGAAGCTGAATATCTTAAATCTACAAAACAATAAACAGTATCACAGGAAAACTACCTCCTGGCCAGTTAACGCAGTGATCAGTGGATCCGAAACCCAGATGCGAAAGCAAAAAAGGGCAGTACTATCAAATTTTCTTGGAGTACCTTTCCTTTGTAGAGTGGGCGGAAGGAGAGGGAGGTGCTGCATCTGTGTATTTCTTCAGAGCTGCTGTTTAATCTGTTACTGACAGATTAAAGAGGAACTAGTGCTGCTGGAAAGCAAGATAAACGCAGGAGGTGTGTGTTGGTAAATCCGTCCACCCTGTACACGTCCACCAGTTAGGAACCAATGGAACATGGGAACATTTAAAACAGAGAACAAGTACAGTCAGTGTAATTGTTCTCGTTCCATTTGTAGTAGTGTATTTATTGGTAACATGGCCCGAGGTTAAGGGGAAAAACTATACGTGTTTAACACATAATGGCAAATTACCATAAAAACCCCAGCATTTATGCCAGACTAAAAGGTGACTATACCTAAAAAATTAGCATCACAAAAGACACTTCTCAGGGAGGTAGGAAAGCATATGTTACCTCCATGGGTGGTGAAGCTATCCAAAGAAAGAATACTTGGACTCCACCACTCCTCATGGCATGCGTGGACTGTTTCTTAAGTTGCCATGAGATAGCAATTTATTGGTCGAATTCTCTGTAATTTGCAACATGTATGGTGGGCCGCCTTAAAATAGGCACAACTTCTTTATCGGGGGTGGGTAAAATTTGGCGCAGAAACATATTATTGTCCGCCGATTGCCGGAATATCAATCCGTTTATGGGACCACTTTAGGAATGGGAGATATACAGTGGTTTCTGTAAAATTGTGAACGCCATAGATCATGTGCCGTGGCTGACAGCACTCCACGTTTGCAATGCAAATACTTTTCTTTTATAGGTATATAGGTTGCCTTCACAAATGACCGGATGCAGTGCGTCAGGGAGTATGGGTAAATGTATAGTATAACTTTAAGTAGAGCTACAACACTGTACAAGTATTAAAAAAACATAACAGGGTTATATAGATATAATAAAAGTGCTTGAAACTGAAAAGCATGAGCATATACACATGCCCAAAAAAAGGCAAAATCCGTCTGAGGCAACAGTATTTGCCGATATAAGGAAGTGTTGGAAGCCCAATAACCTTGCAGAATGTGGGGTATCAAACAAGCGATCCGATCCCTATAAAGAGTAAAAAAAATGTATAAAAGGGCATGTCCACCCCCCAACTTAAATTTTCCCCACTGTGTAGTGTTAAAGATCCTTATGTGGTCTTTTTGCTCCTTAGGTTGTCCTGCACGGCCTGCCCTAAAAAAATGAGAGTAGGACCCTCGTGTGTGTCAGTCCATGCCTGTCACTTTCTGCGCATGCATGCGCCTAGCAGTGGAGTCTCCACCCCTCCCTCCCCTCTGGATCCCTCATAATGTATCTTCCTTGGGAAAAAAAAAAAAATCAATGCAAGGTAAGGCCACCACACTCCAACCCTAATACTACCTTTAAAACTGTAAGATCATCCCCCAAAGTTGTACTTAAGAGCGACCTTGCTCCCTCTTTGACCAGCAGCCACGTGATTGGCTGAGACATCAGAACGAGGGCTACCCCCTTTCTGCCTTTCTGTTCCAGAAGTAGCGAAGAGGCCAAGACTTAGGGAACAAAGGTGGGTAAGTTATGATTCTAGGCTGTATATCTAAAAAAGTTTAAAGCTGCTTAGAGTTGAGGAGGTTCCCTACATTATATAAATTTAGAGATTTGGGGTGGAATAACCCTTTTAACAGTATAATGCAACAAGAAACTATGGAATAGTTTATTGTGGATAATAAACATTCTCCCAATAACTACCAACCCAATAGTTAGTGATTTAATATAACTACATCACAAAATCAATAAATTAAGACTAAGGGGTATGCATCAGGCATGTCTGTTGTAGTTTTATCATGTTACAATAAAGGTGGTGTTTTTATTGAAATTGTGCTAAATGAAAGTGGCACAAAATCTTATTTTTTGCAGCACAAAACCGCACAATTGTAATACTAACCAACCAGCCTGGTTTCATATTCAGATTCTATTGTAGGGGACTGGTGATCTTTTGACCTTTTTTTAAAAAAAATGCTATCTTCCAAAGAAAAGCAGCACAAATCTTAAAGGGTATGTTCATCCTAAAATCTGTAATTTTATATAATGTAATTCTCCCCTTCCTAATCCCAAACAGAAGGTCTGTTTCTAAAAAAAAAAAAAAAAAAAAAAGAGAAACCTTACTTACCAGCCAGGGTCCCACGTTGCAGAGTTGCATTGAGAGCTTGGCTGTAGCCTTGCCTGTGATTGGCAGACAATAACAGACACGGCTGCCATCTATTGAAACAGCCAAGGGCTGGTAAGTTTTTTTTTTTTTCTATTTTTTCTTTTTTTTTTTTCAAACTAACCATGCGGTTTGGGTTGGGAGGGGAGAACTACATTACAAATATCAGCAAATTGTGGATTCCCAACAGGTAAATTGTGAGGTGCACCCCCTGAGGCCTGTGCCACGTCAGGTAAGCATCAAATCAATATAGGATATGCAGGGAGGCACACTCAGGTAGAAATTAATAGCAAACTTCCATTTATTAAGTGCTCAACATACAAGCCAGGTACACAACGTTTCGGGGGGTCCCCCTTCCTCAGGGTGTAACAAAATACTACAAGTGCAAGGAATATATAGTGACATCATTGAACAGGGGCCTGTCTAATGATTCACTATATATTCCTTGCACTTGTACCACCATACGGGACTGTCACCACCATATGTTAGTCGCAAAAAAGAACAGGCTAGGCGGTTCCTAAATAATTGCTCAAATGTCAGTAGGTGAATTCGATGTAACTTCATTGGCTTCTATGGGCTGTTAAAGTGCAGTATCAGCTTTTCTACCTCTGCAATAATTTTCACCATGGTTAAAAATTAACACAAGTCAACAAAATTATAGATACTAGTGGTATTATTTTGGATGGTCTAAAGGACGCTATGGTTAATGCTCATTAATATAAATGGACTATTGGTATGATTTCTCCCTACTGATGGTAGGTATTCCAAATAATAATACATGGATTACGAGGTCTGACCGATCACTCACTCATACATTAAACGATAGTTGGTGGATACAGCAGTTCGTAACAAGATTGGGGGTCGAGCCTGTGATAGCACTTGTGTATGAAGCTTTAGCGTAAGGTGTAGACTTACCAGTATGAAAGGCAAAATTATAAAGTAAAAAGTATGTTATATGAAGTTTAAGATTTGTTTATTTTATTTTATAAATTAATGAAAGCAAACTGAACTTAAGTTGGCATGAAGATTAGTCTGTATGTGTTAATGGCTTCTATTTTACATGTCATTGTTCAAACCAATGGACTGTGACCTCATGGTAAGTATAAGGTTAGCAGGTTGCATTTAACAATGCTGCAAACTATGGGGAAAGACAGAAACTAGACTAATGTTAGCATTTTTATAGGTAGCAATATGGTAAAACAATGTACTTGATGTAAATATGTATAAACATTTTTATAGATATTCCAACATATTTATACTTACAAAACACACAAACTTCCATAGAATATGCTGAGTATTTCTTGCGAATTAGAGCCACACAACAGAGCTCTGTTATAGTAAAATACACATTTTTTTTTTAAGAAATAAAGTGTAAAAGTGACAACTGTTGAAACAAGCAAAATAACCCCCGGCCCACTAGGCATCTTTTCCAGGGCATGAGGAATATTGATGCTATCCTGGCTCATCAGGACAAGGCACGGCCTTCTCATTTCCTTTCTAGCAGGATCCATTTCCTGTTTGGTCATCTTGTGCTGTTATTCTGTAATTTAGCTTTGTGCTATGTGCTTTCCTTTGCTACCTGCATTACTGGACTGGATGCTTGGGATCCCTGCTGGGGTTGGGTAGCAGGCTGGGTCCCTGTGGCAGTTTTTATAGAGTTCAAAGTTTTACTAAACCAGGAATTTTTGGCAGCCTGGATCTCACTGTGCAGAGCACCACGCTGATGTTCCAACTCCTAAGGGCAAAGGAAGATGCAAAGAAAAGTCAGCTTCATGTACATGTAGCTAATGAATGTTAGAGAATGTAAAGGGCATGTCCACCCCCAGATTAAAAACCTATACTTGCCTCCCCCTCCAAACCCCTAGATTATAGTTATGGTAATCACCTTCCTGCAGTCACTAAAGATCAGAATACTTATCTTACAGAGGAGGTGAGGAGTGGGGAGAAGCGTGACAGGGAAAGCTCAGAGAGCCTTTTTTAGAGGAGACACGCAGGACTGAGAAGGCGTGGCTGAATGCAGAGGGAGTCATTGGCTGTGTTGCTCCAACAGGCTGATTTCTGCAATAAGAACCTTGCACAGATGCAGTTTTTTTGTGTCCCAGAAAGGTAAGTTTTCTGGGCATTAGGGATCATGGGGAGGTAACTATGATCTCTGGGGTTGGGATAGGGAAGGTAATTTATTTTATTCTGGGGGTGGACATGCCCTTTAAAAAAATTCCTGGACAAAAATATAATAAATGTGGTTGTATGATCATTACAGATCACTTTCTTAACAAGGAGGCCAACAGTTTAAATTTGTCTGTGAGTGATCTAACCACTGTACTATGTCGAGTATCACATTCTGTATATGCAAGACAAATTGAGAGGCTAAAATTGCATAAAATGTTTAGTGTGAATACTATTCAAGATTTACACTACAATACAAATACTTTTAATACAACCTCTCCATACATTAGAATTCCCAGATACAATACAAAGTATAACCTCTGGATATTAGCTTCCTTTCTTCCACCCTTGTCACCTCCAAACAGCTTTTTATTACATACAGTTCCCTTGTTTGTACCATGTATGTATTCATAGTATGTACCAACATAATATTCATTTGCCATAGAAGATGTTGGTGTTATACAAATCTACAACAATTATGATAAACAATATGCATTCCAGCTCTGCAGGCCAATTCACTCAAATTATTAAGCACCTCGGTATATACACCTATGTCTGTGTATAAAATGATCATACATTTAAATATTTAAACTGACAGCTGTTGTTGGAATGTACATATACTTTTTTTCCCACCTCTTGCCATAAGTGTATTTGTGTGTGAATATAAATGTGTATGTGTGGTATTTGTGTTTTTACAACCTTTGTCAAAGTGCAAGTTCACCCCTCAAATGTAAAGTTGTATATATATAAGTGTATATATGTAAACCACCACTCAACCCTCAAAACAGCAACAGCTTAAAGCAGGAGTGGGCAATTAAATTTGTCAGGGGGCCACATGAGGAACTTAAACTATTGTGAAGGGCCGGGCCAATAGGTTTAACTCCGTTCTCATTATAGAGATTGCAAAACTGGATTTTATAAACAGATTAAATTAATATTGTTGGTTCACCGGATTTTTTTTATTTGCTGAAATTTTTAATAGAGAGTTGAAAGTGTGTAATATTTCCGATCCATTCCATAAAATTAATTTATTTTTGGGGGGTGGGGTGGGGGTGGTGTCTAGGTCTAGTATTGAGGGGCAAGTCAGGGGCAGCCAAAGGGCTGCATGTGGCCCCTGGACCTTACTTTGCCCAGGTCTGGTTTAAAGGATATTCAGCGTGTGCCACTTGCACACAATGAAAACAAGCATTTAAGGTTCTGATCACCAGAAGCTAGCCTTCCATTCAGGATCTCGTGGGGGCGGAGCAACAGCTGCAATGGACAAGAGCAGGAACACAGCAAGATTCAAGGAGGAAAGGTAGGCTATCCAGTAATTTAAACTTGGTTTTACAGTGTATATATCCTTTAAAAGCTGAAAGTTGTAAGACTACACTGAAATGCTGCCTGATGTTTGGTAACCCCTTTTTCTGCTTCCTTGTTCTTCCAGTTAGCAGCTGTCAGTCCTGGATAAGACAGTGGACATCACAGCCAATGACTGAATGCTATTCTCCTAACTGCCTCTGAGCATGTGCGAGCTTGGAAAAGCGTCTAGAAAGGAGCTTAGAGAGGTTGACATTTGTCAGCTTTCTAACTGTTGTTTTGGGTTTAGGGGATATTTTACCCAATTATTATTATTCATCTGAGGGGTAAACATGCCCTCTAAATATCCCCCATTTTAATTTTCCTTACCTGTATTTTACATTTGGCCTCCACAAGCTGCAGCTTAGTTTGTGCCAACTCAAGCTCCATTTCTCGTAGGTGTTTTTTTAGAGAGTCTTTCTCATCATCCATTCCATCTCCTGCTTCCTGTCTGCAGACTCCTGTAGCCTTTAGTGCCCCTTCTTTGCTGAAGATCTCGCTACAGTTATTGCAAGACATTACTTTGGCCTAAAACAGGTTATGGTTTCAGTATTAATGAGACAGTAACACACTTTGTTTTTGAGCTGTAATTAACAATAAATAGGCACTTAAAGGGATAATTCATACAATTCATTCATACAGTTGATACAAAAAGTGAACTATTCCTTTAAAACAGTGATTTAGGACCAGGAGGTAAACGACCTATTCTTTTTTTTTTTAACCTTTTCCTAGCCAACAAACACATGCAGTCTTAAAATATATTGTGGCATCTCACCTTAACTATTTCAAGCTCCTCCCGATTTGCAGTCTGCTGCTTTTCCAGGCGGGTGCTTAGCTGAGAACATATCTGTACAAACAGAAAAAACAATTGTTAGTCTTTGGGTTTTCATATATTTTCAGAATATATACAGTATATTGACCCCAGATATTTTAAGGAAATGTGAACAGTAGAGGTGCAATTGCCACGAAAAGCGCCATGGCCAAATTCAGGCTGATCCCCTTGGTACTACAACTGTTAAAAATCTAATAACATTTAAGTCAATGTTAACAATAAATATTGGTGTGTTAAGAAAAATAAGATATCCCTCTCATTTCTATCAATGCATTTTCCAGTATTAATATCAAAAAAGTCTTGTCATGGCCCCCATGGAATTTTTTTTTTTTGTCAAAAAAAAAGCTGTGATAGCAGGAAATAGTGGCTCAAGTCAAATGTGCTATAACCATTGTAATTATATGAAGAAAAATTCTTCCATCTTTCTACTAAACTCAACAGTCCCGAATTAGTGTTTACCTGTTTGTACTCGGCTATAATTGCTGTTGTTTTTTTGATTTCTTGTTCAGCCTTCTCCAGTTGTTTTCGAAAAATTTCCTTCAGCTAGAGAGAGAAGGAAAAGTAATTTAGAACCTCAGATATTTGGGCTTATTTAATAAAAGATGCCTGTGTTATTAATCAGCATTAACCAATCTGATATTATCAAATGTTTTCTAACTGTTGTAGTCCAGTAAGAAGGGTAGCACCTGATTGGTTGCTGCAGATTAAGGCTGGCACACACAGAGATATTTTGAAATATTGGTGGGCATGAAAATTCTGTGGTACTAACAGTAACTTTGTGATTTTTGTTCTGGCAAAGTGGGCTGAAAGAAAGATCTGGCATGGTGAAAAATCACCGCCGATCATATGGCTTTTCGGAAGTTGCTATGTTTACTGTGACCGACAATGATTCGGATTGGCCAACCAGAAGAACATGGAATAATAATCAGAATAATGTACCTGGGCTGTTTCCTCTTCCTGTTTGCGCTTTTCTTCCTCTGCCTCCACTAGTCTCTGCTTAGTAAGCAGGAGCTCCTTGTTTAACACTTCTGCTTTGTCTTCTGCCTGTAAATGAAATAAAACCTCAAAAGGTAAATAAAACTTTCAGCCTTAACTGGTTAACATGTGAAAAAAATTATTTGATTTCCAAGTGGTAAACTTTCACAATTGCAGCTCTGGGTAACTTCCTATCTGTTTTAACTCCCTGGGTTATTTAAACACTAGCAATGTGCTGCTGTTACAATAATCAGGTAAAAATGCTTTGTAAATGGGAATTGTTATGCTGCCAAGTTCAGTAAATTAAAAACTATATGTATTACATATCGATTGATTTTCTCTCCTGCTGGAGAATAAATTACCATATGCAAGGTTCACCGTTTTCCAACAGAGAGGAACTATTGAATTAACTAAGGTAGACTGAAAATAATAATCCATGCCCTAAATGATGGACTTTATTCTGTTTCCTATTAATTTCATAGGAAAAATTTAGGTTCCCATGTTTTAGTGTTTTTTTTTTATTTTGTTCTACACAGGCTTTACATGGTTGACTTGGCAAGGTTGGCAGAAGCATGGGTCGAATTATCCAATCTAAGTGTATTAGTTAATACACTTTTCAAGTGTATTAGACTAAATACTTCTGTAAAGTGTTTAGAAACAGGATAATTAATATCAAAACTGTTGCAAAATGAATTTGGAGCCTAAGTCAGTGGTGGTAAGTGTGTAGTATAAAGCTGGAGAGTTAAATACAAACTTTTAAAACCTTTAAATGCAAAAGCAATTTGACTAATTTGCAGTATTGGTGCTCAATTTCGTATTACAATACATATATTTGTATTGGACTTTACCTGATCCAAATCATTGCGCAGTGCAATTTTACTGGTAACCAGTTCATGTGCCAGGTCATCATTTTCCTGTTCTAGCCGCATGCTGGTTTCCTGCAATCTTCTGTTCTCTCTCTGTAAGAAAAAAAACAATTTAGAGAAATAATTGGTTTGCCAATTTGCAATGTAGAATAATAGAGATCAGTAAAGGCAGGGCAGGTTATACGGTCATTAGCTAGCGTAGATGATATTCAGCAAAGTGTAAAGAAGCACAATGCAAATTTGTGCTTTATCAACGGACATTAATAAAGAAAAAATAAAAACAGCACAGAGCAACCCTGCCTGTCATCAAAAGTAAAGCGGCTTTGTATGTTTTAAGGAGCTTGATATAACATTTCCAACAAAATAAGATGCGGAGTCGCACTCCAAAGTGAATGGTGAGTTTATTCCAAACCAGTCATCAACACATACAACGTTTCAGGGATACAAGTCTGTATTGTATCCCTGAAACATTGTATGTGTTGATGACTGGTTTGGAATAAACTCACCATTCACTTTGGAGTGAGACTGCATCTTATTTTGTTAAAAATAAACCAATTTTGCTTTATTAGTCCAATATATGTAGTAAAAAGTAGAGTACTGTGATACTTTTAATGGACTAACAGTTTATTTTAGTAGACAAGCTTTTGAGGGATCTACCCTCTTCCTCAGGTCAGAGCAGTACTGATTAAAACAAAGGTTAAAAGAAAGTAAGGAGCTAATTACATTAGATAACAAGATGATAAACCCAAGGGGGGGGGGATTCCAGAATATACTGAGGAATGAGAGAGGGTAATAAAATAGAGAGATAACAGCATACTAGGGTGGGCAACCAAATGGAGAGAAGAGAAAGGTAGCAGGGGGGATGGGGGAATAATGTGGGGGATTCTGGATGAGAGAAAAACAGACACTGAGAATATGTACATATTGTATACCATCCACATATGGTCTTAGTTTTTTGGAACTATTGTATTCCCTTGGAAGTAGGGAACTGGATGTCTGCACCCGCATGTAGGTAGTGTGCATATGGACTATACCACTGCTTTATATAACATAATATTTTACAAGACTTGTAGTATATTTCATGTGGAATTCCAGATGTTATTTGTTTGTCTATCAATAACTTAAAGGATAACTATACTCTAAAAATGTACTTTTTAAAAATGGAAAGTACCAGGGGCAGGGAGGTATTATTGATTATTTTTACCTCACAATATAATTTCGTTAAGGAGCTACAGCACGTACAGTTTTTATTTGACAGGTTATTATTTGCCTGGTTATTCTCTTTATGTACTATTGCACTAGAATAACAATATACAGGTTTTAGTTTTATAAATTTTACAAAAGCCCAACCCAAGGAAACTATGCACATTTTTATGGTTAAAACACTTGCTGCCATGAAATTGTATGAGATTAAAGCTCAAATATTGTAACAAAGTAATTTCTCTTTCCTGATGGACATCAAAACAGAGATACTAATAGAGGGAGATTCAGCTATTTTGGTTGCCATAACAGAAGCAGCCAAGACCATGGCCTAGAGTTGCAGGCTGGTTGCATTCAATTGTCCAAAAATTCACATTTTTTCTAAAGAATGCTATATTTAGAAGTTTTCCAGTTTGCAGTTATTACTGTAACAAAATGCTTATTATTGTTATGCTCTGGAGTTTACCCTTTAGCAGTGTGGGGATGTCAGATTAAGACTTGATTAGGCACTTTAAATGATTAAGCACTTTATTGAATTGTATTTTATGGGTAGCCCCATGTGGGGCCCCTATGTGTCACTCATGATATCACATATGTAGGTGGGGCTTAGGGTTTAAAAGTTGATGTTTGACTCACACTGATTGTACCTGAGGAAGGGACAGTGCGTCCCGAAACGTTGTGTATGTTGTTTGAATAAACACACTTGGATTCACCTAACTAGTGTGCTCCCCCATCATTTTTCTTGTGCTATAGAACTGTTTGGTTCTTGGAGTGGAGGGCTAGGGGGATAGCACCTGTCTATTTGTCTGGCAAACAGCCAACATCGGTGTGCTGGAGTGTACCCTGAATTTTGCAGATTAAGACTTGCCATAGCTAAAAGTATTCTTGACAAAACACTATCTTCCTTGTACTGTAAACCATTAAAAGTTACAATTCCTTTGTGCGGCCAGCAGCACAAGTTAAATAGTACACATCGTAATAGCTGCAAATCTATTTTTGGATTTTCATTGTGTTTCTTGTTGACTAGTATGAAATGATCCTAAATATATCATGGAGAGTTTCTATATAATGCAGAGGTTGAGATGCATCTGGAGTAGCTTTTCAGGAACAAGTTTGTAATATTTATGTTTGAAGTTAGCTCTACTTTAAATTACTTTCATTCATATAATAACTTCTGCAAGAACTCCATAATTAGGATCTTTTAATTACTATATAAGAAGGAAAAGAAGTTTTTTTGGAAAAATGAAGGCAACACAGTCAGTTACTATTCTCACAAGAAACCGAAAGGAATCAACACACTAAAAAATCTTTTCTTTTTGCCACATTATGAGACTCATGTAAATGTAAAAGGGAAATATTACTTACATTTTCTCACTCTGAGCAGTGATGTTACAGTAATATACAATAGTAGGAATACCACTTAATTTTTTGGGACTAAAGCTAAACTTAACTGTAAATAAGCTCTCCCAATAAACAAGGTATAATATCTTGCCTATATAAATACAGTATGTGAACATTCATGCAGCCCAAGAAGGGTTTTTGCTGCTTTATACTAAATGGTCTGCTCACCTACTCACCCTGCATATGAAGCTAATTGCTGACATTGCTTTGTCACACATAGATATATCCCTGTCATCCAAATAATAAACTGATTCAACTATTCATACATACTTCACCAAACAGAACTTACACGAGTAAAGCTAGTTACACACACTAGCGCTAAAGCCCAGATACCATAGGATCCTACGGTATCTGTGCTTTTCCGGCAGTGTGTGTAGAGGCTGTCCCAAATGAGTGTGCGGCCGACGAACATTCCCCTTAGCTGCGGTAGTCTCTCTATAGATGGAGTTGGCCATGATCGATGGAAAAACATAGTCATGCTGTGCATAGGGAGAACACTTGGGACTGTGTATATCCCGATCTTTAAAAAAATGATGGACAGGATCTTGCAGATCCTGTCATTTAAAAAAAATCTTTCCTTTCTGTACCCACCTTTAGAATGCTGAGGATGTGAGGAAAAGATAATGATGAATGCTCAAAGTGCAGGAGACCCAGTACAGATTTGTTTGGCAATGTCCTACACTTATAACAAAAAACTATTCCTTGCAGTAACCCTATCCTCGGAGATATATATTCTGGGCATTTTAGACAATGAGACATGGCTGAGATATGCCCATACATTAGCAATGGAACTTCTATTCTACGTCTGCAAAAATATAATCCTTTACTGGATGGCTCCTGAGAACCCAAAAACAGAGACAGAGACATGTAGGTATTTTGTTATTGATGTTCTATATGAAATATTTTTTATTGTTTATGAAAAAGGAAAATGTCTGAGTTAACCCCCTTTCTTTGCAACTCTGAACCATATAACTCAATAGTTATGCTATTGACTGACGTATGCCACTTTGAAAGAGTGCAAACTGAATACATTCGCTGCTGTAACGTTTTGTCTTTTCTGAGATAAAAAAATATACTGAAATTAAAAACAAAACTATAAATAAGCCTGAATTCTTTGATTCCCAACTAGCATATGGCTATCTCTCTTACATCAAAAAACAATGCATGTGTACCCTTACTGCAAAAACATAAACACCAGGTGTGATGAAAAATGATTTTTGTTTATTTGATCACCACTGAGATAATGAATGAACACTACTAAGAAATGATACTCAACTAGGTCAGGGGCAAGCAAAGTTTACTTGACCTCAGGCAACATACCAATGTACAAGATCTGAATGTGACTTGTTCAGTGTATAGGAACCTCGCCTTCTCACTCATATAAATTCCTGCAAAGGATCTGCATTAACCTGTTGTACTAGTCTGCCATTCCTGCATGCTAACAAACACAATAAAACACCCTTACTCTGCTGAAAGCAAGCTTTAAAGGGATAGATAAAATAGCAGAGAAGAAAGGGACTTTTTTTATTCATCTTAAGCAATTGAGTAGACTTGCAGGTTTTACATTGTGGTCTACTGGGAAAAAAAATTGTGTACTACAAATGGCAACTCTGTCTTCTTATTAGTTCTGGCTTTCAATGGCATCTACTTTACTCAAAGCAAATATTCCCCTATTAGTAAAGGTGCCCCAGTACTTTCACCTTCATGGGACAATGTCTGTTATTTCCTTCTAAAAGAATGGAAGTTTAGCACTGACCCTTTTTAGCCTTTATAGTTTTTACATATATATCACAGGGAAAGCAAAGCGAAACACAAAAGCAAATTGCTTTTTTAAGAAAACTTTATTAGCTTATTTCTACCAACTGAAATAAAGTGGTCTGTCAACTAACAGACTAAAACACAGCTAAGCAGAGGCGCCAGAAAAAATATTGCACAAAGGAAGCTGAATATCTTAAAATCTACAAAACAATAAACCCAGTATCACAGGAAACTTACCTCCTGGCCAGTTTAACGCAGTGATCAGTGGATTCCGAAACCCAGAATGAAGCATGTATCTATCAGAATTTCTTGGATTACTTTCCTTTGTAGAGTGGCCAGAGGGAGGTGGCTGCATCTGTTACTTTCTTCAAGAGCTGCTGTTTAATCTGTTCTGACAGATTAAAGAGGAACCTAGTGCTGCTTGGAAAGCAAGATAACGCAGGAGGGTGTAAATCCGTCCACTCCCTGTTACCCAGCCACTGTTTAGGAACCAATGGATACATGGGAACATTTAAAACAGAGAAACAACTACAGTCAGTGTAATTGTTTCAGTTCCCTACTGTGTAGATTAGTGTATTTATTGGTAACATGGCCCGAGTTTAAGGGGAAACTATACTTGTTTAAACATAATGGCATAATTACCATAAAAACCTCCAGCATTTATGCACAGACTAAAAGGTGACTATACCTAAAAAAATTTAGCATCACAAAAGACACTTCTCAGGGAGGTAGGAAAGCATATGTCTACCTCCATGGGTGGTGAGCTATCAAAGAATTACTTGGCTCACCACTCCTCATGGCATGCGTGACTGTTTCTTAAGGTTGCCATAGAGATAGCAATATTATTGGTCGATTCTCTGTATTTTGCAACATGTATGGTGACCGCCTTTAAAATAGGCACAACTTCTTTATCGGGGTGGGTAAAAATTTTGGCAGAACATATTATTGTCCGCGATTGCCGGATAATATCAATCCGTTTATGGACAACTTTAGGAATGGGAGATACAGTGGTTTCTGTAAAAATTGGTGAACGACCATAGATCCATTTGTGCCGTGGCTGACAGCACTCCACTTTGCAATGCAAAATACTTTTCTTTTTAAGGTATAGTTGCCTTCAAAATGACAGGATGCAGTGAGTCCAGGGATTCTGGGTAAATGTATGTATAACTTTAAGTAGAGCTACAACACTGTACAATATTAAAAAACATAAAAGGGTATATAGATATAATAAAAGTGCTTGAAACTGAAAAGATGAGCATACACATGCCCAAAAAAAGGCAAATCCCGTCTGATGCAACAGTATTTGCCGATTACAGGAAATGTGTATAGGAAGCCAATAACTTGCAGAATGTGTGGTCATCCAAACAAGCGATCCGATCCCTATAAAGAGTAAAAAAATGTAAAAGGGCATGTCCACCCCCCAACTTAAATTTTCCCCCCACTGTGTAGTGTTAAAAGATCCTTATGGTTCTTTTGCTCCTTATGGTTGTCCTGCACGGCCTGCTAAAAAAATGAAGAGTAGGACCCTCTGTGTGTGTCATCCATGCCTGTCACTTTCTGCTCCTGGCATGCGCAGTGGAGCTCTCCCCCCTCCCTCCCCCTCTGGATCCCTCATCAACTGTATCTCTCCTTGGGAAAAAAAAAAAAAAATCCTGCAAGGTAAGGCAACCCACCTCCAACCCTAAACTACCTTTAAAACTGTAAGATCATCCCCAAAGTGTACTTAAGCGACCTTGCTCCCTCTGCTGACCAGCAGCCACGTGATTGGCTGAGACTCAGAAGCGGCTACCCCCTTTCTGCTCTTCTGTTTCCAGAAGTAGCAGAAGAGGCCAAGACTTAGGGAACAAAGGTGGGTAAGTTTATTTCTGGGCTGTATCTAAAGTTTAAAGCTGGCATTTAGAGTTGAGGAGGTTCCCCTACATTATATAATTTTAGAGATTTGGGGGTGGAAATACCCTTTAACAGGTTATAATGCACCAAGAAACTTATGGAATATTTCTATTGATGGATAATAACATTCTCCCAATAACCTACCAACCCCAATAGTATGATTTAATTATAACTACATCACAAAATCAATAAATTAAGACTAAGGGGTATATTTATAAAATATTTTCACAGAATTTTTACTGTATTTTTTTACATTATTTTTGTCTAATGCTATTTTGGTGAACATTTTTGTGGCACTTTGTCAAAATATTTTTCTTCTTTTCTCACCAAATAATTAGAATAATTTCCTGACGTGGGAATGTAAATAGGTACTTTCTGTACATGGAAGGTGCAATAAACATTTGCTAAAAAAATGCATGTAATGGATGGTTACCCTCTTAATATAACTATGCAGAAAATTTTCCATAGTATATTACCCTAATAACAACAAATAAAATTTTCCTGGCTGAGTTTTACACTGTTTAAAGTTATGTTGTTATGCTATTTAACAGAAGAAAGATGTGTCCTGTAATAAGCCTGTTTCAAACTATTCAGAGCAAATTTCTATCCCAGCACATCTGTATTTTTAATTCTAAACTTTTGAGATAAAACCTCACACTTAAAAGTTATACAATTTATGATATTGGACTACAATCACAATAAATAAATAAATCCACACACGTTTACATAAGTAATGATACAATTTATTTTAAAGTCAATTCTTAAAATTCTGATTTACTGGTAATACACAGCACCAACAATTGCAAAATCAAACATCTAATGAAGATGTCTTATACTTTACAGCTGTATACCCACAGCTACACAACTTAACCCCTGCAAGACAAGTCAAACAGGGAAAAAGGCAGAGGCCACACTAGAACACGAGTTACACTTGCGCGTGTGATTTGGGCAATTTGCCACTATTGGAGTGCATGTGAATTTCAACAAAAATGGTGATCGCATGCTCTCCACTAAGCGGATCACAGGGCAGTGGACACCAACGGAGATGATGTTTCCACCACCATAGGCCAACACTACTGTGTGCTTTTAAAAGTGCGATCGGATCATGCATTAGAGTGCAGAAATGTGGCCTAGCCATAAAGGCTTGTACACATGCGGGATTCCACATGACACCCAATGAACGAGCAGACAATTAACGGATAATTGAAAGTGTTTGGCCACTCGTTCGTTGATTTGCCAGGTAAGATCACCGACACCTGACCGAAACTGTCCACTCGTTTGTCATGTGTGGAATGACATGTATACAAGCCCAAAGTGACATTTTATTTACTATGCAGCTTACTTCAGCCCAAATCATAACAATTCAGTCTGTAAGAGAGCATTCAGGGGAATAAAATAATTTGAAGTTCTATTTACAGAATAGAATCTTTATGAGCAGTTTTTACAATAAATCTTACCAAGCCTGCAGGTTTGTGTCCCTATAAACATTTGTTTTCTACTTATACTGCTAAAGGCCTGGCTTAGTGTGGGATAAGGTAATTTATGTGAAGGTATGGTGGAAAGGCAGAGAGTATTCGCACATGTCCATAGGTTCGTCTTTAGACCAGGTAACAATATCAATTGCTGATAATTAGCAATGTAGAGGAGTTCCCTGCAGCCTTTCATAGTATACATCAATGGCTCATGATAGGATATAGTAAAGCATTCATGTTCATAGGAGCTTATAAAGTATCTTTCTTCTTTTTTGATACAGACTCTCTACCTATTCAACCACACACACCCCTTTTTTTAAAAAAAGCATTCATTCCCCAAAGCAAACATATTTTACAAAGATAGATTAAAATTTAGCTTTAAATAAAGCAATTCATTTAGAAATCTGACAGCAAACATACAAAAACATACCCTGATAAAGCAAACTGTCCATTTCCAAATTGCCCTAGTTAACACAGACTTATGGTCTCTTTTTCTGACCTCTATATAAAACTGGTATTTACATTAACCATGTGCTTCAGTTTGGAGAAAATTGATAAACTAACTAAAATATGAATGTGCCTAGAAATTTAAGATGGCATTCGGCAAGGAATACTTGTAAATGACTGATATCTCAAGTCTATTTAGGGTCCCAAGTCACAGACAGGTAAAAAGAAACACAAGTTGCCCCTTCTTCTCTTCTTATCTCCTGAGTCCTCAAGTTCTCAAGAGGTTCCAGGTACTACTGTATCTTCAGATAAATTGTGGTTCAATCTGAAGAATCACTCATTAGCAATCAGAGGCCTTTGTAGCTCTGTTGCATATGCGAACTGCTACTATGATGGGCACCATATGTAAATGCAGAAAATGTTTCTTTAAAAAATGAACCTCTGATAAAGCTTGTTCCTTATTCAATGATGGTCACAATGCTAGCCTGAATATTAAAGGAGAACTAAACCCAATTTTTTTATATTCCAGAATCTGAAAACAACCCCCCTAAAAACACCAATAAACTATAAAATCCCACGTCAGTAAATCGTATTATACTAAATGTAAGCCTGTTAAGAACTGGATGAAGAATCTGTGTGTAAGTGCAGTGTCAGACCACACCTTCTGACCTCAGTCACATGCTTCCTTGCTTTATCTGTCCTGTAAAAGGATTGGCTAGAGATTATTAATGGGTGTGACCAACTGTAACAAGTTTCTGCCATAGCTAAGGACTGAGCATGTGCAGAACATAATGGTCATTGACCCATTTGTGTGATACTAGAATACTGTGAAGTAAAGCACAAACCATATGTTATTTAGTTAAATTTCCCAGTGTCTGTGTCAAAATGAGAGGTAAGACACAGATTACTGGTTTTATATCAAGGTGTTCTGCCTTCTGGTTCATTGTTGTTCTGTGGCTTTAGTTGTCCTTTAATTTCAAATTTAAATTTCTGTCTCCTGACCTAAAGCCTCTAAAACACCGAATAAAACATTGCTTGCCATTTTAAAGGGTATGTCCACCCTTTAAATTATTTTTTTATATGTCATTCCCCCTGTCCCCCCTGCCCAACCGCTCTATTTATTTTATTAGAAAATGCCCCAAACTTTACTTACCTCCCCTCTTTACTCTGCCGCGTTGCCAGGCCCTCTGCTTGCAAGAAAATGCAAGCAGAGGGGCGGGACCGGCAGTTGCGTCTGTGATTGGCTGAGCGGCAGCCAATCACGGACGCGGCTGCCGGGAGTTCATTGTGGCGGAGGAAAGAGGGGAGGTAAGTCAAGTTTGGGGCACTTTCTAATAAAATAAATATAGCGGAGGCCAGGTAGGAGGCAGAGTCCTATATGGACTCTGCTATCCTCCTGGTGGGCAGTTTTTGGGACTTTGGGAGGGGACTACAGGAGAACCAGATGGAGCTGGGATGTGAGGTAAGGATTAAACTACACTACATGATGGGGCCAGTAGTGGGGGGATTATAGTTTTGGGGATGGACATGCCCTTTAAAGGATAACGTTAATTCAAAAAAAAATTTAAAAATGGCAAGTACCTGTGGCAGAGAAGTAGGATTGATTATGCCTACTCCTTACCTATCTGTTTGTGCTAGGTAAGTAAAGTGAAAAAAAAGTGACAGTAGAGCTGCATATTGAAGAATTTTGAAAATTGAACAAATATATGTTTGTTAAAAAATACTTAAAGGGGAACTGTGGTCTCCAAACAAGTTGAATGAAATGAAAGGCCAATTTCCTAGCTTTAAAATGAGCCATCAACCACCTCTCTACCTGCTCTACAGCCAAAGATATAAAGAAATGACTGACCAGAAAGTTAATGGGTGGGAGGCTGACGTGACATTCCTAAGGCTTCTCCTGCACAGTGCCGCCGGCGAGCACAGCCTCAGACTCCCTCAGTGTGTGAGGGAGACAGGAAGTCCCTCCTCCTCTCTGCTGTGTGAAGCCCTGACAGAGAAGGTAAGGGAATCTACAGCCCTCCTCTCCCACTATGTGAATACAGGTTTTCAGGTACAGTTTCATACTGTTCTCCAGAGTTTTCGTAGGGGGGGGGGATCTGAGTGGCCCACGGCACCCGCGGGTGGGCGGGGCACATGGGGCTGTAAGAGAATGGGCCAAGGGGGGCCTGCAACTGGAGGGATCGTGGGGTCTATGAGTGGGAGGGACCAGGTGGGTGCAAGGGGAGGAGGAGACACAGGGCAAATTTCAATAGAACTGGTGTAGATACTCACAGAGGTAATTGTCCTTTTTCGGCTTTAAGTCTACTCCACTCCGTTTAAGTGGCAAAGTACAGCTTATGGAGACAAAATGTAGACGAGCCACAAGCAGAAGTGTGAACTGCAACAATCTTTAATGTGTACAAAGCGACATGTTTCGGAGCCACATGCTCCTTATCAAGCATTGGCTCCGAAACATGGTCGTTTGTACACATTAAAGATTGTTGCAGTTCACACTTGCTGCTTGTGGCTCGTCTACATTTTGTCTCATAAGCTACACAGGACAGATTGACTGACAGTTTCAGAGCAGGAAGCAGGAAGTGCAGGGGACCTGGTGATGCTGCTGCCATATCACACACAAAAATATAAATATCTTGCATAAAATATGCAAAATAACCAATGAAAATAAATTGCAAAAATTTTCAGGAGAGCAAAGTCATTTTTGGACCACAGTTCCCCTTTAAAGGGAATGCACAGTGGGAAATTTGTTTTTAATAGACCATTATTGGAAACCAACCAATGAACCATTTATTTTTTTAGATATCGAATATGAGACAACTTACATTTTAGTTATCATTCCAATGCCATATTACCATAAATTCTAGTTGCTGTGTAAGGTTTTGCTGTAACTGAAATGGTGACAGTTGGTATGTGTGAATTGCACAATGGGAAATTACCACTTCCAGTGGTGCCTCATAGTGATAACTGAGCATGCTTGCCCTCCCAGATAATTTGGACTGATAAAG
The DNA here is from genome assembly GCA_019447015.1 of Hymenochirus boettgeri. Taxonomy (NCBI): domain Eukaryota; kingdom Metazoa; phylum Chordata; class Amphibia; order Anura; family Pipidae; genus Hymenochirus; species Hymenochirus boettgeri. Next base: position 171,831,817 of record CM033472.1, read on the forward strand.
GGGGCAGCATTTAAGAGGTTGATACTAAGTATAAGCAAAACAAGGCATGCAGCAGGTGCACACATGCTTACATGTATAGAATAATATAAGGAAACGTCATTTAAATCTGCTGTAACTAGTCTATAAAATGAGAAAATTGTGTTTTAGACCACAGTTCTCCTTTAAAGACATGGTTGAGTAGTTGGTCCAAATATCCTTTGAATCTTCAGATTGTTTATCACAATTCTGTCTCTTTTTTAATTTATATTGTCTACTTTTGGGAACTACTGGCTAGGAAGCTTACGTACAACATGATATTTGCCACCTAAGCCTGTCACTAACAACATGAATAAAGATACTGTTAAAGTTTGGGTCTACAAGCCCAAATGTAATAATATATACAATATATAATTTATATATATATAACATTCAACGTAAATGTGCACTCAAGGGACTTATCAACAAGTTCATATCATATTTTATTGATACCAACGCGTTTCCGCTTACAGCAAGGCCATCATCAGGGTAACACATTCGCTATAACCCCCAACCTTATATACCCACCCGCGTCATTTCCGCGATCTGCTCACCATGGTAACATATGGCCGCCACCGCATCCAAGGAGGCGGCCTTACGTTACCATGGTGAGGAGATTGCGGAAATGACGTACTGAGGGACATAGATGCGGCGATAGAGATTCGCTACTGGGCTACCATATGGATGTGATGATGAGCAGGAAATGACATGTTTGAGTCCCAGCTTGATGGCGCATGGTGGAACCCGGCCTAGTGAATTTAGTATCATATATGGGATAAAGTCCCAGCTATATTTATAAAAACAAAATTTACCAGTGAGATGTTATTTAATCTGGAATGGTTGGCAACCTAGATGCTGTGCTGTATGGGGGGTGATATTGGTTTATCCATGTGAGGGGTATTATTGTGATGCACTTTGTGGGAGTGAGGGAGGGTATATAAGGTTGGGGGTTATAGCGAATGTGTTACCCTTAAGACGGCCTTGCTGTAGGTAGAAACGCGCTGGTATCAATAAAATATAATATGAACTTGTTGATAAGTCCCTTGAGTGCACTTTTACGTTGCTTGTTATCTATTTTATGGATGTTGAACCAGAGTCAAGTGGATCGAATTGAGTGGAGTGCTATCTATGGATTACTAGATATATATTATTTTAAAGCAAGTGTGTTGATCCTAGAGTGCTCAATAGTTACAAGTGTTTACACTCAAATGAATGTGTTATAGCTCAAATGGACATTAAACTAGTGAAACAACGAAGCACTGGGCTTACTATGACTGTTTTCCAGCAAATTGGACATTTTAAAGCGCATCTATAGTAGGAAAATTTAATTTGTTTTCTTTCTGTGTGTTCTATAATTCCCCCGAACCTCCAGAGTACTTTTATTTTCTCCACTTTTCTCCTCTGTCCCGAGATATATTAGTTAAAAGAAGTCTTTTAAAAGAAGACTTCAATACACCACTCCTGCTTGAGCTGTCAATTAAATCCCCAAACAGCATGGCGGTGTAGTGTGTAGGCTTACACAAGTTTTACAGCAAGTCTCACAATAACACCTTCCTGCTCAATAAAATGCTTGGCAAATATTAGGTAAAAAACAGAAGTAAAGGGAAGGAGAATGAAGCAGCTTTCACCAATGTATTGCCTGTCAAAGGGAGATTGGGCTGCAGTGATAAGGCAGGACTCGGGTCTCTCATAACTAACTAAGGAGTCTCCAGGACTCCTTATGTAGCAAGTATCTCTGGGTTCTTGCGATGCAGTACTCACTGCATCAGGCAATCAGGGATGTTACATCACCCTGTAAGTTCCTAAAATCACCCTGATTTAAGTTAATATTTTAAAAGTTTTATAAAACAGGTTTTTGCAGTTCCCAATGTTCAGTATATATGGTTTGTGGGTTAGTCTTGTGTTAAGTGGTCAGTGTTAAGGGCCCTAGGCTTTTAGTACCTATAGGCTCATGAGATGTAAATTCAGCCCTGCTTATTTATCTAAAGTTTTAGCCTTTGGATCACACCCTTTTTGCTTTTGCTATGGATTTGATGACATTTATGGCCCTATCCACGCAGAGCCACAATGCAGGAAAGAGGCTTTAAATCTGGTTAGTGCGACCACTTACTTGAATTAGACACCTCCAGCTATTCAATAGTGACTTTGAGGCACTTGCTGCAGAACTATTTAATGCACACTAATAGCTGCAATTTAAGTCCCACAGGGGCTAAACCCTTTTTGGGATTTACCCAGAGCCACAATGCCGATATTGAATACAAGAAGGGAAATCTTCCCAGAGCAGTAACATAGTAACATAGTAATTAAGGTTGAATAAAGACATACGTCCATCAAGTCCAACCTATTCACTTTTTTTTTTTTTTTTTAACCCTACCTAACAGTTGATCCAGAGGAAGGCAAAAAAAACCAGCTAAAAAGGGGGAAAAAATTCCTTCCTGACTCCAAACGGCAATCGGAAAGTATCCCTGGATCAACCAGATCTATATGCATTAATACCAGTAATTCTCAATATTCTTTAGTTTTAGAAACTTATCCAGGCCTTTTTTAAAGTTATTCAATGAACTTGCCATTACCACATCTGCTGGAAGACATTTTCCACAGTTTCACCCGTTCTCACTGTAAAGAAACCTCTCCTAACCTAAGATGAAACTTCTTTTCTTCCAACCTTAAAGGATGTCCACGTGTCCTCTGAATGACCTATTAGTGAACAATGCACCAGAGAGCTCATTGTATGGGCCATTATATATTTTGTACAAGGTATCATGTCCCCACGCAACCGCCGCTTCTCCAATGTAAACAGCCCTAACTTGTCTAATCTGCCTGCATATTCAAGCCCCTCCATTCCCCTTATAATTTAGTTGCCCTTCTCTGAACTGCCTCAATTTCCAAGATGTCCCTTTTGTATATGGATTCCAAAACTGCACCACGTATTCCAAATGAGGCCTTACCACTCTTTGTAAAGAGGGAGAATAATATTTTTCTCTCTGAATCTATTCCCCTTTTTATACAAGACAATATCTTGCTAGCTCTAGCTGTTGCTACCTGGCATTGTTTGCTACACAAGTCTGTTATCTACCAGAACCCCCAATCTTTTTCCATTACAGATGAACTTAACACAGAGTTATTATGGTGTAGATGGCACAGGGATTATTAAACCCAAATGCATCACCTTACATTTATCTACATTGAATCTCATCTGCCATTCTGCTCGCCCATTTTGATAATCTTCTAGTCGCTTGCAGCACTTGCACATCATTGGAAGTTTCCAAAGCTCTGCATAATTTAGTGTCATCAGCAAACACAGAGACCTTGCTCTCAATGCCCCCTTCTAAGTCATTTAAAACAGATTAAACAGAAGGGCCCCAGTACAGAACCCTGAGGCACTGGCGTTTAGAACTTTAGCCCACATAGATGTAGCTCCATTAACCACCACTCTCTGTTTGCGGTCCAATAACCAGTTCTCTATCCATGAACAAATGTTTTCTTCAAGGCCAACAGTCCTCAGTTTATACATTAGTCGCCTATGTGGCACAGTATCAAAAGCTTTTGCAAAATCCAAATATACCACATCCACTGCTGTGCCTGAGTCCAACTTCTTACTCACTTCTTCATAAAAACCAATTAAATTTGTCTGGCATGATCTATTTCTCATAAATCCATGCTGACTACTACTAATAAGATGATCTCTGGAGACAAAGTCAAGGATATGATCCCTTAACAAAGTTTCCATCACCTTCCCTACCACTGATGTTAGGCTTACAGGTCTATAGTTACCAGGCTGTGAACGACTACCTTTTTTGAATATTGGTATTACATTGGCTTTTTTCCAATCCAGCGGCACAGCCCCAGACAAAAGCGAAGTAGCGTAAGTGTAAGTACAATTTAACATTTGCACTGGGCACAACAAGTCCCAAGATTCTAGTGATGCAGTGGGCTTTAAGGTTCGTACAACACATCCAAGGCGACCCCCTAGTGAAACATATTCGGGCATTGTGCCTTGTCCACCACGTTGGACGTATTTGCAAGGTTCTACGCACACATTTAAACAGTAGTCTTTAACTTACCTTGTATCTTTCTATTGGATCTTCTTGTTGCAACTGGCTCTCTCGCATAGCCAGATACTCCTTCTCAAATTTCTTTAGCTTCTTTGTTGGTACCTATAAGAAGCAAAAAAGGTGGAGCTAATGAAGTATATATATATATTTTTTTTTTTTTTTTTTTTTTTTTTTACTTTAATGGTTGTAGTACCTAGTTTCACCACATGATGTCATAAGGCTTGTTTTTTTGACTCATAAAAGAATGAACAGGACATTTTACCTGCACCAGATATCTTTGTGCATGTAATTTAACCTATATAGCATGTATCTATCAATGAAAATGTCTCCATTATAAATAAATATAGCTTTTATGTGTTAGGTTTAAAAATCAACGGGCTGATGTAAAAATAAGAGGTGCAGCTATACCTTACCTCCCATTCTTCAATCTAAAGGTAAGCATATTTACCTTTTGCGCAATTTTCCGTTGCAGAGATGAAAATCTCTGACCGCTTCCTGGTACTAATACACTATAGCGCGCACAATAGTGGATTAGAACCAGGATGGTGTCAGAGATTTCAGCTCTGCAGCAGTAGATTGTGCAAAAGATGTACCTTCGTCCCTGGCTCCGGCAGGTAAGGCATAGCTCCTTAACCTCCCAGGCTTCAATCAATACATTAAAGGAAAAGTTCACTTTTCAAGTCAACTATTCCTTTAATTTGAAGCAACCAATCAGATTTTAACATTTTCTTGGGTTACTGCAATTAGATAGCATTTGATTGGTTGCTGCAGAATAAATAGCATGGGCAAACTTTTGCACCTTTTAGTACATCAGCCTCCAAATGTCTTTAATGCCAGCCATTCACATAAGATGTATAGCTATAGTTCTCCTTTAATTTACAGGTTATTTGACAAAAACATTATCTGGTTCTTGTTATGCAGGAACCAGACAGGTTAGAAGCGTGAAGGGTAAAAAACTAACATTAGGGGGGAATTACATCAGGTACCTGTGCTGTTAATATAAAACGGCGCACGCTCCCGGAAATTGGAGTTAAACCCACACTATTACATCGGTGTGGGTTTATATATTAGGAGTGCTTATGAGATAAGTATACTGTAAAAGCAAATTAAGTTAAATTGGAAGCAGTAGCTTTAAAAAATCTTTCCCCCTTTTTTTTCTAGGTCCCTCCTGAGCCTACCTTATGCTGCTGTAAAGTTGCTGACATCTTGGATGTGCAGTGTAGACTGTTTAGCTCCTCCCCTCTGAGACTTGCTGGATCTCCTTTTTCTTAAGCCTCCAAAAGCAGCGATCGTTTCGTCCGCGTGCGTCATCATGCGCTCACGGACAAAGCGATCGCTGGTTTTGGAGTCTTAAGAACAAGGAGATCAAGCAAGAAATGGATTATTACAGACAGGAGCATCTGTAATGTGTTTACACAAAAACTGCACTGAATCTACATAATCAACAACCCTTTCCTGGCAGGGTAGGATTCCATGAACTGAGAATAAGGACATTAAAACTACAGTACTGTTATTGTAATGCATGGGTGCATGGGGTAATTGTTAAAAATATCAATAAAGGGGCACAACACACTTTTTTTTCACTACATAAATGCCCAGCTTAAAATGTAAGTTTGGCCACATGATAGATCCTCCCTGCCCACCCTCAACTACTTACAGATCCTTCTCTCCCACGGTGTTCTGTTCCGGCTCCCTGCTTGCAAGATGGGGCCGGACAGGCAGCCGGGTCTGTAATTGGCTGAGAGGCAGCCAATCACAGAAGCGGCTGCCATCAATGGAGACGCTGCAGGTATGAGGTCTGTAATTACCAATCTGATGTTTATTTTAAGAAAATAACTCAGAGGTTAGGGGTGGGCAGGGGAGATCTATGATATGGACAAAGGATTACTCGCTAAGTGCAATGGCTGCAGAGGATGGATCTGGATGGTGGGAGGGAGGGTGAGAAAGAGCTCATCTGCGTATGTCACTATCTCCTGGAGGCAAGACAGGAGGAGAGACGTTTGGACAGGAAGACAGCCACAACTCTTCACTTACCTGGACTTTGGACTGGCACTGCAGGTGAACCATAAGGATCAGAGATGTAAGATAAGGATGTTTTTAAACTACACAGTGGGGACAAATTTTAGTTTTGAGGGTGGACATGCCTTTTAAGGGCTAGGCCTCACAAGCGTAATTTTTGTGCGATTATGCATGCGATTTTTAAATCATATTAAGATTGTGTGATTTTGGGTGCATTGCAATTGCGCATCCGTTTGCGATTTGGTAATGCGTGTGATCTGCATTTTCTTGTGGAATCGAATGCGTTTCCGTATCTCAAAAGGTAAAATCGCAAGCGCACATAAATCGCACCGGAATCATCTGCGATTTCGTGTGCGGCGAAGTGTGGCCTTTCCCTCACTCCTATAATGAAAACAACTACTGACAAGAAAGGTTTTTTCTTTCCCTTAATGAGTAATAGTAAGTGAAAGGGGAAACAGGCACAATACAACCAGATTTCAGTTTTCAGTTTTTTAAGGGCATGTCCAGGCTAAAATAAAGTTTGAAACCCCCCCCCAACCTAGGTTTTCACATTATCCATTAGTTCGGTCCCTTGCTGCCTCCCGCTTCCGTCGAGCAAAAACAGGAGCAGAGGGCCTCTGCGCTGACAGCCGCTCTACTTCCTGGTTGCGGCTGTCAGGCAATTGGACGTGACATCAAACTTTAACTGACAGACGCAACCAGGAAGTGGGCCGCAAAGCAGAGGAGCGGCGAGGGACCGGGTTGGGTAAGACACTTCAGGGGCCTCTTAGATACTTACGGATAATGCGAATCCTAGGTTTTGAGGGGTGATAAACATTTTAGGCTGAACATGCCTTTTAAATAGCCTTACTACCTAAAATGAAATACTACAGTACATAGTAGATAATCCTGGAGGGAAAGAAAAATGTATTTAAAAAGAGAAAATGAAAAAGGATTGAAATTAAAGGGCATGTCCACCCTTATTATCAACTTTTGCCCTATAATAGAATACAGTCCCCCAGCCCCAACCACTATAAAAATAATTTAAGAAAGTGACCAGATGTTTACTTACCTTCCCTCTCTCCTCCTCCGACGCCCGGCCCGGCCTTCTGCTTGCAAGACACTGCAGTCCTATATGGGCTCTGCTATCCTCCTGGTGGGCAGTTTTTGGGACTTTGGGGGGAGGGGACTACAGGAGAACCTTATGGAGCTGGGATGTGAGGTAATGATTAAACTACACTACACAATGGGGCCAGTAGTGGGGGGGATTATAGTTTTGGGGGTGAACATGCCCTTTAAGATATATTCTTTGTCTTAAAACAATACCTCATAATAGCTGAAATTGATAGTACTAGCCCTGGATAACAAATAACTGCATTGCCCCCACCACTTACTGCAGAGCTAATCAGCACTAGCTTCACACAAAACTATATTTTAAGGGAATTAAAACTTATATTTGTAGCCACATATTTGTTTAAGGCACTGAGCTGCAGTTGCTTGGCTCCAGCTGATGCCCAGTCTTGTGACAGCTCACAAATTCCTTCTTAATTAAAGCATTAAAAAACCTACAGACCAAAAGGACACAAGGGAGACCAAAACTATTATGTGGGATCAGCAAGAATGCAAGTGGATTATAATAGCAATTTGCATTCAAAACAAATGTCAGAAGATCTCTAATTAAACTGTTTATCCTGCTTGCAGGGGTGCTTCTGGGTTTTTTAGCACCCGAGTCAAAGTTTGTAAAATGCACTTCCAATCTGGGCATGGCTTCTGGTTGTGGCTAAACACTTGGGGGCATATTTATAAAAGATTGTTATTATTGCATTTAAATTACCGACGCACATCGCCTCAGAAAAATCGTTATTATCGCCATATTTATAAAGGTGACCATCATCATGTAGATGTGCTGTGGTTATTTTAGCTCTCTTCATCGCGATTACTTACTAAGTATAATTTCACGGCGAAGGGCTCAAATCCTGATGTATGGAGTAGGGGGCTGCTGGGAAAGGATTGTGCTGCGGGTGGTCGCATCCGCCACCAGAAGGGGTGGGCGGTACGACCACCCCGCCCTTGCAACGGAGACCACCCGCCACACAACCCCTTCCCAGCAGCCCCTCCCATCCCCCTGCCCCATACACTCGCGTGGCCATACATATGAACGATAATAGGTAAATCCCGTTGGGGAACAACGGGATTTACCTATTATCGCTCATGTGTAGGTGTTTTTCCCGACTGATCAGAGTGCTGGCGAATTACTGTAATAAGCACTCTGATAGATCGGGAATGATAGAAAATTTCCATCGGCCGGTATCGGCTCCCTTTACTTGAAAGGGCATGTCCACCCCCCCAAAACTATAATCCCGCCCACTACTGGCCCCTATGTGTAGTACAATAAAATCCTTACCTTACATCCCAGCTCCAAGTGGTTCTCCAGTAATCCCCCCCCCCCCCAAAGTCCAAAAAAGTGGCCACCAGGAGGAGAGCAGAGTCCATAGAGGACACTATATCCATATAGCCATATAGCGGTTGGGGCTGGGGGCATATTTACTAATATATACTAAAAATGTAAATTAAGGGTGGACATACCCTTGAAGTATGGGGATCAGTTGGGTCCGTGTGTGCTGTTCCCACAGCATGTGTGCCGACAGATACCAATGTGATCTGTCGGCACACATGCTGTGGGGATTGCATGTGTATGGCCAGCTTAAAACTCCATGAACTTTAGGGGGGAGGCAAGTAATAAACAATTAAAGCAACAAGATCTTACCTTCCCAAACAAACCAAACTCATCATGTAACATCTTATAACACATTATATGGCACATAGAAATAACCAGATCATTAACTATGGTATCCAAGCGCTACATAACAGCAGCAGAAAAATAACTACATTATAGAGAGAGCATATACCTTAAAAGAAAAAGGAAAGCAGAGCAGCTTAAAAGAAAAAGGAAAGCAGAGCAGTTTTTCTACAATTAGAAAGGAGCTAGCTCCATTTGATCTTTCAGCCCATAAGGCTTTATGCTATTATATATAACTAACTTTCACTAGCAAAGACTTGGAAAAAAATCTTTGTTTGTGAATGGACTGCGGCTGTCATGCCTTTACTGACACCTGCAACCAGGAAATGGAATGGCTATCAGCCGCAGAGCAGACGAGGAACAGCGAGGGACCGGGTCAGGTAAAGAAATTCAGGGGCATTTTAGGAAAATATTGTGAATGCAAAAGTGGGGTTTGGGGGTGGAGATCATTTATAGCTAAAGTTATTTTGCCTGGACAGAAGGAAAGCCTGGCAGAATCAGTTCTCCTCACAGAAACAGTATAAAGAGGTAATAATTACCAGTAGTTGTGAGAAGGGTCATCAAACACAAAGCCTAGTTTTACTCAAGGAAGAGAATACAATTTATATGAATATTTCTATAGTAAGCAATGTTGCTATATCTGGAGTGTTACTACTATTACAGGCTTCCACTGTTCGGCTCTGAATGAACTCTCACAAGCCATAGACCATACTCTGACCTAAATTCCAGGAAAAGTGAAAATAAAAGGCTTGTTCAGTTCCCTGGTAGTTCAATTAATTTTGCCATTAGCTTACCATCTCTGCCCTACAGTAAAAAATAATTAACATAACATTGTGGGCAAGGTAGAGGCCAGGATAGATGAATAATTAACTTGCATGAAATACATTTTTAGGTTTGATTACTGAGAACATTTCCTCTATTTTGTAGATTGTGTCCACTATTAAAGAGTTGTAATTCCATAAAAGCTTTTAGGATGAACTTACATTTCTCTAGTAATTGAACATTGCAGAGTTATGTTAACCTAACTGCTGAAAGACAGTATCAAAAGAATAAAATGGAATTAAAAGGAAACAGAATTCCACTTCCAATCTAATCTCCAAGAAATGCTCAGTTGAATCTAATCTCCATGAAAACTACAAATCAGAGGAGTGAAAAAAGCACCATTGCATTCACATGAAATTGAACCACTATAACATTTATTACACAGGAGTCAAATCACCATATGCAATATACCAACATTCTCCACACTGTATGATGTGGAGATAGACCGGATAGCAGAGGGAATGTTTTAGAAAGTATATCTGGAGATAGACCGGATAGGAGAGGGAATGTTTTAGAAAATAATAGCGAGCCCTGCAGCATGCACAACCCAATTCCCCCTTGAACACCCCCCCACACCACAATCCCCCCTCCTAGTAGTTAGATGATTTCCCTGGTCCTACAGTGGAACTGGTTGTGGGCGGTGCACGCAGATGGGTCCAGCGTCCGTGAATATCCACATGTCTGTTTTAGTATATAGCATATCTGGAAATAGACCGGATAGAAGAGGGAATGTTTTAGAAAGTATATCTGGAAATAGAGATAGACTGGATAGAAGAGGGAATATTTTAGATAGTATATCTGGAGAAATACCTGATGTTCCATATGTAAAAGGCAGCTATATAGCTTAAAAGGGAGATTTTGCATATCTCCACCAGTTACTCTGGGAAACCTGAGAGTGAGAAATTACTTTACTTAGTTTTTTAGATTTTGTGGGCAATGCTATTCACATAGCATGAGACTGCAACATACCTTCTGCTGTAAGAAGGCTGTTTCATTATCTAGTTCCATAAACATCAATAGAAATCCTTTAAAAAGGTTAGCCACCAGGTAAACATTTGTAGGTGCACGGACCTGTCTTACGGGATTAGTCAAGGCCTGACTTAGGGTATAATTAGCCTTAATGCTTGTAAAGGACCTCATTCATCCATGTCATGGTATATAATTTGTATTCAGTTAGATCAACTGGACTTATAGTTTAGTTCTGGAAGACGTTTCACTAGTCATCCGACTGGCTTTCTCAATTCAGAATGACTTGTACAAGAATCTGTTGGCAATTAAGTACCCTAGAAAATCCCAGTTAGAATATGACAGCCAGGTGTTAGACCCTTCTGAATGCAAGGTGTGTATGCATTCAAGCAAAGAGGTGTTATCGAAATTGCCCAGGGTAAGGTGTCAAAACAGCCAACAGATTCTTGTACAAGTCATTCAGAAAGCCAGTCGGATGACTATAGTTTAGTCTTCAACTAAACTATAAGTCCAGTTGATCTAACTGAATACAAAGGACAATTAGCCTTAATGTTCCTTCTGCCCAAATATATAAAGTTATAATTTTACTCAATAAAGCAACACTATTTGCTTACAGGCATACAATTATAAACTCCCTCAGCTGTTTTAAATCCACATACAGATTAGCCACTTTATTGTCAGATCTTAAAATTCCTCATACACATGACAGATACTGTTGTGTGAAGAAGACTATGATTCCGCTTTGACTGGAATTCTTACATGTGTGGTGGGCTCCTGTTGCCATTGTTTATGACCTAATGGACCAACCTTGACGGGAGGCATAATATATGCAAGATTGATGGTTGTTCATCGACTGCTCCTGGCTGCCATTAATCTTACGTGTGTACAAGGTTTAAAGCTAGGTACACACTGTACAGATTTCTGAAAGATGACAGACAGGATCTGCAAGATCCTGTCTGCCATCTTTCAAAGATCTGCATACACACAGTCCCGAGCGTTCTCCTATGTGAGAACGCTCGGGACTGTGTGTTTCCATCGGCCGCGCTAGACTCCTCTATAGGGAGTCTAGCGCGGCCGATGGAAATTTTCGGCCTTTCCCGAACGAGCGTTCGGCCGACCCGATCGTTTGGCGGCCGCGCGCTCGTTCGGGAAACGAACGTACACACGTAACGATTAAGCCCCGATACCGTCGGATCCGACGGTATCGGGGCTTAATCGTTAATGTGTGTACCCAGCTTAAGGAGCAGGTTACACAATAGCCCCCCACACCCTTTTTAAAAATCTTTTTTAAATATTAATTCACAATTGAAATATACATTTATATTTAGACAGCGATAGTGCGCGTGTCCTTGACTATAATCTGCGCAAATACTAACAACATGGCAGATAAAGTCCAAAAGCATGAAGTAGTCCAGCAATAAAATCCACACAAATCATTAAGAACATACACTGCTAATATTGCAATTATATTTAAACAAAAAATTTGATTTTATTGCATACGTAAAAGAATCACAAACAATCAAGCTGAGAACAGTTAAAAATAACAACTTTCTAAAAAGTCCAGACAGAAAATGCAAGGAAAAATCTAGATTCTGGCACAGCAGTGGATGTTATATACTTAGATTTTACTTAGGATTTTGATATTGAGCCATGAAAAACACATGTCAATGGAGCCTCAGAATGTGCAGCAAAGTGGCAGATGATGTTTAGTGCTAAGTCTAACTTTTATGATTCAAATCGAGTTTTGCAATCAATTTGTGGTGTGCGTATGTTGCCGGCCCCACTGGCTGTGGTACACCCTGGTCTGTTTTCACAATGCATTCGATGCATATACTTTTGACATAATAGTGAAAGGTAGATGGATATCACCCACAAGTACATGGATGAAAATTATCTGCAAGGACTGGATGCCTTGGACTCATTTGCACCAGTGGGTTACGGACGTGGTTTTGGACCTTACTGCTGGAAAATGGATGTACTTGTAGGTGAGATTCATCTAAATTTATAGTTTTGACTATTATACCGCAAGCATATTATGTTGCACATCCACTAAAGGAAGGATGCAGCTGTATATGTGTTTGTTCCACTAATATAACCACTAGTGATTTTTAATCAGCGTTACCTGGATTCCACTCCCTATAACCACCACCTGCCTTGAAACATTGAACTGAGACTTAGTCATCCTATAGGATCTCTTAATAAATACGGCACCATTAATACTGTGTGACGCTGCACTTTAGGTTAATGGTTTATTATTGTTTTGTTCCAGGATATCAATGAGCTGGATAGGGGACCACTGCGCAGTTGATTTGTTTTTTTTTTAAAAATAAAGGGGGGGGGGGGAGGTTTGGTTCCTGCATACATTGTATAGGTTTTTAGTATATTAAAAATAAAATTTATGTTTTATTATATTATCATGTGTTGTGTATCCACCTCTCCGTCTTGTCTAAATTTGTTAGATATATTTACCTCCCTATTAAATCATTTAGACACTATATACAGAAGAGTGCCTCGAGGGCTATGAGCCCCGAGTTATACCTGGGTTCTGTTTTTCTATATTTATTTGCTTCACAAAGTGTCAGACTCGGAGGAACCAAAACAAGTATTGGATTGTCATGTGGTCATGCAGCAACACAAACACATCAGAGTAAGTGCTGCTTACATGTATTTATTTATAGATTAAAATGAGGCAGTCCCCTTCTTCATGAAACTCCAGTTCTTTGCAAGACTGGAGTTAGTCACTTTAAAGCTTATTTAATGTGTAGTACAAAATTTTGTCTGTGTTATTTATTAGCAGCAACCAATCAGATATTATCAAAAGTTTTCCAATAATAAAAAGTAAAAAGGTATCATCTGATTGGTTGCTGCAAATTAACAGCATTTGCAATTTTTAACATCTCTTATTAAATAAGCCCATTATACATTCTATTTTAATTTATGATTATAGATAAATACATAATAATTTCTGCTGAACAGTTAGTAGCAATAGCAATACTAATATTATATCTGCTAAATATTTCACATGTAATAAAAAAATCTGTTACCAATGCTTAGGGTACTCTTTTCCAGATCTTGATAATAAATGTTCAAAATAATTTAAAGAATAACTAAAGCCCATACCAAAATCTCTGTCATCGTTTCTCAACATTTTTGCAGGTCAGTCAAATGACCAAGTCTGTCAGCAAATAAATGGCATAATTTGCATTACTATTCTAATTAGTTGGGAAAGTCCAGGTCATGTGACAAGCTTCCTCACAAATGCTGGCAAGGATTACAGAAGATCAAGGTTACTCAGTAAAGTGGAGATCTCTGGAAGGGAAGTGCTTTAAATCTCTGGAAAAGTATGGGTTTTAGTTATCCTGTTAAAAAGAACTAAAGCTGGGTACACATGGTACACATCTTAAGCAGATAATAGGAAAAAATTGTAAAGCTGGGTACAAACAAGCAGATTTTTTGGTTGACCAACCGATTTTCCCTTCGACCGTATCAGACAATCAGGCATGCAGGTAAATAATGGGAGGTTGAGTCATCCACTACGGGCATTTAAGAATGCATTCATTTTGTGTTATATAGCATTAACCTATATGTTATGAAAACAGAATGGGAGGGTAACAATTTATTAGATTTAATAGAAATCTAAGAACCTTGAAGAGGTTGTTACAAGCTAGTTACTCCAATTGGCAAATTCCAGCATCCTAAGCTGTCTGCCTGTCTAGAGCTGAAATTCTGTCCACATTCGGGGGGAGCCAAAAGTAAGAGCCATGGCTTAATATGGTATTTGCGGCTCTTGGAAAATGACAGCAATTTCCTGGCATTAAAAGACATGTGGGTCCCTGAATAAAATCTTTAAAGTGTCCTGATATTTGCAGATAACGCGGTATTTTTCATCAGGTATCAAAGTCAGTTATCCTTCATCAGGTATCATTCATCAGGTATCAAAGTCAGTTATCAGAGTCGGGTATCATTCATCAGGTATCAGAGGCAGTTATCATTCATCAATGATACCTGATGACTGATAATGGATACCTGACTCTGATGCCTAGTGAATGATACCTGACTCTGATAACTTTGATACAGGATGAATGATGCCTTATGAATGATATCCGTGCCACACGTGCCAGAAGTGGCACTCAGAGCCTTCTCTGTGGGCACTCATGCACAGCAGAGTTCACCAGAGTTTGTTACTAGAAAGCCAGAGAGAGTGTGTAGCGGATGTCTACGTGCTATAACATTCAGCTCTGCTTGAGTACCTGTTTTGGATCTCAAACTCCTGTCTAATAATGTAGGTCAGGTTCAGGTTAAATGATCATGTTGGCACTATGCAATTAAAAGTGGGGTTTTGGGTTGCAGTTCTGGCAATCTGCCTCTAAAAGGTTCGCCATCACTGCAATAGAGGGTGCTTATTACTAGCTTTATTATTATTTTTTTTTTTTTGGCTTGATTTCTTTCTCTTTGTCTTCTTTCCTTTTATTGTTCTACTTTTTTGGTATCCCCTCCCACAGTTTTTAAGCTAGAAACACGAAATTGCGGAAGTGTGCTATTACCTAGCCAAGGAATCCGCGGAAGCATTACCGCATTATCGACAAATATCAGGACATTTTCCCCCATAAGTTATAATGGGTGCTATCCTCAAATATGGATATTTCGAGGTTTAAGGGTCATGTGATCAAAAAAAATAATTTTATGGTCGTAAATGCAAATATTTCCAACCCCTACACAGATACAGGTACACACACCTACTAACCTACCCTTCCATTCCTGTGGCAGCCTTACTTAAATGGTAACTATAGTCAAAAATGCAAAAAACCTATAAATACCCACCAACATTCCACAGGTACACACACCTACTGACCTACCCTTCCATTTCTGTGGCAGCCATAAAAAAAATCAAATTGGTGAACACTTCTCTCCAGGTGAATAAGCCCACACTTTACCACCGCTCCGACCAGGCAGTCGATCCACAAACAAAAAACAGAAGGGGGCTACAAACAGTATTCGTATATAACCCAACCCCCGGTCCCAATTGGTGAACATACTTCCAATTAGTGAAACAATTAAGTCCAATTTTATGTTAAAAGATGTCAGTCTGAAAAAGGACTCCAATCCATATATCAATATAAATCCAAAAATTATCTAATGTATTAATTAAACTTTTAAAAAAATAAATAAAATTTTTTGTGATGAAAGTTATATGTTATTATCAAATACAGTTATGATATGAAACCATCAGTGTAAAACCCAATATTCAATATCTGTACATCATGTGTAATATATGTAAAATTCGTCAAATTCAGTTCTATATTCAGAAGTATGATTTTATCTTTCATTTATGGCCAGCTTAATACAGGAAATCTGATACCAGACACCTGATAAATGACACCTGATACCTGACATCAGATACCTGATACATGAGGATGTCCTAAAATGGACACCGTACACTATATATTAAATCAACTGCAGCAGCTGCATTTTGCAAAACCAACGCAGCTACCACAATTCCCTTCAGTCATGCTAAACCTTAGTATGGATATAAGCACTGCAGCTCTCTGTAAATTTCTTTCATTAATCAAGCACTCCTCCTGCATTTAATAAAAATAAAATTTTAATTACTCATCACAATGATGTACAGTAGCTATGTTGGGACAATCAGTATAACCTGTTCAAGGACAATTCTACTCACCTTCCCCTCGCTCCTCTTCTTACATAACTGCACAATACCCAGGATGAGGACTTAAACTGCTAAGTCTTCCCCCCTGGGTACTTTACCTAGACTTACATTAAGTTTCCCTCTGTGTTCCAGTCCTCTTCTGCAATACACTATGTAGCCAATGGCAAGACATGCTCTGCAAAGAGGTTTGTCTTTCTGTTGGCAACATCGTGGACTGTCACTGACAGTGGCAGAGTGAGGGAATGGAACTGTGTTCAACTATATTAGTTTAATTGGTGCTATGCTCCAAGTCCTAGGAGATTTGCATATTTTTTTCCTCATAATTAAAACTCTTGCAACCCTGTTAGTTTTATTTGTTTAGACTGCAGTTTAGTACATTTTGGCCTTATGACTTTTATGAGCCAAAGTTGCAGTTAATATTTTAAAAATCGTACCTTTATATAGAACCAAAACCTACTATTTCAAAACTTTTTTCGAAACTCTAAATGAGCTGTAAATTCTGAAAAATCATCATTTGAAATCACAGTATTTACAGGGAAAGATCAGTCACTCCAGAAGCAGAAATTATATGTTCTCCATCCTTGACCTATTACTGGTATCTCTGTCTGCCTATCAGCACAGTTTCTGCAACAATTAAGAGAATCAGCAGAGAAAAGAAGGCAGGAGGGGGGGGAGATGTGTAACCAGAGCAGTGTCTATTGTGAGGATGTGCAGAACTCACAAGTGTTGCAGACACTACAAGAAGGCAGTTAGTAAGGGAGGGTGGGAGCAATTAGTAACACTTGCTTAAAGGGCAACTATAGTGAAAAAAAAACTTTGTCTGTATACAATGTATAGATCACTTAAGTATAAGCTGCCTTACTTTCATGTTTCTGTGTGGCTTCGTTTCTTCACACTGGCAGAAGTTTGTACCAAGCTGTGTAGTCCCCCTCCCCTCTCTGTCTACTCCCCCTCAAGCAGTGACGGGCTGTATACAGAGTCCGAGCATTGTCAGTTGAAAGGACTTTAAATAAGGTGCTGACATCCTGTTGACCCCTCCCTTCCAGAGCTAGACTGCAAGCAATCAAAGTGTGGAATAAAGTAGCAATATGCTGAAGGGAGGGGCAGAGGGGGAGAGAGGAGGACAAGTGGTGCTGAGATTCTTTACAAGTAAGTTACTGAACTCTGCCTGTTCTCTAACTTTGGTAATTGTTATTTACTTTTTACCTAAAGTTCATATCTCTCCCCCTGCTTAGCTGAGATCATAATCACTGAAGAGAGAGTCAGTGTAACAGCAGCTTGTAGTGAGACCTTCACAAACACAGTGACACTGCTTGTTGTCCTGTTACATTTCAGTTGCTTTAGTCTATATATTTCATAGATTGCACTGTGTGTCTTGTTTGGTATATAGTCTGTATTACTGTATTATATATACTGTATTAGTGTTCCATTTGAGTCACTGGTTTTGTATGTATATAAGATTTTTTGGGGGGGGAGGGGCTGTTTTATAGTGTGTTATGCTCATATTGCTGGGTTAATGGTTTATTGATTGTGTTTAGCACTACAGCATTTGACTATATGTTGCACATGGTACATATAGTGTGGGTGAGAGAGTGTGTGACAGTACTGCAGGGGAGCTTTGGATTGTGTGGGTGTGTGCCTTTGAGTGACAGATGAGGTGTAGCAGCTCCTACAAATCACAGCATATTCAAAGGCTTATATCTCGGGGACAATGTAGAATTTAAAGAAACTAAAGGTACCCTGGTGGATGGGATGACTTATAGGATACATTAGAAGAAATTAAAAAAAAAACAATTTTCTCACTATAATTGCCCTTTAACACTAATAATTTAAAGCAAGGAAAGATAAATATGCGAGAACCCCCATTTTACTTCTCTAAAATTGTAGTTTTAGATATTTACAGTTGTTCGAGTGAGTATAGTGACCCTTTAAAATGTTATACATGATGTGTCTTTATCGACTGTATTTCCCAAAATTTGAATGAATCACTTTATGTGGTTTTCTAGGAAGAAATATCACAAGTTTTTCTCTTAAGGAAAGAAACAGGGAAGAAAAAGGAATATTTGTATATAGATGGGTAGCATCGTTTTATTTTAAGTGCTTTCCTTAAAAATAAAACATGTGACAATTCCCTTGTGATAAGGAACAACTAAAGTCTGGTGATGGTACTAATTAAATCTATTTACCCAGTAAAGCCTTTGATTGCTGCAGAACAGTAAAAAAAATATTCATTTTTTTTCCCACAACGGTATGCACTGAAGAGAAATACACAATGGCACTAGTTCTCAATATAGGAGTCAAGTTAATAAAAAGGGGGTGCACCACCCACTATCAATAGCTATAAATATGTAAAGGAACAAGAAAGTGACAAAATAATTGGTCATGTGGTTCACAAAATGTTTGGTCAGGAGACTAGTCTTTGCTCATATATGGAGACTAGTTTATATTCCATACTTGAGTCAGTAGGTATTTGTAATTGTAGAGCTCTGCTTTTCTTCCAGTTTCTCTAAGGGCTAGGCCCGACTTACGCGTTTTTTAAGCGTTTGCGCACGCGTTTTGCATTCGCAAAAGCGCATGCGATTTGGTTAGAATGGATATCGCGGGAACGCAAAAATCCCCGCGATTTCCCATGCGCATGCAATTGCGCATTCGTTTCCATTCTGATAAATGCGTTCACCATTTTTGGTGCATTTACGCATGCGTTGCGATAGCAGAAAACGGCAAAATCGCATGCGCAAAACACACGCGCAAACGGAAAACGCACAAGAATGACTGCGATAATGCTCATGATTGCGTGCGCGATTTAGTGCGTTGTAGTGGGGCCATAGCCTAAAAGCATATATTTTTAATATTATATTTCAATGTAAAGGAACAAGAAAAAAAGTTTTATAAAATTAACACGTTAAAGGGGTGTGCCCATTTGTATCCCTATCCCTTTTTTTTGTTCCTTTACATTGAAATATAATGTTAAAAATATATGCTTTTAGAGAAACAGAAAGAAAAGCGGAGCTCTACATTTACAAACACCTGCTGACTCAAGTATGGAATATAGACTAGTCTCCGTATATGAGCAAAGACTAGTCTCATTAAAGTCTCCTGACCAAACATTTTGTGAACCACGTGACCAATTATTTTGTGAATTAGTAGTTTTTTATGCGCCATGACCATTTCATACTTTATTAATTTAAAATAATTAGAAAAAATAATATATATTTATTTAAGTAAAAGGTAACCAAGCATTTCTTATGAACAAACAAGCAGGAACACTAAAAAATTCCAAGATTTTTGCAAGACACCACAAACTAGATTTCGCTATGATTTTCCTACAATCAATTAAACTAGTTTTCAAATATTAAAAGTTTCTCTTTCCACGATTTCGATTTTTTGGTTAAATTAGTTAGAATTAAACTGCTCTACAAAAGCTACACTAAAATCCTTGAAGACACTTATATGTATTCCATTACTCTCTAAAAGATTGTTTAAAATGTACAATAAATACAGCATTTGTATCCAAACATGGTCAAACTTGCAATTCTTCAAGCATTGCTGATATCCCTTAGTTGAAGGCATTTTGTTAAAAGGGATGCTGGGAGATGTAGTTAAACTGCAGCTTTAAACTTGCAGTTTGGAAATACTTTCTGTAACCATCCTGTCATAACGTAAATGGAAGTCTAGCATTAATAGAGAAATGCAAGATTGCATATTTCCATCAATTACTTGACAGTAGTAAATAAAACCTGCCATCCA
The DNA here is from genome assembly GCA_019447015.1 of Hymenochirus boettgeri. Taxonomy (NCBI): domain Eukaryota; kingdom Metazoa; phylum Chordata; class Amphibia; order Anura; family Pipidae; genus Hymenochirus; species Hymenochirus boettgeri. The sequence goes on from CM033472.1 coordinate 171,851,888, forward strand.
TGCATACTATTTTGTTAAATGTTAACCTTCTTAACATTTTAAAACTACAATTTAAAAAACACACAAGGTTTTAAGTCCAAATAGACTAAGTAAATACTTAATTACTGCTAACTTACTTAATTTTTTTAATGGCACCTTGTGCCTCTGTAGTTTAATAAGAGATATAATACAATGCAATGTGACAGATGTACTCACCACAGGCTTTGGCTTGCTAATTTCTACCAATTTTGCAAGGATATCATCTTCTGAGAGCTGACTAAAAAGGTGTGCATCATAAGCCATCGAAATAGAAATTTCTTCCATCATCTTGAAAGGTGCAGGAGATGGTTGCTATGACACTTGTGTATATAACTGATAGAGCTCTTGCCCACTTGCAAATAATGAGAAATATATCCTCAGTGTGCAAAGGACAGTTTATATAGTCACTCCCCCTTAAAGCCTATTTTTTAAGGCTTTGTGTAAGAAGGTGGGGCTGAATAAAAACTTTAATTTGTAGTTTCACTACCTTTAGTTTCTAGTGTGTATGTAAATGGGGTTTTGTTCTACCCCACATATTCCTGCATTGTAATCCTCTGAAGAAAAAAATTGCAACACAGTCTATTGTTATGGTCAGCAAGTTATGATGGAATAAGGCATTCATTTACTTCTTCCTCTGGAAGTCGAATAATCAATGAAAAAAACTACAATCATTTTGCTGCTGCAACACAGCTTCTGTCGATGGATAATCTTCCTGGAAAATGTTTACTGAGACACAGAAACAGACAAACGCTCAGTATTTAGCAGTAAATAAATACCTGACTTAACAGAAAGTTGTAAGAAAAAAAAAAAAAGAGGGACATGTGTGAAAATACAAAATATGCTTGTAGCTTGAGAGCTGCTACAAGAGCTGGTTATTGGGTTAATTACACTATAAGATAAACAATGTCAATAGTTGTGTATTTTCAGATGACACTTGCGGGACTTCTTGCACTACTTTCCTAAAGCCGATGACAATTGTGAACAGACTTGTGCAGACACAAATATCTACAGTGTATACATTTGGTCTTAACCTTAATGACATTACTGTGTCTACCTAAAATTATAGGAAAACCCAAATATAACAATCCCAACCAACAGTATTTACTTGGTATATGTTGTATGAAATTTTAAAAATAAGATAGAAGCTGATGCTATCAAGAATTTCTGGTCACTGTACAAAACAGATAAGCACAAGATATATTTCACAACATTCATGTGAATTCCAAGCAGACAAAGTTTGGTGGCTGTAGTTCTGTGGTAACAAAAAAACTAAATTGTAACCTTGTGTTACTTAACATGACAAACAGGATGAACTGCTCCTCGTCCCTCTTTCAGTTTTCCTTCCCTGTTTCCTCAACTTGTCTTTCTTGAACACCAGGTCCAGTATTTACACAGAGAAAGGACTGTCATTTGCATAATTATACTTAATATAGCAGAAGCAAAAGCTGTTTTCTGGGTTCCAGATAGTGAAGACTATTCAGAGACACACCGTAAAAAGTGGAAGGGAAAAAAGCCATTCTGACTCTTCTCTGATAACCAAGACACAATTTATAGACTGGTGAATAAATTCATTGGTGGCATTCTTCTGATACAGACAATTCCAAGAAGCCATTCAATTCAGTCTGCAGTTCTTAATGAAAATTCTTTCTGTGCCTTGTACGATATTACTGAAGTAGTGATACACAGAAGCTGCCTTTAAGCTCCAGTTTTATGCCCGATCCAGGATATAATGAACACTGTAACCACCTGCCTGCTGTCTTTATTTTATTGGGAGAACCTGCTCCCTCCCACAAGACGTTATCATTCTGTCACAGCCTACACAGCCAGTGAGCTGTAAAATACCAATATCCTGCCTATGTCTTGTGAAAGATCTTCCTGTTAAATAAGGTTTTAAAGAGCATGTATTCTAGGGGGATACACAAGAGGGCAATTACACCTGTTGAAGGAGGTGGAGGAGTTTCAGCTTCCCACAATTCCCTTGGTTTCTCGTTTTGCCGCCCAGCAACAGGGAACAGAGGACATTGCCTGCACAAACAAGCAGCGAATATAACAAGCTTTCTGCTCTGTTAATAAGAGAAAAATGGCATTCTGTTACCAGGGCTGGGGGAGGGGTTGGGAAAAACAGGCATATACGGAGATTGTGATCACATAAAGTCAGAGATCAAAAGCAACAGGAATGAATAGCTTTTTAACAAATCAGTTTAAGTAAGAGTATAGACCATTATAATTCAGGGAAATCACATTTTGCAGGTTTCCATCAGAAATTATTATGTTTTTAAAATTCTTTCTTAAAACAAGCAAATCAGACAAAATGATTCAATTTCATTTTTTAATTTGACAAACCAGTCATGAGTGGTGAGAAGAAAAATTATAAAAAGAAAAGTAAAAAGTTTGATTTTTTACCTCTAAACCTGCCCAGCCTCAACTACTGGAGCTTCAACACGTTTACTACTATTCCCAGAAAGCTGCATTCTATGGTTGTTGAAAGGTGCAGGAGACTGGAGTCTAAAGCTGGGTACACATACGGTATGTCAGACTCATTGCATGTCAGATTTCACTGGTAATATTCAATGACTGGCATACACATTAATGTCAAATAGCCACTAATGGAAATTTTTACTCATGCACGAGTGAGGTGAATAGAGATGTTTTATTGACACAAGACTAAATGACGACTGATAATGTGCAAATCCTGTTAGATCCAACCAGATTTGTCATCTATTGTCCATGTAAGTGTCCAGCTAAGTATATACATACTTGATTTTATTAACTTGGGAACTCCAGTGTACCAGAATTGACAGAAACCTCCTTTTACAACAGCCCTTAATACAAATCATCAGATAAATGGAGCAATAATACCAATACATTGGAAGAAGTCAGAAAATAGGATAGAATCATTTTGGAGCTGCTGCATCTTTATGCATGGATGGGATGGGTTTTATTATAAATGTATTGACTGGGTAAAGCAGAAAAAGTTGGAGAGTAAAGCTGATCCCTGGGTGCCAAGGGGATTTTCCCAGTATCTGCCAGGTGTATGCTTTCAGGCAGATGTTTACCAGTTTGCAGTGCAGCACCCACTGAAGTTAATAGGGGTGATAGCACTGGTTAATTTGTAATGTCTCATGATCCCTTAACAGAAGGATTTTACTGTAAATTTTACAAAAGAGGAGGCATTGAGCAATCTGCAAAGGGGCTGCACACACAGATTTAGGCTGGGTACACACAAACAGTTTTTGTGGCCCAATTGACTGATATAGCAGTAGGTTGGCCTGAAAAATCTGCGTTGGTTTAGCAGAACTGAGGGGGACTGACGTTCTTGAAGAAACAAGTTAATTAAGAAACTTAATGCACTGAAACTAATTAAATATGCAGAGGAGTAACATTTAAAGGACTTAATTAACATAACTGTAGCTAAATGCTAAAACTTTAAATAAGGAACCGATACAGTTCTGTGGATAATGAACAAGTAACAGTGGTATTATTAAATAGCAACACATGTATGTTTTTTAAGTTAATAAAATAGAAAGTGTGCAACAATAACAAACTGTAAACCAATCAATGGGAAAATGGGAATTTAATAAAAAGGAAGCAGTATGACACATAAAAATTGTATCTATGTCATAGATAACTCACAAATTTAGGTTGTTCTGCCTGTCACTTGCTTTTGTGTTCTTTCCAATAAGACAGTTCACATATACAAGCCTGCCCTCAAGGGGCAGTCAGTAAAATGTTTCCAATGAAAATGACAGGCTTTTAAAGGGCAACATTATTACGCAAAGCAATTCTTATAATCAGCTAGCCAAATACTTTAATGCAAATTTTGTAGAATAATTACATTTCTTTTTCAGGCATGGAGATATACAGGGAAGTGAAAAACGACTAACGTATATGCATACAAGTGTAATCAAGATCAAACACAAGGTTGAGTGAGTCTAGCTGGCTACACACAAACAATATGCATATTCCCCCACCATAACCCCAACCACCTATTTCTACCCTAAACTGCTGATCCAGTTACTGCTGTTCTCCCCCAGGCTCATCCAACAGGGAGACAGGCCATTATTTCTTTCACCATCTTAGCAGTGCACAGTAGAAGAAAAAAAAATTCAAACATTAAATAATTGATTCCTACAGGACAATCTCATTTGGTCATTACACACGCACTGATAGCCATGTGTCAATATTTGTGCATGCCTTCCTGATTTGTCAGTAACACAGTTTAACCATGACAGAAAGCTTTTCTCTACTACACTGTAATATATTATACTTCTGCATTTATTTTCACATCCCTTTCACTCCATATAAAACTGAACCATAAATCCTGAACGTTGTGGTTGAGTCTGTGAAATATAGGAAATGTAAATTGGAAGAATGGGCGTTTGGTCCTCTATGGAGTCCTTCGCCCTGGCTGACCATTCGGAAGTGTTGGTCAGGATAAAGAATTGCAAGGTGTGTAACCAGTAACTGCTGTTTCGGCCGATAATCGTCCCGTGTATGGGCACTTTATCAGCTGCTTGTTCGGAGATCCGCCCGGTGGATTTGGCAACAATCTCCGATTGAACGTCCGTTTCGGTCGATAAAGTGTCCATACACGGGCCAATTACCGGCCGAAACGGCCGTTCGTACACAACGTGTGTTGCGGGTCAGCACCGCGATCGCACATGTGTACGAACCTTAAGGGTTCAGACACATATCGTATGTGGTTTCACCTTGAGAGGTTCCCTGGGTATGAGGGGAAACCTTAAAGAGGCATTGTTAAAGGGCATGTCGACCCTTCTAAAAAACATTTTATATGTTGTAGGGCTTCCTCCCCCAGCCCCAACTGCATTATTATTATGGCCAGAAACCCCCGATCTTTACTTACCTTCCCTCTATCCTCTGCCACACTGCCCAGCCTGTGATTCTGCAGCCAATCACAGATGCGGGGAGATTCAAAGATCAGGGGAGTTTCTGGCCATAATTATAATGCGGTTGGGGCTGGGGGAGGAAGCCCTACAACATATATAAAGGGTTTTGTGTTAGGGGGAGGGAGACCAAAACGGGAGGGAGAGGGAGGAAGAGGAAGGGCTGCGGTGCACGTGGCAAAATTCTCCCGGAGGAGAGACAGGAGGCCTATATGGACTCTGCTAGGATCCTGGTGGCCAGTTTTTTGGACTTTGGGGGAACATTGCAGGAGAACCATTTGGAGCTGTGATGTAAGGTAATGATTTTTATGCACTACAGAGTGGGGCCAGTAGTGGGGGAAATTATAGTTTTGGGGGTGGACATGCCCTTTAAATGTTAGAACCTCTGCCTATTATCTTACCAATTGTGAGAAATTGTGTAAATGTGCCAGAGCCTTATTTTCTGACTGTGGCACATTTTAAAAATGCACAATTCTGTCGTGGCACACATGTATTTTTATGCGTCTCTCATGCAGTTATCAGCAAAATGATACCGGTAAATAGGGCTGGACCCTAAATGGAGCTAGCTACATAAGACATGTTCAATGATTTTAATGTCACACAACCTCAGAGCTGTGACTGTATTGCATTGATAGTGGAACCAATATAAGTTTTGAGCACTAGCAGCATCTTCAACGAGGTACTACACCTGCTAAAAAGCAAATTAAAAAATGCACAAGAATAAAAAAGTGGGTAAAAGCGGGCACACACAAAGTAAATTTAAAGAAAAAAAACTAATATTATAAACAAGTGAGCTGAGGTGCAATATAGATTTTGTACTCAGTATTTTGCCCCGATTGTCTGCTATGGGCAATATTTTCGACTATCGGGTCAATATATCAACTAACCAGCAGGTAAGATAATATAGTAAAGTATTTGAGGTTGAATAAAGACATACGTCCACCTAGTCCAACCTACTCAGCAATACCAACATTTCCTGCTTAATCCAGAGGAAGGTAAAAAAACAAAAAAAAAAAACAGTATGGGAAAAAATCCTTCCCGACTCCAAAAGCTGCATTATAACATTTAAGGGCATGACCTTTCTTAAAGGAAAGTAAACTATTTCAAGTAAAGGAGATACGTATTTCCTCCTGTCCTTTAAAGGGCAACTGTTGTCTTCAAACCAGTTAGGGTTAAATGAATTATATTGGGGTAAATGTTCTAATTTCCTGCAACCAGCTTTTGAGTGACATCACCTGACCTCTGCCCCGCCCCTCCACCCTGGGGGAGAAGCATGCTCAGTAAAGACTTAATGCTGGGAAAATAGGAAGTACTTAGGTAAAAAAAACTGACAGTTGAGAAAGGGAGCCTATTAATGCAGGTAGAGGCTGGTCACATGACTATAAGCTGGTCACATGGCTGAAAACAGGAAGTGTTAAAACAGGAACTAATGTTGCTGGACCTTTACAGCAATTACTTCTCTCAAATTTTATCTAGAGATGTGATTTGGGTTTTATTTTGAAAGTACAATTGAAGGCTTTTTATAAAATCCTAACTAGTTTGGAAGAATTGGAAAACACAGTTACCCTTTAATTAAAGGATAAGTACACTATAAAATCAAGTGATGGTCACTTGGAAGCTGCAGCTTTAAAAATATTATTGGCCCCTTCAGAGCCTACCATTGAAGATTCAGTTTGCTGACATCTTGTTTATCTGTAGATGAATTGTTTTCTCCGCCCCTCCAAGATTTGCAGATACTTCCTGATTGGTTAACCTAATTTGGTAAGCCCTGTGCGCTTCGTGCGCATGCGCATGATGTCACAGAGCATGCGACGTGCCGTCAGTGCGTGCATGGATGTGTGCGAATGTGACATCATCTCGCGGTGCTGTTGGAAGTGTCAGCAAATCTCAGAGGGGTGGAGAAGACCAAAGACCATTCATCTACAGATAAACAAGATGTCAGCAATTTTGAATCTTCAAAGGTAGGCTCTGGAGGGACATAGGGAAAAAAAATATGCCAATAATATTTTTAAAGCTGCAGCTTCCAAGTGACCATCACTTGTTTTTACAGTGTACTTATCCTTTAACGTAACAGGAGCCAGGAACGAAGATAGAGAACTTCCCAGAGAGCAAGATCCACCGATGGCTCCTCTGATAAGTCCCTACTGTTTCTGGCTAAAACTAAACTCTTTATCTTTATTCTCTATCTTCATTCCTGGCTCCTGTTCTATTAATTGAAGAAGCTCTAATCCTTCAATTAATGCAAAAAAAGGATATGTTCACTTTATAAATTAACATATCCTTTAAAACAAAAAAAGTGGTGATTTGTCAGTTATTTGCCTGCAACACCAACTGCTATTACAAGCATTTTTAACCAGATATAGTTTTTTTTCCTTTCTGGCAAAGGTATCTGCTTAATGAGCCTTTTGTTTTAAGGGTAGACATGCTCTTTAAAATAAAGGCTGTGTCCTCAGTATTTTGTCCCAATTGTTTGCCACTGGCAATATCTTGGACTATTGGGACAAAATATTAACTGAATATTCTAACATGACCAATAACTCTAGACTGATTTGTTTGGCTATCCAGTTGGTCAGAATGATTGGTTATGCCGGTAAATCACGGTCATTTCTGTGGTCTTCAAGATCAATTTGCCTAAAATATTACTACTGCTTTATGACACTTCTTGGCTTAAGAAAGGACGTGTGACATCTTTTTAATAAACTAGCACCCTTCACAGCTTCAGTACTGTACCATTTGTATGTGAAATGTATGTAAACCTAAAGATAACATTTTATATTATGGCTGGACATGCCCTTTAATTTTTGAGAAAAACTAATTCACGGGGAGGTAGGAGAAAGTATTCTAATCTCCCTGTATGCAGAAGAAGAAATGCAATGCACAGATAAACTTACATATGAACATTCACACTTTTTAATTCTGACAGCTGACTCATCCGACAGAACCCTTCCTGTTGCCATCCCTTCCATCTTTACAATAGGCATGCATGCGCAGATGTGAGAATAGGCACTGACTGTCTTCTACTGTGCGTAGGGAGGTAGAAATAATCAATCCTACCTACCTGTGAATTATAGATTTAGGTAGTTATTTTAAAGATTATACGCAATTTATTTATATGCAATATCCTCTAAATTATTCACATTTCCAAACAATAGGATGCACTTTTTTTAACACACAGTTACATACTAACATTTGATCCAATAAGAATTCTGTTCCTTTATTAAAATCTTAGTCAAGCCGAGATACTTAAATTTAAAAATGTAATCATTTTATTTTTTACCTTAATATTGCAGGCCTGTTCCATCAACCTGCGTGCATTTTCCTCTGCCCTGTAACGTTTTGGCAACTGAACTCGAAAAAACTTTAAAGCCCCTTCAAAATCAGCCTGAAGGAGGTCCTCCTTGGAAGTCTAAAAATGCAAGGAAAATATAGGTAAATCTCTAATACCACAGAAAATAGTTCACAACGTTCTGTAATATAACAGTTGCATTAACTGGTCAGGTGAGATATTGTAGCCTAGACCATTGCTTTTAACATACAAGGAAAGAGAATGCTTGTTTATAATAAATTATTTTAAAAATGTGATTATTACCATTACCATTATTAAAAATCATATAGATTATCTCCATATTGGACATTAATTCAAACAATTGGTATGGGATATCAACTGATATGCCCCTATATCATTAGCTAAAGCAATAAAGGGAAGGTACTGAGAGATAAAATTGCACTTCCCTGCTACTGCAATCACAATGTACCAAAGATACTGTGGGTCAGGGTACAATTCACTTTAATCTTTACTAAGAATTTAAAGCTTCACAAAAAACACGGGTACATTGCTTGCAGGAAGATCACACATTTTTATAAAAAAATCACGAGACCCATGATTCCCATCTTAAAATCTGCAGGTGTCCAATGTCCCTAGTCATTTTGATAATTTTGATGATCATTTTACATCAAATAACTTGAAAGGAAACCCTTAGCTCAGAATATAGGTTAGTCAAAAGCTGGCACAAGGAGGCCTCCAGCAGTTGGTAAACATCACAGTGTGGTTTAGACCCTTTCTGTGTTTTCCTACGATAAAAATAACCTCAATAAAATGCCTCAAAAGCATCCCAGATAAGACCAGGAAAAGTCTTCATGAACGTTACATATAGTATAATGGCCCTAAAGGCAGATTAAATTTACTTTCTTTTCAAAGTGAACCTCTGACAATTTTCACCTGACCAAACAGAGACTACTTTTTTCTTTAAATAACCTTACTGTAACTTCTTTCAACTACACTTTACTCAACATAGAGAACTGAAATTAAAAACAAAAGTACTAACACAAATTGTGTAGGTAATCAAAAGTAAAAACAAGGCCTGTCATATGCCTTTCTACTGAAATACCCTTAGAGTTGTTTTGTCATGCAGCTGTGGACCACTTAACCTTACTATACACTACAGCTGCACAGGGCATATGCCTTATAGGGCAGCAAAGCCAAGGGCACACACAAGGGACTATGGGACCCAAGGCAATCCTTTTAGTAAAACAAGCACCCAAAATTATTAGACACAATCATCCCAACCAAACAGAAATGTAAAAATTTACATATTTAATAAGATACAATTAAGTAAGAACTAAGATAACTATACATTAACTGTTCTGTGAAACAGTGCAATATATTAAGAAAATACAGTGTTAATCATTGATAATTTCTCAAAAATAGAAGTATACAACATTTATTAGCAGCATTCTGTAAAGTAAACAAGTGTCAACAAGTATCTAATAAAAAGTGATAGGAATCCATTAAAATTTTATTTTACATAACCAACGTCTAGCACTTCAGCTACTGTTGATAGTGGAAGTTACATTTCTGCAACTGCTGAAAAGTAAAAAGTTGCCTATACCTAATCTGAAAAGGCTTTGTTGCTTGGTTAAGATTACCCATCAAGATTCTGTTAATCACTATGAAGGATAGCCTATTGGAAAACTTTGAAATATTACTGATGATTTACACTACCATAGATGTCATATTAGTGATAATTATGACTGCAGTGTAACAGTTTGGCATCTGACAGAACTGGTCATTAACAAATACAGAAATGTATCAGGCAAGACTCATGTAAAATGAAACATGCATTCCCTACATGTTTGCTGGGGGAAAATGACAATGCAACAAGTCTCTCACCGCCAGAAGACGGGGTACAAACAATCGATGCCCCATGCCCAGAAGCTCCAGGACTCGACTAGCATACTCGTTGACAATATTGCTCTTCTCATCTTCAGTATCTGATGACTTTTTCACAGGAGGGGAAAGCTTGGGAGTTGGGGATGAAAAAGGGATCCTTTCCTCCATATGGAAACTAAAATGTTCCTAAAGATATTTTCCCTTTTATCAGGGAAAATATATAAACAAGGTGTTATCCAGTGCAGAGGATATGAGTTGTTAATGCTGGCGCTGATCATCTAAAGCACAGGATGCCAGTTTGCCTCTATGCACATAGAAAGCATCCTTATTAAGGAGCAAAACTGTACAGCTGTTCTGCACCATATACTAAATAAACCTGAAAAGAAATCATTATCCTGGCACAATCCAAATCAGCAATGCTAACTAGGAGTACTGAGAGGAAGGAAGTGAGAGTGATTGTAGTGTGGCTAGCCGGGCCCGGTTTTTCTATGCTCGTATATGTGTGTGTGCAATGCTAAAGCTGCAGGGGGAAGAGATGAGATCACTGCATCCACTGTTGTTGCTGCTGCTGCCTTTCATCATGAATCAGTAATGAAGAAGGGAGGAGATGGGAGGTGAATGAGCAAAAAATGAGGGAGGGCTCCTGGAAAAGGATGTTGTAATCAGAAACCAATAGAATTCTACCAACACCCCCACACAAATCTATTTTTCATGATTTTTCTGCTTTTCATTCCTACACTTTCTCAATATATTTTCATTCGTTTTTTAGGTAGTAGTTTTACATATTTCAACCATTAATTAATAAAATATATTTTTATGCTACTAGCCTTTTAAACCTAGAAGTCTTCGATAACTGCTTGGTAAATGTGTTGTTATAAGCACAAGTAAGGATACTTATACTATACTTACTATGCAGGTAAGACGAGTGCCATAACACAGCTGGAAGACAAGAATCACTTGGTTGTGATTTAAAAAAAAAAAATAAAAAAAAAGAGAAAAGTCCAATCCTAGGGGCACATTTATAAAAGTGTTATTTTCAGACTTAAATTACTGCCATACATCGCATTGGGAAAATCGTCATTATCGCCATATTTAAAAAGGCGGTCATTGTTGCGATGAAAAGCAACACCGCGGTGATGTGCGGCAGTAATTTGAACTCTCTTTGCCGCAATAATGCACTTACTTCTGAAATATGATTGGTTACTGTATAATCATATGATGGCAAGCATTGAAATATTGACCAATCAGAATTGGATCCTTCAGAATACCTATATAAAGAGGTGCAAACCCTGCGGAGCTCAAAAGTCATCGCAGTTGATGGCAGAAGAAAAAAGAAATTCTGTTGATGTCACCAGTGCCACCGGTGTCACTGGCTTCCACGGCTGAGAAGATAGAAGACACGCCCAAGGGCTCTTCTAAGAGCCTATGGGGGATCCTGTTTCGAGCCGCAGGACCCCCAACAAAGGCACTTGTCAGTGCCCCAAGGGCACTTGTAAGTGCCGGGGAGGGGGTGTCCCAGTATGAGCTGTGAGACCCCTTAAGCCCCCTAGGCCCCTTCCAAGAGCTGCAAAGGCACTTGTAAGTGCCGGTTCGAGCTGCGGGACCCTTTAAGCCTCAAAAGGTACTTCTCAGTGCCCCCTTGCCCCTCCCCCGCGGACATACAGGGCTGCTGGGAAGGGATTGTGCTGCGGGTGGTCTCCGCCACAGGGGGCGAGGGCCTTTGGGCTGAGAGGGGCTGCTTCCGCCGGGGGGGCAGGGGCACTCCCCCCGCTCATCCCCCTCTTGCTGTCTTGCAAGCTCGGCTGTGTCTTGCAAGCTCGGCCGCTCAGCGTTTTGCCACCTGTTCGCTTTTGAGTATTGCATGCCAATGCATTACAATTTTTTGTGCAGAACGCCGTTCCAGTCCATTTAAAAAACGCACTGCATGCAGCATTTCTGTCCGTTTTTTCATGCATTTTCTATAGAAATCTATGGAATACACATTGTTAAAAAATGGATACAAATGTATGAAAAAAATGGATACAAACTGACAGAAACACATGCTGTGTGTTACTGTCAGTTTCTAGTGTGAACGAGGCCTAAAAGTTTCTGTCCATTTTGAGGGACAAATAGTAAGAGTAGGTTACTGTAAATGACACAAAGACCCGGGGAATGGAAATATAACCAAAACTTATTTTAAAACTATCTTTCCTTACGATCGGGCAGTTTTCGAACTTCCGCATTCCATTTTCGAGAGTTACCGAAATCAATTGTTACATTTGAGGATTCGATTTTCAATAATTGTCTACATTCGATTTTCAATCATCGTCTACTTTCGATTTTCGATCATCGTCTACTTTCGATTTTCGATCATCGTCTACTTTCGATTTTCGATCATCGTCTACTTTCGATTTTCGATCATCGTCTACTTTCGATTTTCGATCGTCGTCTACTTTCGATTTTCGATCGTCGTCTTCTTTCGATCGTCGTCTACTTTCGATTTTCGATCGTCGTCTACTTTCGATTTTCCATAAAATTAGAAAAGTCCGGGTTCTGTAAAATCTGGGCGTTCCGAAAGTTTGGGACTTTGAAACTGGGTTCTAATCAAACCCACATTACATCTCTAGCCAGGAGTAGTTTAAAACTAGCAGAAAGTCTGTGGGTTGGATATTCTTATTGTATATATTATAGAAATGGTGGCCCAGTATAAATGCTCTTTTATGTCCATCCCTAAAACTGTCCATTTTGCAATGTGAACAAAATATAATAACAACCTCTGTTGCACAGGTGGTTCTTTGTGATGCTTAGATGGATGCTAACAAGTCTGTTGGCTAAGAGGGTAACTCATTAGGCTGGGTACACACGGAGGGACTTTTTGTCCTGAGCGAGCGCTCGGCCGGGACAAACGTCCGTCGGTCGCGGGCGAATTTGCGAATGATCGATCGTGCGTTCCCATAGGGAACCGCACAATCGATAATTTTCCAACACGTCTGATCCGGACGAACGAACGATCAATGTCGGTCGTGGCCGCCCACCCCACACCAGCCAATATTTTCGGCCGATCGTCAGAAAGTGCCGTGAATCGGTCGGTCGCCCGAAAATATTGGCTGGTGTGTACCCAGCCTTAGAGACAGAGGCTTATCCAGTATATTATGATTTAAACAATTAAACCAATAGAGAATCTACAGCGCTCTCTAGTGCCTGACACAGGTCTGACAAGGCTACACAGAGCTTCTTCCTCACTGGCAATTTAGTCATGGTAGCAATTTTTACTGATGACATTTTTTAATGATTAATTATAATATTTTAGAAATGTATTTAGTACACATGTATAATACCAGTATTGGGAAGTACAGTGAAGTTAAAAAAGTCTGTAAAGTAAATTAAGATAATGAAAGCAAACAATACAATTACATATACTGCAAAGGTACAAGGTGTTAATTTACACAGCCAAATAGAGCTTTTACGAGTGCTTTTATAGGAAGGATTAATGGGCATAGCTGTATACTGTTCAGTAGTCAGTGGATTAATATGGACAGACAGATTCACAGACACATATATCTCTGTCCCACAAAGGGTAATTTACATAGACCAGTTAACACTGATGTACAGATACAGTTATCCAAAACAATGTTTTAATTCAAAGACTTTTATAAACTATTTATAATGCTTAAAGGGTATGTCCACCCCAAAAATAAAAAAAATCCTCCGCAGTGTAGATTACCGCAGCACTACCCCAACCGAAAAGTTAGTTTTGTAAAACAAGCCCCAGAAGCATACCTACGCTCCTTCGTTCCCGCGGCTGTATGCTCCCTCTGCCTGCCAGAAGTTGCAAACAGGGGTCGGACCAGCAGCAGTGTCTATAATTGGCTCAGAGTCAGGGAACAAATAAGCGTAAATATGCTTCTGGGGCTTGTTTTACAAAATGAACTTGGTGGTTGGGGGGTTGGCTAGGGTAAGCTACACTACAGAAAGAGATTTTTTTATTAGCAGAAGAGGCAGCCATGAAGGGATCCAGTGGGTAGGAGGGCTCCCTTGCACATGCCAGAAACCTCAGTAAGGACAAGGAAGAATCAGGCATCCAGATAACTCAGACAGCTCCTACTCCTCACTTTCTGGTACTTTGAACAGGCACTGCAGGAAAACCATTTGGAACAGAGGTGCCAGTAATGGGTTACATTTTTGGAAATTAACACTCACAGCTTGGTCACCCAAATGTGTTATTCTCTATACTGTGGAAAGTCTTCTGTTTTTTTTGAAGAAGGACTTCTCTATTAGCTGTGCAGCGTAGATCCTAAAAGGTGGAGTAATCGGCTAAGGCTGGGTACACACCAGCAGATATATCCGGCCGAACTGACTGATAGTACCGTGTATCGGATGGTCGTGTGGGGCGGCTGGCCTTGACCGAGCTTGGTCACCCTTTTGTCCGAATCAGAACGAATGGGCAATCAGGTCCATTGGTATATTACGGCCGATGTGGGCACTGTTGCCACGACCGACAGTTTTTTGTTCCGGCCGAGCAAACGCTGGGACGGGACAAAAAATAGCCCTGTGTGTACCCAGCCTTAGAGAAGAGAGTAGGCACAATGCATATTTGTATTTTAGTTTTTGTTCCATTCCACTGGTAATTCTGTCCATCCTGTTCATCTCTTTGATTAAGCCCTGAGCAGTCAGGTAATTGTTTTGCCTGTGCTACTAAGGATTGGTAAAGGGTATGTACACTGTAAAAAAAAAGTTTATCTTACTGGATAGCTGTGGATTCAAAGGAATAGTTCACTTTAAAAGTAAACTATTTCTTTAAAGGGCATGTCCACCCCCTAAACTATAATTTAACCCACTACTGGCCCCACTTTGTAGTTTAAAAAAACCATTACATCTATGCACCTTATGCTTCTCCTGCATTGCCTTATCAAAGTCCAGGAAAGTGATGAGTCCAAGCTGCTCTTTAGTCGTCAACGAGGACTGTGACATGCGCAGTCCTCCCCCAGCCCCTCTGGATCCATCCTCAGCCACCCTTGCACCTAGAGTGAAATCCTTTGGGGCTAAGGTAGGTAACCCCTGCTCACGCCCAACTGCCACAATATTTAATTAAAAAAATCTCAAGATCTTTACTTACGGACCCTTCTCTCCTGCGGCGTTTCCAGTGACGTCAGCCGGGTCTGTGATTGGCTGCCACTCAGCCAATGACAGAATGGCTGACGGTCCGGCCTCTGCTTGCAAATTCCTGTTGAATGAAGATAGCAGACGCGATCCACCGCAGCAGAACTCACAGGTCACAACCGTTTCCTGGTTCTAATCAACTATAGCATGCATGCACGCTATTGTGCGCTATAGTTGATCAGAACCAGAAAGCGGTCTGGAATTTTCAGTGCTGCTGTGGTTGATCGTGCGAAAGGTATGTTTTTGCAATCTTCATTCCTGCCTCATGAGATATTGATTGAAGAACGGAAAGTAAGGCATAGCTCCTTAACCTCCCAGTCTTCAATCCATGCATTAAAGGAACAGTTTCAAGTAAATTTTTCTTTAAATATAAAGGTGGTACTCCTTTTTTTGTTCTATTACCCTCCCATACCCTAACTTTAATTCTTGAATTTTGCTGGCTTCCTCCTCCACTCTAATTCCGTTTTTAGGACTGTCCCCACGAGTTCCATCTCCAACATACACTGTGTCAGAAAATAGTGCAGTGCGTTTGATGCGTGCGCGAGATTTGGCTGTGTTACACCTGCCCGGGCGATAATGTCATTAGAGCGTGCATGCAGATCTCATTCTAATGCGTGCACGCTCTAATGACAAAACACGCGACTGGTATAACACAACCAAATCTCACACCCTAATGCTGTCATTGGGGACGCGCACGCACAGACATCACACTCACACGTCAAATACACCGCACTATTCTCTGACAGTGTATGTGTATATGGGTATGGGAGGGTAATAGAACAAAACAAACCCACCACTTTAATATTTAAAGCCACAGCTATCCAGTAAGATTGTGTATGTTTGTGTGATGCAATTAACAGAACATTTTCTGATTAACAGAGTGCGCTTCCATCAAACTTTTTATGCTTATCCAGTAAGATAAACTTTTTTCTTTACATTATACATACACTTTAAAACATTACAGCATTAAGTGTGTATCTCTCCACACAGAGAACTGTGCTGAGAAAAAACCTATAATGTACACCAGGTACTATGTCTGATTGTGTACTATTTTTGTGCTGGTATGGATTAGTTGCCTGACTACAAATACGCTAAATTAAATGGCAATTGTGAAAGAGTTAAAGGGCAAGATCAAGTAAAGTTTATGTAAAACATGACGACCCCCCAACCAGGGGCATCTCTAGGGCTTTTGCCACCTGAGCCAAACTTTTGAATGCCGCCCCTATGTACTACTAGGTGCCATGCAGTGCGCCACTGCAACCAAGGTTAGGTGTACATGGCTTCCAGGAATGGGCATGATTAAACAATTGGTATTTTTAAACTTCATATTATAGCGGTATAAAATGCCCTTATTCCTAGATCACACAGATAGTTACATATAACATGCAATAATGCCCAGATCACACAAATAAGTACATATAACAGGCCCCAAAGCCCAGATTACACAAACAGGCAAATATAACATGCCCTAATGCCCAGATCACCCAAATTACGTTGAAAATAAGATGTGTCCATCTCTGCACACACAGGTTACTACCCCACTTACCCTATGATGATCAGACCAAGGCCTGCATAAAGGTGACAGTAAGTGCAGAGTTAAAAGGGAAAAATCACGGGACCGTGAGCATGCACACGCTCATACACCCGATATTTTATTTTCCTTATGCTCTGCCTGCCGCTTTTCTTAAAAAATAAATTAAATTAGAAGTGAGCTTTGCCTGCTGCCTTTCTGATATTTAGCAGGGGTGCCACCCTTGCTTATATTGCCTCATCAGAAAGACTCCCCTGCCCCCAACCCTTAGACAACAATACTTGTTGTCTAAGTAAGACCCCCCCCCCCCCCCAACATTCCTGAAAAAGCTTGTGAAGGTTCTCATTCATCCAGGTCATGGTATATCTGTTGTATTCAGTTAGTTCAACTGGACTTGAAGTTTAGTTCTTGAAGATGTTTCGCTAGTCGTCCGACTGGCTTTCTCAATTCTGAATGGCTTGTACAAGAATCTGTGGCAATTATGTACCCTGGAAAGTACCAATTAGCATATCAAAGCCAGGTGTTAAGGACCTGAATGCAAGGCGTGATTGAGAGGTGTTATAGGAACGCCCAGGGTAAGGTGTCAAAAAGCATTGTACATGGCAGACAGTTGGTGTCAACCCCCCCACCTCTATTCAGGCTTGGTTTCTTTTTCACATAAATGCCCTACTTGACAACCAGTCACGTTCCTTTGCCAATATGTTAACATTAAAATCTTCAAAGGCATGTCCTTTATCCATGCAGGTACATGGCGGAGTCCTGACCCGAGGAATTGGCTCTTCTGTGCGGGGCCATACGTTGATGCAGTTGCTGTTTGGTTGCTCCGATGCAGACAACAAAGGCTAGTACCATGCAACATATGTCTAGATTCCACAGTTAAAGGCATCAGAGCCAAACAGATACTGCAAAAGGCCCAAACACATCTCCTAAATGAACGAGTACAACAGACACATTTTAAAGTTGATGCTTTAATGCACAACATCAATCAACTAGAACAGAACCTGGCCTGACAGCAACCTGTGGCCACTTGGGAAAGAGTGATGGAGTTCACCAAACAAGCACAGCTTTCTCAGCACTGTAAGGGCAAGCAAAGGCAACAGAACAAGTTCTCTATTCTGTTATCCCAGAATACCCCCAAAGGAGAAAAACTAGATTGGATACAAAAGGAGGGAATTGTTGCTTCATCAAACAAGTAGGAATGGGTGTGAAACTTCTCTAACAGGACCATGACCCAGCCAGAAATGGAAGTCCGGGCTAAGGGCTTGAACTCCTAAAGCCATCCCTGAAGTGGATATTATAGTAGCCACAGAAGCCTCAATCCTCAATAATAAGGTACCACAGAGTGAGGCAGAACAACTTTGCCTTAAGGTATCTGCAGCCTTAGCCAGTGCTAAAACTCCTTCATCTAACCTGACCACATAGGAAAGAAGAGCCTTAATATCCCTCAAGAAAGATTCCAGTATCACAATTCTGCCGGCAGACAAGGGAAGATGCACAGTGGTACTCAACACTTTAAGCTACCATGCTAAGATGACCACAGTCCTGGTTGATAACAACACATATGAGGCTTTAACAAGGGATCCCACAAGCCATAAGAAAAAGGACATAGACTTACTACAACAGCTTCAAAAGGATAAAGCCATTGATCGAGCAATGTATCACCTACCCTGGTAAGGCATGGGAGTCCATGCATATATGGACTCCCAAAGATACACAAGGAAGGGCACCACTAGGACCTATAGTCAGCAGTATCAACTCTGTAACATACAAGGTGGCAAAATACCTAGCCAACACCTTAGGGCCATTGGTGGGAAGTTCGAAGCATCACATCTAGAACTTCCAGGATTTTACCAACAAGATTGAAGGTATAGTACTCGGTGCAGAAGAAACTATGGTGTCCTATGATGTGACATCTCTCTTCACTTGTATACCCAACAAGGAGTCTGTTGACATGATGAGAAAATGGCTAGGCCAAGACAGCAGACCTGATCTTAACCCAGAACAGGTGTGTTTTCTACTGGACTTGTGCCTGAATACCACCTATTTCAAATACAGGGATAAGTTCTTTAAGCAAAAACATGGATGTGCTATGGGACCTCCAGTTTCACCCATTGTGGCCAAACTTTACATGGAGGAAGTGGAAAAACAGGTGCTTAATACCTTCAAGGGCATAGCACCCAGCCACTGGTTCAGATACGTGGATGACATCAGGGTTAAAGTCCACCAGAAGGAAGTAAAAGCCTTCACAGAAAACATCAATGCTGTAGACCAGAACATAAAATTTACAAGGGAAGAGGTACAAAACAACAAACTGGCTTTCTGGGACTGCTTGGTAGAAGTTAAGGAAAATGGTAAACTGGAAGTAGAGGTTTACAGAAAACCAACCCACACAGATCAGTATTTGCTGTTTGACTTCCACCACCCTTTAGATCACAAGCTGGGTGTCATCAGAACTCTGCCATACAGAGCAGAGAACATCCCCACTAGAACATGGTCATTCCATATGTAGCAGGGGTCTCCGACTAATTAAGAAGAATTTTCAAAAAACACAGTATCCCTGTCTGCTTTAAACCAAACAACACACTGAGGCAGCAATTGGTAAATTCGAAAGACCCAATACCGAAACACAAGAAAAGAGACATTATATACGCAGTGCAATGCAGTGAAGAGTGCTCTGATTTGTATGTGGGGGAGACCAAACAGCATCTGCATCAACGTATGGCCCAGCACAGAAGAGCAAATTCCTCGGGCTCAGCCTTGTACCTGCATCTTAAGGAAAAAGGACATACCTTTGAAGATTGTAATGTTAATCTTGCAGATCCTGTCAGTCATTTAAAAAAAACCTTTACAGGGTGTACCCAGCTTTAAAAATTAAAAGTATGCAGAGCCTCAGTTATGTATCTGCTCCCTTGGAGGATATTGGCTGACCCTGTCTCTGTGTGCACTGATGCAAGTAGGGTACAGTTAAGATATTTAGTGGATATTTTTGTCCTGTATGTTTGGTCCAGTTATCTAAGTTTCATCCTTCTTTGCTATCAGAAAATCAGCTAATAGTGCAAATTTTTCAAAGCTTTTAAATGTGTCTAAACTGATTTGATCAAAATCCTGAACATTCTTATAGCATTTAACGCACTGAAATGGTTAAGTTACTAATAATTCTTACTACAGCACTTCTGTATGTTACCCACCCAACTAGATAATACACTCTATGGATCAAGAATCTTTCCTCATTTCTTATGGTTTTTACCAATTATAAATTATTATACACATTAATAAAGTATTTTCCTTGTCCCCCTTGTATGCATTTTTGTATTGGAACATGATACAGTGTGGCATACCCCTGTAGGGCTCTACAATATTGTAGGAATCAGGGCACAGAAGAGAATAGAAAATACTTCACAACCGCCTTTTTTGGTAATAGGATAATTTAATTGTGTAAGCTAACCCTGCCTCAGTCTGGATTCTATCCAATGGAAAAAAAGCACTTCTTTTAGAAAGGCCCTGGAAGACATAGCTCCTTTACCTACCATGATAGGTTCACTTTTTCGAGTAAACATATCCTTTAAGCTTCCGGTTGGTCATTTGGACTGGTGATATCAATGCTGTTGTGCATGAGGCTGTGGCTATAAAAATATTTGGCCAGTCAGATGTTTTCAGCAGAACTTTTTAAGCCAAAAATAGCAGGAATGCAGCAATCCCCTCAAGTTTTTGGCTGAGTAAACACAGGCCAACATTTCAACACGGATGATTCTATCACCTGGGCTGAAAAATCCCCTATAAACAAAAAATATATCGCAGCAGATATTTCAGCTTGACCGATCGTGCAGTCCAGAGAAGACCGCATAATCGGACAAACTTTACCAACATGTCCGATTCACATTGGCTGAAGGTTCGACTAGCATAGGCTGGTTGTCTCCCACATGTACTAATGTGCAAGCTCCTTTAATGGAAATATCAACAAATAATTTTAATTAGTTTATTATCTCAAATAATTTTTTTCTCTCAAATCCTTATTTCCTAAAATAATCAGAAAGTGTTTTAATTTTAGTAAATGTATTCTTTTTGTATTCTTTAGTAAATGTATTCTTCAGTGCCTACTATTATAGTACAGTGATCATTAACATGTGCTTCATAGGAAAGTGTCCAACTGAATCAACAATCTTCTGCTGAATGCTTTGTAATCCAGTATATACAAACAAATGGAGGAGCACACTACTTCACACAATTTGTGTATTTATTAAGCAAAAAACATATAACATTTCGGGGGATGTATAGTACCCTTCCTCAGGTAGGAAGGGGACTATACCTGAGGAAGGGTATATATATCCACCGAAACGTATGTTTTTTTGCTTAATAAATACACAAATTATGTGAAGTAGTGTGCTCCTCCATTTGTTTGTATATACTGGATTGCCTGGGCCCTAAGTTTGGAGGGCTGTGTGGATTGCACCTACGGTACCTATTATAGGCATTGCAAAATTTGGTGTGCTTGAGTGGATCCTGTTTGCAGTTTGAACGTTATGTAATCATTATATTTATATCAAACAAAGCCATTTTAGCTACGGAGACCCTTTAGCTTTGCCCACATTCCTGTCAAATTATAAAGTACGTATTAATTTAATAGGAAAGGAAAAGCATATGATCGGTTTTGTCTTCAGAATGAGGAGGTCAGAGCATTAGCTAAGGCTGAGGCCACACTGCAACGCACAGGAATCTCGCACAAAATCGCAAGCTTTATCGCACGCGACTGTGCGCGCGATTCTTGTGCGTTTTGCGTTTGCACGTGCGCTTTCCTCTAGGGAAACGCATGCTTTAATACACCAAAAATGGTGAACGCATGCGTTACCAAAACGCGAACAGACACGCAATCGAATGTGCATCAGAAATCGCGGGAATTTTCACGTTCCCGCGATTTCCATTTTTTGCAAAAATCACGGGCGCAAGTGCAAGATGCGTGTGCAAATGTGCGCTAGTGTGTCCTAGCCCTAAAACTACAATTTGTACATATGAGTTATAAGTGCAGACAAACATTTGTTTTTAAACAAAAATATAATCCTACCTTTAATAGAGCCAGCGCCACATGGAAGATTATGCCTAGACCCTAAATAGAAAAAAGAAAAATGTTAATGGAATAAAGCTCTCTTTTTACCCTTTTCGTTTGTTTGCTGCAAACACAAATTTAAATTTGTCTTTGAAAATGTTATTGACTGTTCTGCAATGCTGGTTGTATACTGTTTAGAATTTAAAGGGCATCTATAGTGACATTTATACATTGCTCCAATCCAGACATAAAAAAAGGTTAGTGTATGCTGCCCGATCCCCACCTTCCTCTGTGGCTCTGTGTTTGCACACAGTCTGATTTACTGCAGAGCTCCCACTCCCACTCCCCTCTCTGGTCATTCCCCAGATCGTATAATCCGCCTATGAACCAAGCCTGCGAACCAAGCCCCTCATGTTTATTAATCTTCCTACACTTAACTCTAACACTCTAACCTGTAGAGAGCAAGTGTCTCCGTTGTTCTGGAGATACATGCTACATAAGGAGAAGGAGGGGGGTGAGTTAGGAGAGTCCTGAGTCCTGCCTAATCACTGCAGCCTGATGTCCCTCTAACAGTGCTGCTCTTTCTGCTTCTTTCTCCTTCCCTTTACTTCTGTTCTGCTGTTAAACTATTTTCTGTCGGCTTCTAGGAAGCAATGCTACAACTTCTTTGTTTTGATATATTAAGAACTAAAGAGCACGTGAAGTATACAGCATGCACTTAGCTGAGTGTCAGCAAAGGTGGATTATGGGAGCTGACCTCTAGTACCCACAGGTTAATTTCATAAATCACCCAGCAGCCACAACAACTAGTCCGATGTCAATATAAATTCTGCGCTAGCTGACTGTTTTAGAGAGATATTTCCAGCTGATTGGTAATTATTAATATAAACAAGACCTTTGTTGTGCAAAGAGAATACTCCTATTCCATTTCAATGTTCTGCTAAGTCCAGCATATATCTTTATTTGGTGCAAGCATGATTTTATGAATAGTACTGGTATGAAGAAACAAATTACATTATGGCACAATTTTCCCACAAGGTGGCAGTGGCGCATTATTTAAGACATTGAGTAAACAAAAAAAAAAAATCGAAATATTTATATTTGAAGTCGTCAATGTTATTTGCACAATTAAAATGCACTTTTGCTTCAGACTAGACAATATTAATAAATGTGATTTTTTTTTTTTTAAAGGGCATGTCCACCCCCAAAACTAAAATTTAACCCCTTACTAGCCACATTAAGAAGTTTAAAACAAGCCTTACCTTACATTTCTGCTCAAAATGGTTCCTCTGCTGTGCCCCTCCAAAGTCCAGAAAACTGCTGTGTAGAAGCAGTGTGTGACTCATGCTGTGCCCGTTTTTCTCTACCTCCCCCTAACGTTAAAAACTTTGGGTATGCAGTAGGGTATGCTCCCCCAGCCCCAACCGCATTAATATTATTGCAAGAAAGTCCCCCAATCTTTACTTACCTTCCCTCTCTCCTCCAATGTTCAGAACTCCCGGCAGCCACGACCGTGATTGGCTGCCTCTCAGCCAATCAGGGACACGGCTGCCAGTCCAGCCCCCTGCTTGCAATTCCATGCAAGCAGAGGGCCGGAACAGTGTGGCGGAGGAAAGAGGGAAGGTAAGTAAGGATCGGGGGACTTTCTAACAATAATATTAATGCGGTTGGGGCTGGGGGAGCATGCCCCTACCGCATATCAAAAGTTTTCTAAAGGGGTGGACATGCCCTTTAATGTTACTCTAATTTGAATCACTTACTGACATGCACAATGCAATGTATTGTTAAAGGGTATGTCCACCCTAAAAATGAATTTTTCATGTATGATTGCCCCTGTCCCCCCAGCCCCAACCGCTCTATTTATACTTTTAGAAAGTTCCCCCAAAATTTACTCCTCCCCTCTTTCCTCCGCCGCGCTGCCGGCAGTCGCGTCTGTGATTGGCTGAGTGGCAGCCAATCACAGACGCGGCTGCCGGGAGTTCATTTCGGCGGGGGAAAGAGGGAAGGTAAGTACAGTTTGGGGAGCTTTCTAAAAGTATAAATAGAGCGGTTGGGGCTGGGGGGACAGGGGGAATCCTATATATTAAGGGTTTTATGCTAGGGGGAGGGAATCCTGGGAGGGAGGGGGAGAAGGGCTGCAGTACGCATGCCAAAATTCTCCCGGAGGCCAGGTAGGAGGCAGAGTCATATATGGACTTTGCTATCCTCCTGGTGGGCAGTTTTTTGGACTTTGGGGGGGGACTACAGGAGAACCTTATGGAGCTGGGATGTGAGGTAAGGATTAAACTACACTACATGATGGGGCCAGTAGTTGGGGGGATTATAGTTTTGGGGGTGGACATGCCCTTTAAGGAATAGTTGCTGTTGTCACAGATAAAGAGGACACATTCTGTCTCTATTTGATAATTACTATGAAAGGTGCACTGGTCTAGCTGCCCTGAACTCTCAAAAACTGTTAAACTGGTGCCTAAGCCCAGGAGTAACATTAATGAGACGACTCTGGAAGCTGATTCATGCAGGATAGTGAGTTTCTTATATCTTAATAATTAACATGCAGCTTGTGATCCCCATCAGACTTCAATTAGTTTAGTGGAAGGTTAGAAGTTATGTTTATGGAGTAAAAAAACAAAAACCAAAGCTAAATATAAGTGTTAAAAGAAAATACAACCACAATCTGACACACTAGATTGCAGATAGATTGCATTTGTCTAATAATGTATTTGTTTCTAGGACTGACAAAAATCAGAAACCAAAAGCAGTTTGCGTATGGAAATACAACATAAAACATTTCACTAAGATTCATGCCACAATCATCCATCTTTAATACTTGGGCTAGAAATGTGTTTTTACCATTGCAGTTATTCAGAAACAGGTTTTAAAATGTGACCATGAATGAAGAAATTAAACTGGCAAATGTTTCTTTTACATTTTTTAGTAAACCCCCCCCCCCCCTGACCAATTTGAATGGCTCCATAGCAGTTGGCATAGGAAGAAGCCTAAACAATAATTGTGTTGCTTTTGTAATATACACTAGTAAGTCTGTTTAAGCTGCCATGTTTTTTTTCCCCTTGTGTTTTGAGAGAAGTAGACCATTAAGGGTTAGGACACACTGCCTTGCAATGCAGTCTGTTTAATTGTACCACACAGCAGTGTTTATCTATCTGCCTAGATATGGAAGTCATCTTTCACTGAGTCATAAAAGAAGTACTGTAAATAGATTTTAAGAAAAAACAAACTATCCTGGTCAGTGGCATAACTAGGAATCACTGGCCCCCCCAGCAAAACTATGATGGGGTCCCTATCCTTGCTTTATCCACAATGGTTTTCTGGGAGGAGGATATAACTGTCATAGGAAAAATTTGAAGATGGGGCCACCTTAGCTCCTGGGCCCACAGTTGGTCCCCCTGCTACCTGGTAGTTATGCCCCTGATCCTGGTTCGAAGCCGGGTTTAAGGTATCAAATGCTTGTAGCAAATATGAGGAGCTTCTATCTTGTCTAAGCAACCTTCTGGCTGATGTTAAGTTGAAGACTTTCCCTTGTGAGAAACCAAAATAAACAGGGAGCATATATAATCATTCACACCATATAAACCCTTCACTATAAAGCATTTTCCCTGAGGTGTACCTGTTTTTTTTTAGTTACTACGCTCACTTTCCAGTTTATCATAGCCTGCAGTGGTGTCAGTATATCTTGCAAACGGGTCATGGAAAATTTTGACTGGAAGATCTATATGCCAACTTTAATAAACACTGTTGTTGCCATTGGATCTAGGGATTTGCAAGTCCCTGAACTTGGAAATAGTACAGAGGGAAAAAAGGACTTGAAATCCTAACGAGAACAGACAAAACATTTTTTTTAATGAAAATAACAAGGAATCACTGGGCCCCCCAAAAATATAGAAAACTAGTAGGTATTTGACAGTGTTCATCAGTAGTTTTCTGGAGGGAGGTTCAATCTGTCATAGGGAAAAGTAATGGTGCCCATATACGCACCAATCCTGGTCGTACGATATTGAGAC
Source organism: Hymenochirus boettgeri (assembly GCA_019447015.1). NCBI lineage: Eukaryota > Metazoa > Chordata > Amphibia > Anura > Pipidae > Hymenochirus > Hymenochirus boettgeri. The sequence goes on from CM033472.1 coordinate 171,877,710, forward strand.
ATCACAATAACGTTGATTATCAGTTTGTGTATGGGTTTTTGTATGATCATCGTACGAAAATCGTATTACCGGTTCAATGTTAACATTTTTGTATGATCGATTGTACAACCAGGATTTGTTAGTGTATGGTCCCCATAAGGAAATGAGGCTGCTCCCCTGGTAGTTACACATTTGGAAGTAAACAATAATTCTAGATATTTAAATATTTAGTTATTTCCCAAATTAATTTAAGGTTAAATGTTACTGTGCTTTTAGACGTTAAATGCAATTTCGAGTAGCCACAACTGCCAAAATAATACTGAAATGTTAGCAGTTTTGGTGACTTAAAAAAAGCTCCCAGGTGACCTATAAAACCAACTCTATTCATGGTTAAAAGAAGAATGTTACCTCAGAAAGCAGGAGATCCATAATGTGGAAAACCATGCAAAGTGGGAATTTAGCTGTAAACAAGCTGAGAAACCACTGAGAAGCATACATGTGGGCCTCCAGATTCAGTGCAACAAAGTGAGAGTAAAGATCTGGCAACTGCTCCTGAAAAGACAATTAAGAAAAAAAGTGAAAAACATTCCAACTGTTACACAATAAATAACAGCTGATCACAGCATAACAACAATAAACTTAAGTTACACCAGTGATGGCAAACCTTGCCCTAGCCCAAGCTGCCCTAGCCCAAGCTGCAATTCAAAGCCCGCTTATTTATTGAATAGTGCCAGCACCATAATTTAATCTGCATACTGAGATATTAGTTTAGAAAAAACAACTCAAACAGATAGACACAGACAGATACAGTAGATAGAATCAATTATAGATTACCCATTACTCAACATTATCAGACAAGAGTGACTCAAGCAGATCTGAACTTTAAAGCACAAACATAAAATCAATTTTCTTTTATTTTAGGTAAGAAATCCCCATTTCCCTGAGTTGTCTGGCACCCCCTATATTAACCCTTTCACTGCCAGGAGATTTTCATTTTTTTTTGCGTAAACGCCAGAAGAATTTTCAGGATTTTGTCCTTAATCGCTTTAGACAATTTTACAGTAGGAAACTTTGCAGAAATCAGGAATATTATACATGGTTTTTTCAGCACAAAGTGTAATTTAATATGGTAACAAAATTTGTAACTTTTCTGGAAATTTTACTGGAATTATGGGTAAAATATGTAAAAAAATGAAAAATTTGCAAATTTTCATGGATTTTTCCCATTTTTACTTATAGTTATCTTAAGGTTACACACAAAAATCTTACTGTTTCTAAAAGCTCAGATACTCCCGAGTACAACGATACCAGATATATGTAGGTACCGAAGTTTCCTGTACAGGAGACCCCCCCAAAACTAAAACTGCACCTCCTAGAATATTACACCAAATTAAAATGTGTAACCACTACTGACAGTTAACATAGAATATCTACCAAATTATCTAAACTATCCCCCCAAGTGAGATATTTTTAGAAACTACACACTCGCAGGATTTTACGAGTGAGGTTAGTTTCGATCAAAATGCAGATACCCGGACGCAGCTCTTCGTCAAATTGTAAGTTACTTTCTCACATTTTCCTTTTTTTCCTAAACGTTAAAATCAGAGCAAAATCAAATGCGATTTCAGCTAAAAACTGTGGGAGAAAGTTCAAACGCATCTCAATATGAAACGCTAACCCCTCCCGAATAAAACGGTATGCCACATTCATGGTGTGTACCCAGAGACATGGCTACCAACTAACCCAGAGCGTGACCAGTGCCAAATGTCAGTAGCAGCAAAAAAAAATTAGCCAGTTTTGTATTTGAACAGTTGCAGTTTTTCCACAAAAACACCCCCCCAACTAAAAAATACCCCCCACAAACTATATATTCCTGAATATACACACACTTCAGCTATGTAACGCTGTAGTTCGTTCATTCATACATCAATGGTGGTGGGGCGCAGGTCTTCGTAGAAGTTTGCACTTTTACCAGATTTTAAAAAAAAAATGAACATCAACACACGTTCAAAAAGGTCGAAATCATGTCAAAACCCCATGGAATGTAAAAAAAAGGTACCAAATATCAATCTCCCAAATGTCTGAATCAAACGGTATGCCATATGTGTGGTTACACACGCGGACGTGGAAGCGAAAAGCCACAAAGTGAGACAATGCACGATGGCTCAGAAACAGCGAAAATATTTAGCCAACTCCGAATTTGGACAGTCTGCAGTTTTTTCCACAAAACACCCCCGTAACTTAGAAATAACCCCCAAAACTATATATTCCTGAAATCTACACACCTTAGCTATGTAACGCTGTAGTTTGTTCATTCTACATCAATGGTGTGGGCGCAGTTCTTCGTAGAAGTTCGCACTTTCTGAAAAAATGAACAAAAAACAACTTCAAAAGGTAGAATAGAAATCATGCCAAAACCTGATGGAATCTAAAAAAAAGTTACTAAATATCAATCCCCAAATGTCCTGAATCAAACGGTATGCCATATGTGTGGTTACACATGCGGACGTGGAAGCGAAAAGCCCACAAGTGAGACAATGCACGATGGGTCAGAAACAGCGAAAATATTTAGCAACTCTGAATTGGACAGTCTGCAGTTTTTTCCACAAAACACCCCCGAACTTAGAAATAACCCCCACAAAATATATTCCTGAAATCTACACACCTCAGCTATGTAAAGCTGTAGTTTGTTCATTCATACCATCAATGGTTGTGGGCGCAGTTCTTTGTAGAAGTTCGCACTTTTCTGAAAAAATGAACAAAAAACAACTTCAAAAGGTAGAAATCATGCCAAAACTGATGGAATCTAAAAAAAGTTACTAAATATCAAATCTCCCAAATGTCCTGAATCAAACGGTATGCCATATGTGTGGTTACACATGCGGACGTGGAAGCGAAAAGCCACAAAGTGAGACAATGCACGATGGCTCAGAAACAGCGAAAATATTTAGCCAACTCCGAATTTGGACAGTCTGCAGTTTTTTCCACAAAAACCCTGATAACTCAGAAATACCCCCCCCACAACTATATATTCCTGAAATCTAAACACCTTCAGCTATGTAGCACTGTAGTTCGTTCATTCATACCATCAATGGTGTGGGGCGCAGTTCTTCGTAGATTTCGCATCTACACAATTTTCTGGAAAAATAGAGAAAAAATACATTTCAAAGTTACAAAATCACACCCAAACCCATGTAATGTAAAAAAAAAACTACCAAATATCAATCTCCTAAATGTCCTGAATCAAAACAGTGTCCATATGTGTGGTTACACACATGACGTGGAAGCGACTAGTCAAAATGTAAAACAATGCGCAGTGAGCCAATACAGCATTTTCCAGATTTTCCAAACTGAACACCCCTCTAACTTGGAAATACCCCCGCAAAAACTATATATTCTCAGAATCTACATACTCAGCTACGTAACGCTGTAGTTTGTTCATTCATACAATCAATGGTGTGGGCGCAGTTCTTCGTAGAAGTTCGATTTGTCTGAAAAAATGAACAAAAACAACTTCAAAAGGTAGAAATCATGCCAAAACCCCAAGGAATGTAAAAAAAAGTTACCAAATATCAATCTCCCAAATGTTCTGAATCAAACGGTATGCCCTATGTATGGTTACACACGCAGAGTGGAATCAAATAGCCACAAAGTGTGAGCCAATGAACAGTGGCCCAATTACAGCAAACTTTTCCGTTGTCAGACCTAAAACACCCTCTATATTAGAAATACCCCCCAAAACTATATATTCTTGGACTCTACACCACTTCAGCTACACAATGGTGTGATTCTTTTATGATACCACCAATGGTGTGGGTGCAGTTTTGTGTACAATTTCGCTTTCTTACCAGATTTTCAGGAAAAATTTATAAAAATACAATTCAAAGTTAAAAATCATGGCAAATTTCCATGTCATGTAAAAAAAACTTGTCAATTATCAATCTTCCAAATGCCCTGAATCAAACGGTATGCCATATGCGTGGATTCACACAGGGACGTGGCCACCAACTAGCTCAAATGGGACGCATGCACCAGGTGTAATTACAAGAAAAATATCAAAGTGCTCTGTAATTTCAAACAGCCCCAAAACTTTGAAATGCCCCGCAAATAAACCCCCCACTAATCAATCAATCTCCACATTTTATGAATCAAACGGTATGCCATATGCGTGGATGCACAAGAGACGTGGCCACCAACTAGCTCAAATGGGACGCATGCACAAATGCAATTACAAGAAAAAATCAAAGTGCTCTGTAATTTGAACAGCCTACACTTCTAAGGAAACAGTCCCGAAACATGGAAATTCCCTCACAAACTATTATTTTTGGAATCTACACGCTTCAGCTACGTTACGGTGCCATGTTTCATACATGCATGAAGAATTCCAGACCCAGCGATCCAAAGAACTGGTGTTTTTACGAGATTTTGTGAAAAATAAAATGAGATGATTCAAGGGTTGAAATCCTACCTAAACCCACTTGACCAGCAAAAAAACCACTAAATAGCAATTCCCACATGTCCTGAATCAAACGGTGTGCCATTTGCGTGGGTGCAAACAGAGACGAGGCACCAACTAGCTAAATGGGACGCATTTAGAAGTGCAGTTACAAGAAAAATGTTTAAAACGCCACAACCCACCCCCCACACACACACTCTCCCCCTTTTAGTGGTATTTTAGTGAAGTCGGTTAGTATGGAGAGTCACACACGTTTTTGCACACTTTACTGATCCTAAAAATTCAATACGGTCTTTTTGGTACCTTGCAAAATTTCCTTATAAAATATAGGCTTAGTTTCCCTTGAATCGAACAAATAAGTATCCGCGTTTACTTTACCAGATATCACTGGGGACATTGGGGAGCTTGGAGAAGACAACTTTTTTTTCTAATTTATAGGTTTAGGGTAAAAAAAAAAAAAAGGGTGTGTGTATCACTTTAAGAATTTTTTGTGTGTATTTCCCCTTTTTTTCCCGATCATTCCCAAAGATAATCATCAGATCATCTTAGGAATGAACCGAACTTGGAATACGGGCATAAATGCCCGTTTTCCAATTCGAAATCCGATCGGAAAAATCACTTCCGGAAATCATTTCCAGGAAGTGATTTTCATTCATTGGCAAAGTCAATAATTTGGTGATCAGAAGTGATCACCAAATATTGATCTCTGTCCCCATTTTTTTCTAGTCTTCGCTAAGTAGCAAAGAATTAGAAAAAATCCTTTGTGAATGGAACTTTGAGTTCCATTCACAAATGTATAGAAAAGCTGGCCTGACAGCTTTTCTATACTAGGTACTGCAGCATGATCAAATTGAGATCCAGGCTGCAGTACCTCAATTTAACCACCAGGGGCAGCATCTTAGACATTCAAGGGAAGACCCCGGTGAAGGAGGAAGCTCCGTGACGTCACCGGGGTCTCCCTTTCCGCTTCCTGCACAGACTCCACGTGGGACTGGCTGCACATCGCGGGACCCGGCTAAAGGTAAGCGTATCTTCCGATCCCCCCCTCGGATTTGGATCAGACCGAGGGGGGATCGAGAGGGCTAGGGGGGCAGTTGAATGCTGCCCCCTGATCGCCCCTAGCGGGGGCCAATTTTTTTTTAGGTGCAGGGAAGCCACAGATCGTATATTCACGATCTGTGGCAGTTAAAGCATTCTCTGCACAGATCGTGAATATACGATCTGTGGCAGGGAAAGGGTTAAACGTATTAGATGACAGCAATAGTTTATTCAGGTAGTAAGAACACCTCCAGTACCCTTCAAGCTATACAAATCAGATAGAGTCAGCAGTATATAAAAAAGAGTGATTTGACATTCCTCACCTCCTTAGCATGCTGTGGCAGCCACAAGACAGAGAGCTCTTGTGCAGCAGTTTGGCACTTACTGCCCCCCCCCCCCCCCCACTTCCCTTCCTTGCTGCTACACTTTCTCAAACTCTGGATTGCAGAAAGGGGAGCAGACAGGGCAGTGTCTCTCTGGCTTTCTGGTAACAAACTCTGGTGAACTCTGCTGTGCATAAGTGCTCACAGAGATGGCCCTGAGTGCCACCTCTGGAACGCGTGCCATACGTTTGCCACCACTGCGATACCATCAATAAAGAGTTAAGAGGTGGTTATGTAGAAAAACTCCTACATTTTAGTGACCCTATATTTCACTGTAAGGGAGGGCATTACATTAAGTTGGATCTGTCATGAAAAACAGGATTTTCAAAAGAAAACTTGTCTTATCTGGGTGGTTGTTGTGGTATGAGGGAACGGGGGAGTTCAATTTAAATTTGTGAAAAAAAAACTCAAACTTTTGAAGGAAGGATTTGGATTATAATGAATAATGTAAACCTGTAGAAATAAATTAGTGTAGAGTTCTAACAGGAATACTAAGAGGTGTACCATACCAGGTAAGTATCACAAAGGTTAGTAGAAAGAGGCACACTCCAGAACAACTTCAAACAGTTTTAAATAACTTATTAAACCATGTGCTGAAGCCAAACATTTCAGGGAGCCTGCGTCCCCTTCCTCAGGTGCAGTGGCGGCTCCAGCTCCAGAATTTTCCAGGGGCACAACATGGGCACAAAGGCTAACAAATGGGGCACAATAAAAAAACACCAATAATCTACGTCAGTATAATTTAAAGTGTACGAAATAGCTATTACACACCTTACAGTTAAACTGTGTGTGTTTTAAACTAAATGGGCCCATACACGATGCAATGAAATTGGTCTATGAACTACTGACCAGATTTAAATTGGAAACGATCGTCGCACAATCGAACATAAACGAACACAATAAAATTGTTGCCATTTGCTGTGCACAATCTGGCATTAATAGGCAGATATGATTGTGTAAGATGTAAATTGTTGCAGAATAGAATGTGCCACTAGAAAGCAACCAATTCACCATATATGGGCAGATTTAATTGTTGCTGATAGTGTAATATGGTGGAAATGATGAACGTACAAAGCACATTTTAGGGTTAAGGTCTCAAATGGTAATGAAGAATGAAGTAATTTGCGATTGTGTTTGTTGTTTTTTCTTTCATAATTTATTTGCTAACGAATGTCGATGTGTTTTTGTACATCAATTAATGCGCCTGTTGTCATGTGTACCGCATAACACATTGCCATCATAAGCAAAATATACACTCTATGGTCTCACACCTTCAAGACTGTGAGCTCTGCTTTTTCCAGGAAGTTGTTTATTTGACACTCCAGGATTGAGGTGGAAGACATTTGTTGGACAATCATCCATACACATGTTGTAGCATACAAAAAATTTCCATCCTGACCGATCACCTTCAGATTCCATCAGATCTTCTCAATTTAATTGCACCAGACTTTATCTATACCATTAACGATACAATTGATTTTAAGTTTATAGAATTAAACTACAAGAATAGTTGAAGAGCATTGCCTGTCTTTCTATCTAGGTTTGTCTTTCTATCTGTCTGTCCAGTCTATCTATCTATCTGTCAAATAGGTAGGCAGAGATGGTAGGTAGATAGATATATAGACATATATTGAGATAGATAGATGGATAGATAGATATGGAAATGGTAGACAGATAGATAGATAGATAGATATGGAAGATAGATAGATAGACAGACAGATAGATATACAGATATTGAGATAGATAGATAGATAGATAGATAGATAGATAGATAGATAGATAGATTATATGATAGATACATACATACCATACATACAACATACTACATACATACATACATACATCCTACATACATACCTACATAACATACATACTATGGAAATAGACAGAGACAGACGACAGATGATACATATGGAGATATAAATATATAATATATATATGTAGAGAGATAGATATGATGATAAACAGTAATTGAAGATAGATAGATAGATAGATAGATCTATAGATAGATAGATAGATAGTATAGGATATGGTATATAGATATATATATATGGAGATGGTAGATAGATAGATCATACATATGGAAATAGACAACAGACAGATAGATACATTGTGAAATATATATTATATATAATAATACCCAAAAGGTACAGAGCACTCCATGGTCGGTACAAAGTAGTTTTTGAATAAAGTAGGTCTAAAGGCCTACGCGTTTCAGCCCGAATGCAACCCTGACACGGCCCTTGCATTCGGCTGAAACCGTAGGCCTTCGACCCACTTTATTCAATAAACACGTTGTACCAGACCGGTGAGTGCTCTGTACCTTTTGGATTATCTGTGACTTTACGGACAGCACCCAGGCATATATGATAGGACGGAGTGCGGAGGACTTTTGCTGTATATATATATATATATATATATATATATAATATATATATATATAATATATATAATTTAGAATAAAAACTTCGGAAGCACTCCAGGACTTGTAACCAAAACTCCAAACTTTTATTTTAAACACATCAACCGCGTTTCAACCGCCAGTCGCGGCGTCATCAGATCCTTACACTGACCGGACGGTATATACAGGGTATATACTGTCCAGTCTATCTATCTATCTGTCAAATAGGTAGGCAGAGATGGTAGGTAGATAGATATATAGACATATATTGAGATAGATAGATGGAGATATAGATATGGAAATGGTAGACAATAGAGATTAGATATGGAAGATGATAGATAGACAGACAGATATAGTTACAGATATTGATAGATATAGATAGATAGATAGATAGATAGATAGATAGATAGATAGATAGATAGATAGATAGTAGTAGAATGGTATATAGATCGATATATCATGGAGATGTTAATAGATAGATGGATCGATAGATAGATACATACATACATACATATGGAATAGACAAGACAGACAGATCGATACATATGGAGATATTAAATAGATATATATATATAGATAGAGCAGATAGATATGATTATAACAGTAATGGAGATAGATAGATAGATAGATAGATATGAAATGGTATATAGATAGATATATTGGAGATGGTAGATAGATAGATAGATACATACATATGGAAATAGACAGACAGACAGATAGATACATATGGAAATATATATATATATATATATATAATCCAAAAGGTACAGAGCACCTCATGGTCTGGTACAACGTAGTTTATTGAATAAAGTAGGTCTAAAGGCCTACGCGTTTCAGCCCGAATGCAACCCTGAAGACGGCCCTGCATTCGGGCTGAAACGCGTAGGCCTTCAGACCCACTTTATTCAATAAACTACGTGTACCAGACCGTGGAGTGCTCTGTACCTTTTGGATTATCTGTGACTTTCCGGACAGCACCCAGCATATATGATAGAGTGCGGAGGACTTTTGCTGTATATATATTTATATAATAATATTATATATATAGAATTACACTAGCACTCCAGGGCCTTGTACCAAAACTCCAAACTTTATTTTAACACATCAACGCGTTTCAACCGCCAGTCGCGGCCGTCATCAGATCCTGATGACGGGCAATGCAGACACACATATGGAAAGCTGGTATGGTTTGGAACGTGGAGAGGGGCACTTGGGGGGCACTGGCACTGTCAACAGGGTCACGTATCCCATTGTAGCACCGCCACTGCTCGTTAAGTTAACCACACAAGTGCATACAATTTACAATATCATCAATTATAAAATCAGTGAGCTCCTCCGTCTACCATTGAGTAAAGAGGAGTAATGGCATATAAAAATCTTTAAGGACATGTCCACCCCCAAAAAGTAAGTTTCCCCCACTACTGGCCCAATGTGCAGTGTTTAAAACTAAGGTAAGGATTTAAAAATCCTTACCTTACTCTCTTCGCTCCAAATGTTGTCCTCCAATATCTGTCCAAGTCCCGAATGAAGAGCAGGAGCCTAATCTGTTGTGAAAGGTTTCCCCTCCTCCTCTACCTTTCCTCTGAGAGTTTCTGTCATGTACATTGAAGCCCCCCCCCCCCCTCTGTATCCATCTTTGCTGCCTGTGCTGCCCCTCTATAAAACATTTTTTATTTAGTGTAGAAACCCTTTCCCACCCCACCACCGCCATATTTGTTTGCAAAAAAAATATCGCAATGTTACTTACAGAGCTTCATTCCCCCGCTTCTGCACTGCCAGAAGCAGCGTCTGTATTGGCGTGCTCACAGCCAATCACAGTCCTGGCTGACGGTCTGGCCCCGCTTTGCAATTAACCTTTCTGATTTTTTTTTTTTTCAACAAATATGGTGTTGGGGGTGGGAAATAGGGTCCCCTACACTAACAGAAAGGTTTGTTTGGAAGGTGGAGATACCCTTTATATACAAATGTGATCAAAATCCCCATTACATTATAATAAAAGCTAATAAGGTAGTAAACAATAATGCATTATTTAATAATAAAATCTTAAAAATGCTTGCCTAATCCAACAATGTGCTACAACCAATGTTCATTGTGTTATACGATACTTTATAATCTACTTTTTAAACTATCTTTACTTTAGTGCATTGTTGGATTAGCCAACGGATTTTTAGATTTTATTATTAAAGGGCATGTACACCCCCCAACTAAAAAACTAAATGTAACCTACTACTTGCCCCTCTGTACAGTTCCTTACCTTACATCTCTGCTCCTTATGGTTGTCCTGCAGTGCTTGTCCAAAGTCTAGGAAACTGAAGACGCGTCTGTCCTGTCCAAAAGTTTTCCTGTCCTCTGGAGAGTACAGTGGCAAGCACAGGGAAGCCCCCCACCATCTGGATCCATCCTCTACAGCATTGCATCTAGCGTGAAATCCTTTGACATATGAGAAGTGTCCCCTGCCCCTCCTAACCCCGAGTAATTCTTTAAAAAAAAAACCCATCAGATCCTACTTTCTTCGTTCTGCGGCATCTCCATTGGCGGCAATCACAGATACGGCTTGCTGGTAACGGCCCTTGGCCATGGTAAACAGGGGCTGTTAAGTAGCATTTTAATAATTTTTTAAAGAAATATCTTGGGCGGCCGGGGATGGGCAGGGGGGTGTTCTACATAATGGCAAAAGTTGATTTTTAGGTGGACCATGCCCTTTTAAATAATGTATTTATTTATTGTTCACTACCTACTTACTGGCTTAATTTATAAATGTAATGAGATTTTGTTCATGTTTGTATAATTAAGATTTTTTCTATGGCTTTTACTCCTCCTTACTCTAAGTATAAGGAGGAGCTTCACTGATTTTTTTTTAATTGATGGTATTATGTATGCACATTTGTGGTTTTTACACCTAGGAAGGGGGCGTAGACTTCCTGAAACATTGTGTGGCTTCAGCACATAGTTTAATAAATTTTTTAAAACGGTTTGAAGTTGTTCCGGAAAAGAAAGTGTGCCTCTTTCTACTAGTATCTTTTTTGATAATGTAATCCCCTCCTAAATTGATACTAGTATTCAAAGTCAGCTTGGAGTCCTGTGACTTTATAAAGGACTCTGGCCTGGTTGCTGAAGAAACTGGTATACTTAATATGATCTGAAACTTCTCTGTGACTTCTAATATCGCTTGTTAATTAAGCATGAAGGGGGTACATTAATCCACGAATAACAGTAACTCAGCAGTTCCACAGGATTTATCCTATTAATATCACTATAGTCAATATGCCTACCTGCCAGCTCTCCATATGTTTGAAAATGATCTGTTTGTGCTGGAGTTTGAAGTTTTCCTCTACATGGAAGCCGCATTTGGGCATGCTTGCTTCGCACGAACAATATGCCCTAACAGGAAGTTGGGATGGGCCCTCGTTTTTATGCTACAGGGCACATAGTGTTGGCCTGTGGTGTAAGTTTAGTGTAAATCAGTCTTTTGTAAAGATAGTTCAGGGCTTGAAACCCATTCTTTAGGGTGAGAAAAAACAAAAAACCATTTTCGCTGTTTCAGCTTGTTGGGTAGTCTTTTTAAGAGATGGAAGAAGTTCGGGGGGCAAGCCTATGGACAATGCAGAACTTCCTCTGTCCCAGTAGTGATACCCAGTTAGACTATGCTGCTCAAGCAAGGGCAGGGTTGGAGCAACTGGTTTTGTTGTGTCCAACGCTCCAGTGTATAGCAAAGCTCCCCTTTCCTTTTCTGTAGGTGGTATGTTCTCTTTTTTACATAGAGGACACTGTAATTTGGAAATCAAGTTTCTCCTTTAAAGGGAAATATTAAGGACAAATTGAAGTTGTTGCCTCAGGCTACACCTTCAGATTAATGTCTGTGCACCGTTTGTGCAGCTTTGTTCTCTAGCAGGGTGTTCAGATGTTTTGCCGCGATACCGAATGCCATAAACCGTTGTAACCAACGCTGCCAACGAACTTGCACAGCGGGTCCGTCTGATCTAGACCATAATTCAGCTAGGAGTAGGATATTCCGTGTCTCCCCATTGACAAAGGCCTCGACTAGATTCAGAATATACACTCATGATTGAATCTTCAATAAGGCTGAAGGTTGATCAGTTTAAGTGCCTCCTACTTCTTTGCTATTAGCCGCACATTGATATTTTTATATATTCGTGGAAAAAACCTCTGACTTTTTAACCATATTATAGGAACCAAAAATAAGGTGGTTAAATGATCCCTTATTAACACTTTTTTTGTTTCTTTCTGTTGTTTGTTAACTAGTGTGCCCGTTGATGTGTTTTATATTAAGAGACTGCAAGGAAAAAGTTGTGGGAGTACGGAGTGTTCATATCCGATAAAAACCAGGGGCAATCATCAGCCGTAAACCAAAATCAACATGTAACTGTCCTCACTGATACTATCCACACAGAGTTCGTATTTCATACAATTTATATATGACAGGGAATGACTTGGTACGAATTTTTACAGAAACTGTGTGGGTGTTTATGTTTATCATTTTGGAAAGAAAAAGCCTATTTACAATAAAATTGGATAAAAAGTGCAACAAGTTCAAACTATTATCATTTAATCTGTCACTAGTTAAATATTATTTTTTTCCTGACATTTATATTTACCCGCGACCTTTGACACATGTAGCATATGCAAGTCAACCCATATGGAGCATGTGAGGTGGTAACAACAATGAAAAGTCCGAGGAGATTAATGTCCTGTAAACAAAGTCATGTCATGTCATTCATACAGCGACAGATGGTTACGCATGAGTGTCACATTCGGCCCTATCTTTTATCTTTTCCTTGCTGTCGAAATACAAATCCTTCACTAAAGATAACCTCACCATACATAACGGTGTCACCAGGTTGATATTTTTGAAATGTAACCCAAATGTAGATTTGATTTGGGCCCAAAATTTAAAAAAGGGGTTTTTTTTTTTCTGGTTTTCTAAAAATTCTGATTGGGAGTATGGCCGAAACTCACACATTTTCATTCGTGTTTCAGATTAACCGGTGGGGTTACCGGGATTTTCGTACTATCCCGAGAGTCCAAAAGGAACGAATTTTTCCGATTATTGTCGAATGTTTTCAACTAAATCCTTGAAATACGATTGGAGACTACTTGCTTTCGAGTTTCCCGATCTATTTAGGGTTGATATCAAATGTTCCTAATGTAATAGAATTATTCCCAAAATCCGTCAGACGTTCCCAGGCGTTCCATTTCCAGTATTCGGGTACGGAGGGGTCCCTTCGGATTTTTGGCTAACCGATGGGGTTTTCTGAGTCGGCGCCAGATACCATCTCTACGGTTTGGTTATGGTGTAAGGATTCCCAAAAGGTGGTGGCCCTGGGGCAGAGCTGGTGTGGGCCTCGGAATTTTGGTAGTGGAAATATTTTACACGCAGTTATAGTGTTTTTTTATTAATTTTCTTTATATAATAATAATATTATGATAACATTTTCATCAACGTCAATTTAGTGTGCACTTAACCTACATTTATTGAATACAATAGTACACCTGAAACGTACATAAAATGGGGTAATTACACTTACATCCATATTAAGGCTGGGTAACATACCAGGGCAGATATTTCCTATCAGCCAACCTAATAGTGCAGTATGACTATGGGACTGCAACATGTGGCGCGGTTAATGGTATTGGTATAGCCCATACTTGAAGAACTAAATCTGAATGTTTTAAACACATGATACCACTTAATTTGTAAAATAAAATCCTACAGTGAATGACAAGCATAGAATACTGAAAGTTAGGCATTTTGATAAAATAAAGGATTTTTTTTAAATTGCTTTATCATAAGAGGATGCGGTTTTACCGTTCAAATTAGAACGTAACATTTCCTAGTTATGGTAAAAGGGTATGTATATTGCACAAATAAAAAGCCAAAGATCTATATCTGAAGCCTTTAATCACTCTAACACACTTAAAATTGGGGCAGGAATTTGAGTCCAGGATATATACCTAAGTATAGCAATCTCAAAAAATATCAGAAAGAAACTCAAAAGCTCAACAGAAGACTTACTACCCACTACCTCGCTTACTACGCAAGGCGCACCTCTCCAGGCTCTGCTGAAAAGGGGACTCTTCCAGGGCCGCCATGATGCCCCACGTTTTACTACAGCATTGTGACCTAGCATCCAAAGAAACTATTTACTGCCGGTTTGAGAAGACCACTAAAGCAAGCAGCATCCCCTGCCTCTTTTCATGTCAATCTTTCTTTCTCCTCCATTCTGGTGTCCTGCTTTTCTGTCTGGGGTGTTGGGAACTTAGTGCACATAATGTCCTGAGCTTGCTTGTATGGTAATTATTATCCTGCTATTTTTTTAGTTACTAATGTTGAAACTTTCAATCCACTAAGCTGGGAGTACACTATGATATTTAATGATATTTTAGCAATGGTTTGACAAGCGGCTTGAAACACCACACTTGCCCTCAATCATCTTTGCGTCGTAACTTTTTGATTGGCAATGAGGTTAAATAACCACCAGAAATTATAATGCAACAATCACAACATTGAATCAACAATGTCTTAAGTGTACGTCGATTTAAGTTCCGTACAACACGTGCATCGCATTCCCGACCCACGAAGTGATGCGTGTACTGAGGGAAAAAAGAAAAAAGAAAAAGAAAAGCGAACGTTTTTAGCAATATCAGCCGTGTGTGGGCCCTTATCGTCCTGAACGGACTTTTGGTCGGGGATCTTTGCCCAACCGCCTTGTCGATCTCCCGAACCGAACGTCGTTTCGCGGCGATAATGACCCACTACAACGGGCCAAAATGTTCATTCGTAGCACATCGTGCATCGTGGGTCGGGACTCACGATCGCACTGTTGTACGAACCTTTAGTGCGTTTAAGGGCCAAGTCCATCACTCTTTGATGTTTAGGGTGTGACAGAGTGTGGTGATCACATGCGGTATTACCATACATGTTCTATGTAGAAAATTGCCAATCAGTAAAACATCTAGGGACAACCTTTCAAAAACACATGTTTTGATAATGTGATGACTGGACAAAGTGTGTTAATTCATGTGGTTGGTTCCCTGATGCATAGCTGGCTTATATGTATAAAATATTGCCCCTATCGATAAAAATTTGCCTAAGGCCCCATTTGCCCCTTAATTCTGCTCTTGACACTATGACAATATATAATTTGTGATATATACCAGAATGTATTTACCTAAAAATCCTAAGACACACTGCAAATACATTAGTATATGCCATACTAATATAATATTCAGACCTCTTAGAACTAAGCACTCCCAAGGTTTACATGCACCAAATAACAATATCTGCTGTGTCCACTGATTTATGAGTAGATACGGAAGGGTAGTGAGTACCCTGGGAATCCATACTGAACAACAAGAGTTGTTCATGCACTATAAGTACTATAAGCTTCTTATATTTGAAGCGAACTAAACCTATATTTTTTAATCCTAATGTTAAAAAACCTTACTCCTTAAGAACACTATACCTTGTAAGATATTCATCTCTATAAGTTGCATTTTCATACAGTAAACAGTAAGAAGATTCTGTAACTAAGACGCTTCCGTGTTGTTTGCCGCCATTACAAATCACAGCCCTGTAGTCTTTACAACACCTTGTGGCATTGCACTATTGGCTATCCAGCAAAAGATTAACGGGGAGAAGTTATTACACGTACACGCTATCGAAAAAACCGAACACTAGGCTTCTACTTTCCGCAATACGTCAAGTATTGCATCAAGGGATCACGGATACAATAAGATGCAGTTGTTATCGCTGCTTTAAAGCCTGCGTTTCAGCCAATACAGGCGTCACTGCCTGTCAATCCCTCTGCAGCTTCCATGGCCGGAAGCAAGGCAGTAGACACACCGAGGGGACACGGTGCTGGTAAGTACATTTGGGAGACACATTCAAACGCTATAACCCCACAACTCTGAGGTTTTGGGGTCATTAGATGTTCTGTACATGATCTTCTGCACTTTGGTGAGTCCTCTGCCAGTGAATTTTATACCGCCCTGGCAAGTTGTGCCTGTTTTTTATTTAATGTGCTAACATATTTGTGTGTTCATATGCAAGCACCACGACACTCGCTCAAGCTAACGTCCATATTACTGTGAAACCTTTCAGTTAAATAATGGCATCGTTTCTTATTTTTTTTCTGCATAACAAACTATCCGCCTGTCACTGTTGATTTTCCCATATGTATTGTGGGTGCACTCTAGCATACCATCCTCCCGCTTTTATTCTGTCAAATGTTCCATTCATTTTCTCTACTCAAAAAAGCTCCCAGGATTATGGCCCTTCGTAAACATAGGTTAGGATTTGTGTATTTTTAAGGTAGAAACTCTACTAATTAAGCATAGTAATTTTATCCATACCTACTATAACCATGAAAGTGGACCCTTTTATCCTTTCCTCATCTTTGTAGCCTGGTGTCCCAGTCTCCCACTACATTTTGACAGTGCATGGAAATTGAGAGCTAATGTTTCTAAGAAACGCCAATCTAGATTATGTCGGCCAGTAGCCCTAATGA
The DNA here is from genome assembly GCA_019447015.1 of Hymenochirus boettgeri. Lineage (NCBI taxonomy): Eukaryota > Metazoa > Chordata > Amphibia > Anura > Pipidae > Hymenochirus > Hymenochirus boettgeri. The sequence continues at coordinate 171,894,495 of CM033472.1, forward strand.
GATGAAAAACTATGGCAGAAATACTACAAACTGTTTGTGTTCCCAAGTACAGATATTTCTTCCTAGAGCTTTCACAAAGTTTCAACTCACCTGAACAGACGTCAGCTTCGGGTCAAGACTTGCAATGTACTCTTCAAATTATTTTATTAAGGTTCCGAAAATGGTAATCATACATAATCCTGACTATACACACAAAACGCCTGCTCTTCGGCATCTAAAAAAGGAAGCAAATACGTAACTTCTTTGATTATTTTGGTGTGGAATCATTTGGGGGGGGGATCATTCAACTGCATTGCTGACTCAATGTGTCCCTCTAATGTTTTTATTATAGGCTGCGGTTATAGGGTCATAGATGTACACTCTTGTGACAGGGCCGATTATATAACTTTTTTTTCTTTCCCCCTAGGCCCGTTAATCTTTTGCCTACCCCCACCCTTCGTGATACCCACATTCAAGTGACCCCCCCATTGATAACCAATTTAGTGGCCCCCAACTTAAATCTTATTACTCCCCTTGTGTACCACATTGTGTGACTGGCCCCTAAAGGACACCATTCATTATCCCCCCTGCCCCTCAACAGTGACACACAATCATTGCCCACCTGGCCCCAAACCGTGACACATCCAGTTCATTGTGCCCCCCCCCCCCCCTACTCCTAGTAAAACCGGAACAACACACAGTCCCATTTTTGGTTTCGGTCTTTACTTGCAGTGAGGAGAAATCTTGAGTAAAGTACCTGCATTACTGGCTTCGGGACTGGTTGTGACAGACCTCTATTCACACAACCTGCTCGGCGATGCCCTGACTGCTTGTCCCGTCTGCGTCTAAGCCACGCTCTTCTCTTTCTGTGGTAAGCAACTGACTAACCAATAGTATAGAAAAGTAAGGCTTGGCTTCTGAGACGAGGGTATAGCTGTCAGTACATCGCATAGGCAGAAGCTTGTGACTAGACCATCCCAGGAGCAGTACTGCAGGTACGTTATTTTCGGATTCTTCATACTCATTGCAAATAATGCCACCACTGGCTGCTATTGGCCCTCTAGGCATGGCCTACCCAGAAATCCGCCATGCTTAACCTCAGAAATCCGGCCCTGGCCTACCGAAATCCGGCACTGTCTATGGCGATACCAAGTCAAATTATATTTGCATTTGTGGTGGACATGAGCTTAGAGTCAGCAAGTAGGCTGACCCTAACTAAGCTGAGTCAACATTAGCTTGCACGCTGAATGATCATTCTTTAGATGTTTCAAGGTGCAGTTTCATTGCATATGCCCTTATTTTAAAATAAAAGGTACCCTGGGCAGGAAGTTAGAATTGCAGTATTCTACTTTTCCGATCTAATTTTTGTTGAAGAATTACAGCATGAACAGTTTATCAAGCCAGGGAAAGCCTGGCAGAAGTCCAGTTTCTTTGTGCTGGCCTCTCACAGAAACAATCTGATTGCGCGATTGTCGTGCAGTCACTATCGGCCTATGATTCAATCGGAAGCTCATGCTATGCGTGAAAAATGCATGATCACATACTCCGATTACGGAGCACAACACAGCTCTCACACACCCCACAGTGGCCACATCAACGTGGGCCCACTAGTAAGCACTGTTAAAAACGTTATCGGATCGCATTCAAATCGCACAGAAAGTGCATTAGTGTGGAATTAGATTATCAATACTAACATCCCCTGCCCGCAGGTCACTTCCATTTTAACATTTTTAAAAAACAACAACAAAAAAAATAAAAAAAAGGTTTATACACACTCATAACTTTCCACTCTACAATTCCACTCCTCTTAGCATAGGACTGGTTTCAATCAACATTTCGGTGTTGAACAATAAATTCCTCCCTTATCTATTAATACCTTATTATTTTTCATACTTGACTCCTATTTTCATATTCCCTTGACCCGCACTTTAATTTCAAAGCAGACTGTATTTTGTTGTTTAAAATGATATAAAAGACTTCTCAGAAGGCCCCAACAAGCTTTCACATTATTTCCAGATTTTTAGTGTTTCATCATTTTGCCTGCTAGAACCTGCACAGCTGATCAGAATGACAGTTACTCATGCGGAGTTCACACTGCTGCTATGAAGCTTGCCCTTGCATTATCCAATATCTTTATCATATAGAGAATATGCCTAAAAAAGGAAAAGGTTTATTAAAGAAGCCCTAGGATTTTATAATTAGGAAATAGATGTAACCGTATCATTATGTATATCTAACATTCTTGTCTGAAATAATGTTTTTGATTGTTACGGACATCTTTAAACCAAAGATAGCTTTACATACAACTGCACAACCAAGAAAAGAACCAGAGTACTCTATATCTGGAGTATATTAAATACATTATTTACACATTCCTTTAATTTTACAACAGAGGGACCAAAGGACAACAGAGGCTTCAAAATGGTGCCATAAACATTAAAAAAACACTTTCAAAATTAGTCATTCACCTGGGAACCCACCTATCCTAATATTCGCAAGCGATGAGCCATGAGGCAAAACGTGTTCCAGCATGCTCTCTCCTGCAGTACCCTGATCATTTATGAGCTATTAGTTCACCCGCTAACCCTGTTAAACCATGGTCCTATGTATGCTCTACTGATGCCCATTCTATTTGGAGTACCTAACCTGTGAATCCTTTTACTACGCCTATCACTTAGCAACGCTCTCTCTAGGGAAGAGGGTGTAATAAGCTAAGGGGGCTAAGGATGTGTGGTTATAACCTATTATTGATTTCTATATACAAATTTTTATGCAATCTATATACTGAACCCAACAACAACTATTTTCTCTCCGCACTGCTTGGTCAAGTTTGTAAAAAACATCAAGATCCCCCCAAATGGGTGATATATAGGTTTTTTATGTTTTTCTAATAGTTTAAATGTTGGGGTTGTCCGGTAGGTTTGTCCCTCTCCTGGATCCTGTTTTTTTTCCATCTCTGCTTCATTCCGTGGTTGGCCTGATCGATAATATATTGTATATTACAGCTGGAAGGCAACGAAAACGATGGTTTGTCGGATTGACGACATGTGATGGGGGTGTGTGCATATGCGGTACATGCGAGTGTATAACCAGGGATCTGATTCATTTTGAACAATGCACCGGGATTTGTATCGTGTGTGAATGGGAGGGTTCTCCCATCATGCATGCTGAATTGGGCAGTTCTTTGGCAACACTGGGGTGACTGAATGATGGCCCGACCTAGGTATTTGATATCTTGAATTGTTTTAATATGGTGACACTTGGGTAGATTGGGGGTGGGTTTGTATGGTATGATATATGGTTATAGTATCATTGCAGCATTAAGTCCGGACACGGCCAGGGAGGTTGAATGCATGAGACGTTTTTCTACAATAAAACTTTTTTTTTGCTGTAAGAGAACCCGGTTGAGTGCTTCATATGATGTGAACAATGTGTTGTAATTTGATGGAAAGACCCAGGTGTGTGGAACTGTGATGTGGAGTCTATCCGTTTATGGCAGTTTATATATATATGTTATATATATATATAGTATATATAGTATATATATATTATATATTAGCAATTTTATATATATCTAGAAAAGGTGTGCCTGTGGTGCACCTGTATTATGTGTTATGTTTGGCTATGGTGTGGATAAGACTCTTTACCACATGTATATTGTAACTTCTAACCCAGTCCATCACATCTAGGGGACCTAAATAGGATACTGCTGCAAGTGTATCAGTAGACCCAGGCAATCTTGCGCCCACACTGTGTGGTTTCAAGTAACATGCTATGGTCCCTAACCCCCCTCCAACCCACCAACCACTGTTTTTAGTTCTTATATAAAGTTTCCCAATCATACTTAACATCTTTGGATCCTGCTGCTGTCTCTTAGTTTTGGGCAGCCGCATCTGTGATTGGCTGACTGGCAGCCAATCACCAACGCGGCTGCCAGTCCGGACCCTCTCTGCTCTGCAGCTCCTGGTTTGCAGAGAGGAGAGAAGATAGCCGCGGGCGCGAAGGGACTGTAAGTATGATTTGGGAACTTGTATTACAAAATAACATGGTGCAGTTGGGGGTGGCAGGGAGGGTTTAAAGGAGCTAAAAGCTTCCCCACGGAGTATACATGAAATAGAGCCTTCTTATAAACGAGGTACCTCACAGTCTCATGTTTATTATAATAGCAGTACCGTATATCTAACATATAAACAAATATTTCTCATTCTCACGTACCAAGAGAAATGGGTTTAATCCTTCATACTTCTCTTATCACCTACAGATCTAATTGAAAAACTTGCTTCAGAGAGCGACTTTCTAATAACTAATAACCTGATATCAATAATCCTTGGTATACTGCCTGCATTACCACTAGCCAATGCTAGGACTTGCAAGCGAGCCCTTCATCCCAACATTAATGTGGGTTCCAATTCAAATTGTTCTCTACTAAAGCCAGTCAGTTCACCATCATATTACCCCATCAAAGGATAAAAAAGCTAAAAACAATAGGTTTGGCATGGGCTCTGGTAAGAGCTACAGAGTCTAATTGGGGCATTTCTTCTCAGCATGTACTGGGCCAGGAAGGATTTAAATCAATACTTTCCGTTTGCAGCCTCCATAGCTTAATAACAGAGAACACATATACAAGAAACATGAGAACAAAGGTATTACAAGAATCCCTTCCATCCAATTTGGTACCAGATCCTGCTTTATGGAATGATTATATGTAGCACGGGCCACAGTGGTTATCCTTGGTGGTCTGACACAAGCAGACAGTGTCAGTGTCACTTACTTTCTTAAAAACAATATAAAACAGTTTTATTACATTTACCAGTAACCCCCCGTACATATACTCGGTATAAACCGACCAGAGTATAAACCGAGTACCCCCAATTTTCAGCTAAAAATCCTAATAAAAGTGTTGACACCAGTAATAAACCGAGGTAGAAATGCCAACTCACTTGGCTTCAAGATGTTGGAAACTAAACTCCCAGCATGCTTTTAGCGGAGTTGTCAGTTTCCAAACATCTTGAATGCCAAGGATGGTGGCATTCACGATGTTTGGAACTACAACCTCCCAGCATGCTTTAGTAGCTGGGGTTTGTAGTTTCCAAACATCTTGAATGCCACCCTCACTTGGCATTCAAGATTTTTGGAACTGCAACTCCCAGCTAATAAAGCATGCTGGGATTTGTAGTTTTCCAAACATCTTGAATCCCCCCCCCTCCCCCGCCTACACAGTTCAAGTTTGTACCTGTGGGCTCTCTTCTCCCTGTGGGCCTCTCCTTCTCCTGTGGGCTCTCTTCTCTGGGCTCGCTTTCTCCCTCTGGCTCCTTCTCCCTGTATCGCTCATTCTGTGGCAGGCATCCGGCAGCCGCAGCTGCGCATCCTGACTGGCCCGCCCGGCTGACGGCACTGCCCGGGCGCTGGGCAGTGACGTCAGAATATATATCTATATACATTTCCAGATTATCTGATCTATCTTATCTACTATCTATCGATCTATCTCTCTATCTATTATCATCTCAATATATGTATATCTATCTGTCTGTCTATATCTATCTTCCAATCTATTCTATCTACATCTGTCTACATTTCATATCTATCATCCATCTATCTATCTCAATATGTCTATATAATCTATCTACCTACCAGTCTCTGCCTACCTAGTTGACAGTAGATAGATAGACTGGACAGAAGATAGAAAGACAACACCTAGATAGAAAGACGGCAATGCTTCAACTATTCTTGTAGTTTCATTCTATAAACTTAAAATCAATTGTACGTTAATGGTATAGATAAAGTCTGGTGCAATTAAATTGAGAAGACTGATGGAATCTGAAGGTGATCGTCAGGATGGAATTTTTGTATGCTACAAACATGTTGTATGGATGATGTCCAACAAATGTCTTCCACCTCAATCCGGAGTGTCAAATAAACATCCTGGAAAAAAGCAGAGCTCACAGTCTTGAAGGGGTTGAGACCATAGAGTGTATATTTTGCTTATGATGGCAAGTGTGTATTGCGGTACACATGACAAACAGCGCATTAATTGATGTACAAAAACACATCGACATTCGTTAGCAATAAATTATGAAAGAAAAAACAAAAACAAATCGCAAAATTAATTCATCTCATTACCATTTGAGACTTTAACCCAAAAGTGCTTTGTACGTTATATCATCCACCATATTACACTATCAGCAACAATTAAATCTGCCCATATATGGTGAATTGGTTGCTTTCTCGTGGCACATTCTATTCTGCAACAATTACACTTACACAAATCATATCTGCCTATTAATGCCAGATTGTGACAAGCAAATGGCACAATTTTATTGTGTTCGTTTATGTTCGATGTGTGCGACGATCGTTTCCAATTTAAATCTGGTCAGTAAGTTCATAGACCAATTTCATTGCATCGGTATGGGCCCATTTAGTTTAAAACACACACAGTTTAACTGTAAGGTGTGTAATAGCTATTTCGTACACTTTAAATTATACTGACGTAGATTATTGTGGTTTTTTTTATTGTGCCCCATTTGTTAGACCTTTGTGGCCCATGTTGTGCCCCTGGAAAATTCTGGAGCTGGAGCCGCCACTGCACCTGAGGAAGGGGACGCAGGCTCCCTGAAAAGTTTGGCTTCAGCACATAGTTTAATAATATTTAAAACTGTTTGAGTTGTTCTGGAGTGTGCCTCTTTCTTACTAACCTTTGTGATACTTACCTGTATGGTACACCTTTTAGTATTCCTGTTAGAACTCTACACCCATTTATTCTACAGGTTTACATTATTCATTATAATCCAAATCCTCCTTCAAAAGTTGAGTTTTTTTTCACAAATTTAAATTGAACTCCCCCGTTCCCTCATACCACAACAACCACCCAGATAGACAAGTTTTCTTTTGAAAATCTGTTTTTTCATGACAGATCTCCCTAATGTAATGCTCCCTTACAGTGAAATATAGGGTCAATAAAATGTAGGAGTTTTTTCTACATAACCCCTCTTAATCTTTATTGATGGTATCGCAGTGGTGGCAAACGTATGGCAAGCGTTCCAGAGGTGGCACTCAGGGCCATCTCTGTGAGCACTTATGCACAGCAGGAGTTTTGTTACCAGAAAGCCAGAGAGAGACATGCCCTGTCTGCTCCCCTTTTCTGCAATCCAGAGTTTGAGAAAGTGTAGCAGCAAGGAAGGGAAGTGGGGGGGGGGGGGGTGCAGTAATGCCAAACTGCTGCAAGAGCTCTTGTCTTGGGCTGCCACAGCATGCTAAGGAGGTGAGGAATGTCAATCACTCTTTTTATATAGGCTGACTCTATCTGATTGTATAGCTGAAGGGTCTGGATGTGTTCTTACTACCTGAATAAACTATTGCTGTCATCAACGTTAATAAGGGGTGCGGGTGCCAGAAAACTCAGGAAATGGGGATTTTCTCTTACTAAAATAAAAGAAAATTGATTTATGTTTGTGCTTTAAAGTTCAGATCTGCTTGAGTCACTCTTGTTGATAATGTTGTGAGTAATGGGTATATCTATAATTGATTCTATCTACTGTATCTGTCTGTGTCTATCTGTTTGAGTTGTTTTTTAAACTAATATCTCAGTATGCAGATTAAATTATGGTGCTGGCAATATTCAATAAATAAGCGGGCTTTGAATTGCAGCTTGGGGCTGGGCAGCTTGGGCTAGGGCAAGGTTGTGCCATCACTGGTGTTGTAGCTAAGTTATTTGTTATGCTGTGATCAGCTGTTTATTTATTGTGTAAAGTTGGAATGTTTTTCACTTTTTCTTAATTGTTCTTTCAGGAGCAGTGCCAGATCTTTACTCTCACTTTGTTGCACTGAATCTGGAGGCCCACATGTATGCTTCTCAGTGGTTTTCAGCTTGTTACAGCTAATTCCCACTTTGCATGGTTTTCCAACATTATGGATCTCTTGCTTCTGAGGTAACATCTTCTTTTAACCAGGAATAGAGTGGTTTTTATAGGTCACCTGGGAGCTTTTTTTAAGTCACCAAAACTGCTAACATTTCAGTATTATTTTGGCAGTTGTGGCTACTCGAAATTGCATTTAACGTCTAAAAGCACAGTAACATTTACCTTAAATTAATTTGGGAAATAACTAATATATTTAAATATCTGAATTATGTTTACTTCCAAATGTGTAACTACCAGGGGAGCAGCCTCATTTCCTATGGGGACCATACACTAACAAATCCTGGTTGTACAATCGATCATACAAAAATGTAACATTGAACCGGTAATACGATTTCGTACGATGATCATACAAAAACCCATACACAAACTGATAATCAACGTTATTGTGATGTCTCAATATCGTACGACCAGGATTGGTGCGGAATGGGCACCATTACTTTTCCTATGACAGATTGAACTCCCTCCAGAAAACTACTGATGAACACTGTCAAATACCTACTAGTTTTCTATATATTTGGGGGGCCCAGTGATTCCTTGTTATTTTCATTAAAAAAAAATGCTTGTCTGTTCTCGTTAGGATTTCAAGTCCTTTTTTCCCTCTGTACTATTTCCAAGTCAGGGACTTGCAAATCCTAGATCCAATGGCAACAACAGTGTTTATTAAAGTTGGCATATAGATCTTCCAGTCAAAATTTTCCATGACCCGTTTGCCAAGATATATGACACCACTGCAGGCTATGATAAAACTGAAATGTGAGCGTAGTAACTAAAAAAAAACAGGTACACCTCAGGGAAAATGCTTTATAGTGAAGGGTTTATATGGTGTGAATGATTAATATGCTCCCTGTTTATTGGTTTTCACAAGGGAAAGTCTTCAACTTAACTCAGCCCAGAAGGTTGCTTAGAAAGATAGAAGCTCCTCATATTTGCTACAAGCATTGAATACCTTAAACCCGGCTTCGAACCAGGATCAGGGGCATAACTAACAGGTAGCAGGGGGACCAACTGTGGGCCCAGGAGCTAAGGTGGGCCCATCTTCAAATTTTTCCTATGGCAGTTATATCCTCCTCCGCAAAACCATGGTGAGAAAGCAAGGATAGGACCCCACATGTTTGCTGGGGGGCCAGTGATTTAGTTATGCCACTGACCAGGATAGTTGTTTTTTCTTAAAATCTAGTACAGGGATAGATAGATAGATAGATAGATAGATAGATAGATAGATAGATAGATATGGAAATGGTATATAGATATATATATATGGAGATGGTAGATAGATAGATAGATAGATAGATACATACATACATACATATGGAAATAGACAGACAGAACAAACTCGGAAGCACTCCAGGACTTGTAACCAAAACTCCAAACTTTTATTTTAAACACATCAACGCGTTTCAACCGCCAGTCGCGGCCGTCTCAGATCCTTACAATGACCGGACGGTATATACAGGGTATATACTGTCCAGTCTATCTATCTATCTGTCAAAGTAGGTGGCAGAGATGGTAGGTAGATAGATATATAGACATATATTGAGATAGATAGATGGATAGATAGATATGGAAATGGTAGACAGATAGATAGATAGATATGGAAGATAGATAGATAGACAGACAGATAGATATACAGATATTGAGTAGATAGATAGATAGATAGATAGATAGATAGATAGATAGATAGATAGATAGATATGGAAATGGTATATAGATAGATATATATGGAGATGGTAGATAGATAGATGGATAGATAGATAGATACATACATACATACATATGGAAATAGACAGACAGACAGATCGATACATATGGAGATATATAAATATAGATATATATATATAGATAGAGAGATAGATATGATGATAAACAGTAATGGAGATAGATAGATAGATAGATAGATAGATATGGAAATGGTATATAGATAGATATATATGGAGATGGTAGATAGATAGTAGATACATACATATGGAAATAGACAGACAGACAGATAGATACTATGGAGGATATATATATATATATATATAATCCAAAGGTACAGAGCACTCCATGGTCTGGTACAACGTAGTTTATTGAATAAAGTAGGTCTAAAGGCCTACGCGTTTCAGCCCGAATGCAACCCTGAAGACGGCCCTGCATTCGGGCTGAAACGGTAGGCCTTCAGACCCACTTTATTCAATAAACTACGTTGTACCAGACCGTGGAGTGCTCTGTACCTTTTGGATTATCTGTGACTTTACGGAAGCACCCAGGCATATATGATAGAGTGCGGAGGACTTTTGCTGTATATATATATATATAATTATATATTATATATATATATGCACCTCAGGGACTTGTAACCAAAACTCCAACTTTTATTTTAAACACATCAACGCGTTTCAACCGCCAGTCGCTTTGGAAACTATAACTCCCAGCATGCTTTTTTTATAGACTGAAAACCTTGGTTTATACGCAAGTATATACTGTATATATTTCAGATTTCAAACTATTTTTTGGGGACTCGAGTATAAACCGTCCCGAGTATAAACCGAGGTACATAGTTTTAGCTAAGTAGATAGATAGTACATACATACATTAATACATACCTACATACATACATACATACATACATACATACATACATACAACATACATACATAATACATATGGAAATAGACAGACAGACAGACAGAAAGTAGATACATATGGGAGATATATAAATATATATATATATATATAGATAGAGAGATTAGATATGATGATAAACAGGTATGGAGATAGATAGTATGATAGATAGATGAGATAGTAATAGATAGATAGATATGGAAATGGTATATAGATAGTATATATGGAGATGGTAGATAGATAGATACATACACTATGGAAATAGACAGACAGACAGTAGATACATATGGAAATATAATTATATATATATTATATAACCCAAAGGTACAGAGCACTCCATGGTCTGGTACAAAGTAGTTTATTGAATAAGTAGGTCTAAAGGCCTACGCGTTTCAGCCCGAATGCAACCCTGAGACGGCCCTGCATTCGGGCTGAAACGCGTAGGCCTTCAGACCCACTTTATTCAATAAACTACGTTGTACCAGACCGTGGAGTGCTCTGTACCTTTTGGATTTTTGACTTACGGACAGCACCAGGCATATATGATAGGACGGAGTGCGGAGGATTTTGCTGTATATATATTATATATAATAATATATTAATATATATATATATATATATATAATATAATATAAATATATATATATTTAGAGAACAAACTCGGAAGCACTCCAGGGACTGTAACCAAAACTCCAAACTTATTTTTTTAAACACAATCAACGCGTTTCAACCGCCAGTCGCGGCCGTCATCAGATCCTTACAATGACCGGACGGTATTACAGGGTATATACTGTCCAGTCTATTATATCTGTCAATAGGTAGGCGAGAGATGGTAGGTAGATAGATATATAGACATATATTGAGATAGATAGATGGATAGTAGATATGAAATGGTAGACAGATAGATAGATAGATGGAAGTAGATAGATAGACAGACAGATAGATATACAGATATTGAGATAGATAGATAGATAGATAGATAGATAGATAGATAGATAGAAGATAGATAGATATGGAAATGGATATAGATAGATATATATGGAGATGGTAGATAGATAGATGGATATAGGTAGATAGATACATACATACCATACATTGGAAATAGACAGACAGACAGATCGATACAATGGAGAATATAAAAATTATATATATAGATGAGAGATGATATGATGATAAACAGTAATGGAGATAGATAGATAGATAGATAGATATGGAAATGGTTAATAGATAGATATATATGGAGATGGTAGAGATAGATAGATACACATATGGGAATAGAAAGACAGACAGATAGATACGTATGGAGATATAAATATATATATATAATTCCAAAGGTAACAGAGCACATGGTCTGGTACAACGTAGTTTATTGAATAAAGTAGGTCTAAAGGCTACGCGTTTCAGCCCGAATGCAACCCTGAAGACGGCCCTGCATTCGGGCTGAAACGCGTGGCCTTCAGACCCACTTTATTCAATAAACTACGTTGTACCAGAGTGGAGTGCTCTGTACCTTTTGGATTATCTGGACTTTACGGACAGCACCCAGGCATAATGATAGAGGCGGAGGACTTTTGCTGTATATATATATTATAATATATATATATATAATATATATAGCACTCCAGGGATTGTAACCAAAACTCCAAACTTTATTTAAACAACATCACCGTTTCAACCGCCAGTCGCGGCCGTCATCAGATCCTGATGACAGGGACAAATGCAGGAACACAATGGAAAGCTGGTATGGTTTGGAACGTGGTGAAGAGGGGCACTTGGGGGGGCACTGCATCTGTCAACAGGGGCACGTATCCATTGTAGCACCGCCACTGCCTCAGGTGTAAGTTAAACCACACAAGTGCATACAATTTAAATATCATCAATTATAAAATCAGTGAAGCTCCTCCTCTACCATTGAGTAAAGAGGAGTAAAGTGCATATATAAAATCTTAAGGACATGTCCACCCCAAAAAGTAAATTTTCCCCCATACTGTCCCAATGTGCAGTGTTTAAAACTAAGGTAAGGATTTAAAAATCCTTACCTTACCTCTCTGCTCCAATAGTTGTCCTCAATATCTGTCCAAGTCCCAGAAAGTGAAGAGCGGAGCCCTATCTGTTAGTGAAAAGGTTTCCCCTCCTACCTTTCCTCTGAAGCGGTTTCTGGCATGTACAGTGAAGCCCCCCCCCCCCCTCTGTATCCATTCTTTGCTGCCTTGGTGCCCTACCTATAAAACATTTTTTATTTAGTGTAGGAAACCCTTTCCCACCCCAACCGCCATATTTGTTGCAAAAAAAATAATCAGCAATGTACTACAGAGGCTTCTTCCCCCGGCGTTCTGCACTGCCAGAAGCAGCGTCTGTGATTGGCTGCCTCACAGCCACATCACAGTCCTGGCTGACGGTCTGGGCCCCCTGCTTGCAATTACCCTTTCTGATTTTTTTTTTTTCAAACAAATATGGCTGTTGGGGGTGGGATAGGGTCCCACTACACTACAGAAAAGGTTTGTTTGGAAGGTGGAGATACCCTTTAATATACAAAGTGATCAAATCCCCATTACATTTATAATAAAGCCATAAGTAGGTTAGTAAACAATAATGCATTATTTAATAATAAAATTTAAAATCTGCTGCTATCCAACAATGTGCTAAAAACAATGTTCATTGTGTAATACGATACATTTTATAATCTAACATTTACTTTTTAGTGCATTGTGGATTAGCCCAACGGATTTTTAAGATTTATTAATAAAGGGCATGTACACCCCCCAAACTAAAATGTAACCTACTACTTGCCCCTACTGTACAGTTCCTTACCTTACATCTTGCTCCTTATGGTTGTCCTGCAGGCTTGTCCAAAGTCTAGGAAACTGAAGAGCTGTCTTCCTGTCCAAAAGGTTTTCCTGTCCTCTGAGAGTACAGTGGCAAGCACAGGGAAGCCCCCCCACCATCTGGATCCATCCTCTACAGCAGTTGCATCTAGCGTGAAATCCTTTTGACATATGAGAGTAGTCCCTGCCCACTCCCCTAACCCCGAGTAATTTCTTTAAAAAAAAACCATCAGATGCTACTTCGTTACTGCGCGGCATCCCAATTGGGGTCAATCAAGATACGGCTGCTGGTACGGCCCATTGGCCATGGTAGACAAGGGGTGTAAGTAGCATTTTATAATTTTTAAAAGAAATATCTGGCGGCGGGGGATGGGCAGGGGGGTTTCTACATATGGCAAAAGTTGATTTTTAGGGTGGACATGCCCTTTAAATAATGTATTTATTTATTGTTCACTACCTACTTACTGGCTTAATTATAAATGTAATGAGAATTTTGTTCATGTTTGTATAATTAAGATTTTCTATGCATTTTACTCCTCCTTACTCTAAGGTAGGAAGGAGGAGCTTCATGATTTTTTAAATTGATGGTATATGTATGGACATTTGTGGTTTTTACACCTGAGGAAGGGGGCGTAGATTCCTGAAAACTTGGTTGGCTTCAGCACATAGTTTAATAAATATTTTTAAACGGTTTGAAGTTGTTCGGAAGTGTGCCTCTTTCTACTTATCTTTTTGATAATGTAAGCCCCTCCCAAACATTGATACCTATCTTCACGTCAGCTTGGAGTCCTGTGACCTTTTAAAGGAACTCTTGCCTGGTGCTACTGGTTTTATATGATAGCAGTAACCTTCCGCTGTGACTTCTAATATCCTTGTAATTAACATGAAGGGGGTACATTATCCACTGAATAACCAGTTAACTCAGCCGTTCCACACGGGATTTATCCTATTAATGATTCACTAAGTCAATAGATGCCTAACCTGCAGATCTCCGATATGTTTGAAGAAAATGATCTTTTGTGCGTGAGTTGAAGTAGTTTTTTCCTCTACATTGGAAGCCCGGATGTTGGGCATGCTTGCTCAAGCAACATGATTGCCCTACCAAGTAGTTGGGATGGGCCCCTCGTTTTTTTTATCCTAAGGGCACATAGTGTGGCCGTGGTTTTAAGTTTAGTGTGTGAAAATCAGTCTTTTGTAAAGAAGTTACAGTTGATGGTGAAACCATTCTTAGGGTGAGAAAAAAACAAAAAAAAAATTTCCCTTTTCATGCTTTGGTTGGTTTTTATTTGTCTTCTTTTTCTTTATTTTTAAAGATGATGAAAGAAGAAGTTTTCGGGGGGCAACAGCTTATGATGCAGACTTCCTTTCTGTCCAACTAGTAGGATTAACACATTAGTTCTCAAGCAAGGGGGCAAGGGTGGAGCAAGGGTTGTTTTGGATGTCAACGCTCACAGTGTGTAAGGCGAGAAGAAAGAAGCTCCCCTTTCCTTTACTGTTTAGGTGGTATGTGCTCTTTTTTAATAGAGGACACTCTTAAGTTTGGAAATCACAGTTTCCCTTTAAGGGAAATATTAATGGACAATGTGTAAGTTGTTGCCTCTAAGGCTAATCAAGATGAAGTCTGTGAAACCGTTTGTGCAGCTTTTTGTCTCTAGCAGTTTCCAGATGGTTTGCCCTACCGCAATGCTCAGAAGAAGAAGAAGCAAGAAACCGGTTGAAGGGGTGTATAGGTGGGGTAAAAAAAGCTGCACGAAAGTTGAAATGGTATATAGATAGATATATATGGAGATGGTAGATAGATAGATGGATAGATAGATAGATACATACATACATACATATGGAAATAGACAGACAGACAGATCGATACATATGGATGTATGTATGTATCTATCTATCTATCCATCTATCTATCTACCATCTCCATATATATCTATCTATATACCATTTCCATATCTATCTATCTATCTATCTATCTATCTATCTATCTATCTATCTATCTATCTATCTCAATATCTGTATATCTATCTGTCTGTCTATCTATCTATCTTCCATATCTATCTATCTATCTGTCTACCATTTCCATATCTATCTATCCATCTATCTATCTCAATATATGTCTATATATCTATCTACCTACCATCTCTGCCTACCTATTTGACAGATAGATAGATAGACTGGACAGTATATACCCTGTATATACCGTCCGGTCAGTGTAAGGATCTGATGACGGCCGCGACTGGCGGTTGAAACGCGTTGATGTGTTTAAAATAAAAGTTTGGAGTTTTGGTTACAAGTCCCTGGTAGATAGATAGTAATACGATACGATTAATACATACATACATACATACATACATACATACATACATACATACATACATACATACATACATACATATGGAAATAGACAGACAGACAGACAGATAGATACATATGGAGATATATAAATATATATATATATATATAGATAGAGAGATAGATATGATGATAAACAGTAATGGAGATAGATAGATAGATAGATAGATAGATAGATAGATAGATAGATATGGAAATGGTATATAGATAGATATATATGGAGATGGTAGATAGATAGATACATACATATGGAAATAGACAGACGACAGATAGATACATATGGAATATAATTATATATATATTATATAACCCAAAGGTACAGAGCACTCCATGGTCTGGTAAAAGTAGTTTATTGAATAAGTAGGTCTAAAGGCCTACGCGTTTCAGCCCGAATGCAACCCTGAGACGGCCCTGCATTCGGGCTGAAACGCGTAGGCCTTCAGACCCACTTTATTCAATAAACTACGTTGTACCAGACCGTGGAGTGCTCTGTACCTTTGGATTTCTTGGACTTACGGACAGCACCAGGCATATATGATAGGACGGAGTGCGGAGGACTTTTGCTGTTATTATATATATATATATATATATATATATAATATATATAATATATATTATATATATTTAGAGAACCAAACTTCGGAAGCACTCCAGGGACTGTAACCACAAACTCCAAACTTTATTTTTTTAAACACAATCAACGCGTTTCAACCGCCAGTCGCGGCCGTCTCAGATCCTTACACTGACCGGACGGTATATACAGGGTATATACTGTCCAGTCTATCTATCTATCTGTCAAATAGGTAGGCGAGAGATGGTAGGTAGATAGATATATAGACATATATTGAGATAGATAGATGGATAGTAGATATGGAAATGGTAGACAGATAGATAGATAGATGGAAGTAGATAGATAGACAGACAGATAGATATTACAGATATATGAATAGATAGATAGATAGATAGATAGATAGATAGATAGATAGAGTAGATAGATAATATGGAAATGGTATAGATAGATATATATGGAGATGGTAGATAGATAGATGGATAGTAGATAGATACATACATACCATACATAGGAAATAGACAGACAGACAGATCGATACAATGGAGAGATTAAAAATATATATATATAGATAGAGATCGATATGATGATTAAACAGTAATGGAGATAGATAGATAGATAGATAGATATGGAAATGGTTAATAGATAGAATATATGGAGATGGTAGATGATAGATAGATACATACATATGGAAATAGAAGACAGACAGATAGATACGTATGGAGATATAATATATATATATATAATTCCAAAGGTACAGAGCAGCATTGGTCTGGTACAACGTAGTTTATTGAATAAAGTAGGTCTAAAGGCCTACGCGTTTCAGCCCGAATGCAACCCTGAAGACGGCCCTGCATTCGGGCTGAAACGCGTAGGCCTTCAGACCCACTTTATTCAATAAACTACGTGTACCAGAAGTGGAGTGCTCTGTACCTTTTGGATTATCTGTGACTTTACGGACAGCACCCAGGCATATATGATAGAGTGCGGAGGACTTTTGCTGTATATATATATTATATATATATATATATAATATATATATAGCACTCCAGGGACTTGTACCAAAACTCCAAACTTTATTTATAAACAACATCACACGCTTCAACCGCCAGTCGCGGCCGTCATCAGATCCTGATGACAGGGACAATGCAGGAACACAATGGAAAGCTGGTATGGTTTGGAACGTGGAGAGGGGCACTTGGGGGGCACTGCATCTGTCAACAGGGGCACGTATCCCATTGTAGCACCGCCACTGCTCAGTGTAAGTTAAACCACACAAGTGCATACAATTTACAATATCATCAATTATAAAATCAGTGAAGCTCCTCCCTCTACCATTGAGTAAGAGGAGTAAAGTGCATATAAAAATCTTTAAGGACATGTCCACCCCAAAAAGTAATTTTCCCCCACTACTGGCCCAATGTGCAGTGTTTAAAACTAAGGTAAGGATTTAAAAATCCTTACCTTACCTCTCTGCTCCAATAGTTGTCCTCCAATATCTGTCCAAGTCCCAGAAAGTGAAGAGCAGGAGCCTATCTGTTAGTGAAAAGGTTTCCGCCTCCTACCTTTCCTCTGAAGGGTTTCTGGCATGTACATGAAGCCCCCCCCCCCCTCTGTATCCATCTTTGCTGCCTGGTGCCCTACCTATAAAACATTTTTTATTTAGTGTAGGAAACCCTTCCACCCCAACCGCCTATTTGTTTGCAAAAAAAAATAATCAGCAATGTACTTACAGAGCTTCTTCCCCCGGCTTCTGCACTGCCAGAAGCAGCGTCTGTGATTGGCTGCCTCACAGCCAATCACAGTCCTGGCTGACGGTCTGGCCCCCTGCTTGCAATTACCTTTCTGATTTTTTTTTTTTCAAACAAATATGGCTGTTGGGGTGGGATAGGGTCCCCTACACTACAGAAAAGGTTTGTTTGGAAGGTGAGATACCCTTTAATAATACAAATGTGATCAAAATCCCCATTACATTTATAATAAAGCCAATAAGTAGGTAGTAAACAATAATGCATTATTTAATAATAAAATTTAAAATCTGCGGCTAATCCAACAATGTGCTAAAAACAACTGTTCATTGTGTTATAGATACATTTTTATAATCTAACATTTACTTTTTAGTGCATTGTTGGATTAGCCAACGGATTTTTAAGATTTATTATAAAGGGCATGTACACCCCCCAAACTAAAATGTAACCTACTACTTGCCCCTCTGTACAGTTCCTTACCTTACATCTCTGCTCCTTATGGTTGTCCTGCAGTGCTTGTCCAAAGTCTAGGAAACTGAAGACTGTCTTCCTGTCCAAAAGGTTTTCCTGTCCTCTGAGAGTACAGTGCAAGCACAGGGAAGCCCCCCCACCATCTGGATCCATCCTCTACAGCAGTTGCATCTAGCGTGAAATCCTTTTGACATATGAGAGATGTCCCTGCCCACTCCTAACCACCGAGTAATTTCTTTAAAAAAAAACCATCAGATCGCTACTTCGTTACTGCGGGCATCTCCATTGGGGCAATCACAGATACGGCTGCTGGTACGGCCCATTGGGCCATGGTAGACAAGGGGCTGTAAGTAGCATTTTAATAATTTTTAAAAAGAAATATTTGGCGGCGGGGATGGGCAGGGGTTTCTACCATATGGCAAAAGTTGATTTTTAGGGTGGACATGCCCTTTAAATAATGTATTTATTTATGTGTTCACTACCTACTTACTGGCTTAATTATAAATGTAATGAGAATTTTGTTCATGTTTGTATAATTAAGATTTTCTATGCATTTTTACTCCTCCTTACTCTAAGGTAAAGGAGGAGCTTCATGATTTTTTAATTGATGGTATTATGTATGCACATTTGTGGTTTTTACCACCTGAGGAAGGGGGCGTAGACTTCCTGAAAACTTGTGTTGGCTTCAGCACATAGTTTAATAAATTATTTTAAACGGTTTGAAGTTGTTCCGGAAGGTGCCTCTTTCTACTTATCTTTTTGATAATGTAAGCCCCTCCCAAATTGATACTATTTACAGTCAGCTTGGAGTCCTGTGACCTTTTAAAGGAACTCTTGCTGGTGCTACATGGTTTTATATGATGCAGAACTTCTCTGTGTGACTTCTAATATCCTTGTAATTAACACGAAGGGGGTACATTATCCACTGAATAACAGTAACTCAGCAGTTCCACAGAGGATTATATCCTATTAATGTCACTAAGTCAAGATGAGCCTAACCTGCAGCTCTCCGATATGTTTGAAATGATCTTTGTGTGGGAGTTGAAGTTTTCCTCTACATCTGGAAGCCCGATGTTGGGCATGCTTGCACTAAGCAATAGATTCCTAACATAGTTGGGATGGGCCTCGTTTTTTTATCTAAAGGGCACAACTAGTGTGGCCTGTGGTTTAAGTTAGGTTGAAAATCAGTCTTTTGTAAAGATAGTTACAGGTTGATTGAAACCATTCTTAGGGTGAGGAGAAAAATTTTCCCTTTTCATGTGTTGTTTGGTAGCTTTAAAGAGATGGAAGAAGTTCGGGGGCACAGTATGATGCAGAATCTTCCTCTGTCCCAACAGTAGGATACACATTAGCATGCTCAAGCAAGGGCAAGGGTGGAGCAATGGTTGTTTTGATGTCAACGCTCACAGTGTAAAGCAGAAAGCTCCCTTTCCTTTACTGTTAGGTTGGTATGTGCTCTTTTTTAATAGAGGACACTTAAGTGGAAATCACAGTTTCCCTTTAAGGAAATATTAAATGGACAAATTGAAGTGTTGCCTCTAGGCTACATCAGATGAATGTCTGTGAACCGTTTGTGCAGCTTTTTCTTGCTAGCAGTTTCCAGATGTTTGCCGCTACCGGCAATGCTCAGAAGAAGAAGAAGCAAGAAACCGGTTGAAGGGGTGTATAGGTGGGGTAAAAAAAGCTGCACGAAAGTTGCGGCCGTCATCAGATCCTGATGACAGGGACAATGCAGGAACACAATGGAAAGCTGGTATGGTTTGGAACGTGGAAGAGGGGCACTTGGGGGGGCACTGCATCTGTCAACAGGGGCACGTATCCCATTGTAGCACCGCCACTGCTCAGGTGTAAGTTAAACCACACAAGTGCATACAATTTACAATATCATCAATTATAAAATCAGTGAAGCTCCTCCCTCTACCATTGAGTAAAGAGGAGTAAAGTGCATATAAAAATCTTTAAGGACATGTCCACCCCCAAAAAGTAAATTTTCCCCCACTACTGGCCCCAATGTGCAGTGTTTAAAACTAAGGTAAGGATTTAAAAATCCTTACCCTACCTCTCTGCTCCAAATAGTTGTCCTCCAATATCTGTCCAAGTCCCAGAAAGTGAAGAGCAGGAGCCTATCTGTTAGTGAAAAGGTTTCCGCCTCCTACCTTTCCTCTGAGAGGTTTCTGGCATGTACAGTGAAGCCCCCCCCCCCCCCTCTGTATCCATCTTTGCTGCCTGGTGCCCTACCTATAAAACATTTTTATTTAGTGTAGGAAACCCTATCCCACCCCAACCGCCATATTTGTTTGCAAAAAAAATAATCAGCAATGTACTTACAGAGCTTCATTCCCCCGGCATTCTGCACTGCCAGAAGCAGCGTCTGTGATTGGCTGCCTCACAGCCAATCACAGTCCTGGCTGACGGTCTGGCCCCCTGCTTGCAATTACCTTTCTGATTTTTTTTTTTCAAACAAATATGGCTGTTGGGGGTGGGATAGGGTCCCCTACACTACAGAAAAGGTTTGTTTGGAAGGTGGAGATACCCTTTAATAATACAAATGTGATCAAAATCCCCATTACATTTATAATAAAGCCAATAAGTAGGTAGTAAACAATAAATGCATTATTTAATAATAAAATCTTAAAAATCTGCTGGCTAATCCAACAATGTGCTAAAAACCAAATGTTCATTGTGTTATAAGATACATTTTATAATCTAACATTTACTTTTTAGTGCATTGTTGGATTAGCCAACGGATTTTTAAGATTTTATTATTAAAGGGCATGTACACCCCCCAAACTAAAATGTAACCTACTACTTGCCCCTCTGTACAGTTCCTTACCTTACATCTCTGCTCCTTATGGTTGTCCTGCAGTGCTTGTCCAAAGTCTAGGAAACTGAAGAGCTGTCTTCCTGTCCAAAAGGTTTTCCTGTCCTCTGAGAGTACAGTGGCAAGCACAGGGAAGCCCCCCCACCATCTGGATCCATCCTCTACAGCAGTTGCATCTAGCGTGAAATCCTTTTGACATATGAGAGATGTCCCCTGCCCACTCCTAACCACCGAGTAATTTCTTTAAAAAAAAACCCATCAGATCGCTACTTCGTTACTGCGGCATCTCCATTGGCGGCAATCACAGATACGGCTGCTGGTACGGCCCATTGGGCCATGGTAGACAAGGGGCTGTAAGTAGCATTTTAATAATTTTTTAAAAAGAAATATCTTGGCGGCCGGGGATGGGCAGGGGGGTTCTACCATATGGCAAAAGTTGATTTTTAGGGTGGACATGCCCTTTAAATAATGTATTTATTTATTGTTCACTACCTACTTACTGGCTTAATTATAAATGTAATGAGAATTTTGTTCATGTTTGTATAATTAAGATTTTTCTATGCATTTTACTCCTCCTTACTCTAAGGTAGAAGGAGGAGCTTCACTGATTTTTTTTAATTGATGGTATTATGTATGCACATTTGTGGTTTTTACACCTGAGGAAGGGGGCGTAGACTTCCTGAAACATTGTGTGGCTTCAGCACATAGTTTAATAAATTATTTTAAACGGTTTGAAGTTGTTCCGGAGTGTGCCTCTTTCTACTTATCTTTTTGATAATGTAAGCCCCTCCCATAAATTGATACTATATTACAAGTCAGCTTGGAGTCCTGTGACCTTTATAAAGGAACTCTGCCTGGTGCTACATGGTTTTATATGATCGCAGAACTTCTCTGTGACTTCTAATATCCTTGTAATTAACAGAAGGGGGTACATTATCCACTGAATAACAGTAACTCAGCAGTTCCACAGAGGATTATATCCTATTAATAGTCACTAAGTCAAAGATGCCTAACCTGCAGCTCTCCAGATGTTTGAAAATGATCTGTTGTGCTGGGAGTTGAAGTTTTCCTCTACATCTGGAAGCCCGCATGTTGGGCATGCTTGCACTAAGCAATAGATGCCTAACATAAGTTGGGATGGGCCTCGTTTTTATCTAAAGGGCACACTAGTGTGGCCTGTGGTTTAAGTTAGGTTGAAAATCAGTCTTTTGTAAAGATAGTTACAGGCTTGAAACCATTCTTAGGGTGAGAAACATTTTCCTTTTCATGCTTGTTGGTAGCTTTAAGAGATGAAGAAGTTCGGGGGCAAGCCTTATGATGCAGAATCTTCCCTCTGTCCCAACAGTAGGATACACATTAGCATGCTCAAGCAAGGGGCAAGGGTGGAGCAATGGTTTTGTTGATGTCAACGCTCACAGTGTAAGCAGAAAGCTCCCTTTCCTTTACTGTTAGGTAGGTATGTGCTCTTTTTTAATAGAGGACACTTAAGTGGAAATCACAGTTTCCCTTTAAGGAAATATTAAATGGACAAATTGAAGTTGTTGCCTCTAGGCTACATTCAGATGAATGTCTGTGCACCGTTTGTGCAGCTTTTTCTCTAGCAGTTCCAGATGTTTGCCGCTACCGGCAATGCTCAGAAACCGGTGGTAACAACGCTGCACGAACGGTGCACAGCGGTCCGTCTGAATCTAGCCATAATTCACTAGGAGGTAGGATATTCCTGTCTCCCCATGGACAATAGGCCTCACTAGATTCAGAATTATACTCAGGATTGAATCTTCAAATAAGGATGAACAGTTGATCAGTTAAAGTGCCTCCTATTCTTTCTATTGCCGCACATTATATTTTTATATATTCGTGAAAAAACCTCTGACTTTTACCATAATTATACCAAAAATAAGGTGTAAATGATCCCTTATATAACATTTTTTTTTCTTTCTGTTGTTGTTAACTAGTGTCCCGTTTGATGTTTTATATTATAGAGACTGCAGGAAAAAGTTTTGGAGACGGAGATGTTCATATCCATAAAAACCATGGGGCAATCATCAGCCTAACCAAAAGCAAAATGTAACTGTCCTCACTGATATAGATCCACACAGAGTTCTATTTCATACAATTTATATATGACAAGGGAATGACTTGGTAGCAATTTTACAGAAACTGTGTGGGTGTTTATGTTTATATTTTGGAAAGAAAAAGCCTATTTAAAATAAAATTGGATAAAAAGTGCAACAAGTTTAAAACTATTATCATTTAATCTGTAACTAGTTATAAATGATTTTATTTTTTCCTGACATTTATATTTACCCAGTACTTTTGACACATTAAGATATGCAAGTCAACCCATATGGAGCATGTGAATGGTAAAAACAATGAAAATCCAAGATTAATTCCTGTAACAAAGTATGTCATTATTACATACAGAAACAGATGGTTTACGCATGAGTTCACATTCCCCTATCTTTTCCTTGCTGTGCGAATACAAATACCTTCACTAAAGATAACCTCACATACATAACGGTGTCACCTTGAGTTTATTTGAAATGTACAAATGTAGATTTGATTTGAGGCCCAAAATTTAAAAAAAGGTTTTTTTTCTTAAAATTTCTGATTGGAGATGGCCGAAACTCACCAGTTTCATTCCGTTTTCAGATTACCGGATTTCGGTAATATCCCGAAGTTCCAAAAAGGGAACGAATTTTCGATTATTATCGAATGTTCAATAATCCTTGAAAATACGATTGGAGACTACTTTCGAGTTTCCGATCGTATTTAGGGGATTATCAAATGTTCGATAATTATAGAATTATATCCCAAAATCCCAGACGTTCCCAGGCGTTCCATTCCAGATTCGGACGGATCATTCGGATTTTGGAACCGAGGGGTTCTGAGTCGGACCCAGATACCATCTCTACTGGTTGGTTATGGTAAGGATTCCCAAAAGGTGTGCCAGGGCAGGCTGGTGTGCCTCGGAATTTTGGTAGTGGAAATATTTTCACCAGTGTAAATATGTTTTTTTTAATTTTCTTTTATAATAATATATATTATGATAACATTTCAACAGTCAATTTAGTGTAACTTAACACTACATTTATTTGAATACAATATACACTGAAAAGTACATAAAATATGGGTAATTACCACTTAACATCCAATATTAAGGCTGGGTACATACCAGCAGATATTTCCAGCCAACCTAATAGTGCAGTATGACCTATGGGACTGCACGATTGGCAGCGGTATGGTATTGGTATAGCCATACTTGAAGAACTAAATCTGAATAGTTTAAACAATGATACCACTTAATTTGAATAAAATCTACAGTGAATGACAGCATGAAATACTGAAAGTTAAGGCATGTGTGATAAAATAAAGGATTTTTTTAAATTGCTTTATTACAGAGGATGCTGTTATACCTTTCAAATTAGAAACTGTAACATTTCCTAGTTATTAAAAGGGTATGTAATATTGCACATAAAAAAGCCAAAAGATCTATATCTGAAGCCTTTAAATCACTCTAACCACTTAAAAATTGGGCAGGGAATTTGAGGTCCAGGATATAATACCTAAAGTATTAGCAATCTTCAAAAAATATCAGAAAAGAAACTCAAAAGCTCAACAGAGACTTACTACCGGCAAGGCAACCTGCCAAAGGCTCTGCTGAAAAAGGGGACCTTCCAGGGCCCCAGGATGCCCCCGTTTTAGCTACAGCATTATGACCTAGCATCCAAAGAATACTATTTAACTGCCTGTTTGAGAAGACACTAATCAGCAATCCCCTGCCTCTTTTAATGTAAATCTTTCTCCTCATTCTGGTGTCCTGCTTTTCTGTCTGTGTGTTGGGAACTTAGTGCAGCATAATGTCTGAGCTGCTTGTATGGTAATTATCTCTATTTTTTTAGTTATAATGTGAAACTTTCAACCTAAAGCTGGGAGTACACTATGATATTTAATGATATTTTAGCAATGGTTGACAAGCGTCTGGAAAACCACCTTGCCTCATCATTTGTGCAGTTAACTTTGATTGCAAATGAGGTTAAACCACCAGAAGATTAGATATAATTAACAATCAAACATTGAATCAAGCAAATGTCTGTATAGTGTACGGTCAGATTTAAGGTTCGTACACACGTGCAATCGCAGGTCCCGACCCACGATGAATGACGTGTACGAACGAACGTTTTAGCCAATAATCAGCCGTGTGTGGGCCCTTTATCGTCCGAAACGGACGTTTGGTCGGGGATCGTTGCCCAACCGACCTGGTAGATCTCCGAACGAACGTCCGTTTCGGCGGATAAAGGACCCACACACGGGCCAAAATGTTCATTCGTACACATCGTGCATCGTGGGTCGGGACCCACGATCGCACGTGTGTACGAACCTTTAGTGCTTTAAGGGCCAGGTACCATCACTTTGATGTTTATTGTGTGACAGAGTGTGTGTGATAACATGCTTGATACCATACATGTGTACTATGTAGGATTGCCAGATCAGTAAAACATCTAGGGACACCTTTCAAAAAACACATGTTTTGATAATGTGTGACTGGAAAAGTGTGTTAATTCATGGGTTGGTTCCCTGATGCATAGCTGGCTTATAGTATAAAATAGTGCCCTATGATAAAAATTTGCCTAAGGCCCCATTTGCCCTTAATCTGGCTCTGACACTGACAATATATAATTTGTGATATATACCAGAAATGTATTTATCCTAAAAATCCTAAAGACACTGCAATAATAAATAGTATATGCCAATACTAATATAATATTCAGACCCTCTTATCTAAGCAACTTCCCAAGGTTTACATGCACCAAATAACAATATCTGACTGGTGTCCACTGATTTTATGAGTAGATAGGAAGGGTAGGAGTACCCTGGGAAATCCAGACTGAAAAACAAGAGTTGTTCAGTGCACTATAATGTACCTATAAAGCTTCTTATATTTGAAGGAGAACTAAACCTATTTTTTTTAATCCTAATGTTAAAACCTTACTCTTAAGAACACCTATACATTGTAAGATTCATCTCTAGTAAGTTGCATTTTCATACATGTAAACATGTAAGAAGATTCTGTAACTAAGAAGGCTTCCGTGTTGTTGCCAGTACAAATCACAGCCCATGTAGTCTTTACAAAGCCTTGTGAGCATGTGCACCTATTGGCTATTCCAAGCAAAAGATAAACGGGGAGAATTAATTACACTACACTGCTATACCGTAACACTAGCGTCTTACCTTTCCGCAAATACGTCAAGTATTGCATCAAGGGATCACGGATAAATAAGATGCAGGTGTTATCGCTGCTTTAAAGACCTGCGTTTCAGCCAATGACAGGCGTCACTGCCTGTCAAGCCCCTTCTGCAGCTTCCATGCACGGAAGCAAGGCAGTAGACAACCGAGGGAACAAGGGCTGGTAAGTACATTTGGGAACACATTTCAAAGCTATAAACCTCACAACGTTGAGGTTTTGGGGGTCATTTAGATTTTCTGTAGCATGATCTTCTGCACTTTGTGAGTCCTCTGCCATGAATTTTATTACGCCCTGGCAAGTTGTGCCTGTTTTTTAGTTTATGTGCTAAATATTTGTGTGTTCATATGCAAGCACACGACACTGCTAAAGCTACTGTCAATATTACTTGAAACCTTTCAGTAAAATAATGGCCATCTGTTTCTTAGTTTTTTTTCTGCATAACAAACAGTCTGCCTGTCACTGTTGATATTTCCCAATATGTATTGTGTGCACTCTAGCAATACCTCCTGCTTTTTATTCTGTAAATGTTCCATTCATTTTCTACCAAAAAAGCTCCATGGATTATGGCCACTTTGTAAAAATGTTAGGATTTGTGTAATTTTAATGTAAGAAACTACTACTAATGTAAGAAGAGTAGATTTTATCCATACTACTATAAACCATGAAAGTGGACCCTTTATCCTTTGCCTCATCTTGTAAAGCCTTGTGTCCAGTGCCCACTACATTTTGCAGGCATGGAAATTGAGAGCTAATGTCTAAAGAAACGCGCACATCTAAGATTAGTCGGCCAGTAGACCCTAATGAAGATGAAAAAACATATGCAGAAATACTACAAACTGTTGTGTTCCCAATACAAGATTTCTCCTAGGCATTTCACAAAGTTTCAACTCACACCTGCAACAGACGTTCAAGCTGGTAAAACTTGCAATGTAGCTCTTCAAAATTATTTTTATAAAGGTTCCGAAAATGGTAATCATACATAATCCTGACTAGTACACAACAAAACGCCTGCTCTTCGGGCATCTAAAAAAGGGAAGAAATACGTAATTCTTTGGATATATTTTGGTGTGAATCATTCTAACTGCATGGCTGACTCAATGTTCCCTCTAATGTTTTTATAGGCTGCGTGATGCATAGGGTGCATAGATGTACATCATCTGTGCACAGGGCCGGATTTATACTTTTTTTTCTCCCCTAGGCCAGTTATCTTTTGCCTGACCCCCACCCCTTCGTGATACCACATTCAGTGACCCCCATTGATAACCAATTTAGTGGCCCCCAAATTAAATCTTATTAACTCCCCCTTGTGATACCACATTGTGTGGACTGGCCCCAAACAGTGACACACAATTCATTATCCCCCTGCCCCCAAACAGTGACACACAATTCATTGCCCCCCTGGCCCCCAAACGTGACAACAACATTCATTGCCCCCCCCCCCCCCCCTAATCCTAACGTAAAAACCGGAACACACAAGTCCATTGTTGGTTTCGGTCTTTACTTTGCAGTGAGGAGAGAATCTTGAAGTAAAGTACCTGCAGTACTGGCTTCGGGGACTGGTTGTGACAGACCTTCTATTCACACAACTCTGCCTCTGCGATGCACTGACTGCTTGTCAGCTCTGCGTCTAAGCCACGCCTCCTTCTCTTTCTGTGTAAGCAGACTTGACTAAACCAATAGATAGAAAAGTAGGCTTGGCTTAGACGCAGGGTAGAGCTGTCAGTACATCGCAGAGGCAGAGCTTTGTGAATAGACCAGTCCCAGGAGGCCAGTACTGCAGGTACTTTATTTTCGGATTCTTCTATACTCATTGCTAAATAATGCCACCCTGGCTGCTAATTGCACTCTAGGCCATGGCCTACCCAGAAATCCGGCCATGGCTTACCCAGAAATCCGGCCATGGCCTACCCAGAAATCCGGCACTGTCTATGCAGATACAAAGTCAAATTAAATATTTGCATTTGTGTGTGACATGAGCTTAGAGGTAGCAATAGGCTGACCTAACTAAGCTGAGTCTACACATTAGCTTGTCAGCTGAAGTGATCATTCTTTAGATGTTTCAGGTGGCAGTTATCATGTGCATATGCCTTATTTTTAAAATAAAAGGTACCTGGGGCAGGAAGTAGGATTGAATATTACTACTTTCCGATCTAATTTTGTTGAAGAATTACAGCATGAACAGATTTTATCAAGCCAGGAGAAAGCCTGGCAGAAGCAGTTTTCTTTGTGCTGGCACTCTTCACAGAAACAATACTGATTGCGCGATTGTCGTGCAGTCAGGATCGGCCGATGATTCGCAATCGGAGCTCATGCTATTGCGTGAAAAAATGCAGATCACATGAACTCCGATTAACGGATCACATACACAGCTCTCAGCACCCCACTAGCGTGGCCACATCAACTGGGCCACACTAGTAAGCACTTTAAAAAACGTGATCGGATCGCAATCAAATCGCACAGAAAAGTGCATTAGTGTGGAATTAGGAATTATCAATACTACCTCCCTGCCCCAGGTACTTTCCATTTTAACATTTTTAAAAAACAACAACAAAAAATAAAAAAAGGTTTATACACACTATACTTTCACTCTTACATTCCACTCTTCTTAGCATAGGGACATGGTTTCAATCAACATTTCGTTTTGAACATAAATTCTCCCTTATCTATTAATAATTATTATTTTTATACTTGACTCCTATTTTCATATTCCCTGACCACTTTAATTCAAAGCAGACTGTATTTTGTTAAAAATGATATAAAAGACTTCTCAGAAGGCCCAACAAAGCTTTAACATTATTTCACAGATTTTTAGTGTTTCATCATTTTTGCTGCTAGAAACCTGCACAAGCTGAATCAGAATGACAGTTACTTACATGCAGGAGCAGCACTGCTGCTAGGAAGCTCTGCCCTTGGCAGTATCCAATATCTTTATCATATATAGAATATGCCTAAAAAAAGGAAAAAGTGTTTAGTTAAAGAAGCCCTAGGATTTTTATAATTATGAAATTATATGTAAACCTATCATTTGTATAGCTAAACAATTATTGTCTGAAAATAATGTTTTTGATTGTTACGGACAATTTAACCAAAGATAGCTTTACATACACTCACACCAAGGAAAAGAACCAAGGTACTCTTATATCTGGAAAGTATATTAAATACATTTATTTACACATTCCTTTAATTTTATTTAAGAGGGACAACAAAGGGACAACAGAGGGCTTACAAAATGTGCATAAAAACATTAAAACACTTTCAAAATAGTCATTCACCTGGGGAAACCCACCTATCCTTAATATTGCAGCTGATGAAGCCATGAGGCAAAACGTGTCCAGCATGGCTCTCTCCTGCCAGATACCCTGATCATTTATGAGGACTATTAGTTACCGCTAACCCTGTTAAACCAGGGTCTATGTGATCTTACTGATGCACATGCCTAGTTTGGAGTACCTAACCTTGTGAATACTGTTTACTCCCTATCACATTAGAACGCTCTCTCTAGGGAAGGGGTAATAAGCGAAGGGCTAAAGGATGTGTGGTATAACCATTATTGATCTTTATATACAAAATTTTTATGCATCTATATTACTGAACCAACAAACAACTATTTTCTCCCAGCTGCTGGGCAGTTGTAAAAACATCAAGATACCCCACAAATGGGGATAATAATGTTTTTATGTTTTTAATATGTTTAATGTTTTTTTGTCCTGTAGGTTTGTCCTCATCCTGGATCCTGTTTTTTTGCCATCTCTGCTTCATTCCGTGGTGGCGTGATCGGATAATATATATGTATAATGACAGCTGGAAGGCACGAAAACGATGGTTGGTCGGATTGACCACATGTGACTGGGGGTGTGTGCATGATGCGGTACATGCGGAAGTGTATAACCAGGGATTCTGATGTCATTTGAACATGCACACGGGATGTTGTAGCGTGTGGTGAATGGGAGGGTTCTCCCATCATGCATGCTGAATTGGCAGTTCTTTGGCACACTGGGGTGAACTGAATGATGGCCTGACCTAGGGTATTTGATATCTTGATTGTTTTATTGGTGACACCTGGGAAAGTATGGGGCTGGGTTTGTATGGGTATATATAGGGGTTATAGATCATTGCACATGTCCTGACGATGGCCCAAGTCCTGATGACAGCCCAAGGGAGGCTGAAATGCGTGGACGTTTTTCTATAATAAAAACTTTTTGTTTGCTGTAAGAAGACCCGTTGAGTGCTTTCATATGAGTGAACAAGTGTTGTATTTGATGGAAAGACACCAGGGTGTGTGAACTGTGATGTGGAGTGCTATCAGGTTATATGCAGTTATATATATATGTTATATATATATATATATATATATATATATATATATATATATAGTCAGTTGTATATATATAGACTAGAAAATTGTTGCCGGTTTGCGCAACAGTGGAAATTATGTGTGTATGTTTTGCTATGTGTGGATATAGAATCTTTACACATGTATATTGTAAACTTACTTAGACAGTCATCAGCATGTAGGGGACCTAAATAGGATAATGCTGCAAGTGTGAGAGTAGACCCAGGCAATCTTGCCACACTGTGTGGTTCAAAGTAAACATGCTATGTCCCTAAACCCCCTTCCAACCCACCAACCACTGTTTTAGTTCTGTAATAAAAGTTTCCCAATCATACTTACATCCCTTTGATCCTGCGGCTGTCTTCTTAGTTGGCAGCCGCATCTGTGATTGGCTGACTGGCAGCCAATCACAGACGCGGCTGCCAGTCCGGACCCTCTCTGCAGCTCCTGGTTTGCAGAGAGGAGGAGAAGATAGCCGCGGGAGCGAAGGGACTGTAAGTATGATTGGGAAACTTTTATTACAAAAATAACATGGCAGTTGGGGGTGGGCAGGGGAGGGGTTAAAGGAGCTAAAAGCTCCCCACGGAGTATAAAATGAAATAGAGCCTTCTTATAACAGATGGTACCTCACAGTCTCATGTTATTATAATAGCAGTACCGTAATAATCTAACATATAAACAAATATTTCTCATTCTCACGTTACCAAGAGAAATGGTTTTATCCTTCATATTCTCTTTCATACAGATCTAATTGAAAAACTTGCTTCAGAGCACTTTCTAATAACTAATAACTGATATCAGTATTAAATCCTTGGTATACCTGCCTGGCATTACCACTAAGCAAAATGCTAAGGACTTGCAAGCGAGCCCTTTCATCCCAACCATTAATAGTGGGTGCCAATTCAAATTGTTCTAGCCAGTCAGTTCACTCAATAGTTACCCCATCAAATGGATAAAGCTAAAAAATAGGTTTGGCAATTGGGCCTGGTAGAGCTACAGAGTCTAATTGGGGCATTTCTTCAGCAGGTACAGGGACAGGAGGATTTAAATCAATACTTTCAGTTGCAGCCTCCATAGCTTAATACAGAGAACAAATATACAGAGAAAACAGGGAGAATAAATGGTATTACCAGCATCCCTGCCACCAATTTGTACCAGATCACTGCTATGGAATGATTAGGTAGCATGGCACACAGTGGGTTACTCTGGTGGTCTGACACAAAGCAGACAGTGTCAGTGCACTTACTTTCTTTAAACAATATAAACCAGTTTAATTACATTTACCAGTACCGATATACTCGAGTATAAACCGACCAGAGTATAAACCGAGGTACCCAATTTCAGCTAAAATCCTAATAAAAGTTGTTGACCCGAGTATAAACCGAGGGTAGAAATGCCAACTCACTTGGCATTCAAGATGTTTGGAAACTACAACTCCCAGCATGCTTTATTAGCTGGGAGTTGCAGTTTCCAAACATCTTGAATGCCAGTGAGGGTGGCATTCACGATGTTTGGAAACTACAACTCCAGCATGCTTATTAGCTGGGAGTTGTAGTTTCCAAACATCTTGAATGCCACCCTCACTTGGCATTCAAGATGTTTGGAAACTGCAACTCCCAGCTAATAAAGCATGCTGGAGTGTAGTTTCCAAAATCTTGAATGCCCCCTCCCCCTCCTACCCAGTTCAGTTTGTACCTGGGCTCCTTTTCCCTGTGGGCTCTCTTCTCCCTGTGGGCTCTCTTCTCTGGGCTCTCTTCTCCCTCGGGCTCTCTTCTCCCTGTATCGGCATTCTGGCAGGCATTCGGCAGCGCGCGCGCATTCCTGTACTGCGCGCGGCTGACGTCACTGCCCGGCGCTGGGCAGTGACGTCAGACCGGCGCGCCAGTACAGAAAAAATCGCGCGGCTGCCGGAATGCCCAGGTAGCTCCTGACTCGAGTATAAACCGAGTCCGAGTTTTCAGGCTGATTTTTCAGCCTGAAAAACTCGGTTTATACTCGAGTATATACGATAAGTATTGCAATGATTTAATAACAAAACATGAACAGTTTCCCCACATATCATGTGCAGAAATGGAGTAGTCCCTGCCTCTGGTGCACCACTTGACTATTAAACACACCTGTATATTGTGTGTCCTTGTAAGTTGGTGTACACTTATCTGTTGCCTCAGAGTTTGGATCCAAAAATCTGTCCTGCCAACAGGTGGTAACAGGATCTTGTACCCAGGATCTTGTATTGCATTCAATATTACTCCAAACAGACCAGTCCCACACCCCAATTTACTTTCTCTCCTCCTACCATAGAGGGCAGGGATGTCTTGTATTTTATTACTCGCTGACACCACCTGCAGGCTGGAGGTGTTATATAAGGAGCCTTGGTGTATATGTCCATTATAATACACATCACATCCTGTGTAGCAGACAGAAACTTTTTTGGATTACACATCCTTTCATTATTCACATGGAGCAGACACAGGGGTGTGGTTTAAGCTCCCATTTTGACTATACCATATTGAAATAGGAATCTCAGCTCTGTAAGAAAGTGTATGTATTTTGTATATTTTGTCTTGTACCTAATATCAGTGCTATACTTTATATACATTTATTGATGGTCATCTAAATGGTAATAGTGAGATAGTACAGACATACATATACACCTTTCATATATGTATTATCTTATACCCCCCACCTCATTGGTAGCTCCTAAAAACTCAATGGAATCTCCTATGAAGATAATATAAGGGACAAGTTTTTTGGGGTTTTTTTTTGGGGGGGGGGGTTGTAGTTTCTCCACACGCAATATTAAGGATAGGTGGGTTTCCTCAGCTGAATGAGTGTTAATTGATGTAATACATAATCATATACACTCACACCAAGGGAAAAAAAAAAGTTTCCCATTTAAAACAAAACTTTTGCAATAACCTACTATTGGCAACCAAAAGCAATCA
The DNA here is from genome assembly GCA_019447015.1 of Hymenochirus boettgeri. Classification (NCBI taxonomy): domain Eukaryota; kingdom Metazoa; phylum Chordata; class Amphibia; order Anura; family Pipidae; genus Hymenochirus; species Hymenochirus boettgeri. The sequence continues at coordinate 171,928,302 of CM033472.1, forward strand.
ACTACTTAGGTACCCGAATACCCCAAGACATTGTATCATTTTAACTACCATCCTAAATTTAACTACCTTCCTAACTTACTAATGTAAATATTATTAGAATGGGGTCTTACCAAGGTTCCTTATTATTTTTCAACCCATTCCTCTTTTCAGAACCCTTCTTATCCACCTGGACAACACACCTCACACCTTCTCAAATAAACCCATTTGGACAACCCTAGACTGTTCTATGCTATGGAAAGAGACTCAGTCATTCCCCTAAATACACTACTACAAGATACTGCCCTCACATCTATACAGAAAAACAATGAACACTCTCACTATGTCCATTCCATAGATCTAAGACTATTGTTTGAAAAACTATATTTTCTCCTCAGCACCTGCACATGTTATCATAAAGGGTAACTGTATCGCCTCAATGCATTTTTTTAAGTTGCTTTAAAAAGAGTAAAGGTATGCAGCCCTCCCCATACATTTTTTTCCTTATTTCGAGCCTCTCTCTGCCTTCATTTATCCTTCAATTAGCCATGCTGTGAAGGGGGTGTAATGATTCTGTCTGCCCCTAACTGTCACTCAAAGGTAGCAAGCGAGAAAACACTCCTCCACCCACCCTTGATCAACTTGATTATGTAGGCTGTATCCTAGCAATAGGACATTTCAAGTTTGTTTGACTGTCAGAGGAGGAGAGAGGTTGGAACAGACATTCCCACCAGCCAATGACAAGTGTTATGTTAACCATGGCCCTGGGCTGTCTAGGAGGCGTGCTTTTAGAACTCATCTTTGCTGTGTGATATCTAAGGGAGGGCAGCACAATTGTAAATGTGAGTAAGCGATTTCAGATGATGTTATATTTTGATATTGTTGTCCTTTAAAACTATACTCACTAAGAGAACAACAATCTATAGACCCACCACGCTATGTCTCCAAATGGGAAAAGGAACTACTAACCACCCAAGTAATGCGGCTATGTTACGTTATGCTCTGACACATGAAATGTCATTGGCATGCAAAGCACAGGATAAAAACTATTCCAGATGGTACTCGTGTCAGTAAAGTTGCTTTACATTATATGAGATTTTAAGTTAAAGGGTGGAGATACCCTTTAAGGTATCATAAAAATATGAGTTGATTCATACAGAGTAAAAAAACACATATCTAATAACAGCTGTAATAACATTGTAAGAAACAAAACATTAAATCAGGTTATGCTGCGACCACACTGTAACACTTGTGAAAAGCATGCACACAATGCTGCACATTATAGGAAAACTGTGGTCAAAGAATTGCTCTCCTGAGAATTTTTGCAATTTTCATTGTTTATTTTGCATAGTTTTGAAGATATTTACATTTTTGTGTGTGATATAGCAGCAGCATCACCAGGTCCCCAGCGCTTCCTGCTCTGAAACCATGTCAGTCAATCTGCCCTGTGTCTCCTCCTTCCCTTTATAGCCCCCCTGGTCCCTCCCACTCATGGACCCCATGGTCCCTCCAGTTGCAGGCCCCCCTGGGCCCATTCTCTTATAGCCCCATGTGGCCCCGCCCACCCGCAGGCGCCTAAGCCCTGTCTACTCACGGGTGCCGTGGGCCACTCAGACACACACACCCCAAAAGAAAACTCTGTGTTTTTCAGGCAGAGTGAGAACTGTTTTCACATAGTAGGAAATAAGGGCTGTAGATTCCCTTACCTACCCTGTCAGGACTTCACACAGCAGAGAGGAGGAGGGACTTGCTGTCTCCCTCACACACTGAGGGAGTCTGAGGCTGTACTCGCCAGCGGCAGTGTGCAGGAGAAGCCTTAGGAATGTCCCATGTCAGCCTCCCACCCATTAACTTTCTGGTCAGTCATTTCTTTATATCTTCGGTTGTGGAGCACTTAGTGAGGTGGTTGATGGCTCATTTTAAAGGTAGGAAACTGGCCTTTAAATTTTTTTTTTAAACTGTATTTATTTGCATACCCAGTGGGTTTCCATACATATTCAGCACAAAGGTACAACAGATTACATTGAGTAATAAACAGTACTTAGTATACATCATCTGTTCAGATTGTACATATATTTTTGTGGGTACATTTATACCATTTGAGGGGGGAGGGAGGGGAAGGGGCAACTTGGAGCACATGGGAACAACAACCAAAAGAGGAAAAAAAAAAAAGACAACAGACAATACAAAACACAACAAAAAAAAAAACTTAGTCACGTAGTTCATTATACATTTCTATAGCATTTATTTAAGAGCTGTACAGGTACATTTGCTGTGGTATATAGATGAGCTGGGTTTAGATTGTATAGTTATTCCAGTTTCCAATCCTTAGGGTGACCTAAGGGGGGGGCACCGATATGATTGATCCATGAGGACCAGGTTTTGTCGAATTTTTTAAGACATCCCCTATTGAGATATATTATTCTCAAATACGGTAGCATATTCGTAATAATTTTTTCCCAAACAGTGAATTTGGGGGTTGTGTGGGCCATCCACACCAGAATTATTGTCCTTCTGGCATAAAACAGGGATTCCCTGAGAAATAATAGCTGTGATCTATCCCAGGTGTCTATCTCAGGTATTCCTAAGACACAGAGCTTGGGCTCTAAGGGGATGGTCCTGTTTAATATCTTGGTCAGGTATGTTGTGACTTTACCCCAAAATCTATAGACACGTGGGCAGGTCCATAGGAGATGCCAGAAATTAGCAGAGTTAAAATGGCATTTTGGGCATGAGGAAGAATGGGTGGGGGAAATACGGGCCATTCTTGCAGGGGATAGGTATGACTGGTGAATAATATAAAATTGCATCAGTTTGTTGGGTGCTGAGGGTGATACTGTTATGTGAGATTCTGCAATGTCCTCCCAATCCGAGGGTGTCAGGGAGGGGATAATTGCCTGCCATTTAATTACTAGTTTGTTTGCTTCTGTCTGTCTGCTAGCTCCCAGCAGGCAGTTGTATAATCTGGAGATGAGTTGCTTGTCAGTTTTTGATTTCAGTATTTGGATGACAGGGTGCTTCTGTATGGGGATTGTGGTGCTCTGAAATTCAGATATTATACAATATTGCAGTTGAAGGTATCTGAATAGAAAGGTGTGGGGAAGGAGAAAGCGTTCCTGCATGCCAAGGAAAGGAAGTAATTTATGGTTTTCGGTGATTTGGCTAAAGTACTGTATTCCTCTTTCCTCCCAGTATCTTGAAGCTGCAAAGGATGCCAGATGTGGAAATGCTGGGTTGTGCCATATGGTGGTTTCTTCTGGGATACCTGTGTATTGCAGTATTTTGTTGGTTTGTTTCCAAATGTATAGTTGTTGTGTGTGGAGGGGTGTTGCATTTGTGCTGTGCTGGCTATTTAAGAAAGCTATTGGTGTAGTAGGGAAGTATGAGTGTAGCATTTTCTCTATATCTTCGACCGGGGCGGCATTAAAGGGCATCTATAGTGAAAAAAACACATTGCCCCTTTGCAAAGTTAAATTCATGTACTCTGTGCTGCCTTAATCCTATATCTGTCACTGACTCTGTTTAACCACGGTGTCAGATCTATGTGCAGCATTCCCCCCTTCTCCCTCCCCTCTGTTACCTCCTCCATGTCTCAGCTCCGGCTAACCGACAAGCTTTTTATGTGCAGTAGGAGTTAAAAGTTCAACATCCTGAAAAACACACCCACGCACAGTGGCCAATAGAAAGTAAGCTGTCCTGGAGACACGGAAGAAGGAGATCAGTACAGTTTACGATCTCTCACTTTGTGACCCATCATCAATCAGTGAAGTCTATCAAGAAGGGGGGTCAAGTGCAGCCTTATATCTAACATCAAAGCTACCTTTCTCCCCCTGCTAATGCTGTTATCTCTATGTTTATTACAGAGCAGGGAAGGGGGATCACGTCACAGGGATTTGATTGACAGTCCAAGTAGGAGTAGAGGAATGCAATCACGTATTCTTCTAACTGGTGTATCTCAGGACAGAGAGGGAATCTGAAAAAAGTGAAGACACTCTGGGGGTTGTGGGGAATTATAGAACACATGGAAAGAAAGAAAAAAAAGTTCATTTTCCCACTATAGATGCCCTTTAATGTCATCGGTCATGGTGGAGGGAGGTAGTAGCCAAGTCTTAAAATACTTCAATTGACCAGCTATATAGTACAGTTTAAAATCTGGCATTGCCAGTCCAGCTTCATTTTTGGTCCTCTGCAGCACCTTAAGCCTGACCCTGTTTCGACCAGAGCCCCAGATGAAAGACAGCAGTGTGCTTTGTAGTGTTGCAAAGAAAGAGTCCGGGATAATGCACATAGTATGTTGTAAAGTGTATAGGATTTTGGGAAGGAGGATGATTTTAATCAGATTGATTCTGCCAATTAGGTTAATGGGTAATTTTTTCCAAATTTGAGTTTTTGTTTTGGCAAATTCTAATAGTGGGGCAATATTGGAGGAGTAGAAGGTTTGTGGGCTTTGTGTGATTGTGATGCCAAGATATTTAACTGAGGGGACTAGTGCTTTAGCGAATGGGGAAAGATTAATATGGTTATCTATCTGAAATAGGCATGATTTGCGCCAATTGATATATAGGCCTGAGAGTGGGCCATATTCTGCAATGATATCATGTGTGCTTTTCAGAGACTGGTCAGGGTCTGCTAAGTATAGAATTAGGTCGTCCGCATAAAGGCTTAATAGAGCTGAGTTTTGGCCTAGGTGTTAGACATGTAATATTTCTTACTTTGCCGGAGCCGAAAGCCAGGGTTCTATCGCTATAGCGAAGAGGTATGGCGAGATCGGGCAGCCCTGTCTAGTTCCCTTCGTCAAAGCGAATGGGTGCGAACACATGCCATTTATTTTAAGTGATGCTACTGGTTGGGCATATAGCAGTCGGATCCATCTACAGAAATGGGTCCAAGCCAAAGTGACTCAGACAGGACCAAAGGAAGGGCACTCAATCGAGTCAAACGCCTTTGGCCGTATAGTGGACAGCTCACTCTGGTTCCAGCGTTATCGTGGTCCATCTGGCTATTAATTAATGTTTTCCGGATATTTATCGACGTGGATTTGCCCGGCATAAATCCTGTCTGGTCCGAATGTACAATTTTGTGAATTACCCTTTGAAGCCTGTTGGAGAGAATTTTTGCTAGTGTTTTATAGTCTGCATTTAGCAGGGAGATAGGGCGATATGAATTGCAATCTTGGGGGTCCTTTCCTGACTTCAACAAGAGAATTATATGAGCCTCATACATGGAGGGAGGCAGCACCCCTCCAGCGAGGGCATCATTGTAAGTATGTAGGAGGTTCGGTGTGACTTGTTCTATATATCTTTTGTACACTTCCACAGGAATGCCGTCCGGGCCAGGGGACTTGTTATTTGCCATACTTTCCAGGGCTTCTCTTAGCTCGGGTTCAGTTATTTCCCCTTCCAGTGCATGCGCTTTAGGTATGGCGAGTTTTGGAAAAGGTATATTAGCTAGGTACTGGTTTAAGGCATGTTCTGAGGTCGTGGAGTGCGAAGTATAGAGACTGGTGTAAAATTTAGTAAGGGTTTCTAGTATGTCTTTAGTGTCTGTGAAGGTTGTGCCTTCTGGATTTCGTATGGAGGTGATCATATTTTGGTCAGGGGGACCATGTGCGAGTCTTGCTAGGATTTTCGCAGATTGGTGACCATGTTCAAAATACTTCTGTTTGCTAAAGAACTCTTTTCTATTGAACTTTTCAGTAAGTACATTGTCGTAGGCCAACTGTGCGGATTGCCAATTTTGCTTATTTGTAGGTGTGGGGTGTTGTGTGAATGCTGCCTCCGCTGCCATGAGGGAGCTTTCTATTTTATTTTCCTTTGTGTGGGATTGTTTCTTGATGTAAGCTATTGATGATTGAAGATGTCCCCTCAGTACTGCCTTAAAGGCATCCCATCTAATTCCCCTGGACACTGTGTCATGGTCCAAGCTAAAATAGTACTCGATATGTTCTGGCATAGGGTCGGGCTCTGTTGTAAGCGTTAGCCAGAATGGGTGAAAACGCCATGTTTTTTTGGAGTTTGGTTTGTTGCGATTTTTAAGCTTAATCAGGACTGGGGAGTGGTCGGAGATACTTCTGGGGAGGTATATTGCTTCCATTATTTCCTGGTCGGCTAGCTTGTTAGTAAAGACATGATCTATTCGGGATAGAGAATCGTGTGTTTTGGTGTAGCATGAAAACTCCTGTGTGTTCGCGTGGCGGGACCTCCAGGCATCGATCCATCCCAATTCTTTAGTCAGACGGGCAAGGGGAGTGGATTGTGTGACTGGTCTGTTTAGGGGGTTGCTTGTCAGTTTATCCAATGTAGGATCCATAGTAGCGTTAAAGTCCCCTAGGCATATCATGTGTGCTTGGGTGTATTGCATCAAAAAGGGTATTATTTCTTTAATTGGTTGTAAGGTAGCTGGTGGGGGATCATATATATTTATAATCACATAGGGTGTTGATTCTATCAACAATGCTACACAGATGTATTTCCCCATTTTGTCGGATTTGACATCCTGTATAGTGTATCTGAGAGACTTACTGAGTAGGATTGATACTCCTCGGGAGTAAGTAGAGTGGGTACTGTGTGCCGCCCAGCTTAACCAGGGTCTTAGGGTATAGTGGGTAGTAGTTTGTAGCAAGTGGGTTTCTTGCAGGCATATTATGTCTGGGGCCTTTAAATTTAAACTCCGCTTGTTTGGAGACCACAGTTCCCCTTTATTGTCCGATGTGCTATGTTTCCGGTAATAGTCCTTAATTGGAAGATACTTGGCATGTGTTTTCTCAAGGATCGCAAAGCCAAATGGGATGATTATTTTACAATTGACTTTCAATTGCTGAGTGAATGGTCCAGAGCGTGGGAACATTTTAAAGGTAATACTGAATTGAGGATCCACATGACTATTGCCATGGTAAGACCTCCTAACATCAGGTTATTAGCCTTCATTTTCTGTTCAAGGTTTAAACATTGCATCAACTACTAGTATAATCATCCATTGTTCCAAATGAAAATTTAAGCATATTCTTTTTAAATTTATTCTGATCACAAGGGACTATAAATGCCTACGAATATCATAAAAGGATGATCACAACTAATTCATCATTAAATCAGTGAGGTTAGGGAGCCCAGTTTTTGTCTAAACTAAAAACCTGACACTGGTTTGTTTCAGTAAATGTAATTTTACCCCTAAAGCTGGCAACACACTATGCACTGTACCTCTCAACAGTCCCATAAAAATACGTTAACCACCTGGGTCAATAACTTTGCAAATGACTTTCAATTATAAAGTGGTTGGTCCAGAGAGGGGAACATTGAGAGGTAATACCTGCACCTGTGGGATATTAGATTGAAATGATGATTAGGCATCCGATTAATCTAAAAAGTATTTTACTTTTGGCCAGCAAAAGTGAATCGCTCTGTGTTCTGTCTTATAATAAAAGTTACATTACCTTACAGATCTTATAGAGAGAGTCTTGCCCATCTCCTTCAGTGTTCTTGAAATAATCATGAGCAGGGAACGTACGATGAATGTCTCTCTTGATCACACTCTCTTGGGCAGATTCCTGGGGGGGAGGGAAGCACAAGAAACAGCTGTATATTAGATATATCCTGTAGTACACAATTAGTAATTCTGCAGATAAAATGTTGATTGGTGGTGGCAGATATAAGTTTAGGGTAGGGCAATGAGGGCATCTAGTCTGGCATGTAAGCATTACAATTGCCTTTGGCAAAACTCCGTTTAGACAATTATAAAGCAAAAATGTTATTTAACAGAGAAAAACTTGCAGGATAAAAGGTTAGAAATCAAATATGTATATTCAAGTTTATTATATCTAAATAGCAAATTACCACACCTAGGCCTATTAAGCAAATTTGGTAAAGAGAAATAAAGAGAACTAAACTTCTTTTTAAAACCTAATGTTAAGGGGCATGTCCTTTACATGCAGCAAATAAAGAAGTGGTTTTAATGCATTAATGTGTTGGACCATCTTTATGAATATTGGAGGAACTGAGGGGAATAGTGCGCGGTCCATCTAAAGTTTGGCGGAGACTTTATTGGCCATGCCCCCATGTCCCACTATTCACTCTCTCTATGTACATATTTTCTACACAGATGTCTCCTTACCAGTTAAGAAGTCCCTGATAACTCTTTGAAAGGTGCTTGTTAACTTGCAGTTTATTTTCTGTCAATATGCATTGCAGACAGCCTTTCAGGAGCAATAAAAAATAACTGATTTTACGGGCGTTATTCTTAATTTACCTATTGGCATTATGTAGTTTAAGGCACACCTTTTAGAAACACACAGTCCATGAGGTCAGAGCTTGTTGATAACACTGTTAAACCTCAACACTGTATTAAATCTCTGTTCTTTGTCTGAGAGGCAAAAAGAAAATAAACCCCTTTATAGCAAAGTTTCAAAATCGCAACAGGGTCATTCACTACCTAAAATCAATAATGAAGTTAGGATAGCTGAATAACCCTAACCCTAAAAATTTTTTAAAAGTATATTAATAGCAAGAAGATGAAGACTGAAAATGTGGCACCAATCTGTAACCACATAGTTACGGAGGCTGGCGATAAAGCAAATGTCTTGAACATTTTCTTTCCTCTGTATACACTATAGAAGATCCAAGCACAGATAGCATAGACTATAGTAGCAATAACGGTGTAAAAGATGCAAGTGCACTTTGGTTAACCAAGGATATGATGCAGAAACAGCTAAATAAGGCTAATATTAATAAATCCCCTGGACCAATAAAATACATCCTCGGGTCCTTAGGAAGCTAAGTTCAGTTTTATCTAGGCAATTGTTTCTTATTTTTGCAGATTCCATCATGTTTGGAAGTGTGCCTCAGGATTGGAAAAAAGCTGATGTAATTCCGATATTAAAAAAGGGTAGTGGTTCTAACCGGGAATTACAGCAACAGGTGGCACATTTGTACATGGATAGAAAATTGGTTGATGGAAAGGATGCAGAGAAAAGTTGTTTATGGGGCTTCATCAATATGGATTAAAGTTCTAAGAGGGTTGCCACAGGGTTCTGTGTTGGGGCCACTTCTAATTCATCCATTTATTAATGATTTGGATGTGGGTATTGTCAGCAAGGTTTCTGTGTTTGCTGACAACACAAAACTATGTCAACCATTAAAAACTTCAGAGGATCGTTGCAGGTGGACCTAGGTGGATTGTCAAATTGGGCTGCTAAGTGGTAGATGAGATTCAATGTTGATAAATGTAAGGTGATGTATTTTGGACTTAAAAATCCTTGTTCTGCTTATACTATAAATGGCTCTGTGTTAAGTGAATCCCTGTTGGAAAAGGATCTTGGAGTTTTGGTGGATAACAAACTTAAAGGTAGCAAGCAGTGCCAGGCAGCAACTGCTAGAGTCAGCAAGATATTGTCTAGTATAAATAGAGGTATGTATTCAAGGGGGAAAAAAATGTATTCTCCCTCTTTACAAAGCATTGGTAAGGCCTCATTTGGAATATGCAGTGCAATTTTGGAATCCTGGGTACAAAAAGGACATCTTGGAAATGGAAAGGGTTCAGAGAAGGGCAACTAAAATAATTAAGGGAATGGAGCTAGATTATGAAGACAGATTGGACAAGTTACAATTATGCACACTAGAGAAAAGTCGCTTGCATGGGGATAGGATTACTGTGTATAAATACATTAATGGGCCATACAATAAACTTATCCGGGGGATTTGTTCACCAAAAGAACACGTTAGAGGACACACAGACATCCCTTAAGATATGAAGAAAAGAAGATTAGTCTTCAAGTTTTTTTTACTGTGAGAATGGTAAAACTATTAAACTGTCTTTTTTTAATTGGAAGTAATGATGGCAGGTTCATTGGATAGTTTCAAAAGAAAGCAGGATGAGTTTTTGAAAACAAGGTATGTTGCAGGTTACTGGTATTGATACATAAAGTAGAGTTGATCTAGGGATATTTCCGATTGCCACTTGGAGTCGGGAAGGAATTTTTTCACCCTTCATAATTCTGTTAGAATTTTTACCTTCCTCTGGATCAACAGTTAGGCAGGAAATGTGGGTATTGCGGAGGTTGAACTAGATGGACGTATATTTTCATTCAACCTCAAATACTATACTACTTAGAATGAGACCTTTTGAAAAAATTTCCCACTTTTTTTTCACTCTGTCAGTTTGACTGGCTTAAAGTTGGAAAGTACAGTGGGTAAATCAGATGTGGGTATGCAACACATTAGCAAAACAGATGATGCATCAGATGTGGATATTGGTCTTTTCAGGTGTTGCTGTAAAATTGATCTGGAAGTGATGAACACATTGGGATAGCAATCAGCACAGGGAATAAAGATCTTATAAGATTTAAAACAAACATTAAAAAAAATAAGTTTAAGCAAAATGACAGAATCAAATACCTGGTTATAAACTGCCCCATAGGAAAATACATTCTCTCTTGTAGACATTTCAAATAAGGATCAAAATCAAGTAAGAATGATCAATATTTGATGTATTTTGCAAACATTTTCTATTTCTAATTATATTTAAATTTTAATTTCATAATACACAAAGCATTCAGCGCTACCACCCTTGATGCACCCTGGCTTTCTTTAGCTAATTTAGCAATCAAAAACAGCCAATTAATTAGGAGTCCAGAGGGACATATCCCCAGGGGGGGCAGAGCATGCTGTTTTCTCATTTACAAGAAAAGGCCCTCACTGTGGTTTTAGGAAGCAGGTATCATTTCCTGCTAACATTCTGCATAAATATTTTATAGAATTAAAGAACTTGTAATTCATGATTCTTTTCTTAAAGATAATGGGTAATGCCATCCAAATTCCTATTTTTTAACAGAATTATTTGCTTTTAAAACAATTTGATATGCGTCAATGTCTGGGTATACCATCTTTTTTCAATCCATCAATATTTACTTAAAGGAGAAAAAAAATGTCATTCTAATATGAAAGATTTACTCCCCTAAACACCTATACATTCTTAAGATTCTTCTCTTGTAAGTTTCATTTAGTATATATAAGTAATAGATTCTCTAACTAAGAAGGCTTCCACGTTGTTGCCAGTACAACCTACAGCCTATGTAAACATCAAAGAGCTACGCCCCTGACCGTAGTATTCACAGTCTCTATGCACAGAGTATTTTCTATATTACTCAAAAATGGACATTACTGTCCTGAAAGTACACTCCGCAGGGCACAAGCACTGTTAAACAGCCAATATATGAATTTAATTAATCACCATATGCATTACACCGTGCAAACATGCAATATAAATACCTAAAATGTCCATATATACATATATACATATTATATATATATATATATATATATATCATGTAGTAAATACAGGCACTCCTTCAATGGTACTGCCCGGGTGCCGTCAACTAGTATTTATAACCTAGTACCCTATAAAAACGGGAATATTTAAAAATGGATCAGACTTTGAACAGGGTGCTACCAGAACGTCCCATTATGGGTTATAGAAGAGGACAAAACCTTAAAGACCTTTTAATGAAAATGATTTCAAAGAAGGGATTAGAGATAAGAACTGGTTATCCACGTCCAATGGAAAAAGGGGTGCTTTAAATGTGCAAAATGCTACTCATGCAAACAATGGTACCCGGTAAATCATTCACACACACCCACATACCAACAAGCCATCACATAAAACCTAGGATTACCTGCACAAACCACACAATGTGTGTGTACATAGTATTTTGCCCTTGTGAAATTAAGTATGTAGGCAAACGGACTTGGCCCCTAGATTAAGAATGATGGCCACCGTTCAGCTATAACCACAGCAACAGGGATGGCCACACCTCAAAACCGGTGGCCAAACACTTTTTAGAACGGGGTCATAATCTAAAAGATTTCACATTATGGGCATAGACCAGTGTCCCCATATCTAAGAGGGGTGGAAACAGATCACAGCGGTTATTACAATGTGGTCACGGTGGATCTGGTATCTAAATACGGTCCAACCAAAGGGATTAATGAAAAATTTATCTCTACGATGCTTTTTAAATGAAAGATAAGATATCGGATGGGAGAGAAAATAGGGGAATGAATACCACTAAGGGGAGATTACTAAAAAGATTAGATCTAGATTTATACACTACATTATGCAATGATAACTCTATACAGAATAAGCTGCACTTTATATATGAAGATAATAGTATATATTTTTGTTAAGTAATTTTTATGATTCACTATTTTATATGATGCCTAGATCACCTGTTAAAGAAATGCTATGTTATTATGACATTTATTTTATAACATAATTTTATCGAAATTTTATCGAGATATTGCCTGGTAACTAGGTTACCATTGGGTATTTGTAGCACTAGAGCACTTTATTAGCATGTAAGGATGGTTGTGGAGACACACATGTGACACGTTGAGGGTGTGGCTAATGTTTAAATATTGCACTGCTTGCACATTGTGATGTTGGCTTGATAAGGCCTGAGACAAAGGGCCGAAACGTTGCCGTGATATGTGTAAATAAAAACATATGTTTGTGACAAGACCTTGGAGTGCACCTTAAATGTCTAGTGATTATAGTATATATATAATATATATATACACACACACACACACAGATACAAGCCATGGGGCGTCCCCCGTACACTAAAATCACAACTACAGTGACCTGGGATCCCCCTCCCCACACTGGCCCTTGTATGCCGACTAGGGCCTATCCTGTAGCCCGCTGTATTGCTGAAGATTCCAACACCAAAAAGTTCAAGGACCTTGTTTAAGCCTGAATAGAAGTTTCACTACTCACATCCCCCGGGTTTGCGGCAGTGCTGATCGGCACTTCCTCGCTGTCGGGCGTTCTCGATCCTCTCTCACTTCACCTCCTCTATCGCGTTCCTTCTCCACCCACTGGATACTTCCAGGAAATCTTCACCCGTCCGCACTGCCTGTCCCGCACAGGGGTTCGGTTCTAGTTCAGTCTCTCCAATTCAGCTGAAATTCTCCTCCTTATCGGCCATACAGTAGTGTTCAGAAGGATCCCCCTACACCTACGCGCGTTTCTCCCTCATGGTTTCCCTACCGGGCTTACGGTAGGGAAATAATAATAGGAACATAAAATTAACTTTAGAGGCAAGCACATGTGGTATCACATTCTTGGACCTGCAGATACAGAAGGTGGGGGACAGACTAATAACATCCACTTTCCGCAAGCCGACTGCAGTAAATTCACTGCTACATGCAAGCAGTCACCATCCGACAAGCACCATAAGAGAGGTCCCAGTGGGGCAGTTCCTGCGCATAATGACAAACTGCTCGGAGGAATGTGATTTTGCGATGCAGGCTAATGACCTGGAGGCCAGACTAAAACAGAGAGGGTATAGTCAGAGGGATCTGCAAAAGGGAATCAACAGAGCTACACAAACTACCCAAGAAGAATTGTTATTTAGTAAAAGTAAACCACGGGATAACGTGGAAACTAATAAAATTAGATTGATATCCTCTTATAACCAGGAGTGGGCCACGATCAAAAAATTCTAATAAATTGGTACCTATTGGCTGAGGATACAGAAATAGGTGAGAGAGTGGGGAAAAAATCCCTCGTTAACAGCTAAACGATCCCGCAACCTTAGGGATAGGCTGTCCAGGAGCCATTATATGGAACCATCAGCAGGAAGGGACACTTGGTTAAATCGCACCCGCATAAATTGTAATAGGAAATGCGGAAAGTGTGCATGCTGTGCTTTTATGGATGACAGAGAGATAGCGTAACATACCCTAATGGGAATGAGATAAAATAAGGGAATTGATCACCTGTCAAACCCAGCAGGTAATATATTTGGTTACCTGTGAGCGTGGGTCCAGGTACATTGGAAAAACACGCAGGAAGCTGTGTGTACGAATTGTTGAACATATCGCCCGATTAAAAATGGGGACACGCAAGGTAGCAGGGTAGCCAAACATATGTTGAGGTCCACAAAGTAAAATCCCTTGAGTTAAATTCATGGGGTTACAAATGGTAAAACTTGGAATAAAGGGGGGGGGGGGGAAGTGGAGAGGACACTACTCCAAACCGAATCCAGGTGGATTTTTAACCTGAATACTGTAACCCCATTTGGCATGAATGAGGAATACATACAAATATACACAACAGTTACAATGCATCTTTAAGGGGCATGTTTAAAAGGAAGCCCGGTAGGGAAACCATGAGGGAGAAACGCACGTAGGTGTAGGGGGATCCTTCTGAACACTACTGTATGGCCGATAAGGAGGAGAATTTCAGCTGAATTGGAGAGACTGAACTAGAACCGAACCCCTGTGCGGGACAGGCAGTGCGGACGGGTGAAGATTTCCTGGAAGAATCCAGTGGGTGGAGAAGGAACGCGATAGAGGAGGTGAAGTGAGAGGCGGACGAGAACGATCGTACTCTGGAACGGGGGGGGGGGGGGGGGGGGGGGGAAAACCCCACAAAGGCCGAGAATTCAAGTTGGACAGTCCACGATCGCACTGCCGCAAACCCGGGGGATGTGAGTAGTGAAACTTCTATTCAGGCTTAAACAAGGTCCTTGAACTTTTTGGTGTTGGAATCTTCAGCAATACAGCGGGCTACAGGATAGGCCCTAGTCGGCATACAAGGGCCAGTGTGGGGAGGGGGATCCCGGGTCACTGTAGTTGTGATTTTAGTGTACGGGAGACGCCCCGTGGCTTGTATCTGTATATATATGTATTTTTTTCTTAGTGTTTGGACATTTTAGGTATTTATATTGCATGTTTGCACGGTTAAATGCATATGGTGATTAATTAAATTCATATATTGGCTGTTTTCACAGTGGTTAGGGAAATAATAATAGGAACATAAAATTAACTTTAGAGGCAAGCACAATGTGGTATCACATTTTGGACCTGCAGATACAGAAGGTGGGGACAGACTAATAACATCCACTTTTCGCAACCGAGCAGTAAATTCACTGCTACATGCAAGCAGTCACCATCCGACAAGCACCATAAGAGAGGTCCCAGTGGGGCAGTTCCTGCGCATAATGACAAACTGCCGGAGGAATGTGATTTTGCGATGCAGGCTAATGACCTGGAGGCCAGACTAAAACAGAGAGGGTATAGTCAGAGGGATCTGCAAAAGGGAATCAACAGAGCTACACAAACTACCCAAGAAGAATGTATTTAGTAAAAGTAAACCACGGGATAACGTGGAAACTAATAAAATTAGATTGATATCCTCTTATAACCAGGAGTGGGCCACGATCAAAAAAATTCTAAATAAACATTGGTACCTATTGGCTGAGGATACAGAAATAGGTGAGAGAGTGGGAAAATATCCCTCGTTAACAGCTAAACGATCCCGCAACCTTAGGGATAGGCTGTCCAGGAGCCATTATATGGAACCATCAGCAGGAAGGGACACTTGGTTAAATCGCACCCGCATAAATTGTAATAGGAAATGCGGAAAGTGTGCATGCTGTGCTTTTATGGATGACAAGAGAGATAGCGTAACATACCCTAATGGGAATGAGTATAAAATAAGGGAATTGATCACCTGTCAAACCCAGCAGGTAATATATTTGGTTACCTGTGAGCGTGGGTCCAGGTACATTGGAAAAACACGCAGGAAGCTGTGTGTACGAATTGTTGAACATATCCGCCCGATTAAAAATGGGGACACGCAAGGTAGCAGTGTAGCCAAACATATGTTTGAGGTCCACAAAAGTAAAATCCCTTGAGTTAAATTCATGGGGTTACAAATGGTAAAACTTGGAATAAGGGGGGGGGGGGGGGAACGTGGAGAGGACACTACTCCAAACCGAATCCAGGTGGATTTTTAACCTGAATACTGTAACCCCATTTGGCATGAATGAGGAATACATACAAATATACACAACAGTTAAATGCATCTTTAAGGGGCATGTTTAAAAGAAGGCCGGTAGGGAAACCATGAGGAGAAAAGCACGTAGGTGTAGGGGGATCCTTCTGAACACTACTGTATGGCCGATAAGGAGGAGAATTTCAGCTGAATTGGAGAGACTGAACTAGAACCGAACCCCTGTGCGGGACAGGCAGTGCGGACGGGTGAAGATTTCCTGGAAGAATCCAGTGGGTGGAGAAGGAACGCGATAGAGGAGGTGAAGTGAGAGCGGACCGAGAACGCCCGACAGCGAGGAAGTCACGATCAGCACTGCCGCAAACCCGGGGGATGTGAGTAGTGAAACTTCTATTCAGGCTTAAACAAGGTCCTTGAACTTTTTGGTGTTGGAATCTTCAGCAATACAGCGGGCTACAGGATAGGCCCTAGTCGGCATACAAGGGCCAGTGTGGGGAGGGGGATCCCGGGTCACTGTAGTTGTGATTTTAGTGTACGGGAGACGCCCCGTGGCTTGTATCTGTATATATATGTATTTTTTTCTTAGTGTTTGGACATTTTAGGTATTTATATTGCATGTTTGCACGGTGTAATGCATATGGTGATTAATTAAATTCATATATTGGCTGTTTTCACAGTGCTTGTGCCCTGCGGAGTGTACTTTCAGGACAGCAATGTCCATTTTTGAGTAATGTTGATTTAGTATTTACACTAGGAGCACCACCTTCTAGGGGTGACGCACAACAGCATTAACCTGCAGCTGTGCTCTTCGGATACCCTTGTAAATTTTCAGAGTATTTTCTATGCAGATGTCTCAACACGAATATGGAAAGTTGCTTGTTACCTTGCAGTTTATTTACCAGCCAGCATAAAGTGAGAATGCATACAGTTTTCTTGGGGCGATACAAAATATTCAGCTAGTTACTAACATTTCTTTTTATTATTCTGTTCCTAGCAACAACAAAAAAACCAGTTTCTAAATATACCTATATTATTTGCACCTGCAGTGGTGGCTCAACTGGTAAATGTATGGTTTATTTATAAACTAAATACAAAAAAATCATACATGGGGGCAAATATATAAATAGTTCAGTACATAAATATATAAATTATATAAGTGTAACTATAAGTGCTAGAGCTATGCCACAAGAGGAAAGGAGGTCCCTGCCCTGTAGAGCTTACATTCTAGTTAGGAAGGTAACATACAGATACAAAAGGAATGGGTACAAATGGAGGAGTGAGACTTATGCAGTACAAATAAAAAAAATCATATACTGTACTTGTTACCAGATAGGTAGGATGTAGAGCTAGATTTAAAATTGCTAATTGAGGTTTCTTGACGTAGAGAGAGGGGAATAGAATTCCAGAGGATGGGAGCCAAAAGAGAGAAAGGTTTAAGGCAAGAAGAAACAGTATGAGTGGAGGTCTGTACAGGAGATAGCTCTGTGATGATCGAAGGGTGCGGACGGGAACTATAGGGACACTAGAGTGGAAATATAAGGAGGTGCAGCAGAGCAAAGCGAATTAAATGTTAGAAGAAGGATTTTGTATTCAATGCGTTGTTTAACGAGCAGCCAGGTTGTTGTCCGGTACAGAGGAGATTTGGGATTCTGTTTATTAGAGAGCAAAACAACATATGTACCAGAGTTTAATATGGACTGAAGGGGAGAGAGGTGGGAAGCAGGAAGACCATTAAGCAGTAGGTTACAATAATCCAGGCACGACAGGATGAGAGCATGCATAAGCATTTCGGTGGTCGGTAGAGAAAAAAGCACCTGCTTATTTTCGCTATATTGCGAAGGAAAAAGCGTCAGCTTTAAGCAACATAGTTAATGTGGTTAGAAAAGGAGAGAGAGAAGTGAATAATTACCCCTAGGCAGTGTGCTGATTAGATAGGGTAGATGGTATTGTCAACAGAAATAGAAAAAGAAGTTTAGGTGGGAAAATTATAGATGGGATAGTGCCACTCACAAAGGTAAGTATAAAAAGTCACTTTATTTAATACATATTAAGAGAAGATTAGAGACAAGGTGGATACATTCGATGAGACATGACTCTGATGTGGACCACCCGAATGATGCGTTTCGTGGGCGTACCCACTTCCTCTAGTGGGTACGCCCACGAAACGTGTCAGGCAGGGGGTCAACATCAGAGTCATGTCTCATCGAATGTATCCAGCTTGTCTCTAATTTGCTTTTAATATGTATTAAATAAAGTGACTTTTTATTCTTACCACTATCCCATCTATACTTTGTACGTGAGTACCTGCAGCTGGGAGGTAGTTCTTCTGGATCTAAGAAACAAGGAGTATTTTCTCACTTCCAGGTATCCCAGAGATATGGGGCGGAGATATGCAAAACTTCTCCTTTATGTCCTATGGCTAAAGCATGTGTCCCCAACCGCTGGCAATAAAGCCTACGGTACAGAGCCATTCATCTCAATTGCAGACATGACATGTTCAGATCTTGTTAGATCTTGTCAGTGCATGCCCTCCGCAGAACATAAAAATGGAACAAAGCCTTCTTATAACAGAAGATATCTAGCAGTTTCATGCTATATGAATAGCATTGCCCACAAAATCTAAGAAATAAGGAGTAATTTCTCACTCCCAGTTCAGTTTTAGAAATATTTAGTTTAAGGCAGCATCATGACATCCAGGAGGACAGTTGGAGACACGTGATTGGATGTCAGGAGTTAGCGCAGGGGTGGAAAAGTAGATTTGTGTATTATCTGCAAGTGATACTTGAAGCCAAAAGAGCTAATGACATCTCCCAAGAAAATAGTGTAGAGGCAGAACAATAAGGGTCCCAGAACAGACCCCTGTGGCACCCCCCACACTAAGAGGAACCAGAGAAGAGGTGTTATTAACATAAGATACAGAGTAAGTTCAGTTAGAAAGTTGGGATAGAAACCGGGTTTGCCACTGAATTCTGAATGCCCAAGAAGTATCTGCATTAAGAGGGAATAATCAACTGTGTCGAAAGCAGAGGAGAGGTCAAGAAGGATAAGAATAGAAAAGTTACCATTGGCCTTTGCAACCTAAAGATCATTTACAACCTTACACAGAGCCGCCTTGGTGGAATGTGCAGGACAGAATCCAGATTGCAAAATAGGTTATGAGCATGAAAGTAAAGCACATGTTTTAGAAACAAAGGGTCCAAAACCTAGCTAAAGATTAAATTCTTATATATAATAGTGTTTCATATTGTATCTCTGTTTGGGCCTCAACCTTTTGTTTTTAGTGATGACATTACCACCATGAAAATGATTGTGAAAATTCCAAAATATCTGCATGCATTGAAAGCATAAGTAGATCTAAACAAAAATATAATAGTCTCAAATAGCGGTGGCAAAAACTGAACCATATTTTAGTTAATTGGTTTTCATTTCTTTTAAAACTTTTATTTAAAAGAGACTTTACAAATACCAAATTTCTGGCTATTAATTTATTCTATAACTCAGCAGAAGAGGGAGATGCAATATGTGGGCAATTGGGGCCTGTAATAATGCATGCGCAGGCACAGAGAGCAGTGGCTCACAACTAAATTTCAAATAATAAAGAAAAAGTTATATTGCTGGTAGTAACCTGTGGGTACTAAGGGGTCAGCTCCTACAGTCCACCACTGTCCTTTGGTTAAAGTATAAGTGTACAGGTCACAAGCTCTCTAGTACATAGCAGATCAAAAAAAGAAAGCTGCAGCCTTGCCCATAGAAACACACAGCCTACCATATTACAGCACAGAGAACAGCCTGTTAGGCGCATATCATGATGCAGAAGAATTTAATTATTTTAATAATTAATATATTAATTATTTAATATACTTTATTATTTATCTCTTAAATACAGAACAGGGATTTTATAGTTGAACAATCTTGTTCCCCCCACACATTTCATACAAAAAAAACACAAAAGCAATCTTTACAGTTTATTTCCTATCCAACATTGAGAAAGAAAAAACAAACAAGTAAGTGTGGATTATTTGAACCTGTAAGTTTGTGGGCTGTTTGTTTCTAAAAGTAGAACTTTAGTCCACTTACCCACCAGAACTAACACATAGAAAACAGGTACATTTAGAAACTTTTGCTAGGAACGAAAAAAAAAAAAAAAAAAACTTGCTGTAAAATTAGCTATTTTATTGTGTTCTTAGTCTATAATTTAGGCTGGCCCGAAAAATAAACAGCAGTTTTCAAAGTCTTATTAGCGACTTCTAATTTTGTGTGGAGACATCTGTAAAGAAAACATGTGCAAAGAGAAAGTGAAAACTGGATTTACGTGGCATGGCTAATAGGTGCAATGCACAAAATGTGTTTAAAGACTACATGGGCTTTGTGTTTTTACTGGCAAAAACATGGATGCTTTCTTAGTTACATAATCTATTTTTTACCTTACTTTCTAGAGAAGTTACAATGTATATGTGTTCTGGGGAGAAAATATTTCATGTTTAGAGTAAAAAAATAGGCTTAGTTCTCCTTTAATGGTTTAACTAACAAACAACAATCTAACAGGAAAATAATGGCATACAAATCTGCTTACAAAACAGATTGAATGCTAAATGCAATTAGGTTAACTTTTTTAAAAACTTAAAAAGTATCCATTTCTGAATACATTATCTTAGTGTGTCAGCATCTTTTGGCCTTTGGATGCCCCCTGTTTCACTACAAGTATGCTTCTGTAAAAAAACCTGTAGGATAACTTGTTGGCTCGATTCTTTTAGTCCCTTTTCTCAGCTGTCAGGTGTATATATATATATATATATATATATATATATATATATATATATATATATATATATAGTTTGCATTAATAATCCGACTTATTTTACCACCAAAGCTCACATATCTACCCAAGACTTGGTTTATTTTATTCTTACAATAAGAATGTTTGTGATGAACACTGCTAGATTACACCTACTATTTAAAGACTAAATGCTTCCTCTTGACCATCTATGTATCTAGGGCGATACCAGATCTGTTTTCTCCTACTCTGATCCTCCTTTCCGTTCTTTTGAAAATCTTAGCCCCTCCCCCTGACCTATGTGTAAAAACGGTATCCCCACTAATTCAGCATTATGATCCTGCAGAGTGATAAAATTTATCAGATGCTCTGTGCCTGCAGCTGACACCAGATCTGGCAGTTAGCTGCTCTCTGTTTCTGAAGAAACCATATCTAAAACACCCCCCCACACACACACACATATCCATCAAACTCCTACAGCTGAAAGAAAATCTTACCACTGTTTCAAGCTGTGATAAAAGCTAGAGATTGCCTGCTATGGTAAGGGGGGGTCATCCAGAGCACACAACCTCAGGGTGATTGCTATTGGCTGTAGCTCATTACACTATTCTCAGACAAGGCCTGTCTACACTGCACATGCTTGCACAATCTAGATATTCTTGTGGGAGGGGCTGAGCATAGAGAAAGGGGAATGCATACTAAACAGGAGTGGACTGAACAGGACATGAGGTGATATGGTGAGCACTGGTACCAGGAAAGGTTTAAAATTACAGAAAAAGATAAAGGCAGGTAATTTTTTTACTTTTGTTTCCCTTAAACATGTAAAAAGATTAAGTTGGAGGTAATATTGGAAGGTTTATCGTTGTTGTTAATTAAGAATTTTGTTGTAAACCAATTATAATTTGTGCAAAAGGAATGTAATAAGTTTTATTTTTTCAATTGCAACAATTCATTCCTGTGTCAGTAAGTAAATAATGTCCACATACTGAACACTAATGCATTTAGAACATCTAGTTGCAGTAAATGCTTTTGCACATGAAGTTTTTGCCTTTGAACAGGTTAAGTCTGCAGCAGTTTTCCGGTTTTAAAATTTGAACATTTAAGGCCCATTTACAAAGAAGCCTCTAGTAGTATGCCAACATAATAGAATAACACCAACATCATGGAGGCATTAAGAATGCTACCAGCCAGCTACAAGAAAACTTGCAGACAGCTAAAAGACATCTATTTCTTGTGGCAGACCTCTGTGGACAATTCTAATTAAAATTCACTGTACCCACGTTGCTATGGTAGCAGAACAGAACTGAACAATGTTTCTTTTGGTATCAGGGAGGGTAAAGGGAGTAAATTCTGCTGATGTAAATATTCCCATAGTCACACCAAAAATATTTAACACTTATCTAGTGTTTATGATGACTGCTGTAAAAGAGACTTTTTGCGTACTTAAATTGACATTCCTTGGACTTTTACTTTATATTTCCAATAGTATGGCATTTGAACATTCCCTCACTGTAATGTAACTAAAATTGTCCTGCGGTTTAAAAATGAATCTGTATAGTTCTTATGGAGAGGGGGTGCATTTATAGAATAAAAGGGATGGCTATAATTAAAGAAACAGAGACACTGCAAACATCTGCATTCTCATATGAGAGTTAGGCAGAAATGTCTACAAACAGGTTAATGGCAGCAAGCTTCTTGATAGGAAGCTGCCAACCTTGGTGGATGCTATAAATAGACACGAGTATGCCATCTGCTTTTCTATTCCTGATCTGGCAGCAGCTTCACACTTCACCAGTGCCAATATCCCACCCCCTACTCCTATCTGGCGGCAACTGCAAATAAAAGAATGAGCTGAGCATAAAAGGGTCTTTGTCTAAGGTGGTACAGAGCTAATTAACCAACCTTTTGACTTCTTTGCTGCAAATAAGAAAAACTACTTATCTACATTTAAAATTCTAAAACAAAACACGATGTAGAAGTGAAAAATTACTATCATAAAACACTTTCAGAGGAATTTACTGAGAGCAACAAGCACACCCCGCACACAGCTTTAATACTGGGCTTGTGGCTCTAGGTAAACTGCAATCTAGTCTAAAGCTAGGTACTCACATTAAAGATAAAGGAACAATTCCCCCCGGTGTACAGTCAAAACGATTGTTCACGCCATCTGCAAAGGTCAAGAACGACCTTAATGGTAACTACAGTCATAAGCCACCCTTTACTTTGTGTAAGAATTCTGCCTAATCTAATGTACTCCCATGGGTACCTTAAAATGCTGGCTATTAATATGAACTTCTAATTTATCATTTAGAGCATCATTACTTACTATACCTTAAGACGTTCCTGTTTGTCACATTCAATTGCACATTCATCTATAGACTAATTTAATATCTAAGTAGTGTACAGGTGCCTTAATAAAGGAATTGGTGAGTTTACGACTGTAGTTCTCCCTAAAACATGCAGAAAGAAGTCTTTAAAAGAAACACAGTCATTTTTTAAATTACTATACAGTTTAACCCACGAGTATTACAAAGCTGGAGAAAACAAGTATCTATTTCCCTGCAACAAATAAAAATATTTTAATCCCTGTGTCCCTGTGTATTAATTAGCTTTCTGAAGTGATATCTTAAAAGTATATGGAACATTAAAACCCCTGGTAATTCACTGAAATCCACTATCACTGTGATACTGTGATTGCACCTACAAAGTATCAATATAGTCAGTATATTAAGCTCCTATTGTTGCTTTAACTCTTTGTATGTGTTTTAGACTTGCTGGCACATGGCCTGCAAAACTTCTGTAAAACATTTGCAGTGTCCTGGTAAATCAAAACAGGCATAAAACTTGGCCTTATATGCACTCAAGCATAAACACTGCTGAAAGGAAAGCTAAAAAACTGACCAGCATCTTTATTTTAACTGTAATACAAAATGAAACACAGGTGGCTTTAAAAGGCATGTCCACCCCCAAAACTATAATCCCCCCCACTAATGGCCCCACCATGTAGTGTAGTAAAATCCTTACCTCACATCCCAGCTTCATAAGGATCTCCTGTAGTCCCCCCCCAAAGTCCCAAAAACTGCCCACCAGGAGGATAGCAGAGTCCATAAAGGACTCTGCCTCCTATCTGGCCTCCGGGAGAAGTTTGGCATGCGTACTGCAGCCCTTCTACCCCTCCCTCCCGTTTTGCTATCCCTCCCCCTACCATAAAACCCCTTGCCCATATAATAGAACAACTTCCCCCAGCCCCAACCGCAAAAAAAATAATTTTAAGAAAGTCCCCAGAACTCTACTTACCTTCCCTCTCTCCCCCGGCATTCTGAGAAGCCGGCAGCCATGTCCGGAGGGAAGGTAAGTAAACATCTGGTCACTTTCTTAAATTAATTTTATAGCGGTTGGGGCTGGGGGACTGTATTCTATTATATACTAAAAGTTGATAATAAGGGTGGACATGCCCTTTAAGTGGCGTAACTAGGAATTATTGGGACTTGCCATGGTACTTATTGCCAACAGATTCTTGTTCAAGTCATTCTGAATTGAGAAAGCCAGTCGGAAAACTAATAAAATGTCTTCATGAACTAAATTTCAAGTCCAGTTGATCTAACTGAATACAACAGATTTATCATGACCTGGATGAATGAGAACCTTTACAAGCATATCTGCTGTTCACTATGATTTTGAAGTAATTCCCACTAGACTTACCTAACAGCTTCCCACACCATATGATCATGCCCCACTGAAAATAAGGCAGGTTAACTGGAAAACATTAATTGTCAAATAAACAAGTAAAAACATTGTCTTGTTGTTAAAGGGTGTCTCCAACCTTTTTAAAAAAATTATAAAAGTCAAGGCTCCCCCAACTCTAAATGCTATGTTCAAAAAAACTAAACCAGTCCATAAACTTGCCCAACCTTGCTACCTCGTTTCCAGACTCTTCTGCTTTTTTTCACATGGAACACAGAAGGGGCTGGACTGGGAATGGAAGCCGGGGGAATGAGGCTGGGTAAGTACATTTCAGGGGTGGTTTTGCTGTTTTAAGGGTTGGGGGGTTGCCTTAAGAGGGAGGGAGGTTGGGAAAGCTCCACTACACATGCCAGAGTGCTCTCAGAGGAGTAGGAAGTGGCAGGTACGGATTACACACAGACAGGCTCCTACTCTTAATTTTTCTGGACTTTCATCAGGCCCTGTAGGATAATCATAAGGAGCAGAAGAAAAAGGTAAGGATCTTTTAACACTACACAGTTGAGCAAATTTTCGGGGGTGGACATTCCCTTTAATATAACTCACTGAAACTTGACACGTTTACTTTACACTTTCTAATTGTAAATTCTAAGTTTTCATTTTTTTTCTGTTTGCATGCCCTTTAAAAGCAGACTTAACAATTAGTGGTTCTGTTTTTTATTGTCATTGATTCATTTGCAGTTCTGGCTAATAATTAGGTGTCTAGGATGCCTAGTAAATAAACTGCTTAATTATTCTCAGTTTGTATTGTTGGTTGCCTACCTCACAGAAGGTAAATCATGTGGAGGTGGGAAGTGTAAACAAATTTAAGAAAATCTGATATCACAGATTACTTTAAAGCAGGGTACAGACCATTTGATGCTTTGTCCCATCGGGCCGCACATCTGTTCTGTTGGGCACTGTGAAGGACTGTCGTTTGCGGCAAAAGAAACTGCGGCCGACGTTGAATATGGCAAGCCAAAAAACCCATGTAATTTTTTCGGCCTGATCAACCGATACACTGAACTATAGGTCAGTAGCGTAGCTAGAAATCGCAGGGCCCCATAGCAAAATTTAAGATGGGGCCCCTCAACCCACAAAAAAACCCCAGTTCGGTGCAGTTCAACCCAACCTGGGAAGGTTTTTTTAAAGGCCATGCCACCCTCCAAAGAAAACTTTTATGTCACATAGTTCAGCCCCACAAACCTTGTTTTACCTTTACATTTCAAAGATGCTCTCAGGCTCAGATATTTTAGTTAATAAAACCCCCGATCCCCCGCGGTCGTAGACACCCCTCCCCTGATGCTGATGCGAGCTGGTTGGTTACGAGCGTGCACAGTAGCAGAGGAGTCTCATTTTGTAACAGGCATCAGCCATTGGCCATATTGTCACTACCACGGATGAAGAGAGGAGCCCAGTTTTGTAAGTAGAAGGGTGGGTGGACATGTCGGCAGTGGACCTGAAAGGGCCCCCTTTGGCTCCAGGCCCCATAGCAATCGCTATGGTGATCCCTACGCCCCTGCTATAGGTTGATCAGGCTGAAAAATTGCATGGTGTGTACACAACCTTAACCCCTCATCCAAAGCATTTTATAGAGCTGCAGAAACAGTTAGCCAGGAAGGACTCCCTAGCAAAAGACACCAGCAACCTGATGTTAAAACACTTTCAGCCTTGTTTAACTGATTCAATAGCGGTCATTTGTTTTTTAATCAAATGTTTTGTCAATTTGTTGAAGCATTCTGGTGACTGTTAAAATAACCATGACCAGTGCCAGTCGCCCGTTCGTGACGGTATTTAATGGCTGATTATGCAGTTCCTTATGGGACCTCACAATCGGTCGCACAAACTGTCGGCCACTATTACCGCGACCGACAGACATTTGTCCCGGACGAGGACTCGCTCGTAGTGAACACTCGGTCGGGACAAATAATCTCCTTGTGTGTACTCAGCCTAAAGGTAATCTGACCAACCGGAGATTTTCTGTTGATCTTATCTGCAGCTGCACAATCTTAAGCAGATTTTCACTGTAAAAAGTTCTATTAGTTGTCCTACTTCCCTTACAAGATTTGAAAGGGTCAATATACTCAATTTTGCATTATCTGAAATTACAATTTTAAGAGAAGTAATATGGTACTCACATATTAATCTGTGCTGCTTTGTCATATATATATATATATAGATAATATATATTTATATACGCTATGATATTACAACACATATATATACACAATACAAGAATTGTGGAAGCACTCCAATTAGGCTAATTTACAACTACATTTAGCGGAAGTGCAACTGATCTGGTCAAACATATATACAAACATAGAAAAGATAATCAATGCACATTCCTAGGCCCCATACAATATCATATTATCTGCACACTGGCATACTTTATAAACAAAGGGGTTTTAGTATACATTACTGTGATCACGTGAATGAAAAGCCTTCCAACCACGTCAAGGTAACCCCAGTCTGGAAGGTCCTAACGTCTAACCTTTTCAATTTATTTTACTTCAATTACGATTAGCAAACTATTGTATTTCTTATTCTTCCACACTGGATCCATATAACAGGCTCTCTCCCTTCCCCCTCAGCCCTTAGGCTTTTTAAAATGAGGGAAGAGGCCATCCAGTGCTTTATTTTAAAGGCATAGGACCTCCCATTAAAGGGGTGTGTTGGGGGTGCTATTACCACATGGAGGCTTGACCAAGCCTTCCAATAAATACATACAAGAATTGTGGAAACACTCCAATTAGGCTAATTTACAACTACATTTAGCGGAAGTGCAACTGATCTGGTCAAACATTCAGTTGCACTTCCGCTAAATGTAGTTGTAAATTAGCCTAATTGGAGTGCTTCCACAATTCTTGTATTGTATGTATTTATTGGGAGGCTTGGTCAAGCCTCCATGTGGTAATAGCACCCCCAACACGCCCCTTTAATGGGAGGTCCTATGCCTTTAAAATAGTAGTTGCAGTGCTCACAGGATCCATCAGGAAACATCCAGGGGGGCAATAATAAAATTAGTCTGAAGGTCCTAAAAAAAAACACACTTATATCCTCCCTTACCTATACTACCTGCCAGCTAGAATATAGAGGGTCTATGTGGAATTAACCTGCAGGTCTGAGAACTGACCCAGGCAATCTAAACAGCACCTTTGGGCAATCGAAAGCAGCCCATACATATATACAATTTTACTTTCCCGACCGAGCGCTCCCGCGACATTAGACAGATCCTGCAAGAACCGCCTGTCGGTGGCACAGAAGAATGGGAAAGGTGGTTCTGGCAAGATCAAACTAATATTGCATGAGCGCTTGGTTGGATAAGTAAAATCGGATATATGTATAGCCACCTTAAATCCTATACAGTATCCTGATTAACATGCAAGGTTCATATTTATTAGTATTTACCACAACAAGTTTAACTAACCTATGGGGTTAGGACTTGGGAGCACAGGATACTGATTGAATATACATGTTAGGGAGAGGTGTGGATAGAGGAGCTAAAATCTCCACACAGAGTATAAAATGAAATAGAGCCTTCTTTTAACAGAAGATACAGCGATGTGAAAAACTATTTGCCCCCTTCCTGATTTCTTATTCTTTTGCATGTTTGTCACACTTAAATGTTTCTGCTCATCAAAAACTGTTAACTATTAGTCAAAGATAACATAATTGAACACAAAATGCAGTTTTAAATGATGGTTTTTATTATTTAGTGAGAAAAAAAACTCCAAATCTACATGGCCCTGTGTGAAAAAGAAATTGCCCCCTGAACCTAATAACTGGTTGGGCCACCCTTAGCAGCAATAACTGCAATCGAGCGTTTGCGATAACTTGCAAAGAGTCTTTTACAGCGCTCTGGAGGAATTTTGGCCCACTCATCTTTGCAGAATTGTTGTAATTCAGCTTTATTTGAGGGTTTTCTAGCATGAACCGCCTTTTTAAGGTCATGCCACAACATCTCAATAGGATTCAGGTCAGGACTTTGACTAGGCCACTCCAAAGTCTTCATTTTGTTTTTCTTCAGCCATTCAGAGGTGGATTTGCTGGTGTGTTTTGGGTCATTGTCCTGCTGCAGCACCCAAGATCGGTTCAGCTTGAGTTGACGAACAGATGGCCGGTATAATTCATGGTTCCATCTATCACAGCAAGCCTTCCAGGTCCTGAAGCAGCAAAACAACCCCAGACCATCACACTACCACCACTATATTTTACTGTTGGTATGATGTTCTTTTGCTGAAATGCTGTGTTACTTCTATGCCGGATGTAACAGGACACGCACCTTCCAAAAAGTTAAACTTTTGTCTCGTTGGTCCACAAGGTATTTTCCCAAAAGTCTTGGCAATCATTGAGATGTTTTTTAGCAAAATTCAGACGAGCCTTAATGTTCTTTTTGCTTAAAAGTGGTTTGCGCCTTGGATATCTGCCATGCAGGCCGTTTTTGCTCAGTCTCTTTCTTATGGTGGAGTCGTGAACACTGACCTTAATTGAGGCAAGTGAGGCCTGCAGTTCTTTAGATGTTGTCCTGGGGTCTTTTGTGGCCTCTCGGATGAGTTTTCTCTGCGCTCTTGGGGTAATTTTGGTCGGCCGGCCACTCCTGGGAAGGTTCATCACTGTTCCATGTTTTTGCCATTTGTGGATAATGGCTCTCACTGTGGCTCGCTGGAGTCCCAAAGCTTTAGAAATGGCTTTATAACCTTTACCAGACTGATAGATCTCAATTGCTTTTGTTCTCATTTGTTTCTGAATTTCTTTGGATCTTGGCATGATGTCTAGCTTTTGAGGTGCTTTTGGTCTACTTCTCTGTGTCAGATAGCTCCTATTTAAGTGATTTCTTGATTGAAACAGGTGTGGCAGTAATCAGGCCTGGGGTGACTACAGAAATTGAACTCAGGTGTGATAAACCACAGTTAAGTTATTTTTTAACAAGGGGGGCAATCACTTTTTCACACAGGGCCATGTAGATTTGGAGTTTTTTTTCTCACTAAATAATAAAAACCATCATTTAAAACTGCATTTTGTGTTCAATTATGTTATCTTTGACTAATAGTTAACGGTTTTTGATGAGCAGAAACATTTAAGTGTGACAAACATGCAAAAGAATAAGAAATCAGGAAGGGCGCAAATAGTTTTTCACATGTACCTCATAGAATCATGTTATTATAATAGCATTGCCTTAATAAACTAACATATAAACACATATTTCTCACTTAAAGAGCATGTCCACCCTAAATGTAAATTTTTGCTATGCTATTCCCCATGGGCTCCCAGCCCCAACCGCATTAATTATTTTTTTTTAAGCCCCCCAAACTCTACTTACCTCCCCTCTTTCCTCCGACGCGCTCCCGGCCCTCTGCTTGCGAGGAAATGCAAGCAGAGGGGCGGGACCGGCAGCCGCGTCTGTGATTGGCTGAGCGGCAGCCAATCACGGACGCGGCTGCCGGCAGCTCACTCCAGCGTAGGAAAGCAGAGAGGTAAGTTAAAGTTTGGGGAGCTGTATAAAAATAAAAATCATGCGGTTGGGGCTGGGGGACATGGGGGAAGGCTGCCATGAAGGGGATTTATGCTAGGGGGAGGGATAGCAGAACGGGAGGGAGAGGGAGGGGGAGGGAGAAGGGCTGCAGTACGCATGGCAATGATCTCCGGGAGGCCAGGTAGCAGGCAGTGTCCTATATGGACCTGCTAGCCTCCTGGTGGTCATTTTTTGGGACTTTGGGGGGGGACTACAGGAGAACCCTATGGAGCTGGGATGTGAGGTAAGGATTAAACTACACTACATGGTGGGGCCAGTAGTTGGGGGGATTATAGTTTTGGGGGTGGACATGCCCTTTAAAGAAATGGGTGGGGACATGCAAAGTATCTTATTTGTTGCCTGAGCCAAAGGCATGTGTCTAGATATAATACAGCCTAATGGTATAGAGCAGGCGTGTTTAACCTGTGACCTTTTACGTGTCTGAAAACCACAATTCCCCAGCATTCTCTGTTTGCAGTTTTTTTGATTTGTTTTTTTATATCGACTGTAAGTTTTCTAAGGCATCTTGCCTAGATCTAATACAACCTAAGCTTGTGACCTTTCACATGTTTGAAAACTACAAATCCCAGCATTCTCTGTTTTGCAGTTAGTGTATTCTTAAAGGACAACTCCACCCTCAAAATAACATCATTTACAAAGAATGGCCTCTATAAAATATGTTGATATATCATAGTTTGTCCTCTGAATTCATTACTGTATGCCTGCTTTGCTTATGGATGCCTCATGGAAACTGAGCAATTTAGAAACCTGTACTGAGCCTGGGCATGCTCAGAAGAGACAGATAGGAGATTTACATTCAGTCATTGGCTGTGATGTCAACTGTCAAATCCATAATTCACAGTTGCTAACTGGAAGAATCAGGAAGCAAAAATAGGGGAAACAGGACATCGTGCAGGATGTCAGGTTAGACTTACCGTATATACTCAAGTATAAACCGTCCCGAGTATAAACCGAGGTACATAGTTTTAGCTAAAAAAGGAGAAGATATTGACTCGAGTATAAACCGAGGGGGTTAGTATTTGCCGCTTAATTGGAAACTATAACTCCCAGCATGCTTTTTTTATAGACTGAAAACCTTGGTTTATACGCAAGTATATACTGTATATATTTCAGATTTCAAACTATTTTTTGGGGACTCGAGTATAAACCGTCCCGAGTATAAACCGAGGTACATAGTTTTAGCTAAAAAAGGAGAAGATATTGACTCGAGTATAAACCGAGGGGGTTAGTATTTGCCGCTTAAGATGTTTGGAAACTATAACTCCCAGCATGCTTTTTTTATAGACTGAAAACCTCGGTTTATACGCGAGTATATACTGTATATATTTCAGATTTTAAACTATTTTTTGGGGAGGTGATTTACCTGTGATTTACCTGTATGTACGTTTTCAATTTGGGGCTGGACTTTAATGAACTTTTCACGTTTAAAACTACAACTCCCAGCATTCCCTAACTGCACAGAATTCTGGAAAACTTAGTTTTCATACATCCTGGAATTAAGACATTTTCCTGACTTACAGACATTTAAAGCCCACGGTCATGCTTCAGCGCTTCCTATCCAAGGGTTTGAACATGCAAGTGATTCATCTGCCCTTCTCTTACATCCATAGCTATTAGACTATTGGATTAGGGAAGCATTATATGGGTCGATTGGTTGGTGCAACGTTAATGCCCGCTTTGCGGCGGCAGGGCGAGTACCAGAAGAGGCACTCGTGCAGCCGTTTCAAAGTAATTTACCAGAGGTTGCTCTTTACAAGTATTAAACACCAACTAAGAGCTGGCGGTAAATACTTATGTGCGGGTGAGATTCACCCAAAATCGCACAGCCTCTAGCAAATCCCGTACGGGAGATTTGCCAAGAGAGCTTGTGCCTCTGGGTGAATATCCCTGTTAGATTCATAAATGTTACCATATTTGCACTCACTTCCAAATGCCACCTACCTGGCAGTTATCATCTACAAAGTCGAAAGGTTTGTGCACACATGCGATCATCGGTGCCGATGCATGACGTGTGCGAATGGCCGTTTCGGATTATATTTGTGCCGTGTAACGACAGAACGGCCATTTTAGCCAATAAAGTGCCCATACATGGCACGATTATCGGCCGTTCGTACACATCGTGCGTCACGGCACCCGATCGCATGTGTGTACGAACCTTAAGGCTGGGTAAACACCAGTAACGAACCAATAGTGCCACGGATTAGTCGGCTGGAAATATGTGATGGTGTGGGGCGGACAGCCGTGACCGAGTTTGGTCTTCCGTATCAGACAAATGGGTCAGTTAGTAAATCACAGCCAATCATGTGGTCCCTATGGGACCACATGATCAGTCTGTCACATCCGCTGCTGGCTGCAGCCACTGTTACTGTGACCAACAGTCATCTGTCCTGGCAGGGCTCATACACAAAGCAGATGCTCAGTTGGGACACATGTATTATATGTATCCAGACAAAATGGTATTAACCTGCAGATCTGAACACAGATCCAGGCAATCCTGCCACAATGTGCAATTCAATCTGAACAGCTCCATTGGACATCCTGAGACCCTATACAGGATCCAGAATAACATACTAGGTTCATACTTATTGGTAATTACCACAGCAAGTTCCAGATTTACAGTCACCATGGGGTTAGGAAACACAGGATTCTGATTAGCTTGACAAGTTATGGAGAGATTTGGATAAAGGAGCTAAAAGCTCCCCACAGGGTATAAAATGAAGTAGAGCCTTCTTATAACTGAAGGTATCTGACAGCCTCATTGTGTTTAATATATTAATATTGTGGTAAAAACTGCCCATTTCTCTAAGAATGCTGGGTAGTTTCAGAGACATGCAAAGTCATTTAATCATAAACAGACACTGTCTAGCAAACAGAAACTGTTTCTATGGAGAGGGGAGGGGGAGTAAATGTGAGAGGCTGAAGAATGTTCTAATTGACTAAGACTTTCACATGTTTTACAAACAGCACATAACTGGGTGTAATACAGGAACTTCCTTACACTTCCTGTCTTTTCATGGACAATGCCTAAGAGTGTTTTGATTTGCTAACAGTGGAAGATCAGAACTTATCATTGGATGTTAGTAAAATTCCACTTAAAATGATAGGTGTGTCTTAACCTATCATTTTATGTTTTCCATTCAAACTTAGGGGTGTCCAGTAAAGTAAGTTTAGTTTATTCATTGTATATACATTGTTTTCTAATTCAGTAGTAGGTAGTAGTACTATACTTTGTACACTGTTATTTCTTATGGTGATTTTAATTAAATAGTGCTAATTATACACATACATATGGTTCCAAGATCGTAATACTCCCCCAAGTGCATGTAAAAATTATTAACTTTGAAGTTTTCTTGCCTCACTTTGGAGGAATCCCCAGTGTAGACCTTGCAGTCTTCTGCCATGGCCATGACTGACAGCTCTATCTGGAAGAGCCAAAAGAAATGTGGCAGGGGCAGCAAACATTGAAGTTAATAACTTCTTTTAGATACGCTTAGGAGGGGGTATTACAATCTCAGGGTTTAGGGGTGCTTTATTCATATAAAAAAAAAATCAGAAGGTAGATATATCTTAATTTAAAACAAAATTCCTTACTTTTGGAATATACGGATTAAAAAACTAGAATTACATTGATATATTTTGTTAGCTTGTATACTTAAGGGAGAACGAAACCATTAATCAATAACAACTGTAAATACTGATGCCACTTCAGTACATTGCATATAACTCATATACATTTTGTAATTCACAATGCTGCTAATTGCATGTATTTTCTCTCGTATTTGCTTTAAAATATTCTTAGGCAGGGTACACACGGATGGATTTTCTGTCCCAACCAACCATTCGCCACTAGGAAGCAGTGGGCCTGGAAAGAATCACTGATGGACGCAGCAAATGTCAGCCACAGCTGCTGCTGGGGAAATCACCTCAGATTATTTGGCCTGACCGACCCACACATGAAAATATAGGTCAACTGGGCAAAAAATTTCCCTTGTATGTACCCAGCCTTAAGGTGACCGACATGATTTACCTAATATCAGCAGTGTGTAGGGGCCAAAACCAAAAGACCGGAATGCCGACAAACGACCGTAGGCAGCATAACAGTCGGTCAGGAAATATGGGAAATTTCCGTCAGTCAGTATTGGCTCTCTTTACTTTAAGTAAAGAGAGCTGATATTATCAGCCCTTGTATGGCCGATGGATCGTCATAATGCATACGGGCAATTGGTTGGGTCCACTTGTGGGGTTCCCATCGCATTGTGCCGACAGATATCAATGTGATCTGTTGGCACAATGTAATGGAAATCGCATTTGTGTATGGCCACCTTCAGTCTAACTGGTGATTAGGGGGAATAGAATGCAGTGATTGGCTACTGATTGCTGGCTCTGAATCTAACTGGGAAAAAAACCTTTAAAGGGTTACATTTCTAATTTTCTTCCTTATCTGGCTTTGTGGACATTGTCTCTTTAATTTCCCTAAAGATAATTTTTTTTTTCTTTTCATTTACTGTCCCATCAGTTTGGATTATAACCATGATAGAGCCTAAAGGTGGCCATACATCAGTGCGATATTACTTACCCGACTGATCGCTCACACGACGTTCATCAAACCTGCCGGAACCATCTCTCCCGATCTAATATCCGACCGACATGAGATCGCAAAATCCCATTCATTTTGCGATCGCATGTCAGTCGAATATAAGATCGGGAGAGGTGGTTCCTGCAGGATCGCAGGAACGTCGCGTGAGCGCTCGGACGGGTAAGTAATATCGCACTGATGTATGGCCACCTTTAAGCCTTGTACACATGTCCAATCTTGGCACTGACCCACAAGCACGTACACACGTGTGATGAACCAACGATTCGCCCGATAATCACACATGGTGGATTAACAAACAACCCTTAACCAAATGAATACACACATGCAAATATTAACTAAAACACCCATTCGTCATAAGTGTGGTCGGTGCCAAGATCAGATGTGTGTAAAAGCCTTTAACTATGTTAACAAAAAAGCCTTATTGGACTTTTGTTAGCTTGTGTTTTAAATAAAAATGTTGACAAAGTATTCCACAGCACTAGTTGATACATATTTTTTAATTGTTTTTCCTAAATTTATATATATTCTGCTTGTTGCCAAGACCATTTTCTCAACAAGAAATAAGCAAACACTTTTAGGCCAGATAAGTGTATTTCGTTCTGTTCCTTAAAGTGCATGTCCACCCCCAAAACTAGAATTGAACCCACTACTGGCCCCACTCTGTAGTGTAATAAAATCCTTACCTTACATCCCTGCTTTAAATAGTTCTCCTTTAATGTCCCTGTAATGTCCCAAAAGCAGGAGCAGTGAAGGGAGGGAAATTGTTTCCGCCTCTGAGGCGTCCTCTCCGAGGTTTTTGGCTTGCTCAGAGCAGCCCCCCCCCCCTTACACCTCTCCCTCCCATTTTCCTCTCCCTCCCCCTAGTTAAAAATCCCCTTAAGGTATTGTAGGGCTTCCTCCCCCAGCCCTAACCGCATTATTCTTATGTGCAGAAACTCTCCCAAACTCTACTTACCTTCCCTCTCTCCTCAGGCGTTCTGAACTGCCTGCAGTCGTGTCTGTGATTGGCTGCCTCTCAGCCAATCACAGACGCGGCTACCCGTCCGGCCTCCTGCTTGTAGTTTCATGCAAGCAGAGGGCCGGGACAGTACGCCGGAGGAAAGAGGGAAGGTAAGTAAAGATCGGGGGAGTTTCTGGACTTAATAATAATGCGATTGGGGCTGGGGGAGGGAGACCTACAACATATTAAAAGTAAAAAAAAGGGGTGGACATGCCCTTTAAAGGAGAAATACACACTAAAATAGATTTTATTTTCAGAATTACATACTTAAAAAGCAATCAGAAAAATGCCATCTCTGTTTCAGTTTGCCATGGTTCTCTGCATCTGGTATTATCAGTGCCATTAAAGTCTCTTGGATTAATACCAAATTAATATTGGACGGGCCAGAAGGAGGTAGTGGTTGTACAAGTTCTTAACAATAAGAAAAGTAGCAGCAACAACAAACAGCCATAGCTTGAAGCATTTTCTCCAAGAACACATATAAACTATAAATTACCACACCAGTAAATGGAATTAAAGTAAATGTAATCCCCTTAAAGCTGGATACACACCATACAATAATTCGGGCCGGCCGCCTGGCCAACATTTCAGTGTTCGGTCGAAAGTCTCGAACGGTCGGTCAGGAGGAAGAATTGTAATGTGTGTACCAGCCTTAAGAACCGGATAAAGCTGGGTACACACCATACAATAATTCGTCTTGACCGACCGACATTTCAATGTTTTGGTCGGTCGGGCCAAAATATTGTATGGCGGCTCTGACCGATCGCCGACCATTCCTTCATCCGAATCGGACGAAAGCACGATAGGACAGGTCAGAAAACCATGAGCGATCGTGCGGCCTTCTATGGACCTTCTATGCACAATAGGTTGCAGTAGCTGTCGGATGCGGCTGCTTTTGCCGCGACCAACAGTCCTCCTGGCCGACCGGTCGAAAGTCTTGAACGACCATTTGTAACGAGTGTACCAGCCTTAAGACAACTATGTGTATATGCATGGTCAGGCCACACCTCCTGACTTAAGGTCCCCTGTCTAATATGGACTGTAACACAATTGGCTATATACTACTAGTAGGCATGACCTGCTGTAACAACTTCCTGCAGTAGCTTAGAATGGAGCATGTAAAAAAAAACAATGGTAAGTGACCAAACTGTGTGATACCAGAATTCTGGGAAATAAAACACAATCCCCATATTAGAAAGCTAAATTTCTCAGCACCCACATCAAATATAGAGGTGAGACACTGATTACTGCTCTAAACTCAAGGTATTCTGCCTTCCAATTCACTGTTATTCTAGTGATTTAGTGATTTCGAAAATCGTCTACTTTCGATTTTCAAAAATCGTCTACTTTTGAGAAAAATCGAAAATGTAAAAAATCTGGTTTCCGTGAAATTCGGGAATTCCGAAAGTTTAGTTCGGGTCTTCGAAACTCTCAGATTTGATTAGAAACTGGGTTCTATTCGAACCCACATTACATCTCTACTCAGAGTAAATGTTGCTTTTAAACTAATGTTATTATTAATACTTATTTCTCTATAAAATTTGACATTTATATACTCATCATAAGATGCAGATGACAGTATTTCGGTCAATTTCTATGCAGATTGTAAAGGATACCAGTGTGACCATTTAAATCTACAACTAACTAAATAACTATTGCATGGCAAATTTATTTGTAAAGCTGGGTACACACAGTAACGATAAAGCCCCGATACCGTCGGATCCGACGGTATCGGGGCTTTATCATTATGTGTGTACGCTCGTTTCCAAAACGAGCGCGCGGCCGCCAAACGATCGTTCGGGAAAGGCCGAAAATTTCCATCGGCCGCGCTAGACTCCCTGTAGAGGAGTCTAGCGCGGCCGATGGAAACACACAGTCCTGAGCGTTCTCCCTATGATATTCATAGGGAGAACGCTCGGGATTGTGTGTATGCAGATCTTTGAAAGATGGCAGACAGGAACTTGCAGATCCGGTCTGTCATCTTTCAGAAATCTGGACTGTGTGTACCTAGCTTAACACTTAAGGAACAATTTAACATAAACAAAGAACACAAGCAGAAAGTGTGATTTACATAAAACTGTTTATTAGATTTATTTTTTAATCACTTCTATTACAGCTTTTAAACTCACAATGTGAAAACAGTTTTAGAATATTCTTATATTTGGACAAGACATACAACTTTTTTTTTAACTATTCAAGGGACCCATGTTTAGAGAATGCTGAGCAGGCAAACACACAATTCACATCTGAGGTCTAATTACATGTAACTTGTGTACATTTCTATATGTATGTAACTGGGAATTACTGTGCTTGCCACTCTAGATTTGATTCTACAGTACATATAATATCACTTTATCTAAAGGATGAAAAAGAACACTTTTATCCCGAGCCCTGTTTAGACGCTGCAGAGTATTTAAGAGGAAAGAAAATATTAAAATGTATATATTTCCGGCCCCACAGCATACCAATTAAACAATTTGCTAACAACAGAAATACAATTAACTCATCAAAACTGGATAAACCAACATATTCATTACTGTCCTTGAATACACCTTCCATGTAAAAAAATAGATATATAGTTACCATTGTAGTAGAACACACAGGTTTATACATGACACAGATCTTCTGCATTCTAGAGCACTTTGTGGGGCTTATTTATAGTAATGTGATACAGCGTGAATTTCCATTTAGGTACAATTTTACACCCAAAATTATTTTGGCAAATTAAAGCTGGACTTTTTCCACCATGGTAAGAAGTTTATAAAACAGATTCCCAATAGGGGAAATTTTACCCCCAAAAATTACATTCTTTTAGTCTATGGGAATTAAAGGAGTTTTGTAGTGGATGAATTTCCAGTGGTTTTGTAGTCACAGAAATTCCCCAAAATCTAAAAATTACTTACATATAAAACTAAATAAACAAGTATTATAATAGCTTAGAAAAGTGAACACTTGTTAGCTTTCTTCTTCTGCTTTGTAAAACATATACTGTTACCGTATATACTCGAGTATAAGTCGAGGTTTTCAGGCTGTGAAAACAGCCTGAAAACTGAACCTCGACTTATACTCGAGTCAGTCACTTACTGGTGGAGGAATCCGGCTGCCGCGTCCACTGATGGTCGCATCCACCATCATTGGAAGCATTGGATGCGACCATCAGTGGACGCGGCAGCCGGATTCCTCATCAAGTGCATGATGTCGGGGGCACGGACTCTCCTGCAAAGGTAAGGTTGCAGCATTAGTAGTAGTGTAGTGTAGTGGCAGGGTGGGAAGATGGGTGCAGGGAGTAGTGTGTGTACTGTAGTAGTGTATTGTAGTGTAGTGGCAGGGTGGAGATGGGTGCAGGGAGTAGTGTAGTAGTGTGTAGTGTACTGTAGTAGTGTAGTGTAGTGGCAGGGTGAGAAGAGGGTGCAGGGAGTAGTTAGTGTACTGTAGTAGTGTATTGTAGTGTAGTGGCGGGTGAGAAGATGGGTGCAGGGAGTAGTGTAGTGTACTGTAGTAGTGTAGTGTAGTGGCAGGGTGAGAAGATGGGGGCAGGGAGTAGTGTATGTAGTGTACGTAGTAGTGTAGTGAGTGTAGTGGCAGGGTGAGAAGATGGGTGCAGGGAGTAGTGTAGTGTACTGTAGTAGTGTGTAGTGTAGTGGCAGGGTGAGAAGATGGGTGCAGGGTAGTGTAGTGTGTACTGTAGTAGTGTATGTAGTGTAGTGGCAGGGTGAGAAGATGGGTGCCGGGAGTAGTGTAGTGTACTGTAGTAGTGTAGTGTAGTGTAGTGGCAGGGTGAGAAGATGGGTGCAGGGAGTAGTGTAGTGTAGTGGCGGGTGAGAAGATGGGTGCAGGGAGTGAGTGTAGAGTAGTAGTGTACTGTAGTAGGTGTAGTGTAGTGGCAGGGGGTGAGAAGATGGGGGCAGGGGTGTCTGTGTAGTGTACTTAGTAGTGTAGTGTAGTGGCAGGGTGAGAAGATGGGTGCAGGGAAATAGGTTTTATTCCTGGGGCTGGAGGGGAGACTCTACCCTCGACTTATACTCAAGTCAATTGGTTTTACTCATTTTTGAGGTAAAAATGGGTATCTCGACTTATACTCGAGTCGACTTATACTCGAGTATATACCGTAATTTACAGCAGCTATTAGCTTAATAATCTGTTACAGGACAGCAGCTGCATAATAAAATACAACAGTGCTCAGCGGGGGAACATTTACAAATTTCCCTAAATCCTGTTGTAAATTTTGAGCTTTAGAAACATGCTATTGCTTAAAAAGATTTGAGTCTTTGGTCTTTTAGTATTTGGATTGCATTGGGCAATCAATTAATTATTCCTAGTTTATACTATTTTGTTTTCCGGGCTCAGAGATAATGAGTAGAGATGGGATCCGGGTTCATGTCACGGAACCCCTCGGCTCCGAAATCTGAAAGATCCGTCCGGATCCTCTGGATTTCAGGACCTCCGAGGACATTTTCGTTAATTTTCGAATGTTTGAAAATTATCGAAAATACGATCGGAGACCATTTTCGAGTTTCCGATAGTATTTTCAAAAATCTACCTTGGAGGCTATTTTTGATAATTTTCGAAAATAGCCTTGAGCATTTAAAAATCTTTGAAAATACAATCGGAAACTAAAACATAGTCCCCGATGGTATTTTTGATAATTTTCAAAAATAGCCCCATACATTAGAAAATTAGCGAAAATTCGTTCCGGTTTCGGATTATAGGATGTTCGGGATTTTCCCCAAGATCTGGGAATCCAAAAATGAAACAAAACTAGTGAGTTTCGGCCATCTCTAATAACGAGGTTATATGAAAGGTGTGGAGAAGTAAAGTGTGACAGTTCTTGAAAGATGTGGAATTAGAAATAAAAAGCATGACAGATTCTACATATATATGTCAATAAAATTTGAAATTGGCAATTTTTTGGATTCTATAGAATAAGTCTGTAAACACAAATTCCCTTTTTTTGAAATATTGAGATGAAGATAAGGTTCGTATACACATGCGATCGCGGGTCACGACCGGCGACGCGTGTGTATGAACGTTCGTTTCGGCCGATAATTGGCCCGTGTATGGGCACTTTATTGGGCGAAACGGCCGTTCAGTCGGGGATCGTTTATTCACCTGTCTATTATATTATTATGAAATATGTGTTTTGATGAATTTAATTGATGGGCAAGAGAAAGATATCAAAAAAGTACATAATCATTTTTGTTATGTAGAGGTTAGCCATAATATGAAAATTGATTCATGGGATAAAAGGTTGAGAAATACTGATCTAATAGAATGAAAACACTTGCAGAAAGCAAATTAGCAGCACTCTTTAAATGAAACCATTACCTCTGCGTCATAGAAGATATCACTGGTATTTCAGTACAAATTACTGCAGTAATGCTGGTCTTTAAGGCCGGGTCTCATGAGAGCTTTGCATGTGCAAAATCATCAAAATAAGGGTCTGGAATGCCACCATTGGCAGTCATTTATGTGCCATGTGAGCATTTAGAATTACTGATGTTAAGAAATTTTTTGTTAGGCCACATTTTGATTGTGATTCTCTTAACAATTTGGGCTCTAGCTACTGTCATCATGATTAATGTCAGCTGCAATATTAATTCTTATATAAAAGCCTGGGGCCATAGAGATTAAAGTTGCCCTACTGTATATTCTTGTTAGTAAGCATTATACTGTATTATACTTGGTAGTAGGCATTATATTGTATGTATACTGTGAGCAGCACAGTAGCTCAGTGGTTAGCACTGATGCCTTGCAGCGTTTAAGTCCTGAGTTGGATTCCACCCTTTGACACATCTGCAAGAAGTTTGTATGTTCTCCCCGTGCTTGTCAGGGTTTCCTCCAGGCACTCCAGTTTCCACCACAATCATAAAGACATACTGATAGGTTTATATAAATCCATAATAATAATAATATTTAAAGCCAGCCTGACATCTGCATAAACAGTAAAAGGCAATATAACCATCAACATGGCTCTGGAATTAAATTTTAAAAAATCCCATGCAAATAGGCCACTGGTCAACAATCCTCTGTGTCAAAGCCAGGCAATCGACTGTACTTAAAAAAAGCTGGCCAGTCTTATTTACCACAGTTTCCCTTAGACTGACCGTTCATAAGCAGATTTGCCCAGTTTTATTTGTTTTTGGCTAAACCCGTTTGTTGCTTAATTAGATACATATATGGTCATTTGGCCTGGTCTAAATGTGGCTATACACATGTGATTACCACTGCATGTATGCCGACAAATTACATTAAAATCTGTCAGCAATATGTGGTGGTAACTGCAATCATGTTCCTGACCAACCTCCAATATGCTGTATGGGGATTGGACGGCCATGTGTCCATACACAAGCTGATTGTATTGGTTCCCTCTACTTTAAGTAAAGGGGGAAATACCGACCAAAGGAAATTTTCTTTCAGTCCCTACTGACCGCAATGCCAGTCAGTTTTGATCCACACACCTTACCAATATTGGGTGATTCCCCTTGGATGCTGTAAACTCCAAATTTCCCAACAATAAGAAATCCAAGAAAATTAGCTGGTATTAAAATTATCACTGGTGCTTACAGTTTTAGTACCATGAATGTCATAGGGGCACATCACATTCCTGAAGGCAAAAACATTTATTTCATAGCTATATATGTATGCAAAAAGACCCCAGGGGTCAATCGACATCATTTTTGCATTTTCATCTCTGTAGAACTCTTTTTTAATAAAAAGGTTGTATATACAGGACAAAATGTGTAATACAGGGAAAGACATTTTTAGGCAGTAGTAAGGCTACCCTACCTCCAACTGAAACACACAATGTTTTAGGAAAAATGTTTTCTTCTTTAGCATTCCTTTTAAATACTTGCTTACTTTTAGCATACAACAAATGCCATCTATTTAGGCGGAGAGAAATACAAATAAATAAAACACATATATGTGTTTTACCACATCATAGACCAGTGTGTCTCAAGCTATTTCAGACTATGCATGCACTACACACTTGTGATTTTTATAATGAAAAAATGAAGCCAGACGTTCCAAAAATTAGGCTGACAAAAATATACACTACCAAAATTTAGTGGCTACCGTCTGTCTCTCTCATTGCATATAAGATACCAGTGTGCCTGGCAGAAATTTTAGAAACCTGAAATGCTTTTGCAAATATTCATGTGTATAAACATATTTAGCACGGTAGTGCAAACTACCGTATATTTTAACTTCAATCCAGGAAATGCAACTAATTATTTGCACTATGATACAGACACTGGGAACGCACAGTACCAATCTTTTAAAGATGACAGACAAAATCTAGAAGATTCTGTTAGTCATCTTTGAAAGATGTGGCTACACACAGTCACAAGCTTTATCCCTATATTAAAGTACAGAGGGGTGGCTGCAACCTAGGGAAATTTTTCGCCAGTAAGGAAGTACACGCATTAATGATAAAGAGCCATTCCTGTAGGTACCGACGGGATTGGCCTTTATCGTTATTATGTGTACTCAGCTTAAGGAAAACTACCCACAGTTCCATCTCTTATCAAATAGCCAGTAAGCTGGCTTGATCATATTGTTAAATGGATGTAATTTCTCTTTGGTGATAGTGTGATGTGTGCCACTCCCTTTACTTTAAGAGGTCTTAAGAAAGACCATTCTGTTTTTATATCCAACAAAACAGTCATCTAAATAAACTGTTGATTGAAAAGCCTAGAATTGTTAAATAGATTTATGCATTTCATTGGGCCAGTGTTACCAAACCGGAAAGGTCTTTATAAGCATTTAAAGATCATTTATTTCTACTTACAAAATGTTATGTTTGGAAAGCTATGAATGACTTTTTGTCAGACTGGTTTAAAGTAAAGTTTGTCATTTAAAGTGCTGAAATCATATAATCTAGTAAATCTGCAGCTGATCCAATAGTTTCAGATCGAAGACTTTGATACAAACACATTTTTTTCTAATCTAAAAGAATAGTATATTCAATGTAAATATATATGTATAAACAAAATATCAAGGTCATTGATACAAACAAACATGAATACTGTATTTAAATGGATATAAAGATATTTTCTTTTTGGTGTCACTGATCTGTTCATTTCATATTGTGTTGACTGAAAAATGGTAACTTTCCTTGGTATAAAACTGTTAATGTTTTTAATTCTTTAGGTCTTCAAAAGGGACATTATGTTGCCCCAATATTTTCCAAGTTAATCTACTGTTATCTACTGTACACTGCCAAAACTGTGCCCTGTTAAAGACCATAGAAAGCATATTTCCTTGGCAACTTAGTTCCTGAAAAGAACTCCCACAGCTTCCAAAGACATTTACCAAAA
The DNA here is from genome assembly GCA_019447015.1 of Hymenochirus boettgeri. Classification (NCBI taxonomy): domain Eukaryota; kingdom Metazoa; phylum Chordata; class Amphibia; order Anura; family Pipidae; genus Hymenochirus; species Hymenochirus boettgeri. The sequence goes on from CM033472.1 coordinate 171,972,009, forward strand.
TAACCTGTTTGTGTGTATCATTGAATTTAAATTTCCTATTGATATGCTTTCATGCAGTTTCAAGAATTTTCCCACCTAGAATACTCCAGAATAAAGATACTGCCAAAAAATAGTCAAAAACCTGTAGTAAATTTGTCGTCACAAGTCTTAAATCCTAAAATAAAAGGTCTGTTGTCTTTTTGAAAGTATGATTGTCTGTATAGGCATCGAGAAATTTTAGTACACAAAAAAACACTATTAGGCCAAAGAAATTACTAAAGTAAATACGTAGTGTACAGTTTCAAAAGCAATGTAAAGCCAACATAACACTGTAAATGTTGCTTATATAAAAAAACAAAACTCTAACATATACTGATGAAATAGCAAAGAAATTACAAATGTATTTTCTGGAAATGCCAAAGGAGTTAATTATTAACACTTAAACTGCATAGCCTGCTGAAACTGATTATGCTGAGGTTTTGTAACTCTTTAAAACACATTTTTTCCATTGCATCCTATCAGACCAGCCCAATTATTATATAACAGGATAGCAATCAGTATTATTTTTTTAAACTGACATTTTATTTTTAGTACTATGGTTGTGCATTTGGTCCTGTAGAATATTAGCGCAATCCAATGGAAGCCTAATCAAGGCATGAATAATTTGAATCTTGACATTTGAATGTAATTAAGGAAAAATTTGTGGACCAAAGCAATTATCTTTCTATATCCATTACAAACAAATACAGATCCAATTTAGCAATAAGAAGGTGCTGATTAAACTTATGTTATAGGTTTTAAATAAAGCAGCATCCTGGGGCATGTGCAAGGGGGTTGTGAACTATTTGTTCCTATGCTGCTTTTAGATAGAACATGAGTTAGCACGTTTTCGGGGTTTAGCATCTCTTTCATTGAGGTCTTTAGTACACAGACACGGTGAGCACATCGTTTCTGATAGCCTCCTGAGTCCTAAACGGAAAACACTGTTTGATAAACTGTATATAACACAGTTACAGAAACTGTTGCTTATGGCCAACCAAGTGGTGAGGAAGGAAAGCGCAGGGTTTTCCAGTGCTCGCCAACTTTCCAATAAAAAGTAGATGATGTACGGGAGCCATAGCATGTAGAAAACACTGGTTATCCGAAACAGGACCATGGCATAGCGTCGATCAGGACTGTGACCTGGCCCTGGCTCACCAGCCGAATCAGCTTCATGACTGGGAAAACGTGCCCGACGATCACTGATTTCTTTGGTATGCTGCCGACAAATTCGAAAAATGTGAAAGTATGTAAAACAAATAACCAGAGCAGCAGGAGCATACAGCAGACACACAATAAAACCAGTGAAGTAGGCACTTGTATGCCAGACAACAGCACACCATTGAAAGATGTCACCATGGTATCCAGGTTTACCCCAGCCAAAAAAAGATGGCAGGAAGATCAAACATGAATAAATCCATATGAGTATAATGCAGAGGCGTAATCTGCAGGGTGTTACTAGTTGATTATAGGAAAGAGGTTTGGTGATTGCCAGGTATCGATCCACACTGATAAAGGCTAAACAAGCCATTGAAACACTTTTCAGAACAGAAATAATGTAGCCAAACACTTGACACATTAGAGATTCATGGAAACCTGTGGAATAATGAAGAAGGGACAAAGTGGGTACCAAGCAGCTAACACCCACCAATAAGTCCGCATACGCCATTGTCTGGATGAAATAACTAGTAGTATAATGATGTAGGAGAGGTGCACAATGAAAGACGAAAATGACCGTCAAATTTCCGGTGATTATCAGAAATGTTAGCAGCACAATAATAGCAGTTTCCAGGATGCACGTGTCCACTGTGTTGTAGTGTCCAAAACCCAAAGGACAAGTATGATATTCAGACGTATTAAATAAAAATCCGCTTGTGTTAACTGTCCTCCAGTCATTTAACTCGGACTGGTTCATGATTTGAATTATTCACCAGCTGGAAAGTGACTGCAAAGAATAGCAGCAGCCAGGCAAGAAATGCCTGTCTTAAAAGTGGGCAGACAGGCCACCACTTTTGAGCCTCACCAGGTATCTTGTCAATCTCTTCCATCGGCAAAACTGACACTAGCAGTCACAATTGTTGCAATCCTAACTCAATTCTGCTTCTCAAAAAAGCAGGAAAAACAGGTATAATGACAGCATGCAGGAGAGACCTGGTGGAATCTACTAAGAAAAGGCTGATGTTTGTTCTCCTGCTTTCTTTATCCATTCTTAGAAAGTACAAAGCCGAGCTTCTAGGGAGGACAGATTCTGTATCTCGCACCATAGATGATACTAAAGTAAGAAAAACAAAAACAGGGAAAGAGAAAGAAACCCCAATGAAAATATTTCCTTTGATTATGTCCATTTGCGCTCGGGAAGGAGGAGGCAGTGTGGTTGTTATTCCCATACAATAGTTCACCGTTTAATGAACCAATCTGAATAAATAACATCTTAACATATCACAGATTTGAAAAACTGAACATTTCAATTAAAAATGAAAGGTGTGGGAAAGTACAACACTTTTTATTCAATTAGGAAAGAAACTAAATAATCTGAATATTGAAATAATGGATTTCTTAAAGAAATTGTTATGGGAGCAGAAACAACATAAAATTTTCAGTTCTGCAACAGCAAGTGCCCATTTGTAAGGGTCCCAAAGAACAATAGGATGTGTTCTCTTGAATGAAACATTTTTAAAGTATGAAAAATGAAAAAGGAGTAAACGTTATGTCTTCTTAAAAGTTTCTCTTTAACTGCTGATTTTTGGAAGAACTGAACATTTTTAGGCATCCTTTTAGTTTCACCTTCTAATAAACCAGAGTGGGGGAAATCTAGGATCTAGGATTAGCCATTTGATTACTTGTTAAATGGCCTTGGAACAGTGAATTAAAACATTTACATATTTTACAATCTTCTCAATATGCTTTTAACACTGATTTAACACAATAAAAGCATATAAGCATTTTATACTGAGAGTTGCTTTAAAAGGCTTGTCCTCACAGCGTGTAGGTGACCTTTCTAGCACTCAGTGGGTTAAGGGACATTAAACCTGCATGGCTCCATAAAACCATTTTGAATAAACACAAAGATACAAAAAAAATATCAGAAAAATAAGTCTCAGTTATATATTATATTAATATATATATAATATATAACCACATACATATATTATATATATATATATTTATATATATACACACATACATCATATCTATATATATATATATTATATATATACACACACATAATAATTATATATATATACACAATATATATATATATTATATAATTATATACACATATATATAATATACAAATATATATATATATATATACACAAATATATATCTATATATATACACAATATATAATATATATATATAAAGATATATATATATATTATATATATCTTTTATATACACATACACTACTCAATACCAGTAGCTTCTATTGCAGGCACAGATAGTGCAATTCCAAATTAAAGGATACCCAAGGTCATTTTCATTCCAGGTACGGGTGGAAAGTAGCCTGCTATTCATTCTGAGCCAAATCCATTTGAAGCCTTTTATCCTAATTTAGAAGCATATTTTAGACCTGGGGCATGAGGTCAGTTTTTAAGTAAAACTCCTTTGGCTGCTAGAGGTGCTGGGATATGCAGTTCATCACAACTGGAAAAGCATAGAGTGAAATCCCTTTTTTAAAGAAATAACAGAAATGCACTGTAAGGCTTTCTTCATAATATGACTATCTCATGATATTTCCAAGGTAAGTTAGCTGTTCTTTATGTATCAAGGAAATACATGTCCCCTTTTTATTTATTTGTGTTTAAATTAGCCAAAACTGATGCCTCCCCCCCCCCCCCCCCCGTATTTCCAAAGTGCAAACCTTCACCTCATGCATTAACCTTCATCTACCCTCCTGTTTTTTATATTTAAAGATATCAGCAGTAATGCTTCTCACCTATGCTTTCTGCTACCGGCTGAGTTGTCAGATTGTTACTGAAGTCCTGGTACTGAGATGTTATCTGCGCAGAGGCTGTCGCTATTTCTCACATTCTCATTCTCTCTTTTCTTCTCACTCTTGGTATTATTACTGCTTGCACCTGAGCCCCCTGCTCCACCCCCTCTTTTACTCCTCCTCCTATCCCTCCCACCTTCTCCTCATCTCCTTTCGACTGCATAAGCTTTTACAGAGAGCTCAACATCAGAAAGGTGACTTGGTCTTTCTGTCCTAATCAACAGCTCAGCCAATGGCTACTACTGACTAGAACTGTCACTAGGTAACAGTTGCCTGGACACACACAGTATTAATGCCACAAACCATCATTAAATATTACAAGCTAAAGACATGAAAGACTTGTTTTCTGGGGGCCACTGAATTTTTAAACACCTTAACATTACAAAGGTAATGTTAAGGTGTTTTGAAACATTTCAAAACACCTTAACATTTCATTTTGAAACATTTTTCAATGCATGATTGTTCTATAGTATTTGCATGACAAAATTGTCTTTTGTTGTACAACACATTGTCCTTTCAAAACACTATAAACAACCCACCTTTAATCGCTAGGTAACATCTATACAATTCAATCACTGGTTTAGATATGAATTCCACTGCAAACAGCTTGAGCCAGTTAGCAATAATAAGAGCTCTGCTGTCACACAGTGATGTATTAATTATTGATTAAAATAAAATAGCAGTTCTAAACATTGCATAAAGGAGGGTACTTGGAGTAGTTTCTAAAAAAAGAAATATGATGCATGGGCTGTCAATGAAGTAGTGGAATGTGCAGCCTGGAAGCAGCAAATGCTGAAATATGCTGAAATACACAGAATGGTAGTTTCACAGAACACATTGAGAAAATCCAGATATTAATGTTAAAAATATAAAACTATTATTAGTAGATTATATTAGTATTTAAATACACACACAGCACATTATCAGATCCCAACATCTCATTGTAACACTGAACTATGAGTTTTAAATTTTAATTTAAACCAATTTTTTGACTGCTTAGACTGGCGTACATAAAGGTCAAGGGCAGGACCTTAAGTAGTTGCTTAGGGGGATGATACAATAAGGAAGGTACAATAGTTTGCCTTAGTTAATAATTTCCAGCATCCAATCAGATGTTTTTTCTTGGATCACTGCAGTCACGTTGAATTGGTTGCAAAATATTGCACTTTTTATTTTTTTTAAATCAACCCCCCCCCAACAAAAAAGTTCTTAAATGAAAGCACTTTTCCCTATTATAGATAGTACCATTATGCCTGTGATCACACTAGGCAAAGTTCCCATCATGCCTGTGACACACCACACTTGTAAAGGTACTATCAATGATTGGAAAAGGTTTGGGTGGAAAAAAAGTGTATGAGGAAGGTTTCATTACCCTTTAATTTTTAATGAGCATGTACTGGGTACCTAAAAATCTAGAAACCTATATAATTAAACTGCCCATTTCTACAAAATGTAACTTATTTGAGAGGTTAGAGATAAAAACAACCTAATTTAGTTTTCGTTCTCCTTTAAGTTATACAAGATATTACAGTTTGGCAAAGGCAAAAACTTGCAGAAACCCAAATGAAAGAAAACATCTAAATCCCTTTCCAATGCAAGTTTAATATGATTACACATAGTTATAAAACTATAAACTGGTTTAATAAATATATTTACCAACTTTAACTTTTTATACCAACCATTCTATGATTACTAACTAACAAATAGCTGTACCTTTCACCTCTAAAATACACAGCATATTGGAGAAATCATAACATCTATATCTTCCTTAGCAGATGATATAGCATTGAACTTGCACTTCTCTACTCTAGCCCCCCCCCCCCGGTTCACTTTTCCTGCAAAAGCTTTCAAGTAACTATGAGGAGACCTTCCTTTGACGTCCATAATCAAGACTGGGCAGTCAAAAAAACACAATAGCTGCTAAGGAGTGCAGCAGAAATCAAGAAATGCTTGTGTCATATTTTAACTGTAGTCATCTTAACAATTTATTGCTTTTGTATACAACAAGTTTAACACTATATTGCCCCATTACATTAGCAAAGCCGAAATATAACAGTTGAGTTGAGCCTCAGATTTAACTTCTAAAAATGGGACACTTTGGAAAAAGCCCATTAGTCAACACTTTTAGTTAAAACCAAAAAGAAAGCAATATTTATAATTCAACAAACTTCGTTAAGAACCAATTATGCACAAAAAAACATTACAAAACACTTCAGAAAGAATATTACTAATTTCAATTAGTAATATTAGGTAAATAAATTGAGTCCGTTTATACATATATTCCTACAATATGGAAATTTATACACATTAATTTAATTCATATGCAAAATATTTTAAGCAAGCATTATCAGTCCACTCATTGTTGGAATGGACTGTTGTGACCCACCAGGGGATTGGGTACGCACAAGCAGATTTTTTGGCCCAACTGACCGATATTTCCGTGTATTGGTCGGTCGGCCCGAAAAAATCTGTGGTAATTTAGCAGGGGGCAGAGACCGGTGTTGATCCTATGGACCACATGACAGGGGACAAAGATCTGATGAACTAGTGGCAAACAGCCAGTTAGGACTAAAAACTTGCCGTGTGTAGCCAGCCTAGGACTGGGGGCCCACCAGAACCAGTTTAGGGGCCCACGTAACATTTCATATCTCTATTATCACTCATTTAAATATCTATCTTAAGGCTCATACACACGTGCGATCATGGAGGCAGACCTGTGACGCACAATGTGTTTGAGCACTCGTTTCAGCCAACTGTAGTGAGGTGTATGGGCACTTTGTCTGCCAAAACACATATTCGCTCAGGCATTGTTGATGATCCGTCAGGCATATTTGGCAACGAGCCCCATCCGAACGTTCATTTAGGCCAACAAAATGCCCATACACGCCGCGACTGGCGGGCCGAAACAGGTGCTCGTACACATCTTGCGACCTGGAACAGCCCCACAATCACATGTGAGCCTTCACTCCTACTGACTCTTAATGATTATTAAAATGTATTTATTACTGTCCCTTGGGTTTTGTATTTAAATTTTAGCAGTTTTCTCTGTTTTCTTGGGTGAATAGGATTTAGGACCACCGTGGGATTCCCCTGTAACCCCCATGGTCCAGTCTCACATCGAGTCCACAAATAATGTGTTTTTTTTTTTTTTTTGTAAAATCCTTATTTCTTTGCCCTTGTCAAACTACATTTCAGAATTCTTTACATCTGCATGTTTATCTACAAAATTATGTTAGGTATACCAAGTACATCCATGGTAATTCACATATGAATCTGTTCAAAAACCCAAGGTGCTAAGGTAAGGGAATCACCGCAGTGCCCATGGCCCAACTGTAAAACTGAAGAGTGGGTGACTGAAGTCAAGATTCTATTGCAGTTAAGCAGCCTCAATTTATCAGTTAGGCTAAATACTTAAGGTTCGTACACACGCTCAATATGAGCCAGAGACACGACCTTCCGACGGCTACACGCGATGAATGGCTGTTTCGGCTGAGAATTGTCTGTATGTGCTCGGACGGGTAGATCAACGAACGAATACAACGGACGTGCTTTCAGCTAAATAACAGAAGCTAACAACATTTAATCCAGCTCGACTAGCAGAGATGTCCCTAATAATAATGAGCTAAATCCTGAAAAATTTAGAAACGTAACACTGATCATTCCTGAATGATTTTTCTGCAAAATTGGTCAGAACTAATGATTGGACATGTGGAAAATCATTGCTGACTGTGCAAAAGGCCATATAAAATATCGCCATAAAGCTCTTAAGGCTGGGTACACACCATACAATATTTTCGGTCAACCAACTGATATTATCGTGTATCTATAGGCCTGCTGTATATCAGGGTTTTTTCAAATGAGAATAATATGCAACATGTCTGTTTCAAAAATTGTTACATTCTGGTAACAAATCTTAATTTCTTAACATAAAACAAGACAATGATGGCTAAAAAGGAATACTAAATTACAACAGTGCATTGGGATCCTTTCCCTGTGTTCTAGATCACTAGTAAAGCCTGGTACACACACTACAGATTAATGAAAGACGACATGGCAGACAGGATCTTGAAGATCTTGTCTGTCATCTTTCAAATTTCTGCATACACAGTCCCAAACGTTCTCCGTATGCTCATCATAGGGAGAACCCTTAGGACTATGTGTTTCCCTTGGAAATTTTCGGTTTTCCGAACGAGCGTTCGACCACCGCGCGCTCATTCGGAAAACAAAGGTACACACTGTACCGATAAAGCACTGATACCATCGGGGCTTTATCATTACTGTGTGTACCCAGCTTACAGTCCAAGGAACACTCCAGCACACCGGTGTTGGCTGTATACTAGACAAGTAGATAGGTGCAGTTCCCCTAGCCCTCCACTCCAAGGGCCAGAAAGTTCTCTAGCACAAGAAAGATATGGGGAAGCACAATAATCAGGTGAATTCACAACTATTTATAGTAACAACACATACAACGTTTTGGGACGCCCTGTCCCTTTCTCAAGTATCATACTTGAGAAAGGCACAGGGCGTCCCGAAACGTTGTATGTGTTGTTACAATAAATAGTTGTGAATTCACCTGATTAGTGTGCTTCCCCATATCTTTCTTGTGCTAGTGTACCCAGCTTAACATTGACAAATTTTTATTTAAAGAATTAGAGGACAGGTGCAGACATAACTTGGAGGTGGTCTAGGAGGGGTAGGTTAAATTTAAACGGACTTCACAATTTAGAACGTTGGGGGAAAACGAAGATAAAATAGAGGCAGTACCAAGAAATATTGCATTTTTTTAGAAAAGTTTGAAAAAAAGGATATTTTTATACTAATTATCCAAAACGAAGTATATCAAAACACACAATAATGTGTACCACCCCCCCTCCCCCCATCCGGATCTATCCTCAGCCATCGTTGGACCTAGAGTGAAATCCTTTGGGGGTAAGGTAAGTAACCCCTGCGTGCCCTTAACCACTGCAATATTTTTTAAAAATCCCCCCCATCCGTACATACAGAGCCTTCTCTCCCGTGGCGTTTCTAGTGACGTCAGCCGTGTCTGTGATTGGCTGCCTCTCAGGAGGCCGGATCGGATTGCCGTGGGAGAGAAGGCTGTGTAAGTAGAAATGCGGGGACTTTTTAAAAGAATTATGCCGGTGGTTGGGGGTGGGTAGGGGTTACCTACCTTACCCACAAAGTTAGTTTAGGGGGTGGACATGCCCTTTAATAATAAGTTCTATTCCTTCCTGGAAGATGTATCTGCCTCCTCCTTCTGCTCAATGAGCTTTTTATAAACTTAAAGGGTATCTCCACCCCCAAATCAAAAAATGTACACCTTGTAGGGGACCCCCTAAACCCTATATAGATATCTTTATAATTGGGCCAGAAATATACTTACCGACATTTGTTCCCTCTGCCCCCGCCTCTTCTGTTTCTTCTGAAAGTCAGCCAATCATGGATGCGGCTTCCGGTCTTCAAAGGGAGCCGAGGTGTGTAAGTACATTTCTATCCAGATGTCAACATAGTGTTTAGGGCTGGGGAGGGGTTCCCTAAAGTATTTACTTTTTTTTTAAACCACAATGGCAGCACTGAGGGATCAAGAGGAAGGAAGAGAGAAGGGAGAGAACGCCACAGGAGGGCAGTTAAGGGGCAGATATCTTATTAAACAGAGAGAGGCTTCCGTTTTTTGGACTTTTAGTAAGGCACTACAGGATAACCATAAGGAGGAGAGAAGAAAGTTGTGGATTTTTTTCACACTACACAGTGGGGCCAAATGTGTGGTAAATTTTAGTTTGGGGGGAGGACATGCCCTAAGCATGTGCCGAGGAGGCTGCAGGTGAAACAGCAGTCAATCATTGGCTCAGCGGTGTAACTATGAATCACTGGGCTCCCAGCAAAATTATGATGGGGCCCATATCCATGCTTTATCTACAGTGCTTTCCTAGGAGGAGGCTATATCATAAGAAAAGCCAGGTAGTTATGCCCCTGCATTGGCTGTTGTCAGTTGTCACAGCCTTGATTAACTGCATAGAGGGAGGGGTCACCTTACTCTGCCAGAATGAGGCCAATAATTATTCTTAAATATCTGGTTAGTAATGCAGTTAATAAAGTGCAAAATATATAATTTGTGGTTGAAGGCAGGTAACGGACAATTGACCAGTTTTTTGTTTTAAGTGTATCCACACGCCCTTTAACATTAAAGGGCATGTCCACCGCCAAAACTAAAATTCAACCCACTACTGGCCCCACTCTGTAGTTTAGAAAAATCCATTACCCATCCATTACATCTCTGCTCCTTGTAGTCCTCCTGCAGTGCTTGTCCAAAGTCCAGAGAACTGAAGAGTGGGAGGTGTTTTCCTGTGGGAAAGATTTCACCCTCCTCCTTGTCCTCTGAGAGGACAGTGGCATGCGCAGGGGAGTCCTTTCCCCCTCCCATAATATAATTTGGGCATCCCTGCCCACCCCCAACCTCTAAGTTAGATTGCTAAAAATAGAATCAGAACTCTACTTTACAGCCCTTCCCTCTCGTGGTGCTCTGCACTGCTGGCAGCCACGTCTGTGGTTGGCTGTCTCTCAGCCAATCACAGCCGCGGCTGCCGGTCCAGCCCCTGTTTGCAAGTTCTGGCAAACAGAGGGCCAGATCTCAGAACATTGCAGAAGCAAGGGGCTGTAAGTAGAGTTCTAATTCTTTTTTTTAGCAATCTAACGTAGCGGTTGTGGGTGGCCAGGTTCCCTACATTATATATATAAAAAAAAATATTTAGAGGGTGTATGTGTTTTTGCATATTTTTCTTTAGCTAGTAATTGTGGAAACATCACACACAAATGGTGTAATAAGCGTTATTGTGCAATTTTCTCCACGGTCCCTTAATGAAGTCTAATGGTGTCTGAAACACGTAAAAATACACGTAGCTGTGCGTTTCTGCAACGATATTCAATGCAATGAATTGGAGGGGACAGGACACATTAAACTGAATGGAAAAATGTATGCTTCTGGGTTATTGCATACTATATATTGAGTTACAATGATAAAAACCAGCATGGTGTCAACTAGCCCTACACTAGAAAGTTTACAAATTAAATTAGCAACTGAAACATAAAGAAGATACTTGGAGCACTGTTGCAACTCCCCAAAGACTCCTTAAAATAGTATATCTAGACTTAGCTGCAGAAATGACAGTGACTGATTAATTCATTTAGCTTTCTACACTGCCTTTCAATGTTGAGTATTGTTTTTCAGGAGGACACATTTATGAAAAGTCTCAATATTTTTTATATATTATTATAAACTCATAAAGCAGTCTGGGTATGTATTGAAATGTAGATTTTATAAGAAAGGGATAAAATGCACAAAAAGGTAATGAAAAAGCCACTATTTTTAGTTCATCAGTTGCCATAACAATAAAGAAATATCAAAGTTGTTATGGCAACCAAATTTTTAAAAGCAGTCAAATAAGAATCGAAGGAGCTTTTAGTTGGTTTGAAATAGAACATCTGTGATTCACAAGGAGTCAAGATTACAATTTTACAAGAAAATGACAGAAAGAGATTTTCTAAAAGCAAAGCCGTGGAGTTCAAATAAAAGACTATGCGCTGTAGTTTCAAAAGCTGTAGTATTGTGACATAGTGTTAAAATCCACCCTAGACCACTATACCCATCCTGCTTGCTATTTTCATTTTAAAAACATTACGTAGTTATTTTTTAAATTTCCATAGAAAAAGTATACAGTCCTTTAATAAACATAGGAGGAACCTCTATGTTTTAACAAACTTTAAAGGGTCTGTTTTTATCAGGAGAGCCCACTAAACCTTCATGATTATACACCTATGGTTTTTTTTGATGAATTTATTAAAGGGCATGTCCACCCCCAAAACTAAAATTTAACCCCTTACTGGCCACATCAAGTAGTTTAAAACAATCCTTACCTTACATTCCTGCTCAAAATAGTTCCCCTGCTGTGCCCCTCCAAAGTCCAGGAAACTGCTGTGTAGGAGCAGTGTGTGACTCATGCTGTGCCTGAGACTTCCTCAACCTCATCAAGGTTGAGGCATGCTCAGTGCAGCCCTCCCTGCCTCTCAGCCAATCACGGACGCGGCTGCCGGTCCCGCCCCCTGCTTTCAATTCCATGGAAGCAGAGGGCCTGAACACTGCAGCGGAGGAGAGAGGGCAGGTAAGTAAGAATCGGGGGACTTTCTAACAATTATATTAATGCGGTTGGGGCTGGGGGAGCATGCCCTATCACATATCAAAAGTTAAATTTCGGGGTGGACATGCCCTTTAATGTTCTAAAGATCAATAATGATAACATCTACACTACAAAATATAAGACAGTGGTGTCCAACCTATGGCACATGTGCCAGAGGTGGCACATAAAACCCCTTTTCCGTGGGCACTCCTGAACAGCAGAGTTCCCCAGAGTTTGTTACCAGAAAGACAAGGCCCGGTCTACTCCCCTTTCTGCAATCCAGAGGTTGAGAAAGTTTAGCGGCTGTCTGTAGCAGAGAGAGGTCAAAACAAATATAGATTCACTCTAGCACACTAAAGCTGGCAATTGCCAATAAGCAGAAGTTGCAATCCTCCAAACACCCTGTGGTTGATAGAATCCGACATCAAATCAAAGAAAGAGGAGCACCCTACATCACTGTATAACATTTATTATGCAAACAACCTTCAATGTTGTTTTTACAATACATTTTTATATACGGATGTAGTGTGCTTCTCTAACTTTGATTTGATGTGAAGGTGTTTGGAGGATTGCACCTACTGATTATTGGCAATTGCCAGCCTTGGTAAATATATACTTGTTTTGACCTCTCTGTGCTACAGCTGCTACACTCTTAGAAAGAAGCAGAAAGAAGTCAAGTGAACATCAGTCTCTCTCTGCTTCTGCACATACTAACACACAAGGAAGAGAAGGGTAGAGTGCAGTAAGTGAGAAACTGCTCTGTTCTGTGGTTGCAACAGCATGCTAAAGAGGTGAGGAATGTCAAATCACCCATTTTAATGTACTGCTTTTTCTATCTGCTCTAGGGGACTGGGGGTGTTCCTATTGCCAAAATGAGCTCTTGCTGCTATCCACTATTTTTGGGGAAGGGGTACCAGACAAGCCAGGAGAAAGAGGATTTCTTACCCTAAATAAATTTGATTTTAACTGGATAGACAAATTAAACTTGCATGGACTAACTACACTTGAGCTATTGGAAAAAAAAAACGTAGTACACAAGCAATGCTGACTTTATTTACAAATTATCTCATTTGTAAATGAAGCATTATTCATTTTTCATCTACTACATATACTTCTAAGGTGACCTAAATAGATATTCTTGGTTCACCACCCATATACCATATTTAACTGAGCTTGTTGTAAATGATACAGCATCTGCACATAACATAATTTCTGAATGCATTTTGGATTGTTATATTCACCAATGTTTAAAGGGAAACTAAAGTCTCCAGACAACATAGCCCTAAAAGAAAGGGCACATTCACAAAGGTCCAAAAAGCTGTGTCCCACCTCTCTCTTTGCTGTGGATGCTGGGTGATTTATGAAAATATCCTGTGGGTACTAGGGGTCAGCTCCCCTAATTCACTGTATCTGGGAATACCCAGCTAATTCTACGCAGTACACTTTTCACAGAAAGCTGCAAAAAAAGCAGGAATTCCTTTGCTTTTCATAAAAATAAAAGTAGTCTTTGCGGTTTATTTCTTTGCTAGCATGGATGTAAGAAACAGGTTAACATTTCAGTAAGAAATAAGGGTTACTAGGTGAGAATCTGTGTATTTTGCTAGAAACATAATAGAAACAAAAAAAAAGGAAGCCTGGGGAATTAAACCAGCATCCCAATGCTCTGTTTGTTTCCAAGCCCAGCACTTTAGCTGTGCACCACCACTGCAGATGCAATGGATGCAAGTACATTTCAGTAAATGTCAGCAAAACCAATTACATGGTGCACCACCAGCAACTTAGGGCATAGATACATTTATAAATTTTATATTTCACTTGAAACAGAAGCTAGAAACTCTGTGCATAGAGTGAATACTGGGGTCAGGAGGTGTTGCTCTTTGAAGCCCACATGGGCTATGAGTTGTACTATCAACAACATAGAAGACTTCTTTGTTACAGAATCTATTACTTATACTAAACGCAACTTGAATCTTTCAATGTATAGGTGTTCTGGGGAAAAAGCATTCACATTAGGATTTTAAAAACTTAAGTTTAGTTCTCCTTTAATGTTTCAAACAGGAAAACATAAAGGGTATAAATGTTTTTTTTAAATCAAGTCATAGTTTAAGTAATTACTCACAAATTACCCTGTTTCGGGATTATAATAAATTATTGTCTTTAAATAAATGTTCGGAATTACTACTTACACTAATAAAAATAGTTTAGTGCTTTCTTCCATAATGCATACGTAATGGAGTAAAGTGATTTTTAAAAGAAGAAAAAATCTGACTTTTTGAGTAAGGTAAAAGTGAACCTTCTTTGTTCCTGTTAGAATGGAAAATTACCAGGATCAGATGTTGGAAGCCATTATCATTAACTGTCCTTAGGGCATTAATCCTGGCAGTAATTATTCTAAAAAATGGTGACCCTAACAAGGTTATAGCACAGCTATACAAACTGTTCATATGTTTAGAATTACACACAAAAAGTAAGATTACTCTTTGGTTTAGTCTTATACCACAAAATTTTTGTATTTTCACGTTTTCATGTTTTGTAAAAATCCTTTAACATGATAAGTCACCCTAGCTGTCCTAGCTGTCAGTGTCTCGAATACATGTTTGTAAGACTAAAAATAAACCAGATGCTCAAATGCACCAAATATATAACACGATACCTGATCCACAGTTAATCTCTGGAGTTTTTGGGACAATAAGCATTGCCGCTGGCACAAAAAATAAATGTTCATGAAAGGAGAACTAAACTTATTTTTGTTACCCTTTATGTGAAGGATTTCTTATCAGAATGCACTGTAAGATACTTTTACAGTTAATTACTGTATAACCTCAAATATAAGTTAATCCGAGTATAAACCAATGCACCTATTTTTACCTGGAAAATTAGTAAAAACTGATCGACTCAAGTATAAACCAAGGGTTGAAATTATGACCACTACTGCCTTCTGATTCTGTATTATTTTGAGGCTTTAGTTGCCCATCAAATGGACAGCAGAATTCCCATACAGTAGTCCCATACAGTAATAGCCAAATCCAGTATGGCTATTACAGTATGGGACTACTGTATGGGAATTCTGCTTTCCAATTAAAAGGCAACTAAAGCCTTTCTAGGTGGGGAAATTATAGCCAAGTGACCCTTCCACAGTAAACAACGGCTGCCCTCTAGGTTCCTCCTCTGTGTCCCACGCACATCTGTCTGCCTGTGAACTACCACTATTTACCTCCGTCTTGGGTCGGAGGAACATTAGAATGCAAAAGAGGCACAAATGGCACATATATATAGTAACATAGTAACATAGTAATTAAGGTTGAATAAAGACATACGTCCATCAAGTCCAATCTACTCTTTTTTTTTTTTTTAACCCTACCTAACAGTTGATCCAGAGGAAGGCAAAAAAACCCAGCTAAAAAGGGGGAAAAAATTCCTTCCTGACTCCAAACGGCAATCGGAAAGTATCCCTGGATCAACCAGATCTATATGCATTAATACCAGTAATTCTCAATATTTTTTAGTTTTAGAAACTTATCCAGGCCTTTTTTAAAGTTATTCAATGAACTTGCCATTACCACATCTGCTGGAAGACAGTTCCACAGTTTCACCGTTCTCACTGTAAAGAAACCTCTCCTAACCTGAAGATGAAACTTCTTTTCTTCCAACCTTAAAGGATGTCCACGTGTCCTCTGATATGACCTATTAGTGAACAATGCACCAGAGAGCTCATTGTATGGGCCATTAATATATTTGTACAAGGTTATCATGTCCCCACGCAACCGCCGCTTCTCCAATGTAAACAGCCCTAACTTGTCTAATCTGCCTGCATATTCAAGCCCCTCCATTCCCCTTATTAATTTAGTTGCCCTTCTCTGAACTGCCTCAATTTCCAAGATGTCCCTTTTGTATATGGGATTCCAAAACTGCACCGCATATTCCAAATGAGGCCTTACCAGTGCCTTGTAAAGAGGAAGAATAATATTTTTCTCTCTTGAATCTATTCCCCTTTTTATACAAGACAATATCTTGCTAGCTCTAGCTGTTGCTACCTGGCATTGTTTGCTACAGCTAAGTCTGTTATCTACCAGAACCCCCAAATCTTTTTCCATTACAGATGAACTTAACACAGAGTTATTTATGGTGTAGATGGCACAGGGATTATTAAATCCCAAATGCATCACCTTACATTTATCAACATTGAATCTCATCTGCCATTCTGCTGCCCATTTTGATAATCTATCTGTCTGCTTGCAGCACTTGCACATCATTGGAAGTTTCCAAAGCTCTGCATAATTTAGTGTCATCAGCAAACACAGAGACCTTGCTCTCAATGCCCCCTTCTAAGTCATTTATAAACACATTAAACAGAAGCGGCCCCAGTACAGAACCCTGAGGCACTCTGCTTAGAACTTTAGCCCACATAGATGTAGCTCCATTAACCACCACTCTCTGTTTGCGGTCCAATAACCAGTTCTCTATCCATGAACAAATGTTTTCTTCAAGGCCAACAGTCCTCAGTTTATACATTAGTCGCCTATGTGGCACAGTATCAAAAGCTTTTGCAAAATCCAAATATACCACATCCACTGCTGTGCCTGAGTCCAACTTCTTACTCACTTCTTCATAAAAACCAATTAAATTTGTCATGATCTATTTCTCATAAATCCATGCTGACTACTACTAATAAGATGATCTCTGGAGACAAAGTCAAGGATATGATCCCTTAACAAAGTTTCCATCACCTTCCCTGCCACTGATGTTAGCCTTACAGGTCTATAGTTACCAGGCTGTGAACGACTACCTTTTTTGAATATTGGTATTACATTGGATTTTTTACAATCCAGCGGCACATCCCCAGACAAAAGCGAATCTGAAAATATGAGAAACAGTGGTCTAGAACTGAACTAAGCTCTTTTTAAATCCTAGGATGCAATCCATCTGGTCCTGGCGCTTTATTGATATTAACTTTGTCTAATTGTTTCCGTACCATATCCTCCGTTATCCAATGTAAAAACTCTTCATTTCTTCCCTGCACATTGCTACAATCCCTACTGTAAGGACAAGGATTCTCAACAGTAAAAACCGATGTAAAAAAACGGTTTAGCAGATTAGCCTTTTCGGCATCCTCTACAACCACCTCAGCTCCATTATTTAATGGTCCCACATTCTCAGTCCTCATCTTTTTACCATTTATATACTTAAAAAACATTTTGGGGTTGGACTTGCTTTGTTCGGCAATCCGTATTTCATTTTCTAGCTAGTTTAATTGCTTTCTTGCACTCTTTATTACAGCTTTTGTACTCCCTGTAAGCCTGTTCTGTGCCTTCTGTTTTCAAAATTTTAAAAGCCCTTTTCTTTTTTTCCATTTCCCTTTTTACCTGAGCATTAAGCCATGCAGGACTGGACCTAATTTTTTTACACTTGTTACCTAAAGGTACCGATTTGGAAATGTAATAGTTTAATATCCCTTTAAAAGTGGTCCACATCTGCTTAGTTTCTTTACCTAGAAACAGTTCCCCCCAGTCTATGAGCAGGAGCGATTCCTTTAAAAACTTTTTAAGTTAAAAGTTTTTGTTAAGCCAGTGCACTTATTTTTTTGCAACCTATATTAAATGACACTATATCATGGTCTCTATTCCCTAAGCTTCCCATTACCTTCATCTCCATAATGAGCTCAGGGTTATTAGATATCACCAGATCCAACAACGCATTCTGTCTAGTAGGAACTTCTACCATCTGTGAAAGAAAATGCTCATATAGAAAATTTAAGAACTTTATACCTTTAGAGGTGCTGGCAGTTCCCTTACTCCAATCTATGTCAGGGTAGTTAAAATCCCCCATGCCCAGAACATGCCCCATACCAGCAGCCTTCGCCAACTGCATATGGAGATTCATTTCCTTCTCTTCCTCGGCATTTGGCGGCTTATAACATACTCCAACAATTAATTTACCTACCTTCTTGCTTCCTGTACACAGTTCCACCCATAATGTTTCTGCCGTATCGTTTGCTCCCCCATCTATTCCATCTTTTAAATTTGGCTTCAATTCCTGTTTAACATACATACATACTCCTCCTCCTTTCTTATTAACTCGGTCATGTCTAAATAAGGAGTATCCTTCAATATTTACTGTCCAGTCGTGTGAATCATTAAGCCATGATTCTGCTATACCAATTACATCATACCTTTCCTTTAATGCTATTATTTCAAGTTCGCCGGTTTTTCCAGCCAGACTCCTTGCATTTGTAAACATACATTTTAGATTATCAATTGATTTACTTCTATACATGGTCGTACATGCCTCCTTATCCTCTATGCTCCCCCCTCCCCCTTCTCCTCCCTCCATTGTGTTACTAGCCCCCTGATCCCTAACTTCTCTATCTACCCCTGTGTAGTTAAACATTCCCTCCCCCCCATACCTAGTTTAAAATCTCCTCCAACCCCCTAGCCATCTTCTCCCCCAAAACAGCTGCACCATCACCTTTGAGGTGCAATCCGTCTCTACTAAAGAGCCTGTAGCCAACAGAAAAATCAGCCCAGTTCTCTAAAAACCTAAACCCCATCTCCTTATACCACCCTCTTAGCCACGCATTTATACTCCTGAGCTCCCGTTGTCTCCCTAGCGTAGCACGTGGCTGCGGTAGTATTTCTGAAATCACTACCGTGGAGGTCCTTGCTTTTAACTTGGCCCCTAATTCTTGCAAATATATATATACTAACAAAAGTGTGCCTGTTGGGGCACAGTGGAAATTATGTGCGTATATTTTGCCAGGTAATCCTGACACAATGTGCAGTTCAACCAAAACAGCACCATTTTTATTTATTTTTATTGAAAGCTCGGGGTCATGCTTTCAGTGATACCAGCTCAAAGTGCACAAACATGCAAGTGGTTCAGGATCTGTCTGCCTCTCCTTTATGTATGTATGTATGTATATGTTTATTTATATAGCATCACTTGGGGACGCAGCACTGTACTGTATTAAAATACAATAAAACCATACAAGGGGGATAAATACATAGATAGTTCAGTACATAAATATATAACTTATATAAATAGAAGTGCTAGGGCTTCGCCACAAGAAGTAATGAGGTCTCTGCCCTGTAGAGCTTACAATCTAGTTAGGTGGGTAACACACAGATACAATGGAATGGGTATAAGTGATGGTGTGAGACATATGCAGTGCAAATAAAACAATCAAATACGGTGCTGGTTACCAGATAGGTAGGATGTAAGGCTAGATTTAAACCTGCTAATTGAGGTTTCTTGACGCAGAGAGAGGGGAATAGAATTCCAGAGGATGGGAGCTACAAGAGAGAAAGGTTTAAGGCAAGAGGAAGCAGTCAGAGTGGGGGGTCTGTACAGGAGCTGGTTCTGTGATGAGCAGAGGGTATGGGCAGAAACATATGAGACTAGAGAGGAAATATAAGGAGGAGCAATAGAGCGAAGGGATAGCTGTTAAGTTGTGGGGCTAGAGAGGGGCCACTTAGATCCCTTTAGCCAGTAGGCATCAGAAACCATTTCAAACTTGCTCTCCCTATCCACTCCCAGCAAGTATCCCAGGGGAGGCTAAAATGGGAGGGATAAATCTGAAAGTCCTAAATAGTTCCCTGGCTATCCCACCATATAACATGAGCAAACACACACATAACCTCTATTTGACCTGCCAGCCAGCTAGAATCTAGAGGGTCTTTGTGGGATTAACCCGCAGGTCTGAAAACAGACCCAGGTAATCCTACCACATTGTGCAGTTCAAACTACTCAGACAACCTGAGACCTTATACAGGATCCAGATTAACATAGTATGTTCATACTTGTTAGTATTTAACACAGCAAAGTCCAAGTCTACAATCACTATGGGGTTAGGACAGCACAGGATATAGGTTAGGGAGAGATGTTTTTAAAGGAGCTAAAAACTACCCACAGAGTACCGTATAAAATGAAGTAGAGCCTTCTTATAACAGAGGTTACTTCACAGCCTCATGTTATTATAATAGCATTGCCATAATAATCTAACATATAAACACATATTTGTCACTCAGAAATGGGTGGGGACATGCAAATTATCTAATCTATTGCCTGTAGCATGTGGGGCATGTGTCTAGATGTAATTCATCCTAATGGAATAGAGCAGGAGTGTTGAACCTTTCGCATCTTTGAAAAGTAAAAATCCCAGCATTCTCTGTTTGTAGTAAGTGTTTTCTTAATGTCCTTTAAGTAAGGCATGTGACTTGTGACCTTTCAAATGTTTGAAAACTACAACTCCCAGCATTGTCTGTAAGCAGCAAGTTTTTTCTTTATGTCCATTAGCTAATGAATGTATTAAGACGCAATACAGTGTAATGAAATGGAGCATAGGTGTTGAACTTTTCACATCTTTAAAAACTACAACTCCCAGCAATTCCTGGCTGCAGGCTGCAAATTTAGTTTTCATACATTCTGGAATAAAACCATTTTACTGATTTAAAGGGTATGTCCACCCTAAATTTTATTTTTTTATATAAGATTCCCCATGGCTGCCCAGCCCCAACCGCTTTATTTATATGTTCAGAAAGCCCCCCAAACTCTACTTACCTCCCCTCTTTCCTCCGCCGCGCTCCCGGCCCTCTGCTTGCGAGAAAATGCAAGCAGAGGGGCGGGACCGGCAGCCGCGTCTGTGATTGGCTGAGCGGGAATCGGGAGAGGGAGGGGGAGAAGGGCTACAGTACGCATGCCAAACTTCTCCCGGAGGCCAGGTAGGAGGCAGAGCCCTATATGGACTCTGCTATCCTCCTGGTGGGCAGTTTTTGGGACTTTGGGGGGGGACTACAGGAGAACCATATGGAGCTGGGATGTGAGGTAAGGATTACACTACACTACATAATGGGGCCAGTAATTGGGGGGATTATAGTTTTGGGGGTGGACATGCCCTTTAAAGACATTAAAAGCCCAGGGTCATGCTTTAAAGGGTATGTCCACCCTTGAAATTATTTTTTTATATATTATTTTATATTATTTTTTATATTATTTTTACATTCCCCCTGTCCCCCCAGCCCCAACCGCTCTATTTATTTTATTAGAAAATGCCCCAAACTTTACTTACCTTCCCTCTTTCCTCCGCCGCGCTGCCAGGCCCTCTGCTTGCGAGAAAATTCAAGCAGAGGGGCGGGACCGGCAGTCGCGTCTGTGATTGGCTGAGCGGCAGCCAATCACAAACGCGGCTGCCGGGAGTTCATTGTGGCGGAGGAAAGACCGGAAGTAAGTAAAGTTTGGGGCACTTTCTAATAAAATAAATAGAGCGGTTGGGGCTGGGGGGGACAGGGGGAATATGTAAAGGGATTTACACTAGGGGGAGGGAATCCTAATCGGGAGAGAGAGGGAGGGGGAGGGAGGAGGGAGAAGGGCTGCAGTACGCATGCCAAACTTCTCCCGGAGGCCAGATAGGAGGCAGAGTCCTTTATGGACTCTGCTATCCTCCTGGTGGACAATTTTTGGGACTTTGGGGGGGGGGGACTACAGGAGAACCAGATGGAGCTGGGAGTGAGGTAAGGATTAAACTACACTCACAATGGGGCCAGAGTGGGGGGGGGATTATAGTTTTGGGGGTGGACATGTCCTTTAACAATTTTACCCGAGGGTTTGAACATGTAAGAGATCCATCTGCCCTTCCCTTACATCCATAGCTATTACACTATTGGTTTAGGTAAGGATTAATTAGGTCGCTTAAAGCAGTAGGAGTCACACATCCAAACACCTACCTGACAGCTCTAATCCATGGAATGTAAGTGAAATAAACCTGCAGGTCTGAGAATAGACCCAGGCAATTCTGTTACAATGTGCAGTTCAAACCAAGCAGCACCATTGGTCAACCTGAAACCAATACAGGATCCAAATAAACATGCTAGGTTCATTCTTGATAGCATTTATCACAGCAAGATCCACATTTACAATCACTATGGGGTTAGGACAGCACAGGATAGTGATTGGCTATATAGGTTAGGGAGAGATATTTTTAAAGGAGATAAAAACTCCCCACAGAGTATAAAATGAAATAGAGCCTTCTTATAACAGAAGGTACCTCACAGCCTCGTGTTATTTATATTGGAAAAAAGGGTAAAACTGTCCATTTCTCTAAGAATGCTGGGTAGTTTCAGAGACATGCAAAGTCATTTAATCAAACAGACATCACTTCCTGTCTAGCAAACAGAAACTGCATTGTCTTATTTCTTTCTATGGAGAAGGGAGTAAATGAATTTGTAATTGGCTAAGACTGTCACATGTTTTATAAACAGCACATAACTGGGTGTATTACAGGAACTTCCTTACACTTGATGTCTTGTCATGTACAATGCCTAAGATAATTTTTTGATTTGCTAACAGTGTAAGATCAGAACAGTGTAAGATCAGAACCTCATTGGATGTTAGTAAAATTCCACTTCCTTTAAGTGTCTACATGAAGACCCATGTAGCACTCTTGGAGGTGTGGCTAAACCTACCATTTTGAGTTTTCCATTCAAACTTAGGGGTGTCAAGTAAAGTAAGTATACTTTATTAATTATATATCGTTTGTTTTGTAATTCAGTAGTAACTAGTAGTAGTACTATAGTTTGTGTATATATCCCTTATATTATATAAGTATATTTATATTTTCATAGGAGATTGCATTGAGTTTTTAGGAGCTACCAATAAGGTGGGGGGTATAGGATATTACATATTGGAAAGTTGTATATGTATGCATGTACTCACTATTACCATTTAAATTACCATCAATAAATGTATATAAAGTATAGCACTGACTTATATTAGGTACAAGACAAAATATACAAAATACATAAACTTACTCACAGAGCTGAGATTCCTATTAGAATATGGAATGGTCAAAATGGGAGGTTAAACCACACCCCTGGGTCTGTTCCATGTGAAAGGAAGTGTAATACAAAAAACGTTTCTGTCTGCTACACAAGATGTGATGTGTATTGTGATGGACATATACACCAAGGCTCCTTATATACCACCTCCAGCCTGCAGTAATAAAAGACAAGACATCCCGGCTCCCTATGGCTTGGAAGAGAGAAAGTGAAAGTAGGTTGTGGTGTGTGCTTCGGAGTGATATTGAATGTAACACCAGATTCTGTGTATAAGATCCAGTGTGTAAGACCCTGTGTGTAAGACCCTGTGTGTAACATACTGTGTGTAACATACTGTGGATAAGACCCTGTGGATAAGATCCTGTGGATAAGATCCTGTGTATAAGATCCTGTGTATAAGATCCTGTGTATAAGATCCTGTGTATAAGATCCTGTGTATAAGATCCTGTGTTTAGGATCATGTGTTTAAGACCCTGTGTTTAAGACCCTGTGTATAAGATCCTGTGTATAGGACCCTGTGTATAAGACCCTGTGTATAAGACCCTGTTGTATTCAATTAGATCAACTGGGCTTGGAGTTTAGTTCTTAAAGACGTTTCGCTAGTCATCCGACTGGCTTTGTATAAGAATCTGTGGCAATTATGTACCCTGGAAAATCTCAATTAGCATATCATTAGCCAAGTGTTAAGGGCGTGATTGGATAGTGGCTAAGAGGTGTTATAGGAACGCCCATAGTAAGGTGTCAAAACAGCATTGTACATGGCAGGCAGTTGGTGTCGAACCCCCACCTCTATTTAGGCTTGGTTTCTTTATTTTCACATAAATAGCCTCCTTAACACCTCTCTTGAACCAGTCACATTCCTTTGCCAATATGTTAACATTACAATCTTCAAAGGTATGTCCTTTATCCTTAAGATGCAGGTACACAGCTGAGTCCTGACCCAAGGAATTGGCTCTTCTGTGCTGGGCCATACGTTGATGCAGTTGCTGCTTGGTCTCCCCCACATACAAATCACTGCACTGCACTGCGTATATGATGTCGCTTTTCTTGTGTTTCGGTTTTGGGTCATTCGGATAAATATTGAAGGTCTCCTCGCACTCCTGTGAACTGTGTACTGTGAAGCTTTAGTGGTGCTGTGTCCTCAAAGCTGCTTAACCACCAGATGTGAATTAGTAAAAACAATATAAAGCGAGGGCCGCACACACTTCGTGAATTTTCTATTTTATTGTGACATAGGTTTTGTGCACAACGTTTCTGGGGGCACCCCCTTCCTCAGGTGCATAACTACACACTCCGTGTACTGGTTAAAATGGTGTAGGCCCCCCTCCCCTAGGGGTGGGGCAAAAACAACTCACACAGTGATAGGTTCACAGCTGGTGACTGGGCCTAAAATAATTTGGCCAATGTATTGAACTAATTGCTTTTATTTATCCAGGGTTTAGCAGACTGTTTATAGTAGCAACCTTATGGAGGTAGCCAATATGCAATTAGAATTGTTTGTGCACTAGAATTCTATTTTTTGTATGTATTATATTTTTGGTCTCTGGTTGCACTTTAATACGGATGTACAACAGCCCAATTTTCTATATATTGTGTGTTACATTGAAGGTTTGACCAAGCCTTCTGGGAAATTGTACTCCACCCAGTGTTAGGTCATGTGCTCATTTGAGTAAAGTACTTAAAACTAGAGTGTCAGCTTTAAGCATCCAGGCCACACAGGAGAAGCTTTCAGCTCATTCAGCTAAAAAGGCAAGTACCAGTAGGTTAGGATCCAGTTAAAGAAAGCAACCTTGACGTGGTGACTGGGCTTAAAATAACTTGGCCAACTTATTGAACTAATTGCTTTTATTTATCCAGAGTTTAGCAGACTGTTTGTAGTAGCAACCTTATGGAAGCAGCCAGTATACAATTAGAATTGTTTGTGCACTAGAATTCTATTTTTTGTATAGATAGTACACATATACACATACACCTTTCCTATATGTAATATACTATCCCCCCCCCCCCCCACCCCCACCCCCACACCCACCTCATTGGGAGCTCCTAAAAACTCAATACAAACTTCTATAAAGATATAAATGTATTTATATAATAATAAGGGATAAGGCATATATGCCCATATTGATTGGTAAATATAGATATATAGGCCCACATTGACTAGTAAATGTCACCTAAACAAACTGTAAAATAAAACAAATAACTTACTTTTTCTGCCAAGTCCCCCCTGAAGAGCCAGGAAAGAAGACTGAAGGATGTGATTATAGGCAAAGACACATAGAGTATCAGGAGGCACCCTCCCCCCAGGAAGCCAAGCATTATGCAGAGACAGGAGATCCGGTTGCAAGTGCACACATGAGAGAGTGTGTGCGCGCATATGCAGCAGATGTTAAGGAAGCCTACCCAGAAGCAGCCAAAACCTTGCCGCGCCAGTTGACGTCATCACGTGCGGAAAGGGGCCGTGATGTGCCCACGTATGACTAGAAGTGCTGGCCCCAATTTTAATTTGGAGCCCGGCCCAGGGTCCTGCAGGGAGCCCAGGGCCGTACAGGGGAGGTTTGTACCAGTGGATCTCAGGATTGGTTTTCAGGCTAATTTTAAAGCCTAATTCAACATCAAACAGAGAAGCCCGCACCAACCGGAGCCACATGGATTGAGGAACCAGGCTGTAGATTGTAAATTCACAATGCTTTATTCCAGTTTGCCTTACGGGTATCGGACCACACGGTCCTTAATCATAGGAATATTTGTGACCGCAGATTCAGAACCTCCCATCCACTAACTTTCTGATCAGTGATTTCTTCATATCTTGGGTTGTGTAACACGTAAATAGGTGGCTGATGGCTCATTTAAAGGTATGAATCTGGCCTTTGATTTGGCCAATCAACCTGTTTGGAGACCCCAGTTATCCTTTAAAGGAGAATTTTATTAAAACTTGAAATTACCTTAGATAAAACAAAATCTGGCTACATATTACCATATTATTGCCTTGCATTCCTGTGTCACTGGAAATAATTATTTCCAGCTCCTCCTACACCCTGCCAAGCCAATTATGGACAATTTATATAATTTCCAATTTGGCCTGGTGATATCAGTTCCTAGCACAAACTTTTCAATCAGATTATACTTATATATAAGTGAAGCAGTCAAAGTTAAAACGTAACTGTAGAGCTCATATTGATTAAAAACATTTAAAACAATTAGATATACATGTCATGCCATTTCAGTTTGCAATCCAGCATAACAATGTGTGTTGGGGAGTAATATCTCAAAGAAATTAAGACATGAATTTAACAGACATGACGATTTTAAAAGCTAACATTTAAACCACAGTTAAAGGGAAACTGTGGTCTCCAAACAAGTTGAGTCTAAATGAAACGAGCCATCAACCACTCTGCCTGAAAAGGCTGTTTCCACTGAGTTTTCGGGGTAGGGGGGATGTGTCAGAGTGGCCCACAGCACCCGTGGGTGGGGCTGGGCCATGGCACTCACTAGTGGGCGAGGCCACGACACCCGCAAGTGGGTGGGGCCACGGCACCCGAGAGTGGGCTGGGCTGCGACACCCGCGAGTGTGCTGGGCCAAATGGGGCTGTAAGGGAATGGGCCAAGGGGGGCTGCAAAGGGGAGTAGACACAGGGCAGATTGACTGACAGGTTTCAGAGCAGGAAGCAGGAAGTGCAGGGGACCTGGTGATGCTGCTGCCATATCACACACAAAAATGTAAATATCTTCAAAACTTTGCAAAATAAACAATGGAAATAAATTGCAAAAACTCTCAGGAAAGCAATTCATATCAATTTACCTAAAGTCATTTTTGGACCACAGTTCCTCTTTAAGCATTTAAATGGCAGATTAGATGGAAAGTATTTTTCTTTTACCAGAATCTATTTCTGTGCAATATCAATGAGGTTTAGAAAGAAAATAATAATAACTAAAGAAGAAATCTAAATACAAAAAGAATTGGCCATATTGTATTATACTATACATACTCCTCTTTTTATAAGCTCAGGGTTACAGCAGGCCTTTGACAGTAAAAATTGGAAAAAAAATCATTTTTATGAAGTTGCCATGTATTATTAGTGATTATACCTTCAAAAGTCACCCTCATCCAGTTAATAGTACCCAGGGGAATCCCCTTCCATAGTCTCGGATGGCAGGGCTGACCAATGCTCCTTGCTGAATGTGCCTTCCCATTGGTTCAATACCAAGAAGTGAAAAAGGGTGAGTTCACAAAGCTGACTTTTATGGGAACGTTGTTAGGTTAAGTAAAAACCACATGGGAAGACCTAGCAGTTTAGGTCCCCACCCTGGGTACTATCACAGGAAGAGAGAATACTAAAAAGGTGAGTACTTTAGGATAAGGTTACCCTTTTATTATGGACTAACAGTTAATTTTTACAGACAAGCTTTCGAGAGATAATCTCCTCTCTTCCTCAGGTCAAGCAGTACTAAATTACACACATCATTAAATTTTATAGATTTGCAACCTATAAGAGAGGATGGGGAGGGCAGGCAGTGGCCATAATTGCAGTTTAAAACAAAATTAGTTAAAACTACTACAGTAGTGGAAAAAAATATTTTACAATGACTTCAGGATCATGCTTCTAGCTGCAATCTACCCAAATTACACCAGTATAAGGGGTGGTGTATCCTGCCTGTGACATCACCAGCACCATTGCTCTGCCTTCTAGCAGCTGGCTTAAGAATGACCAATTGTGTTACACTGCTGGGACCAGGGTTGCCAGGCATTTTTATTCAGCCTAAGAAGGCACTCTCCACCCCAGAATGCTCCTAACCCCATCTCCCGCCCTGCACCCTTCCGTGTGAGCGCTGCCAGGATTTGGCAACCCTGGCTGGGATAAAGCATCATATACCCTGCCCCTGGAAGTATATATCTTTTTAAAGCATTCCACAAGCCTAAAACAGGAAATTTCTCTCTCTAAGGTGTTCATATGCAGAGAAAAAGATTGGTTGTTTTTTGGGGGGATGTGGCTTTTTACACAACTTATCATGTGCTTATCACAGAGACAGTGTAGACTCAAAAGTGTAAAGCAGAGGGCTACACGGGCTCAACATTTGGAGCGATTTTGACATTTCGATCAGGTCGATCCAAATGTCAAAACCTGTTTTCTGTTTTTTCGATCGACAATGCCGAGCCAGGTAGAAAATTTTCCTCCAACCCCGTCTTCTGTCCCAATCTCTCTGCATGTTTCACGCTGAAATATGCAGAAAGATCAAGTCCTCAGGGTAGGGAACTTCAAGCTCTCCTTATAGGATTTCCGGAGTCTGCCCAAAGCTAGCTTTAGTTTACAAGCCTATAAGATTCACAGCAGTTAGATACATCATCCTAGTCTTGCTTAAAAGGTATAGCAGAGCAGTTTTCAATGGCTCTTGTATGGTTGTGTAGAGTCAGGTATGTCTGCCAAAAAAAAACCATTAGGTAAATTAACAGTGGCTCATATTGCATTTGGGTAATGTTTGCTATTAATTTATAAGACTTTGATAAATGCAACATTTAATAGTCTTATCCTTTAAATGTTTAATAAGAGCAGGATAGAGCTGTCAGTTTTACCTTCTGACATTTTCGCAATGTTTTCAGCTCTAGCACATTCATTTGACAATGAACCTAAAAAGAAAATTAACAACGCAAAACATTTGAAGGAAAGGAGCGTAGGGTATAGGGGTGTAACTGCAGGGCCCCTGACACACACCACCTTCCCTCCCAGAAGATCCACAATCAACTGTTTAAAAAGTAAAGATATGCGCAATCAGCTGTCTTATAGATTGGGACTGAGTTTTATAAAGCTTAGAAAATATTACCATTTCTAAACTCCAGTAGACAATGTACATAAAAGGCCAAACTACATCTCATAAGACCTCTATTTACCTATATTAAAGGGGAATTTCACCCCACCCCAAAAATAATCAGTAGATGATAAAAGGAATAATGTTCTGTGTAATATTGGTAATTAAAAGTCATAAAATGCAAATGGAATTTGTTATATCTAAGTGTTTGTGTGATTCTGCTGCATTTGTTTTAAAAATGTATTTACTGGTTTTATTTGGGTGGGGGTCTACAGGTGTTTTTGAAAGTTTATTATATGGTAAATCTTACAATTATATGGTAAATATTACTTCCTGTTGAACGCTTATTGTTTTCAGCTTCTGTCTGCATTAATATGCTCCCCTTCTCAACAGTCATTTTTTTTATGTCTGTGCAGGTACTTTCTCCTTTTAATCAGCATTAAAGGGCAACTAAACCTCAGAACAAAATTAGAGCACCTTGATATAAAAGCAGTAATCTGTGTCCCTCCTCCCATTTTGGTATGGGTGCTGGAAAATTTACCTTTCTAATATGGGGTTTGGGTTCTATTTCCCAGCATTCTAGTATCAATCAGTGTTGTCACTGACCATTGCCACATTCTAAATTACTGCAGGAACTTGTCACAGCAAGTCATACCTAATAGTGGTCTATATCCAAACCTGTTACAGCCCATATTAGGCAGGGGGCCATGTGACTGAAGTCGGGAGGTGTGGCCAGACTGTGCACATACCCACATCTTATCCAGTTCTTCAGGAGATTACATTTACTTTAAAGGGCAACTGTAGTCTCAAAACAAGTTGGGATTCAATGAAAGCCTGCAGTATTTCCTAAATAAGCCCACAATCACATCTCTGGCTGCAGCCTGTGAGAAATTAGATTGGGGTGAATATTTAAATTTCTTGCTTCAAGTAGGTTGTGTGACATCACCAGACCTCTGCCCCCCCCCCTCCACCCCGGGGAAGATGCTTGCACAGTTAAGACTAAATGCTGGGGAAACAAGGAAGACAGTTGAAAAGGGGAGCCTATTAATGCAGGCAGAGGCTGGTCACATGACTACAAGCTGGTCACATGGTTGAGAACAGGAAGTGTTCGAGCAGGAAGTAATATTGCTGAACCTTTCCAGCAATAACTTCTCACCAATTTTTACTAGAGATCTGGTTTAGGTTTTATTTTAAAGTTATGATAGAAGGTTTTTTATACAATCCTTACTAGTTTGGAAAAATTTGAGACCACAGTATTCTTGGGTGAAATGCATTATGATTATGGAGTATAAACTTTTTAATTTAGTTCTCCTTTAAAGGGACAGTTCAGTGGAAATTATCAATATGTGTTAAATTGTTAGTTTGTGTAATGCCTTCTTAGTCATTTTACATATTTTCTCCCATTTTGAAAAAACAGTTGATTTCATACCCTTTGCTGTTCCCTGCTGTTGACATTAGTGAGCTGACATTTTAGGTTCTAACGGCCCTTCTTCTTCCCAGGATGCACCACTTCCTTGGAATGTTCCTAACAGTAATTTATTCTGATTGGCTGTTGGATGGGTCAAAGATGCTCAGATCTCTATTGAGCAACTGAATCAACCCAGGCGCTGGGTCAAGGGCAAGACCATAATGGTCTCTACTAGGGGTCCTGCAAACAGGAAGTCAGTATTTCGTTTGCAGTTATTTATACACAGACAAAATGCTGAATTGGCAGATTAAGGTCATTGGGATGAAAAAATACTGTTCTTTTTTCTGAAAAGCATATGTATTTGCACTGAACTTCCCCTTTAAGTCTTAAAAGGCATGTACAAGTTTGGCTTATTGTATATTTCTGCCTTTAAATATACCCTGTATTACCCTTACAGACCCGACCTTTACCACAACCGCTCTCGACTGGCTATGCATACACTTGTCCTGGCAGCTAAATGGTTAACACTACACCACTCACTCCAGCGACCAATGCACCTAAAAGACCATACAAACACATATAAATTTCAGAGGCTAAGTTCCTTTAGATACTTTAAGATTAGAAGAGAAGATCTTTCCTCATTTTAGAAAAGGTTTCTTTACAGTGGGAGCAGTGAACTGTCTACCAGCAGATGTGGTAATGTCAAGTTTATTAAATAGCTTCAAGAATGGACTGGATAAGTTTCTAAAATTCTGGTATTAATACTGTAGATTTTGCTGATCCAGGGATCCTTTCCAATTGCCATTTGGAGTCATACCTTTGACTACTGTCCAATGTTAAAAAAGTATAAAGCAATCAGTAACAATATGCAGGCTAAAAAAATCAAATAAAAGGATAAAGAATTCTAAACTCTTATTGTTATGAGTACAAACTGTTTACAGATAGGACAGTTTCAAAGTCTGGGATCATCATATAAATACTAGTTTCTCACTCTCTTAAAATGTGAATATGTTTTGGCCTCACAACTCCCCAGTGTCCGCCAAGCATAGTGGTATATCAAAGTAAGAAAAATGTGTAGGGTACGCAGCATCACCCCTTAAACTACACAATCATCTTCTGGGTAGATCTGGAGACTCACAGACTTCAGAGGAAATCGAACGAATGTGTCATGACTGACCCAGTGTTTTTCAGGGTTCTTTTGTCTGTTTAACGGTGCCAACAGAGTTAAAATGTTTTACCCAGAAGGTGTGTATATACTTTGAAACATGATGCTGCTGCCTACCCTACACAGTTTTTCTTTTTTTTTTTCAATTCGTTTATAGATATTAACTTTTTGGTTAACTTCTACTTTAATTAGCAGTTCTAACTTGTACATGTAATGCAAATTGTGTCAGTGCCAGTTTTCTGTTTGGACTAGAGAACTTTGACAGCTGTTTCATTTGGTATTGTCAAAAAGTATAAAACTACTTACTTTTATAATGAGAGCCTTGTATTTATCCAGCATTTCTTGGTTTTCGTGACAACCAGCTAGTAACTGCCACACCTCTGCTCTCAGAGCCTCTGGAACGCCTCTTCTCACCAACGATGACAGCCCTTTGGGCCTTACACTTAGATTGCTGTGCCTGTACTCAAAAACAAATGGAAGAGGAAAATGTACTTTACAAATGGAGACACATAACTATATAAATTATTTTCAGAACTATTTATCAAAGACCTAAAGGTGACTGAGGAAGTGAGAACTTTAATTCCCAAAACAATATGCATGAATTTCTTCTAAATCCAAAATGCATGCAACTGGATGCTCCAAAGTTCTTTGAAAAGTGTTCTGTTCAATCACCCATATGTGAGGTCTCTCCAGCAACGTTTCGGGTGGACCTCCACCCTTTATCAAGGAGCTTATTTTGGATGTATTATTCAAGACTGTAGAGCAGTGCAGTCTGAAGTGTGACGGTCCTGGGAGGAGAGTGAGATCCAAGAACTTGTGCCTTTTTCACGATATTATAAATTTCTTCTAAAGCTAGCCATACACAAGTCGACAGATCCCAGATCCATCCAATAGATTTGTCCCAATCAAAAGAACCAATCAAAATGCACTTTCCTGCACCGAAAATCTTGGGGATATGGAATGGAAGATGGAGTAGACAGAAAATTATCTGCCTGACCCAATCATCCAAGTGGCTTGCTTTGTTATGCTGTGATTTCAAATGATGATTTCTCAGGAATCAAAGCTCAGATATAAAATCCCCAAATAGTTTTGGAGCAGAGGGATCTTACACTTTAAGATCAAGATCTCTATAAAAATCAGTTTAAAATGACACTTCCATAAATTAAAAATCTTAAAATACTTACTTCTGCCTATCCACCAGTGTTTTAAGATTATTAATATATGGACGTGTCATTTTGAACTGATTTTTTACAGAGATCTTGATCTTAACCTATTTATTTTTTTATATTTTGCTTTTAACCCTTCCCCTACCCATACTCCCAAGAACAAGCAAGAAACTTTTGAAGATTTTTTATATAAAGTTCAGCAGACAATTTGCAGTGCAACCACCCCAACTCGACTAAACACTCCCTATCACACCAGATAGGGAGTCCCTATCACACCAGAGCACGGACGTAACCCATTCTACTAGTTCTATACCAAACAACAGCACATTTTTTCCTTACCATTTGATGAGCAGTTGTCCCCAGCATTCCAAAATTTTCTCAGGACAGTCTTTGGAAACATCTCCAGAGCCACTCCATAGCTCACTGTCACTTTCTAAACATAAAGAAAAAATTGTTTAGGAAATTTTAAAGAAAAATATATTTTATTTGAGTGTTTCACTGCTATGTTTATTCTTAAAAATGTGTACAAGCATTAAAGGGCATGTTTACCCTACAAACTCTCTTTTAGTATACGGTAGGTGCTAGCTACCCACCCCCAACTGCCATAATTTTTCTTTAAACAAATGCTTAGATTGTTACTTACAGAGCCTTCTCTCCCACTACATCTCCAATACGGCTCCCTGCTTGCGGAAGTTGCAAGCAGGGGCTGGACCGACAGCCGTGTCTGTGATTGGCTAAGGCACGGCCAATCACAGATGCGGCTCACGTCATTGAACACACCATGGGAGAGAAGGCTCTGTAAGTAATGATGTAAGCATTTTTTTAAAAGAAACATTACGACAGTTGGGGGTGAGCAGAGGTCAGTTACCTTCTCCTAAAAGGGATTCACACTAGGTGCCACGGCTGCAAAGGATGGATCCGGATGGCGGGAGGAGGGGCTCCCCTGTGCATGTCACTGCCTTGTTGAGGTTGAGGAAGAAACAGGCACCAGATGAGTCACTGATAGCTTCTACTCTTCACTTACCTGGACATTAAAAAGTCGTAGCAGGAGAACCATTTGGAGCAAAATGTAAGTTAAGAATTTTTTTAAACTACAGAGTGGGGCCAGTATGGGGTAAAATTTTAGTTTTGGGGGTGGACATGCCCTTTAAGATAAAAAAGAATATAAGCCAGCATTCCAGCATAAGCAGCATTTTGTAGCTGGGGCAGATTGGAGCAGAGTTACACAGAGCATCCAAGCAACTCTATTGTGCCATTGGTATAAGCACATGTAGGCAATGTAGGAATTTGGCAGGAAGTGTGGATCACTAACTATACAGATTTTTTGCTGTCTTAGCTGCAATCATTTACCAAAAAAATGCACATAAAGTTCAAAACCTGTTTACCGTAATATAGGTAAAACTAGTCAAAGTTTCGCAACTAGAATATTCCTAAGCAGGTAGGGGTATCCAGGTACACAGAGCGATGAGTCTAGTGCTTTACACTTTTCCAGTCTCCACCATGTTGGATAATCAAGTCTATAAACAAGTAGTAAAGTGGAGTAGCAATAACACAGGACTGTAGCTGTGTAAAAAAATAATTTTATTTAACACTGAAACATGCGTGCTACATGTTTCGGACAGGAGTCCTTTCTCAAGCAACCGAGAAACAAAAGTTTTGGGTGACAATCTAGCTTGTGTATAGACACCTGTCTACATAATTTAGCCAGATTGCTAACAATTTCATGCAGTAGCTGGCTTTTCCCCCTATGTCCCAGAGTGTCTCTGGGTAATAGAAAAGGACAAAACAGGCTTTTCTGTATGGAGAATTTTAAAGGATTGCTGTTATACATTCCAAAAACAAACCGCTGGCAAGAGCAATTTACAGAATGGCTATTGTTTATTTCTGTCCGAGAGAATTTTTAAAAACATTTTATAGAAAAAAATGTTATTTGGTTTACTGTTCATTTTCCACTGGCAACAAAGAAATAGTAGAATAAAATAGACTAATTCTATGTGTTAAGATATGTAGATTTATGTTAATCATTTCTGTGACTTTTTTAAAAAGAATATGACCAATTATTCCCATTTCTGGTATTTACAAAATACAATCTCAAAAAAAAAACAAAACGGGAATTTCATAAAAAGGAAGATTTGTCCCTTTTTAAAAAAGATTCCACACGCTGTAATGCAATTCTTCAATGACCATCAATAAAAGTTTTTTCCACGATGCATTTTGATAAACAGTATTCTAGCATTACCAAGTAAGTGCTGGCCATAGAACTACTAGCAGGTGCAGCTTAAGACACAGAAAATGGGAGCGCTCTTGCAAGCCCATCTATCAGCTTAGCAAAAATGGGGGGAGGTCAGGGAACGACAAAACATGAAGAACATAAAATGGTGTCACCCTCAAGGATGTATGACATAATAGCTCAGCTCTATTGTAGATCGCAAATTACAAAGAATAAAAAAATAATTACACTGAAATGTAATAAAAAAACAGCAGAATATAACTAAGAATTAAAGGTCAAAAATGTTTTTTCCTTTAAAATTTTATAATGGATGCAATTGGATTTTGTTAATTGTGGATATGGTTCAGAAACAACTAAATATGGTAAATATCAATAAAACTCCTGGACTCGGTGTGTGTGGCTTGGTGGACCTCCGAGGCGGACACATGTGAGAAGCGCTCCATTTATCTCCCACTATAAAATAGCTCTACAAGGTCCTACAACACCCTTACCTTCTCACCATGGGTAAAAGGAACGCACCTAAGCCCAAGCTCCACATTCCGACTGTGCAGCTGCGGATTTTTAAGAGTTTTCCAGAAAACAGATGGAGATAGAGTATCCAAGATGGTGCGAACCCCCCCTTCCTCACCTACAACCCAAAATCAAATGCGTCCGGAGCTCGACTCTGGAAGTGAATCTGATTGAGAACCCTCAGATTCTAACTCCATTAGAGACTACCTCCGATCCCTACCCACTAAAATAGACTTTGCCAACCTAATCTCCAAAATGGAGAATACATTCAAATATCTGTGTGCTACATTGCGCACAGATATAAGAAACCTCAGAAGCCACATAAAAACCTGGAATCAGGCCAAGTAGAACATGATTCGGCACTACAAGAAGTATACTCTAACTATAATCCCCCCAACTACTGCCCCACCATGTAGTGTAGTTTAATCCTTCCTAACATCCCACTCCATAGGGTTCTCCTGTAGTCCCCCCCCAAAGTCCCAAAAACTGCCCACCAGGAGGCTAGCAGGTCCATATGGACTCTGCCTCCTACCTGGCCTCAGGTAATTTTTGCCATGCGTACTGCACCTTCTCCCTCCCCCTCCCTCTCCCTCTCCCTCCCCTCCCTCCCGATTCCCTCCCCTGCATTAACCTTTTAGTATAGGCTTCCCACTGGTCCCCCAGCCCCAACCGCATCATTTTTATTTTAAGAAAGCTCCCAAACTCTTACTTACCTCTCCTCTTTCCTCCGCTGAAGTGAGCTGCCGCAGCCGCGTCCGTGATTGGCTGCAGCTCAGCCAATCACAGACGTGGCTGCCGGTCCCGCCCCTCTGCTTGCATTTCTCGCAAGCAGAGGGCCGGGAGCGCGGCGAGGAAAGAGGGGAGGTAAGTAAGAGTTTGGGAGCTTTCTTAAAAAAAAATAATGCGGTTGGGGCTGGGGGACCAGGGGGAAGCCTATATTAAAAGTGTGATTTAAGGGTGGACATACCCTTTAATAAACATTGAAAATCAATGTAATAATAATCAATGTAATAATAAGGGGCCTCCCTGAATCTATTACCCAAACTGAACTAAAACCAGCCATTATAAAAATCTTTAATACTTTACTGGGCCGTACTGAAGACACGGACATAAAGTACATAGAGCCCTTCTCTCTAGAGACAGTGAAGACTCCAGCCAACGAAACGTGATCTGCTGCATACATTACTAAGAACCAAGAACTAAGACCAGAAAATGACCAAAGCTCGAGAATGCACAGACATTGAATTCACCGGCACACAGTAAGAACTCTGCAACAACGCAGAGCTCTTAGACCATTACTGGAAATGCTTAAAGGGGAACTGTGGTCCAAAAATCACTTGAGGTAAATTGATAGGAATTGCTCCCCTGAGAATTTTTGCAATGTATTTCCATTGTCTATTTTGCATAGTTTTGAAGATATTTACATTTTTGTGTGTGATATGGCAGCAGCATCACCAGGTCCCCTGCACTTCCTGCTCTGAAACTGTCAGTCAATCTGTCCTGTGTCTCCTCCTCCCCATTGCAGCCCCCCATGTCCCTCCCACTCATGGACTCCATGGTCACTCCAGTTGCAGGCCCCCCCATGGCCCATTATCTTACAGCCCCATGTGGCCCCGCCCACTCACGGGTGCTGTGGGTTACTCATTACTCTGTGGAATCAGCCTTTTTTCACACAGTGAAAGAGAAGGGCTGTAGATTCCCTTACCTACTCTGTCGGGACTTCACACAGCAGAGAAGCAGCACTATGCAGGAGAAGCCTCAGGAATGTCCCACCCATTAACTTTCTGGTCAGTCATTTCTGTATATCTTGGGCTGTGGAGCACGTAGAGAGGTGGTTGGTGGCTCGTTTTAAAGGTAGGAAACTGGCCTTTCATTTAAACTTAACTTGTTTGGAGACCACAGTTCCCCTTTAAAGAAAAAACAATCACTTACAGATGGTAATTCCCTTTTACACTCCATGCTCGCAAAAACAACATAACAGCCATTTTTCCCGCCATCTTACATAAACTCCAACTATCATCAATCACTTTAACAGAATGGGATCAACCTATTACCATTCCAACTCTCCGATCCAAAGAAAAATGGATAACAATATCCTCCTCTAACAAACGGGCAAAACACTCATCACCCAACACCTCCTCAGTTCCCTCGACCTGATTAACCAATAACCATACTTTCCATTACAATTTCTTAAAGGTGCACATTCCAAATGCACAAAGGGAGACTGCCGTCCTACGATGAGACTCTGTCGGGACCGTATTCCCCCAAAACTGATCAGACTCTTGTCTTACCAAGGAGGCACTACCCTACGTAATGTGTTTCTAGAACGAGACCACTGTCCAGTTCTTTTTTCTTTCCCCTCTATTATCTTGATATGCATAACATTATTCTGTTTGAATTATAGAATGTTATATATAAAATGCATGTTTTTCTCCCCACCTCCCACCCCCCCTTTTCACCCTCCAACCTTACCCACCCCCCACACCTCCCATGGGATCAAGTTCACATATTGTTTACAATGTATACTTTAAAACTGTTATGGAGCAACGGCTAAGGATCTCCTCACTAAACGCAAAGGTATTAAACATCCCAAGAATAAAAATCAAATTCTCCACTCTTTACATAAAGAATCAGTAGATATTACATTCTTCCAAGAAACTCACTTTTAAATAAACTCTACACCAGGCATTAGAGACCGACATTTCACACACTGTCATTACAGCCACAACCCCAATGCTAAAACTAAAAAGGTAGCAATTACATTACACAAAAATCTTCCATATGAACCTCTAAACCACATATACGACAAAGAAGTACACTTCCTGGCACTAAAAATCTCACTATACAATACAATCTTTACTTTAGCCACAATTTATCAACCCAACACAGGCCAAGTACCTGCGGCTATATCCCTCTTAAATAAACTAGAAAACTTTGCTGAAGGTCACATTATCCTTGAAGGCGACTTTAATCTTAGATCTATCGACACAAAATGAAACCACTCGTACATCGCCCAAAAAGACCTCCGAAAATAATTGATCAATTCCTGGAGTGCTTTGAACCCTTCCACAAAAGATTACTCCTTATATTCTGCCCCACATAACTCATATAGCCGCATTGACTTAAATTTAACCTCACACCCCCTCTTAGCATGGACTCAACAAGCTAACATTGGCCCAATAGCACTATCAGACCATGCCCCGATATACATTACTCTAAAAATCGCCTCCCATGGACATGGAGACTTAATGACAAATTATTGAAAGATGAAACATATAGCTAACTTTATACAAGAACGCAAACAAGACCAACCCCCCCCCCCCCAATCAAATGGGAAGCCCTCAAAAACGTGCTAAGAGGCCTATTTATACAACATGGTACAAGACTAAAGAAATCTCATGAACAATACACTAAAACACTAATTCAAGTTCACAACTTAGAACTCACACATAAACTTTATAATTCAACAGAACATCTACAGAAACTTTTATTAGCTAGACAAAAACTTAAATTAAAGAACTCGCAGGGTACAATAGTGTCTTAGTCCGAGGACATCTCAGATGCATTTCAGAAATATTATGCCAAATTGTACCATCCCATAATCCACCCTCCCCCTACTTTTCCAACCACTCATTTCTAACTATCTAGATTCCACCTCACTACCACAAATTCCCCACCAACAATTTGCCTCATTGGGTTCACCATTTTCCCAATCAGAAATCCTCACTGCTATACAACAATCCCCTTCAGGCAAAAGCCCAGGCCCAGATGGGTTTACTCCCCTTTTATATAAACTAAAAAATAAATTTCCTCTCCCCTACTAGACAATCAGTTTCAAAACATATAACAGTCATTCTAAAACCAAATAAATATCCACTTCAATGCAACAGTTATAGACCTATTTCCCTTATAAACATTGATGTTAAGCTTTATGCTAAAATATTAGCCACACGCTTGCAGGAACTAATACCATCCTGGATCCATACTGACCAGGCCAGATTCGTACCAAAAAGAGAAGTCAGAAATGCTAGACAAAAACAGATACCACTATGCCTATTGAGTTTAGACGCCGAGAAGGCATTTTATATGGGTAAATTGGCAATTTTTCCATCAGACCCTTCTCCACTTGGGCTTGTGCACAACCTTTGTAATTAAAATGATGGCTTATATATCAAAACAACACCACCAAAATCAAAATGAAAGGGTATCCATAGTGGGAAAATTAGATTTTTCTATGTGTTCTATAATTCCCCCCAACCCCCAGAGTACCTTTATTTTATTCAGATTCCTCCTCTGTCCTGAGATATACAAGTTAAAAGAAGTGAATATTTCAATACACCACTCCTGCTTGAGATGTCAATCAAATCCCCTAACAGCATGCCAGTATAGTGTGTAGGAAGTTTTACAGCAAGTCTCCCAATGACTCCTTCCTGCTAACTAAAATGCTTGGCAAATACTGGGTTAAAAACAGAAGTAAAGGGAAGGAGAAGTCCCCCTCCTGAGACTTACAAAGCTGCTCTGTTAACTCTTTGTGAGCCTGGCTTCAGCAGACAGACCGCAAAAACCCAATTCCGGACCTGCTACAGAACGTAGCGTCTGATCGCAGGTGGAATATACCTCCCATCCACCACAACCTGCGACAAATCGATCGACTTCTGGGTACGACTTTGTCACAATGTATATAAAGTATAGCACTGACATATTAGGTACAACACAAAATATACAAAAACATAAACTTACTTACAGAGCTTAGATCCCTATTTCAAAATGGAATGGTCAAATGGCAGCTACACCCCTGTGTCTGCTCCATGTGAAAGGAAGTGTAATCCAAAAGAAGTTTCTGTCTCCTACACAGGATATGATGTGTATTGTAATGGACATATACAACAAAGCTCCTTATATACCACCTCCAGCCTGCAGGTGGTGTCAATGAGTGATAAAAGACAAGACATCCCTGCTCTCTATGGCTAGGAGGAGAGAAAGTGAAAGTAGATAGAAGTTTGTTTGGTGTGATCCCTGGTATCCAGAAAACATACAAATGGACGTGCACACCGATGGAAGGAACCTGGGACTCCAGGTAAGTTGATTTTACTTACCTGGAGTCCCGGTTCTTTCCATCGGTGTGCACATCCATTTGATCCTCTGGTTCAACAGTTAGGCAGGAAATTAGGATATTGCTAGATGGGTTGGACTGGATGGACGTATGTCTTTATTCAACCTCAAATACTATAAACTATAAACATCCATTTGTATGTTTTCTGGATACCTGGTATGCAGCGGAGGCGACGGACTTAGGGCTTGTTCACACGAGCCACCTTTCGAGTTCGTTGAGAGTATACATGTTACCTCTTCTTTTTTGCAACTGATTTTTGTTTTAAACATCCTGGTCCTGAGAAGCCTGTTTCTTCAGCGATGGGTCTGGGGCATGGACCAGCAGCATCTACGTGTGAGTGATACACCTAAATCGGCATATCTGTTTGAAACAAAATTTCACTTTTTATGTGTTTAACCATCCCATCTAGTTTATTGATGGGTTCTGTTTCAATGTAGGCTATTTGAAGCTTGTTAAGGTGGATACACTGACACGCTCCTGTATCCCTTGTTTCCATACATGGTGTGATCCCTTTCACATAATGAATGCAACACAAGATCCTATGTATAAGATCCTGTTATCTGGGAGGACAGATTATTGGACAGACAATTTAACTTATTGGAAACAAACTCGGAGGCAACAAATAAGTTCACACCAACTTACAAGGACACACAATATACAGGTGTGGTCAATATTTAAAGTGGTGCATCATAGACTGGGACTATTCCATTACTGCACATGTTATATGGGGAAACTGTTTATGTTTTTTATTAAATCATTGCAATCCTTACTGTTAAATGTAATTAAAACAGGCTTATCTTGTTTAAAGAAAATAAGTGCAGTCTACTTTGTGCCAGGCCACCAGAGTAACCCACTGTGTGCCATGCTACCCATAATCCTTCCATACAGTAGTGATCTAGTACAAATTGGTGGCAGCAGAGCTGGTAATACCATTTATTCTCCTTGTTTTCTCTGTATATTTGTTCTCTGTATTAAAGGGCATCTCCACCCGCTATATTAATTTTTGATACCGTATATACTCGACTATAAGTCGAGATTTTCAGGCTTTAAAATTAGCCTGAAAACCTAACCTCGGCTTATACTCGGGTCAAGTCCAAATTTAGATCCAAATGCTGCAATTGCAGATAGTAACCAGTAGGTGGCAGCTGTGTTAATAAATCCTTCACATGCATAGACGTCACATAGTACATTCCTCCCCTAACTCCGCCCCCACCCTGCTCCTTTGGTGACGTAACGTCACTCCGTCATGCCCCCTTCTTGCCACCCTGCGCGGAAGCCATATTCGGCAGGGTGGGATGTCTGAAACATAGCATGTTTAGTTTGAACCACATAGTGTGGCAGGATTTCCCGGGTCTATTCTCAGGATTATCCTATTTGGTTCCGCTTGATGAAGGTGACTGAGAAACAGTTAAAAATATACCTGTGTAAAGATTCTATATCCACTGTATCATAAAACATACTCACACATAATTTCCACTGTGCACCATACATATATATATATATATATATAAGCGCTCCGAGTTTCGTTGTTCTACATATGTCTAAACGGATGCACCGAGGCGGCTGCTTACAGAGGGGAGTGCTGAGGACTATCCACGCATAATTATATATATATATATATATATATATAGAGTCTATAACAATACAGCAGCATCATAAATTCACACGTATGTTCCAATGCTGAACAATACAAATAGTTTATTAGTCTTGTTCTGATACATACATAGCATTTTGTACAGCGACGAGTGCTCCTTGGATCTTACTTACCCATTGTTATATATTGAGCGGAGCACCCTGGTGATCGAGGAGGGAGTGCAAAGGACATTATACACACACACACACACACACACACAAAGATGGACCAGTTAATTGAAATTGTGTGTGAATATGTGAGACAGGATTTTGTTTACTTTATGTGAATATTCTTGCATGTGAATGTGTATGTTTTTCAGTATGTTTGTGAAGGTTCTCATTCATCCAGGCCATGCTATATCTGTTGTAATCAGTTAAATCAACTGGACTTGAAGTTTAGTTCTTGAAGACGTTTCACTAGTCATCCAACTGGCTTTACCCTGACTTTACTTTGGGAAGTCACAACCAGCATAAAATAGCAAGTTGTTAGGGACCTTCTGAATACAAGGTGTTGATTACATTGTAGTTAAGAAGTGTTATCAAAACTGCCCAGCGTAAGGCTTCAATGTGACATCATA
This sequence comes from Hymenochirus boettgeri, assembly GCA_019447015.1. Taxonomy (NCBI): domain Eukaryota; kingdom Metazoa; phylum Chordata; class Amphibia; order Anura; family Pipidae; genus Hymenochirus; species Hymenochirus boettgeri. The sequence goes on from CM033472.1 coordinate 172,014,628, forward strand.
TACGCAGTGCAGTTTAGTGCTCTGATTTGTGTGTGGGGAGACAAAACAGCAGCTGCCCCAACGTATGACCCAGCAGAAAAGCAAATTCCTTGGGATAGGACTAAGCCGTGTACCTGCATCTTAAAAAAACAGGACATACATTTGTTAACATCTTAGCCAAGGAACAGAATTGGTTCAAAAGAGAGGAGGCCATTTATTTAAAAAAAAAGCCTAAATAAAGGTAGGGGGACGGGGGTTCAACACCATTTGTTTGCCATGTACAAAGCAGTTTTGAAAACACCTCTTAGCTACAATACAATCAACACCTTGCATTTAGGAGGTCCCTAATACCTTGCTGTTATATGCTGATTGAGACCTATTCCAGGATATTTATTGCCAACAGATTCTTTAACAAGTCATTTTGAATTGAGAAATCCAGTCTGATGACTATCAAAATGTCTTAAAGAACTTAATTTCAAGTCCAGTTAATCTAACTGATTACAACAGATATGTTTATGCTAGAGATGGACCTGAACCCGGTTCTGAAGCAGATTTCAGGTATCTGCTGGAACTTATTTGGCTTATTTCTGACTTTTTCTGATTTTTCCAAATTGTGAATTTTTGAATAAAAAAATCATCAATTTTAGAAATATGTCAAAACAGGAAGCGCATGAAGATTCTGATACTTGACTGTGTTTTTTTTTAAAGATTTTGGGCATTGATACATGTTCCCAAGACCATTTCACAGATCCCTGAGCAATTAACGGTAAGTTACCATTGCTACTAGTACCTTAATTTTAGGTGGAACGTTCATATTTTTTAACTCCTATTGTCTTTAATGGTTCCACTTGAAAAATCCGTGAATCTGTAAGAGAAACGAAAAAGAGATTTCAGTGTTTTCTCTCGTTTGTGCATATTTTGGTATTTAAGTTTTACGTGTTTATGTCCATGCATGGTCTTAGTTTAAATGCGTACATGTTGCTGTGTTTATGTGTATATATTTTCATGCATGCATTGTGTGTAATTTTACATATGATAGACAGATAGGTGATAGATAAAGAAAGAGAGGGAGAGGAAGATAGATAGATATATAGATATACCATATGTTACTGTCTGTACAGATTTCTCTGTTCTATGCTGCAAGCAATATAGCAGTAGAATGAGGGGGGTGGGTAATAATAGCATTAATGTAAGGTTTGGAGTTTAGGGACTGTGTACTGAGAGCTGCTCTTTTTCTGTGTTAGCCATTAGCCAATTAAGAGCAGCTCATATTGTGTTCCAAATCCATTCTGATTTTTTCATTTGTTTAATGGTCATTAGTGGTAGTAAAAATGTCATACAAAGCTTATGCCATTCCTGTCTTAAAGGGCAATTAAACCCCCTCCCTTTTGTTTTAAAATGCTAGGTCTACACTTCTGGGGTTACATTAGATCATTGGCAAAACTTAATTAAAGTTTTATTTGCTGGTCCAATTCAGCCTTTTCCTTCTGTCTGTAGTCTGGCCTAAGGGAAGACATGCTTCTTGCAGAGAGTAAAGTGGATGAGGCCAGACTGGACTGGCAAGGGAAGTGAAGTACTGCCCGCAATGTAATGAACTCCCAGCATTGTAGGTCCATTCCTACCCTGGTTGCATCAAAAGGATAGGGTGGGTTTAGGGGGTTAGTTTACCTTTAAATCTTTTTATCATGGCTAGTGCCTAGACGATATTCAAATGTTTCCGATACTGTTGCAATCTCTGCAAAACCCACCAAAACCCTTGGTACATCTCTGCAAACAGGTTAGTGTGTTTTTAGTGATTTACTGAACTCGCTCCATTTCCTCATTTGCCATTATATTTACGTAGACAGCGACTTTAATGTAGGTGTGTATTGTTGATTGTATTGTTATACCATGAAAAGTGCCCTCAACAAGAACCAACAATAAAATCATATTCTCTTACTTGCCCTCTCTCAAATAAACTAGAACGTAATCCTGTGCTGCATTTAAAGGATGATTGCCCAACAAAATATTCTCCATAGATGGTAGAATTATTTAATATACAAAAATCTGACTTTCTAACATTGCTGTAGACATATACACATTAAAGAAACAGTATGTTGTTTAAAGGTTAAAGAAAAGGTCCATTATAAAGTGACTGATTGAACAGTATGAAACAAATGTACCAAACTGTATTATTACGCTTTCTACATTTAGGATGATTAAAAAAAAAACAACAACCTTTGGAATGTATGCAAATGTGTATGGATTGTACATGTCTAGACATCAAGTATGACATGAGTGACCTTGAATTCTAGTAGATTACAACAAATGATTTATAGTTATTTGCAGGTTCTGCGTAAGGTGTAAAAGATTAGATATTGAGGTTACAGATTTCTAAACACTGACTTCATGACTTCATCATATAGAAAGAACTGGATGGTATAAAATATGAATTGGTCCAGAGCTGTCTCTGGGGGGGTTGTTTTTTACAGACACCTCAACTTATACCAACTTAACCCTCCCTGACAATTCCATAGCAAGCAGTGTACAATTGTTACCTGGCAAATCCTTTCTCTGTTTGATAATAGTAATTTTTAGCTTTGCGATTTAACTCCACAACCTAAATGGACGTGGCAGGTTTTAGCATATAATCATAGAGAGGTCATTTGCCTTCTGTAATTTTAAAGACTGCATGGGTCTGGAGTGCTAAAGATTTAGCTGCCCTTGCATAGGGTCTCTGCCATATGGCTTTATATGATGCAAAGAGCCTGCAGGAGATTGGATCATGCACAAATCACAATTTACTGCTAACCTCCGCATCAAGCTTTTCAACTTTGGCATCCTATCAAGAAGAAACACAAATCAGCACCTACTGTGAAAGAAGGAACACAGTAGAAATCACTCCTGGGAACCTGTTCCAGCATCTCCGTAGCCTTGGAGACTAACATGTTTTCAATCTTTACATGTCCTTGGACTAGAGATACTGTATATAAAAAAAAAAAACAACACACACACACAAACACAACACTAATCAACAAGAACACTGCCACTATGGCAAAATATAATAATTGCAAGGAATGAAATGTTACCATTTTGAATAATCAGTGTTATAGTGCAGTTTTATGCAAGGCACTGCAGTTATTTTAGGTACAACACAGATGTTACTAGGACATTTTTTTTGCTGTAAGGAACATTATCTAAAATTGCTATTGGAAATGTCTATGACATAAGGATAATTTTATACTAATTGCATCTATTTGTACAAATTAAATAGATGTTCAGATGCACAAAGTAAGTCTTATTTCATGCGTGTGTGTGGTGAACATTCAAGCACTAGATCTGCCACTGCATACTGCATCAAAAATAATATTGCTTATGGCAATGTAATGGAATGTAATGTATTGCTCTTCTTGGTAAACTGCAACTCTCACTATCCTTTAATCACCATCCTGGACCCTGTAGTCATATAACTGCATGGAATTCCCAGACTGGGCATTATTTATTCACATAGTTAAATGTACTCATGTTTTTTAATTTCAGTCATTTTCATATTGAGCAAAAAAAAAAAAAAATTTTACGCCACAGGGAGAGTCCCAGTAAGAATAAGAAGCTAAACAATACCAAAAGCTTAAAACCAAAGTACATAAAACACTTTTGCTCATTTACATTCTAGTGTGCATTTAACAATCATTAAAGGTATAGTGTATGCAATTCTATGAATGTCATTGGTTAGGATGATGTATGGCATAAAAAAAGTTTAGGGTTATCTTGCCTTTAATTCACCTACTGTGTTGCATGTCATTAAAACAGCAGTACACAGCTATTGGTCCTTACTAGATTTTTCTGCACTAACATCATTTGTAAAAAAAAAAAAAATCTTTTGATTGTGCCTATTGCAAAATCTTTACTTTAATACCATTCCAGTAACTTTATACGTATAGCTATACTATACTTTTGCCCCCAGTATAATTACCTTACCCTTTGCTTTCCTGCAGCTTTGTCCTAAGCTGGCACACATTTTCTTCTTCTAATTCAACCACAGTCTTCTTTTAATGTTGAATAGCAAAGCAGAGGATTCCATTTCATGTCAAACAAGTTAAAAATATATACAATATATGTAGATGTATGTATAAGTGTATTTGTGGATGTGAGTTTAGAATTGCCATGTGTTAAGGGTCTATTCGAATTTGTATCTGCATCCATGGGATATTGTGTGATATAGAGAACAAAATGGATAATGACTATAAAAACAAAAACAATGGTAAGGAAAGTCATGATATTCAAATCATAGTCAGCTGACCTTTGGCTGTGGTCAGTGGTCTAAGCATTTCTATACTTTGATTATTTTTTTCTATTTAGAAACAACAGAGAAACATCTAACTGTGATGAAACTACACACCAAGAAGAGTCTCTCCAGCCAATGCAAGATGGATCTTAATAAGTGATATAGCTTCCTAATTTTTTATGAGTTTCCTTTGCAAGAAACCAGCAGCAACAATCTTCTGGAACAGCCCTTAGTACTGTTTGTTCTGGCTTCATTTCATATATCTATATTAAGCTTCAAATATGCATGATGAAGGAGAGATGATCACCCTGGATACCCCGCACACCCACAAAAAAAAATGCCTGGGCTTCCCAGTGTATGAACACGTCATAAGCCCAAAAGCTCCCCCCTTCTCTTTTGATCAGCTTTTCTTCTTCAGCTTGTTTTCATGATGCTATAGGGGGAAAAAAACACAAAGATAACGAGAGATGAGAAAATTTAAAGGGAAAGCTAAAATGTTTTAAATAATGTGGGAAAATAGTTTGGTTTGACCTGAACCGTAGAAGATTTTCTGCCAGCATTAAGACGAATAAGCAGAAAGTAAGGGAATGAAGAAAGACAGGTGAAGACAGGGAGACAAAAGGCAAAATCGGTGTGAGGATTCCTGACTATGATCGAGTTTCCCAATTATCTGTTGTCAGCAAGGGGTGGAGGGAGAGAAGAGGAGAAAAGGGAGAAGCATCAAATGGGTAGAGCTACAAAAGAGGATGAAAGAAAATAAACAGGAGGTAGACAATTGAATCACTAGTGTGAATATTGTTGGATTTGTGTCAAATTTCCAATGATCTGTTGCCTATGACTGGAGGAGGAGGATAGAGGAGTGAGGAAAAGAAAAAGATGGGGGGGAAGGCTCAAGGAGAGGGCGAGTGAGAAAGACTTCAGCAGGCAGTGTTGGACAGAAAGGCTGCAGACTCCTCTCTGGCTCCATTGAGCATACTGAGTGGCAGATCTGCATGTTGAAGCAACCTATTGAAAACACAGAGCAGCTCACAGCACACTGCACATTTCATTCCTAGCACGTCCCTGTCTTTTTTTTTTTTTTTTGCTTCAGCCTCAGTAGGAGAAGATAGGAAGAGAAAGGCAGAGAGAGCGAGAACAAGCAACGCTTAAACTCAGCTTTTTTACCCTCACAGATGAGCTCAATATTGTCCTGCAAACTGGTAAGTAGATCTGTTAATCAGATTTGTATACATCTTAAGGGAGCATTATTAATGGCCTCAAATTAGAGCGAAGTTGCAGATGTATTTACAAATGTCACTGCTGCAATATAAAGCTCAGTGTTGCCCCTTCTCATTGGTATTTTAGTGAGATGCAGTGGTTATCTAATGCCCATTTTACCGATCATATCTCCTCTGCAATGAAGTCATTTAACACACACGCATACACATATATATCTATACATCTAGATGGATAAAGCCACAGACAGATAGCTGAACATGCAAACACAGGATATTTTGAAGTTTTTCTACTGCCAATGTAACCTTTTTCATATTCTTGCACAGGAAATGCAGTAAAATGCAGATACCTTAATAACATCTATAGCTTTACTGTAGCTATTTTCAGCAGTTTGTGTGTGTGTGAGAGAGAGGGGGGGGGGATTTTTCCTTATCTATTTATACAAAAATTTATTTAGTACAGATTTTTATTAATTCTCATTTACGTGTTGATTTTCCATTAGCTTATAAATGATGATGACTGTACTTTATAAATGTATAGGTATTTTTATCTGCAAACAGCTCAGAGATGGGTTCACCGGTTGGTTTGTGGTCTCCTAGCCTCCCAATCCAAGTCAGGCAGAGCTTTTAAATCACGGATCATCCCAGCCTCAGCTGCATTTAGCTATCAGCTTCCCTATAGATCTGGCGATCATATGGGCATGTGGCATGGGTAGATTAATCATCTGCAAAGAATTTAATCTATTTGTGGGTATGAAAAAGCTACAGTGTTAATTGATCAGTGTGACTTGAATGTATAAATCAGTCACACATTATGGCTATACTGAGAATTTGAATAGGAATAAAAATAACTAATTGTTTTCCGTATAAAATGTATTTTTTGCTGTTGTTTTATAATGTATATTGTAGCTTTATTATAATTCTAGCTTGTAGCTGAGTAACAACAAAGCAATAGGCAGTTTTCAGTATGCCAATTAAATTTCTTGTATCACTGCTGTCAGTGAAGAATTTAAAACAGGTAAAATGTTGAGTGTTCCAAGCTCCTATGTATCTTTGCATTATTTGAGTATATGCATGTATGTTCTGTCCTGCATGTCTTTTAGTTGAATGGAAGAATGCTTACTATGAGTACATTATGTAATGTTGTACATAAAGTAAAACTCAGTGGCAGATCTATAGCTATCCATCTAAGGCTATAGGAAATTATCAAATCAAGAGAGACTTTATTGTTTGAAGTTTGGCTATGTCTGTTAAAAATAATTTGAATTTAAAAATGCCAACACTGTACTATTTTGTTCTCTTTTGCAGTTTTCCTAATTAATCAGCAATGCAACCAGCTTCAGCAGAAATTCATTTTAAAGGACGGATGTTGTGGATAATTCTAAGCACAATTGCTCTTGCATGGACTACACCAATTCCCTTGATTGAGGATTCAGAGGAAATAGACGAGCCTTGCTTTGAACCCTGCTACTGTGAAGTGAAGGAAAGCCTTTTTCACATTCATTGTGACAATAAAGGATTTACAAATATTAGTCAGATTGCTGAATCCTGGTCAAGACCTTTTAAACTATATCTTCAAAGAAACTCAATGAGAAAACTGTATACTAACAGTTTTCTTCACCTGAACAATACTGTCTCTCTTAATCTGGGGAACAATGCATTACAAGACATTCAGCCAGGAGCTTTTAATGGTATGAAAATTTTAAAAAGGCTATATCTGCATGAAAACAAACTAGACATCTTTAAAAATGACACCTTCTTGGGACTAGAAAGTTTAGAATACCTTCAAGCAGATTACAATGTTATTAAAAGGATTGAAAGTGGGGCCTTTAGATATTTAAATAGGTTGAGAGTATTAATTCTAAATGATAACCATATCCCATTGCTTCCAACAAATGTATTCAAGTCTGTATCTTTAACACACTTGGATCTGCGTGGAAATAGGTTAAAGATACTTTTCTACAAGGGCATGCTGGATCACATTGGAAGAAGCCTTATGGAAATTCAGTTAGCAGAGAATCCATGGAATTGTACCTGTGAAATTTTGCAGTTAAAAAATTGGCTAGAGCGAATACCATATACTGTTCTTGTAGGGGATATTACTTGTGAAAGTCCATTTCATTTTCATGGCAAGGATCTAAGAGACATAAAACGCAGTAAACTCTGCCCCTCGTTATCTGAAGCTGAAGCTGAAATAAGTTGGGGGATACCGCAGATACCATCTAGTAAAGAAAATACATGGCCAACAAAACCTTCCTCTATGTTGTCCTCTTCTCATGTAACTGCTTCATCTGTGGAGTATAAGGTTTCTAATAAACAACCAGCAACCACTAAGCAGCCAAGAGTGCCAAAGCCTCCACCGACACCTAGAGGCCTTTATCCAGGCCCAAACCAACCACCAATAGCAGGATATCAGACAAGGCCACCCATTCCAATTATATGCCCCACAGGTTGTTCCTGCAGTTTGCACATTAATGATTTGGGATTGACTGTAAATTGTAAAGAGAGAGGATTTCATAATATATCCGAGCTTTTGCCTAGGCCGCTGAATGCTAAAAAGCTCTATTTAAATGGGAACTTAATACAGAAAATTTACAGGTCAGATTTTTGGAATTTTTCTTCTTTGGATCTATTGCATCTTGGAAATAACCGTATATCCTACGTGCAGGAGGGAGCATTTATTAATCTCCCAAACTTAAAAAGTTTGTATCTGAATGGAAATGACATTGAGAGGCTGACTCCTGGGATGTTCAGGGGTTTACAAAGCTTGGATTATCTATACTTTGAGTATAATATGATAAGAGAAATTCAACCTGCTGCTTTCAGTTTGATGCCAAATCTGAAGCTACTTTTTCTCAATGACAATCTGTTGAGAACTCTCCCAACTGACACTTTTGCTGGCACTTCTTTGACCAGACTTAATCTGAGAAATAACCATTTCCTTTATCTTCCTGTGACAGGGGTCTTGGAGCATCTTAATGCTATTGTGCAGATTGACCTCAAGCACAATCCATGGGATTGTTCCTGTGATATTGTTCCCTTAAAGCAGTGGATAGACACCATTAGCTCAGTTATTGTAGTTGGAGAGGTTTTGTGCATGAGTCCTGAAAACCTGACAAACAAGGATCTAAAATCTATTGAAATGGAAGTTTTGTGTCCAGAACTATTGCATGCTGCTACTGCAGCTTCACCTAATCTGCCTGGTAACATGGTACCCACAAGTTCATCTGTATTTGAGTTTACTACACCAGGGGGGGCAATTCCACTGTCTGTACTCATCCTTAGTCTTTTAATCTTGTTTTTCTCAGCTGTTTTTGTTGCTGCAGGCCTTTTTGCTTTCGTGCTGAGAAGGCGTAAGAAACTTCCCTTCCGAAAGAGACAGGAGGTCGATTTGACTGGCATTCAAATGCAGTGCAGGATCTTTGAGGACAGGCAGAACAATTCACCAGAAAAGGCCCCTGGCCATGTCTATGATTATATTCCTCACCCTGTAACCCAAATGTGTAACAATCCCATTTACAAACCAAGAGAAGAGGAAATGGGGCAACAATTTTCAGAAACAAAAGAAAACAACACTAATTACAGGACTTTAATAGAAAAAGAGAAAGAGTGGACAATGGCAGTATCTAATTCCCAGCTAAATACAATTGTTACTGTAAATCAGTCTGGGGACCTACCAAGTTTTCATGAAAATGGAGTACTTTTTCCTGGTGTAATTGACCGAGAAAGGCCAGCTCCCACAGTGGGGTTTGTTGACTGTCTTTATGGCACAGTGCCCAAATTAAAGGAACTGCATGTGCACCCCCCTGGCATGCAGTACCCTGATTTGCAACAGGATGCCAGATTAAAAGAAACCCTTCTTTTCTCAACTGGAAAGGGGTTTTCAGACCAAACCCAAAGTGATTACCTCGAGTTAAGGGCCAAACTCCAAACAAAGCCGGATTACCTCGAAGTCTTGGAAAAAAATACATACAGATTCTAGTATAGCATCATTTTATAGTGCCCCCAAATAAACGCATGATTGAGGATGATATCATTGTGCTCCCCAAATTGTTTTGGAGGAAGGGCCATACTCTAATCATACTTAATTGAAGTGCCTTCGCAGACTTTTGCCAGCAATGTTATCAATCATTATTTTTTATATAGGAGTCTATAAGAAACTTGACTGTGCCATGTAAGGTATGGGGAGATTTGTACTGATTCTGATAAATATATCCATGTGTCTTTTTTTGGCAGTAACTTAATTTTTTTTTTCACTGGGGGGAATAGGATGGCATTGTGGCTTCCTTCTACAAAGAAACGCCCATGGCACAGATCCTGTATATTGATGCAGTTTGCTGCATGCCTAAAAACTGCAAAGGGAGGGTAATGCTCGAATGTTCTCACCCATAACATCATTATATTTCCTGCTATTCGACCAATAAGACCCTGGAGTTACTGCAATGCTTTATTGTTCAGAGTTTCTTTGATTTAACATAATTTTCCAATGCAGAAAAAAGCAATCAATGTACACAAAACACCTAGGGATCAACAGCTTTGTGAATTCACGTTGAAGCCACGATTTCTGCAGCTCATTGCAATTTTTGTTCTTTCTTTTTTTAAGAAATGCTACTGGGTATGTATCACTAACAGCTTTGTAGGAAGCACTTTTAATGTTTTCTCCCCTCCTTACTCCTCAGCCTACCCACATAAACAAAGATTTTTTTATAAAAAAAAGTGCATATATTTATTCTGTAATTTCAGTGACTATTAATTGTAAAGGTAATGTTTAATCAATGTATAGTGATTATGCGTCTGGTACAGCTTTCCTAATAAAATAATTGAAAATGATACATATACAAATATATATAGAAACTGGCTTGATGTTACAGTTTAGCATTGCCCAAAGTAGTGTCTATCCACAATTCAAAACGTCAACATATTAACCACTGCCTAAATAAAGCTAACTCAGCAGCAGGATACAAACATTAAGGGTATGACACTTTCACATGGACTTTTCATACCTTTGGGGCTCAGTATTGCTTAACCGACTTTTTTAAGATTCCTTAGTTGGGAGGGCAGGAGTGATATAAAAGAAAGAAATTAATATAAAAAATATATCAAAGTCCATGCAAATCAAGTATATCAGTACTTGACAAGGGAAAGCCAACTAATTACGTATAATCAGCAGTTTGAAAACATTTGATTTCTGCTGCACACACTTTGGTTAATTATCTATCTTTTGGCCTTGTTTCATAGTCCACACTGAATAAATAACTATAATAAAAGATTCTCAAAGATATATTAAGTTGGTTGAGTTTACCAATGTTCATTTGATATCATAATTCTTTCTAGTGGTTATTCTATAAATGTCTTGAATTGTTCAAGAGAACCTTTAGCATTGACATACACACATATTTTCTGCTACGGTATTAGTTTGCCGATTTTAATAAGGATGCTGTAATAGAAACTGAACAGGAGGGGGAGCTTTAGTATAAAAAAATGAAAATTTGGCATCGTATTCCTGTCTTTATAGCTATGTATTCACCATCTCCCAGCAATTCAACCACCCCCAGATGTCTTTCCCTTGGCTTTATTTTCTGTCTAATATAATTTCCTAATGCAATTATTACTGTCAATATGAATGTAAAACCTTCACTCCACTAATGCCTTACATCAAAATGAACAGAGAATGTGGAAAACAACACCCAGCTTTTTCATTTTGACTTTGCTGTGAGATGATCTGCCCTCTTAGTGCAATAATTATGTTGCTGATTCTGTTGCTTAAATTTATATATAAATATATATATATAAATAGACAAATACACAAAGATATTAATAGAAAGAGGGAGACAGTAAGGGATAAAAGAGACAAAGACACAGAAAATACACTGGTTTCTCCCATCTTGTTTTAATCTTTTAGACATTGGTATGAGTCAGTCTACTTTAATATGTAGCCTAACATTCTAAACTGATTTCTTCCCTCCTACGTTTAAACGTTTTGAATTCCTTGTTTTCCAATGATTATTTTTTTGTCTATGTGGAGAACATTATTGTCACAAAGGTTTTTTGAGGTAAAGCATGTTTCTCCTGAAGACACATTTTTCTGTGATATCTATGCTTCAGGTTTTGCTTCAATGTTTCATGGAATTCCTAGTTCAGAACTGTCACCCTGCAGCTCATAAGCTGCCTGGACTGTTACATAAGCTTGAAAGCCATTACATGGGCACTTTAAGTGACAAGTATGATTGACTAATCAACCTGACAGTGTGTGCATAGTAACATTTTAGCATATGTTGGTATGAGTGATGGTTCCTATGTTAATTTTCTTTCTTGCCTTTGCTTCTTTTGTCCTAATTATAAAATTTGTACGTTGGGATTCTACTGTATGTAAATTATCTTCACCTCAGTTGTTATGATATATTCCTTAAAAATACGATTTGCTGTATAACTGTTCAAGCACCATTCAGTACTATTATTAAGAGAAAGTATGCACTGATTTGAAAACGAAGAAAATGTGAAAGGCCAGGCAGAGAATAATAGAGTTGTATTCATTTAAGGCATGCATTACACTGAGGTATTTATTTATTTAAATATTTATTTTTACATATACCAGATATCTGTGCAATCCCGAGTTGTACCCTCTATTGTATTCATTTAAAATATTCTATATAATCCATAGAGAACATAATAATGCAACTGTGTTAATATATTTTTTGTAAAACAATAAACAGGGCACAATTAAGTAATTTACCTAAATCTGGAGTAGGAGGTGGTTTCTCTCCTCCCCCATTTGTCAGGAACTATATTTAATCAGTGAAAATAAATTTATTCTTGGATAAAGGATTTTTTTTTTCTTAAATCAAAATATTGTGTTTTAAATTTTGCTCAATTTTAATATCAAATGTATGTTTAAAGCTGAGTAATGATGGATATTGGGGTATCAAATGGAAGTCGGAATTTTTCATGTATGGTAGTTTGGATGTTCAATATTATAGGCTTGCAGGGATGATTTAAGGTCTTGCCAAGCAGAAATTTTAGGATGTGTTAATTTCTTGTTTTCTAGCAAACCGTAATGAAAGCACAAACCTTACCCTTTTTTTAAACTAGAAAAACGATTGGCATTGCTGATGAGAGATTATGCAACACTGAATTTTGTGATATATATACGTATATTATAAACATTTTTTTTTTTTACAAAGATTGGCATTGAAATGAATAAGTCACAGGGATTATTTCCCAATACACTTGTTAAAAATGTGCAACTATTGATTTTCTTTTTGTTTGATTCCACATGAATTATTTCACTGAGAATATTCAGAGGTTTGAATCATCCTAATGGCCAGCAGCTTACAGATGATTTCTAAATAGCACTGTCTAGTTAATAACCAACAGAAATACCAGCTGGATTTTCTTCCATTTTCTTCAATTTCTTTAATCTCAGAAAATAAAGGAAGCCAATTTTACACCAAACACTCATTAACAGAATCATTCCAATGTAAACTAGTCACATAGGTAAATAGTGAAAACAGATTTTTTCCTTTTTCTTTTCAATAAGAAATACCTTACAGTCTTACTTCTGTATATCCTAGTGTTCTTTAAAATATTTTTGTATTCTTATATAGAGATAAATGGTAAAATGGTCTCAAATAGAAGGATTTATACACAAGCTTTGCAGTTTTGTGCAAACAATGGGGCCTTATCCCAATTTGCTTCATATTTTTTGTGGATATTTTAAATTGGTTTCATGTTGATTCAATAGTGATACTTAATCTATTGGCACCCAAACTAAATCGGGAAAATTAAGTAATTCGAAATTATTTTCCAGGTGCACAATTCGTGTTGCTTTTGTACTATAGGAGTAATTAATGTTCAGAATGACCAAAGCCTCCCAACTCCCATTACAATCAGTAATGCTTAAACATTGCAACCTCATATTAAATTACCCTTTATCCTTATACATATGATGCCTTGAGTACCTGAGTATATTAATCCCAATGTGGATTAAAATTATATTTCAGATCTTTATTCATTGTTACAATACAGGGTAACGGTGTGGGTTATTTTGGAATGTTTATGTGGTTGCACAAAATCTTTTATCTTGCATTAAGTCTTAAGAAATGACAGAATATTCTGATTTTACTAAATATCAACCTACAGTGAAATTTATTTTTCTTTTCAAAGTAAATTAACAATATTTTATGTTGAAAAAGGGAAAAGGCCCACATAAAGACACGATTTACTAATTTTTCGACCTTGAGTTCTGACTCTCACATTCAAAAAAATTTGCCATATCCCCAGATATTTAAAACTGGGAGTTCCGCTTAGAAAAAGGGACTTATCTCTTGTTTTAACTGCCTTTGGTCTTTTAAATTAGCAGGTGAACATACTGGCAAAAATGTAAACACATTCATCCAAATAAATTCATTCTAGGCTTCAGGCTAGATATATAGAGATAATATCATATTGATTATTTATATGTTGTATAAGATTGTCTAAGATTCTTAGAAGCATTGAGATCAAGTTTATTATTGGGCTGTTGCAATATATTCACCTCAAACCATCTCAAGGTTACTTTGGAGATGTATAACAGCTATTTTCTTCATCAGTTGAAACCGGTTCTTGTTCTGCATCACTAAATAAAATTTTACTGTGTTAATGTTATAAAGTCAAGTTTTTATTTTAATGATCCTGAGGTAAACACTACTTTTAGTGAAAACTATACTTCTTAACCACCCACCCACAATAAACCCAATGACATTACTAAAGGTGAGGCACTCGCTCCAGAGCTTCCCCATAACATAAACAATCTAAACTTGAAAATTAAATTGCTGATATAGTCTAACTCCTCCCCAACACTCAGTATAGAACCTGGTCTATGGGAACATGGCACTCTTTGTCAGAATGCTGATCAGAACTTCAGAGTTAGATTGCATGTGAAGCAAGGTAAGCCCTAGTCTTGGTCCTCATCCCTAGGTAATTTTATTGGTAGGGGTGGTAGGAAACAGTATAGTTGCCCTTTAATTATTTTTTTTTATCTAACAGTTTAAGATACTGTTCCTTACAAATAAAATATGAATTGTATAATATCGTATTAAATAACATAAGAACATTTGTGGTTTAAATGCCCTTTTAATTATAATACAGATTTATTCAAGGGCCCTGTGTATTTAATACATAAAATCAGAATTCACTTGTTGCACATTTATATGGGGCTAGGCCACACAGATGCGCTTTTAAGTGCAATCTGATTGACATTTTTGTGCAATTGAATGCACTCAGATTGCGCAAAATTGGCTGATTGCACCGGAACACATGCACGCTTCCATGTGCTTTGTAGTGTGGCCTTGCTCTCAGTGTATTGTATTTAGAGAACATTTGCTTCTCCATGTAAAATATTCAGAAAGGTCATAAAATTAAATCTATATTGTTGATCAAAAAAAAAAAAACCAATGACCCCCAAACACAAACAAAATCACTGAGAAATGTCACCATGCCTGAATATTTGTCATATCACCAGCAGTATGAGGATTCAGTTTATAAAACATGCATAAATCTCATCAGATATTTAACTTGGTAAATCCCTGGGAAAAAAATAAACTGTACCAAACGTATTAACAAAAATTTATTCTAGCATTTGTTTTAATATTATTGGTTGTGCTTGAGGTTAAGAGGTAGACAAAACCAATTCTACTTATTATTTTAATTAATGTTCTATATTCAACATTATTTTGCACATTTTGCCAATGTATAAGAGGTTGCGTTTACCCTTCCTTGCCATATTACTTTCTAGTTCTGTCCAGCAGAGATGTGCCTGTGTAGTTGCTTGTCAACCCAGTATGTTTGGATCGTTGGATTTACATTTTTTTTTATTTATTTGATTAAATATATCTTTTCCTGCTCTAGAGAATTAATAAAAGTTTCTTACACTGCATGTCTTTTTATTTAGTTCTTTCACACAAACATTTACAAAATAGTTAGAAATTCAATATTGGTTGATCCTTCACTATCTTATGTGCTTGTTGCAGTCAAGAAATTGTATTTAATAAAAAAATTGGAAAAATAAAAGGTTAACTGCAATCTTCAATTTTTCCAAACAAGTTTGGGTTGTATATAAAGCTGTTGTACCTTCAAAATGAACCCTAAATCACATCTCTAGGTAAAATTAGTAAGAGTTAATTGCTGGAAAGGTTCATCAATATTTTATTAGCTTGATCACTTCCTGTTTTCAGCATTTGACCAGTTTCTGTCTGCATTAATATGATGGTGGGTGTTCATACCACTTAGTGGAACTGAGAAAGCCACTTGCAAGAGTGGTGAAACACTTTTAATAACTAAAAATATCCAGTTTTACAATACTTTTAAATAGGATGATGTCAATTCTGTGCTTTTCACTCTTTTTTGTTTAACGCTATTCATAAAGATTTGAAATTTCTCAGCAACCACATTTTTTTCATTCTAGCTCACCGAAAAAAAAATGTTTTCTGCAGTTGCAGAAATCTATATGGCGAAAATCAGCAAGATAAGTGGCAGAAGGTTATTTCATCACAAAAAAAATAGTTTGGGGACTTGTTAACTTGGGGGCATGTCTACCCCAAAATGAACTTTTTTCTGTAGTGTAGGGACCAACCCTTACTGCCATGTAAAAAAAAATTGTTTAAAAAGTGCCCAGAATTTTACCTATCTTCATCAAACATTGTTTGTGGTTCACTAAATAAATAGAGAAATCCTTATTCTAAGTGTGCATCTCAGTTCAACTTTTTTCACTTGTGCACTAACTATATAACATTAGCATGCCCTGATATGGGGAATAGTAGTGGCTCTGGTTTCACTTGTGTATTTCACTGTGTTAACCTGACCCTTTGCAAAATATTCAGTGTTATTAGGACATCATTATGAAATGCAGTTTTATCTGGGAAAATTCTATCAATTGAGGTGAACAAAAAAACAAATAAACAGTTAAAATAATGCTGAGGGTGACATAGAAATGGGTTTTTTTGTGGAACACTCTAGTGATATGTAGCACTGAGATACAGTAACAATGCTTTTTTCCCTTTGCCTGAAAGAATGCGGAAGGCTTACTAAATGATAAAACAGTGTTCGTCACTGATGTCAGCTTAATTCATTGACCTAAGCAATAATTGCTAATAGATTTTTTTTGTGTGTGGAATATCTTTGTCATGATGAAAACCCTGCTGTAACAGGTGCACTTAGTATTATTAGCTCTGGTGCTGTTTTGAATCTTTTGTTTTCCTAAACAATCAAGCTTATTAAATTCTCTTCAAATGAATCTTCAAACTGTTTCCACAGATGTATTTTTCTTATTATGTTTATTATAAAATATCATAGTTAATATTTATCAGAACTGCCAATTTAACAGTTTGGATAACAATAATGAATTTAATTAAATAAATATAAATATAACACTATAACAGCATTTTTCCTAAAATACAAAAAAATCACTGATGTATCAATTATGAAATTAAAGGGCAATTATACTCTGAAAACCCGCCCTTACATTTAGCTAGGGTTAGGTACGGAACCACTAAGTTATACTTACCAAAAAAATCCCTCGCCAGTCCAATCCAACTTTCAGACATGTCTTCCCATTGGCTAGATTGCAGACAGACTGCAAATGCTAAAATTAGCAGTTCAGGTCCTCATCCTAGTTACTTCACATAGTGAGAAGAGGTGAGGATTGTGGAAGATAAGTATGATTGTCCTTTAAGAGGGAATCAGGATTTGTAATTATCTTTTATGGTATAATCACACAAATAACATGTTTTCAAATATATCAAAAACAGTAATAAAATGTGATTGGTTAAATAGATGAAACTGCTTTATAAAGTTGATAAGTCTTCAACCATGTGATTATATAATTGTTTAAAGAAAAATAAGAAAAAGGTGAAAGTGTCATCAATAAATAAACTTTTATGAAACAAGCAAAACCACAGTACAAGATGATGTAGTTCACTTTTAGCAAGAATATATTAATTGCTTTAACACAAATGAATCACCTAACTCTAAGTAAATTGGCTTTACATACTAGATGTACAAACATCTCTTCTATTCAGGTCTTTTTTTTTTACCCAAGGAATATAAGTTTATCTTGTGAAATCAATTGCGACCTATATAATAGTGCTGCTAGATCCTCAAGTTATTGTACAATACATATAAATTGAGACAGGACATCAACTCTGAAGAATGCTAGCACTGAAAATTGTATTAACAAACTAAGAAAACTGAGTGAACATAAGGTGTTCTTTGGATTCTTTTCAAAATCAGTTGGCTACATATTTTCTGTGTGTTAAGCTATATGCAAAATTCTAACAAATTATTCAACATTTTATGTGTTTTCTTTAAAATGTTTACATTCTATTTATTCATGAGCGGGAGGAAAGAAGGAAATATAAACTCCAGCACTGTAATACACAGTACAAAGTTTTTGTGGTTGAATCATAATGTATATATAAATATATATATGCCTCTGCTGATAATGCACTCACAGCTATCAGCTATGATGTATATGGTCTAAGTTATGGATTTGTATAGGGATTTTATTCTGCTTGGTATATTTTGAAGATGATGCACATCTTTTCCTAATCTACAATATATATGTGGAAATGCTGATAAAGTTCAGTGGATACCACAGATGTAAAGTAATTAGATTTGACTAGATTAGTCTTTTCTATATGAATTGCCAAGTGCATGGTCTAAATTAATTGTATTTGTATCATAATCTTCATGCTATACTAGTTTAAAAGGTGACTTTAAATTAGTGATCAGGCTTTAAAATCTGACCTATTATACTTTATGATTATTTTTTTTTATTTAATAATCTGTGATATGTTATCTCTAAATGAGGATGTGTCATCCTTTTTTAGTTTAAGTTTGTAACTATGACCAGTAATATCCCTACTGTAAATTGCTATTTAATTTGATAAGTCTTTTCTTCAGATAATCATAGTTTCAAGGATGCAAGGATTTGTCTATGTGGAAAAAAGGAAGGTGGATAAAATGGGTCTATAATGAGATATTAATGAAGTAAAGATGTAATTGTTATTTATAATTTGGTATTGTGGCTTAAAGTTATTAATATATGAGTTAATTACCATTTTTTTTAATAACTTATAAATTTATAATAAAATTATGGCTAATTGGATTGTGGATTAATGTAAACAATTGCCTGTTGATCTTAAAGGAAAACTCCTCTCTAAAAATTAACTTTTTAAAAATGAAAAGTACCTAAAGGCCGGGAGGTTGGATTGATTATTCCTAACAATGTTATTTGTTTGAGGAGCACCGACACATACAGTTTTCATATGCCGGATTGGAACGGGACTTTCCTTTATTAAAGATAGTTCTGAAGACAGGAGGAAGCCTGTTAGAAGCTGTTTTCTTCTGTTTTCTTCTTGCACTCCTCACAGAAATAATATTGGGTGGTAGGAATGATCAATCCTACTTCCCTGTACTTTCATTTTAACAGATTTTTAGAAATTTTACATGGAGGGTAAACATGCCCTTTTAAAAACACGCAAATCAGATGATTATTTTTTGGAATAATGAGCCCAAATACAATTATATAAGGTGCCTGCACAGACAGGACATGCAGTGGGCAAGCCTGACATTTTTAAATGGAGAATTTGTTAAATGATCCATCAGAATAGATCACGAAGCAATGTCTGTGAGAACATCCACACTCACGAATGATTGTTGATCTGCTGCTTTGGTACAGGAATAGCATATTCTCTTCACCTGGAGTCACTGTCCCAGGGAAAGATTGTGATTACGTTTAATTAATGAATTAATTAAGCAAAGAGCAAAAAACAAAAACAAAAAAACATGCATGCATTTCAGTTTTTCCTTCGTCCAGATGCAATATATTATTAATATTTATTTAAAGTCTAAAAAGAGTATGTTGCTAGCTCAAACTCATTCAGAAGGGTATGTTAATAGGGAGTTTAAAAAAAGACAAACAAAACATATTTTAAACAGAACTAGCTACATCTTGCAATTGCTTGCAATTATGTGATACAATATTTACACCTCAGTGTTGTGCACTCTTATTAGATAGGGTTTTAATGATTTAGAAGTGGGAATTGAGCTGAAGTGGGAATTGAGGGAGTTTTTCTGTTTGTTGAAAGAGTAGCTTTTTTGTGTGTGTGATCCAAAAAAAACCCAAATGTATCGCACAGCTTTTTGGTATAGTGTGGCCTAGCCACTATTTTAATGCAAATATTATCTGATTTCAGGCAATATCAGCCAAAATGTGTAAATCTCAGAGCTAGCATTTATTGGTCATTAACTGTTGTATTATTTGGTGATAATATCAACACTATTCACAGGACTAGGAATCTGTGGGGAAAGAAGCAGGGGATCAGACTGCACAAAAAACTAAATTCATCCAGGTAACTTAAATCATGTGTATAATAAGAATAATTGGTGTAAAATCTATTTGATGGCCAAAAGAAGAGTATGCTATAGTACTCAAAACAAAGTTGGGTTGTTGTATTATACCTTATACTATAAAGGCAGGTTGTTGAGTATTTGATATAGACGACCATTTCATTTGCAGCATGCAGTTGTAATGCCCACTCAATGAGAGTTGGAGAATACTGTAGGTACTAGTGACACCCTGCATTGCATGACAAGACCACTGATGTATGTATATAATAGGTAGCTATATATGAAAAAAAAGATTTAAAGTAACATTTATTTTAAAAAAAATTAAAGTGAATCTACTATTTTAAGTAGATTTAGTAGATTCATTTTTCTCTAAAAAAATCTAATTGTTTTATTTGGAAATTCATCAGCATAACATGCCACCCTTGCCTAAAATAGATAATTTGTGCTAATTTTTTCTAAAATTTTTTAATAAACCTAAAGAAATGAAGATGGCTAAATTATTATTAATTATTCTGGGCCAGAAGTGGGGGAGAGCAAAATAATACATTTGTAATTTAAATCGATAGGAACCACTACAACAAGTGATTGCGGCGTTGTAAAAATTGCCCCTAAAATCTTGACAAACCTTGATATTGGTACATAAAATAGGTATTTAATCCACAGAATCACTCATACATAAATAGGTAATGTGCTTTAAACAGTAAAATATAGTTACATTTTGGATCCCAAGGTGTTGTTTCTAGTACTGTATGTGTATAACCTCATGCCACAGCTGATAATTCCACAACTGGTGGAAAGTAAATCACACAGTTTTATCCTATGTGTTGTAAAATGAACTAAAGCAACTAAACGTGGCTTGTCCCCCTATTTTACCAGTACAAAGTATGTTCTCTTGATTTTTTTTCAATGTTGGTCTGGGTTAAAGGCCCTACATATGCATGTGTGCCTATTTGTTTTGCTGACATTCTAAAACTGACTCTGAGGATGATGAACTGCCAGGCACAGTTAAGCCGACTTTAACTTTGTGCCAGCTGTGTGGGGTACAAGAAAGTTTAACCCCACAGCCACCACAAGTATTATATCAGCATTATGTTTAACCATTGCATGACATTTTAACCCCAGCCAATGATTGGAATTAAACAATTAACAATGGTTAAGTCCTCGATCACCAAGAGCCACTATGTCTATATATAACATCGCTAGAGCTAATAGGATCTCCCGGGGCATTGCCCTGTACATACTTTAAAACTTAAATGCACCTGTACTTTTCCTTACTAATTTTTTGGACTGATCCCTGTTGACTGTTAGTGCAGCTAGGCACATGTGGTTTTTTACTTCTATAGGCTCATTTACCCAGAGCCGCTATTGCTCTGGGTAAATGCTCCTTCCATAATTTTGCGAATGTGGGTAAATCCCCGTAAGGGGATGTGTAACCCGCACATCCGGCACTAATATAGAGTTAAAGTCACACTAACCGGTAGCGAACCGTTTAGTGTGACTTTACCTCCATATATTTGCCCAGCAAGTCTGGGTAAATGAGGCCTCTAGTGTTTTGCAGAAGAAATTTCAAGTTGTATTTTAAAACTCAATAAGTTGAAAAGCATAATGACATCCCATTCAAATGCAATAGATATCTGTTATTAAAACAGGGGAAAAATGCTCTGCCTTTGTGTATATTATTCTATCTGTTTTTCTCCAGCATTTAACATTTACAGTTCAGTACTGTTCAATGGAAATGCATATTCCATATAGAAATGCATGTAGCAGTATGTTTGGAAAAAAAATCAGACTGCAATGCTGTTGTGCGAGTGCTAAAATGTGTTCCCTCTGATCCCTACATCTGACAGGTGATGCTTTTATACCATTTAAACAATATAACGTAATAACGCAGTTGCCCTTTTTTGCCACCACATTTGTGTATTATTTAAATTAAAAGAATGATAAACATCCTGTAAATTAAATATCTATAAATGGTGCTAGCCTGTGTCATTTATCCTCTGTGTAGCTACATTCACTGAAATACACATTCACTAATGTGTGTATTATAGCAAATAATTCACCCTCTGATTTGAAATATAAGGATATTAGAAAAAACCTTGGGGTTCTATGGCCTGTAAACAAGCATTTAACCTGCAGCCTTGTGCTTTTATAGGCTCCAAAGACTCCAAAATTCTTATTTTAAATAGGGGATACGTAGTTCGCTATTCCTCGCGTATCCTATCAGCATGGCTAAAATAAGTATCTTTATGCAATGACATTAAATGACATTAAAACTTTAAATCTGTAGGTTTATTGTTAAATAAAAATGACACTTTTTATGAAATCTATTTATTTTGTGTATTTAATATCATTCAAACAATTATAATTTGGAAAGTCATAGCCTTGGTCATCAAGAATACAATTATGGGATGTGTCCGTTTCTAGCCATTTTTAAATGAAGCACAATTTGGAATATGGAATTAAACAATTTCTGGAAATGTGTGCCATTAATTGTCCAGGAAACCTTTTCTAAACATGGCGGTATAATTCAATATATGGTCATATACAGTTTTTTTTTATTCATTAGGTTCAATCAGGTTATGATAATTCCATTTACTGAGCAGATTATTAGTCATTTATTACTCATTTTACTATTTAGATATCCTATCGCTTGGCATAAAATTAACTTTTTCAATTGATTTAAAAAAAAATTTAAATTAAGAAAATGAACTGATATTTTTACTATAAGAGCAAAGTAAAATTGAGTTACTATAGTAGGGAAACAGATGGCGGGGATTATATATACATGTGCTATACCATATACTATTGTTCTTTTAAGTGCATCCCATAAAATGGTTGTAAATGACACTGTTTTGTTTCACTTGTGCCTTATTGTGTTTTTTAAGAATACAATACATACATGAGACTTTTTAATATAATTTTTTTTTTTAATATAATTTTTTTTAATATAGTAAACGGCTGGACTATGATAATGTAAGAAAATTAAAATATTTCCATTTAAGATCTCACTTTTACTGCTTTTTGCATTTCAACAAAAAAAGGGAATGTTACTTTAAATTGGTGGATCCAAAAAATAAGATGCCAGGGCAGAATCAGTCAGCGTCTGCTAAAGCAATTAAGGTATTTTACTGTATAAGAATGAATAATGTACATAGAACTGTCCACTGCCACCCCAGGCAAGATATACCAGAGCTATAGAGGCTCTCAATATATCCTAATACTGTCTGAACCCTTTTGTGACATGAAAACTGTAATGCAAAAAGGCATCCGAATCTTTGGTTCATTGTTAGCAGGGTGAATAATCACAAGTTTATTAAAACTGCTTTACAGTTATGCTAACCCATGAAAATCACTGCAAATGGTTTAGCAAAGACAGTTTTTAGGTGCAATTCACAGGTATAAGGTGTAATGTGGGGCACTTTAACTTTTTTCCTCTGTTTGTGTGGTTAGTGATATTGAGCTGTACATTGAAGGGATAAACTTAAAGAATGATTCTTAAAAAAAAAAAATTAACATAATTATGTAATTGTGAGGGGACTATGAAATATGTTTCTTTTAATATCATATAATGAAAGGCAATGTTCATGTTATGGTATAACATTGTATTAGGAACAGAAGAGGTTTTTGTTTTGTTTTTTGACTTGGTAATTTCACTAAATTAGCTGAATATTAATTAAGGGAATCAAAGAGTGCACTTAATGTGTAATGTGAAACAGCACTGTAAAAGCACAACCATGTTTATTTAATAAAATTTCTTATCATTTAAAATAGTGCTAATTTTGCCCCAACCAATCAGATCTTATTTAACATTTGAAAGCTAACATCTGATTAGTTGGGGCAAAATTAGCACCATTTTAACCATAAGAACTTTTATTGAATCTCCCTAAATACATTTAGGAACTGATGCAATAAAAGGTGCAAATGTTTGCCAGTCCTTGCCACAGTTAGATAACATCTGATTTATTGTTGCAGATCAATAACATTTACAAACGTTTTACCTTTTGTTGCTTCAGCCCATTAGTGTTGAACAGAATTACTGAGGCTCCCAAGGAAACATTATGGGACATTTTATCCCTCCTTTTGTCACTCATTGCTTATAACGTCTAATGTTTCTCAACTTTCCATTTCTTATTCTCCCTATCATATTTATCTCTTTGTTTCAATATTAAACCCCTGGTATCCTCATGTGGCATTTCAACTGTGTTTATTTCTAAATATCATGAGTGGCCAATACAGATTACTGTTCTGAACCTATCTTACAAAAAGGTCTTTTTTCCGTGCGTAGCATATACAAGTATAATATTATAGTGAAATCATTTAAGTATAGCCTTAAAAAAATATCACAGACCTTAAACATATGCATAATCTGACAATGTTGAAGATGTTGAATTGAAATGTATTTTCTCCTAAAACAATAATGATGTTTAAAAAAAACGTAGGCACCATTTAAACCGTATAATTCAGCAGTATGGAATTAATGAGTTCTAAACACTGAACTTGCCGTTTTCTAAATAATCTAAACAGGAAATTCTTGATTACATATCTTAACATTTTACAAATGCACAACTAATTAATTATTAGTAATTGTGATAAGAAATGTGTATGTTTTCTTATTTTTGGAATGTAATGCTTGTGTCCCCTTTACTTATCCTAGTAATTGATAAGTATTTTTTTGTCGTCTGGACATTGCTAAAAAAAATTCTGCCGTTCTGGTGACATTTTTGCCAAAAAAGATGGGATTATGTGCTGCATTGCATGAATTAGCCTTAATCTTAATATAGAACTGGCGCCTTTCATTGCATTAAAATATATATATTTATTTACAGGCCACAAAACTCCCCAAAAATGCAGACTTAAGGTGAATTATTTTGTCATTTTATATCAAAATTACACCGAAACATATTTTGTTCATTTAATTTTTAAATACCAATAGCAAAATGTCACAAGTTAAAGTATTAATCGCCTGCGATTACATTTGCGATTTCGTTACATTTGCGCATGCGATTTTTTTCATTAACTATTGAAAAACGCATGCAATTGCGATTTAAAATGCGGAACACAAGTCGTAATCGCAATCACAGCGCACCCGAAAACGCTCGTTTTCGGTGCATTGCCGTGTTTTCAATGCAGCCCTTAGTGCAGAGAGAAAAAGTGCAGAGAGAAAATAAAAGTGCAGCATCCTGTCAGGACAGAAAGTAGTAAGCACAAGTTTAGGTAAGTATTGTGGGCTAACTATGGTAAACCCAGGGATCAGTTTTGGTCCTGAGGTCCTTATCCTGGGTGCTTCAGATGGGATGAGCATGGCTGAGAAAGCTCCCTTACTTTGAGAGGAAGAGCGAAACATGTCCCTGGTAGCTTTACCTTTTACTTACTGTTGTATAAAGGTCTCAATATCTGTGTCATTGCATACTATGACTGTAGTAGGGCAACTATAATTAGGTGTTAACCCTGTATATGTTTTTAAATGTTTTTAAATAATATCCCTTCTGAAAATAAAGGACTTTAAGTTTTATACTATATATAGAGTGTTGCAGCCTATATCGTCTTTTGACTTCTATTGCTCTGTCAGATGGGATGAAGGTAGTTGGGTGGGTACAATTCCCCTTTAAACTGTTGTGCAATAATATATTATAATCACAGATGATGTGAGATTATACGAGTCGTGGTAGTAAATAAGCAAATCGGTCAACCTTTGATAATAACTGAAAGATTTTTTTTATTCCAAACTGCATAAAATCAACCTAATACTACATTTGATATCTGATTTGAAAAAGTGTCACTTACAATTTAAAAAAAACACCATTAAAATGACTGATTTCTAGCTATATTTTATTTTTAAGATACGTGGACATGTAGCAATTTAATATGATGTTTAAATGAAAAAGATGTTAAGCTTTAAATACTGAATAGTAACTGCATCAGCCATTTCCCGAAAAACAATAATCTCAGAAAAATAACCATACAGTACTTTATGCAAGTGACTAAACATTCTTTACAGTGGGTGGGTCAAATGATTTGTTTTCTGCATTGAATTTTTTTTTAACTGTTGCCATTAATTCCTCAATTTCTAGTTTGAAAGCTTTTATTGATTTTCAGGTACTAGTTTTAAATCTTCCTTTTCAACCTAATGAGCAATATAAGCAGCTTTTTTCTAAATTAGATCTAAAAACTGCCAGGGTATGACATTTTCTTTTGATATATAAAGCTCATTGATATCATTATCCAAATATATTGTATAAATGCATCAATATTTGCTTTCAGTAAAACAAGCTTATTAAACATTTTTGAGATTTTAAAGAAATAAATATATCTAAGATTGTAGATGAATACAATATATATTCAGAGTAGAATACTCTGAATATATTCATTCACGGACTGGAAACTATAGACCTGTAAGCCTAACATCAGTTGAAAGTGTTGGGAGCTTTGGTACAAGATCAAATCCTTGTACTGATCTTATTAGTATTAGTCAGTATGGATTTATGAGAAAAAGTTAGTAAGAATTTAGATTCAGGCATGGCAGTGGATGCTAAAGCTTTTGGTACTGTGGCGACTAATGTATAAACGGAGGACTGTTGGTCTAGATAAAACCATTTGTACATGGATAGAGAATTTGTAGTTGGATCTCAGAGAGTAGTCGTCAATGGAGCTACATTCATGTGAACTAAATCTCTAAGTAGAGTGCCTCAGGGGTCTGTACTGGGGGGTATTTGGGGGTTCTAGTAGATAAACTTAGCTGTAGCAAGCAATGCCAGAGAGCAAGCCTAGAAATAGTAAGATATTGTTAGGGATATGTACAGAGAGCTGTAAAAGTATTTTTCTATCTTACAATCTTGTTAACCCATGCACCAAGTGTTAATGTGACTTTAAGAAATAACTTGTGGCAGTTGCAGCAGTGGGCAAAAACTGTGTTGCGCATCCGCTGCAAGTTATGTACCAGCCGATAATGTCTCTTTAAGATGGAAACTTTAACGCTAGCAGATTGTTTAAACCCTTTTTGCTATGCACCGAGAGCCACTATCGGCTCAGTGCATTGCCTAGATGAGGCAATAGAGGGTGATACTGGCTCTCTGAGCATAGCCTTATGTATGTCTTGTATAAAGAGGGGAAAAGATTCAAGGGGGAAAAATATTGTTCTCTCAGTTTACAAGGCACTAGTAAGGACTCATTTAGAAATAGGCAGTGCACTTTTGGAATCCCAAATACGAACAGGGCATCTTGGAAATGGAAGGAGTTCAGAGAAGGGCAACTAAAATAATCAGGGGAGTGGCTTGACTATGCAGGCAGAGAGGCAAGTTAGGACTGTTTACATTGGATTAGCAGCGCTTGTATGGGGATATGATTACTTTATACAAATTTATTAATGGGCCATACAAGAAACTCCCTGGTGCATTGTTCACTAATAGGTCAAATCAGAGGACTTTGAACATCCTTTAAGATTAGACAAAAAAGAAGCTTCCTCTTCAGGTTAGGAAAGGTTTCTTTGAAGTGAGAACGGTGAAACTGCGGAACTGTCTTCCAGCAGATGTGGTAATGGCAAGTTCATTGAATAGCTTGAAAAGTGGGATGGATATGTTAGTGAAACAAACTTCAATTAAAAGCTTTTTCATATATTTGATCATACAAGTGGTTGTGCCTATTGTTTGTGGGGGGACTTTGTTTCTTGAGGTCCTCTGTGCCATCGTGTTTATGTGTTTTTACTATGGCAGCAACCAAATCTGGATTTTTAAGGAACTGTTGGTGTACTCAAATTACATTTCCAGCCAGGCAGCCAAATGCTCATATATGAGTTGTATTTGTATGTAAAAATCCGCTCCTCTCTTTTGATTTAATATACTAAACATACTCAAGTAAATATATGACATATTGTCATACCGCAGTAGTGGTATGCTTAAATACAAATACACATACAGATGCAGGCAGTGATCTTCTGTGATGTTTACTCTTTCTTTTGCACCCATCCCCCCTATTCTCTGCCCCAAAATGTCCTTTGTTTCTTGTGTTAAGGTACATACAGACATACATTTGTGCTAACAGTGAGCCGATGCATGACCAATGAACAACAATCAACATGTGTATCAGGTTCTATCACACATGTATAAAGGCCTTTACCTTGTCTGCCAAATGTATATCTTTATACTTCTATACAGATACTTTATTTTCAAATCAGTACTGGATGGTTATTTTGAATAAGTGATATTATACTGAAAATATGCCTGCATATTCAAAGTGAGTGTTCAAAGAGAGTAGTGAAAAAGATATTTCATGACAGTTAAATTGATTTAAAAATAAACATATGACCAGTTGAAGTGACATAAAATAGAAATACAGTAATGTGAATATAAGTAATTTATATAGCAAGCACTTAGAAAAGGCCCCTCTTCATTTAGTGAATGGTAAATTAATGACAGGGAAGAAAACTGTCCTTGTATATAGGGTCTAATGCAGATCTTTAAACGAAGGTGGTTCCCCCAAGGGGATATAAAAAGGGGAACCACAAATGTTAAAATGTACTTTAAAAAAAAAAATTGCCAGAGGCTATTTATTGCTTGTGACTACTACTAGTACTGAGCTTTCAAACAAGAATTCCCTACTCAGAGAAACATAAATGAGCATCTAAAATGGGAATGAGAAAGAAGTACAAAGGTCTATGAAGCTAGTCAAACCTCTGCAACAGAAAACGTTTATCTTTTAATCAAAAATGTTATGCGCTAATGTGTATCAAACTTTTGCAAAGACAAACATATTAGCACACATCCACCCATAGGATCTTTATTTACATTGCTAGTTAAGTCTCCTGCTTGTCTTTTGTTTAACTTTTTATTACAATGGGCTGTAGGCCACTTTATTGTTAATATATGTTCCTATGCCTATCTCCAATTAACACCCCTGCACTTTTTCATTATAGAAGTTACACATTTGCAGGCCAATGCACAAGGGATGCTATTGGCTTCCCGGTGCAACTTACAACGGCAGTTTTATATTTAATATAGTGGCTCATCGTGTATTGGAATTTCAGGGTTATTCAATTAAAGTTCTTATTAAAGTTCTTATTATTAAAAATGGTGCTAATTTTGCCCCAACCAATCAGATGTTATCTTTCAAATGTTAAATAAGATCTGATTGGCTAGGGCAAAATTAGCACCATTTTAAACAATAAAAACAATAAGAACTTTTATTGAATCTCCCTGATTATTTATTCTTGGCCCACGCTGGCATGCCACTATCCAAATATTATATTGTTTGTGGTGGCTGCATGGTTAACTTCCCTGTTACCCATTCAGCCCACACTAGATTCAGGAGCTCTGTTTTTCCTGCTGCATCGTCCTGTTGCGTTTTCTTTCTTTTATTTTTGACATCATACTAAATTTCTCTAAACATAGTAGCACTACAATGATAATTTTAAAGGGAATTTCTACCCGCCAAACTTAATTTTATGTAGTGCTTTAGTACTAATGTAAAATAACTAGTTGTTTTCCGAGATGAAATGTTAGTTCATCCAAACTGTTAAAGCGTCTTTTCAACATGCTAAATGAACATTTTCTGGAAAATGTGAAAATAAATGCAAAATTTTAATGGCAAAATGCCTTTTTTTTTTAGGAAGAGAATTCTTTTATAAACAAAATATACCAGACCTGCATCAGGTCGGATAGAGGGTAATTTACAGGCTGTAATGGCTAATGCACCTCCTGAAAATGCTAAAAGATTGTCTTCCAGTGACTAATTAAAGCTCTAACCTCTCATTGAATGTATCTTACTTGGTAGAAATACAATTAGCTTAATTGGGGCATGGTTGGACAAAGCTACATAACCATTAAATGGAATCTTAAGGTAATTTGCAGCAGATCCTATGTATGTCTGTGTATTTCCAGCAGAAGATACAAATATATGCTCAAATAAAAACATTAAAATAAAAACCTTTGTTTGTGACATGTTAAAAGTAATTTATTTGAACCAAGCATATATAAATGCATTAAGCACACTAACTGCTAAATCTAACTGTGAAATTATGTAATCATACACATCAAGGAATGTCAGTCTCTTGTTTTTTCAAATTCCCCAAAATTATGTAGCATTGCTAAAAAAATGTTATCTTTCCACTGTGCTGTCTGTGCATCTGTATTCTCTGTATTTGAAATTCCTTCTCCTTACTATGCTCATACTCTTTTTGCAATACAATTCACCACACTAAGCTGGCTGACCTCATTTTTAACTGTTCTTCTGTTTGGTAAACTACATGACTTACCACCAATTGCAGCATAAATATTCCTCTTAAGAAATGACAAGGCTGCAATTCTCAGACAATGCACACAATTAAATGGTTAAATTTAATAGGCAGCATTGTCAAGGGCAGTGTTTACCCAATGTGAACAGGAATGAAGAATTGTACTGTAGGATTGGCAACTTCAGTCATCTGACAAAGAAAAAGCAAGACAGTACTCAGTAAAGAATGAGGTAAGAAACATTTTAATATCCTTAAATATTTCAAATTTGTTATTAATACAAACTGGGGAAAAACAAAACATTTTATTAATGTAAATTAATAAATTGTTGTTAAATAAATTGTCTGTTAGGTGATTTCTCTATCCATAAGCAACACACATTCATATTAAAATAAATGAACCACAATTCCTACTGCATTGTAGGAATTGTGGTTTAATTTTTATGTCATTAAAGGGCAGGTCCACTCTTAAAACAAAAGACTGGTCACTTGTGAGTTACCTGCCTCCAACCTTTATATATTTAAGGTTAATTATTACCCCTGTTCTGGCAGAGGAAGCTGGCTCCTTTCTCCATCAGTGACTGATGACAGCTACTGATTGACTGCTCTTCACCCTGCTGCCTTACTACAGAAGTGAAAAACCCATGCCAACTTGATATTACATCAGGTAGTTAGAGCAGCAAGCTCAAAAAGCATCAGGGAGTCCTCAATATGTTTTGGTTATACAGTAAAATTGTGTTCACCTGCTTGATTTGAAGACTTGGTGTGTGCTTTCTTTCCAGTGTGTGCCAGTGCCTCGCTTTCTGGAAAGTTTGTGCATTGTACCGTGTGAAGCGACAGGTCTGGTACGCCTGCACCCGGGCCATTAATTGGAAACGGTGAGCTGGTGAATTTCTTATTGCACTATATATGTTTAAGTGGAATTTGATATACTTATATACTGTATCCTAACCAGGTTGGGCAAACGTATATAGAGATGGGTCTGGGGCATGGCAGCCACCTGTATTTGTGGATTTTTTATAACATTATATTAAATCCCCCATTTTTGGGTCCTATATGAACATATGTTCTGATCTATTCCACAACGAAAAGAGAGATGAGACACAGCTTGTTTGTTTGTGAATGTGCATTGTCTATTGGGACAGTGTTGTCTGGAGACTTTAATTTCCTTTTAATAAATTGGTTTGTATGCCATACGAGCCAATTCTTTTTAGTATATGCATTGTTCTAAATTTAGGGCCATTTTCTTTGTTCCTACTGCTTCATGTATTAATTAAAATGGTATTAATTGTAGAACAACTGATTGAGTTGCATTTGTGCATAACCCTAATTTGGGTTTCTATTTTTTTCAGAGGTTCTACTCCATTCATTACAGAGGAAGGTTGACATGACATTTCCCCCCCTTAGGAACAAAACAAATGTTATTGTTAGTATGTTAATAATTCACATCCATGACATGTTTACCATGTTTTAAAGCCAGAATTCAATAATGTTAATATGATTGAGTGCTAACAGAAGTTAGACTTTATGTTTCCTTCCAGATTGGATAACAGCCAATCAGTTTCCCAAGAATTATCATTATGTTTTAAACAATAATTCCTCTCATGAACTTTATAAGAGCTTTGCCTGGTAATCCTTTAATAAATACAAGTACAAGAGAAACAGGGATGATATTTATTGCCCGGGATCAAAGTAAACAAAGCCAATATGTACATTTTAAACCTACAATTGTAAAACCCTACCATACAGTTGGACTATTAAAAGGGTGCTTATGTAAAAACAATATAAATTAAAATAATAAAAATCAATTAAGGAAGTAAATAATAGAAGTGCTGTGTAATTATAATAATAGTATAAAATAGATAAAGCTGTTAAATTCTTTTAATATGTAAGGAAAAACACTATACTGTATACGTAGTAGATAAGAGTAATAAATAGAAATGTAAAGAAATGTAAATGAGTCATAATGGCGCCCAATAGCATTGCTGATTGCAGAAGTGACCTACAGGACATTGACATACTCTAAATGATGTTCACATTTTGACTTTATTCTGCGCTAATTCATTCCATTATTTAATATTCTCCTGAAATTAACAACCAAGTTGCCTCCATTAATCACTTGTGTCAAAGTAACATGACATTTGTTGCTTTCTGCTTATGTAAAAAAGAATGCTTAATGTTTAGTATTCAACAGACTTTACCATGCACACATGCATTAAAGGATTTGTACTCACAAAGCTTAAAGGGCAACTATGGCCTCCCAACAAGTTAGGATTAAATTAAAGCCTTTCCATAAAAATAAGCCCTGGATCCAATGTCTAACTGCAGCTTGTGAGAAATTATATTGAAGATAATGTTTAAACTTCCAGTAGTGTGAGTGACATTACCTAGCCCTACCTTTTCCACAGGGTCTGAGCATGCTCACTTAAGTTTAAATGCTCAGGAAGACACAAAGTACCGGCAAAGACAATTAATAAGTGATGTTGTTGGGTTTAGAAAAAATAATTCTAGAAATTCCTGACTTTCACTATTTTCTCCTCTGTGAAGTAAACAATGAAACAGGCAAGACTATTTAAAGACCCAGTTCTTATTTACAAAGTATTTACCATCAATGTGAAGAACCATTTACATTGATTAATAACATCTTTTCTAATCTATCATCATCAAATAATTTCTGCATTTTTCTTACCAGTTTACTTGCTTGTCTCTGTACACAATTGTTGATATTCCCTCTGTGGACCGATGTCCAAAACTGCACAGCATACTACGGATAAGGCCTTACAAGGGATCTATACCGATGAAAACTTATTCATAATTCCTTCTACTCTACCTTATACATAATTTTATTAGCTTTAGCAGAAACGTCATAACACTCCTTAAAGATAATTGTCTCACGTTCCTTTCACGTCTTAACACAATTAGATTTAGAGTATAACTACCATTCAATTTGTTTTTACATTTCTTAATAATAAATCAAATTTTTCTTTTAAATTCCATTCCCAGAGCTTATTTAAATCTCTAAGCAAGGTGAAAACATCTTGCTTTTACACTACGGTCCTGCATAGTTTGGTATCATCAGTAGAGAGTAGAAGGACCATAATTTCAATGCTATAAGATCCTTTATAAATAAAAGAAAAAGCGCTGAACCCAGTGAAGCTTGTTAGCCTCTCTTTGTGGTCTTTAGCCTATTCTAAATCCAAGTGCAAATAGTTCAGGTCAACAGCACTGTTTCTTAGTTTAATAAGTAACCTTTGTAAGGTACTGTATCTTCAGCATATGCAGATATCAGATTATATCTATTGTACATAAAACCATACTGCACATAAAACCACAAACTGGAATTTAAAATGCATTCCAATATTTCATTCCTCTAAGTTTCTTCTAAAAGGTGGTAGGGAATATTCCTATCTCTTCTTTAGACTAATACACTTAGCTGGTATAGTTACCATGAACCCTCCCAGCTGCCAGTGTCTCCTTTTTTTTCCTTTCCTGCACTTGTGTGCTAATGCAAGGGCAAGTGGAAAAAAATTTGGCCGCTAATAGACAGAAGTACTTACAACAAACTTCAAAAAAGATGGAATACTTGCTCCTACCTCCCATACAATTATAATTCTGCAAATTAGTAGATCTTTAACCATTTTTTCACTGGCCAGAAAACAATTGCAGAAATATAACATAAAAACAACAAAAACAAATTTAATATAAAGTTTGCTAATCATAATTGAAGTAAAAGAAATTTAAAAAGGTTAGGTAGGAAGGCTTTTCATTCATGTGATAATGTAATGTATACTAAAACCCCTTTGTTTATAAGGAATGCCAGTTATATATAGTCCAAGGTATGGGCACTCTCTTCACTATAATTATTCCTTGCCCTGGTGCTACTTCGAATAAATGATATCGAATAGTAGAAATACAAGTGCACTCAAGGGTCCTTTTCAACTTTTATTCAATATATGTGCAACATAAAGTGCAACAATTAGTGCAGCATGTGCAATCAGCAACGTTTCGGTCTGTGAATTAAGACCTTTATCAAGCTTATGTGAATCACACCAAGCTCACCTTATAAATACTAAGGTACTCCCCTAATTTAAGTGACATCATCATGAGTGGACCAATGTAACAACCTGAATATTCAAAGGGTTCACTAATTTACTTACATTCATATTATCTAATAATAAAGTGCTAGTGCAACTAATCCTAAAAAAGTGTGCATATTAAAACATCAGTGATATAAAAACATCTGTAATATCATTCCTGTGTAACTAATCAGATGGTGTATGTGTTTAAAACCATCTAAAACCAATTTTATACATTACTATGTTCTAAATGAACCGGATCACCAAATTATCTTACTTTAAGAAAACATTTTAGCGAATATTGTTCGTTTAGACCTTTCGGTTGTATAGTATCCAGTTTCTTAATCCAAAAGATTTCCTTCTGCAATAATAATTTCGATCTATCTCCTCCTCGTGTTAAGGTGGGTATATGGTCAATGGCAATGAATCTGAAGTCCTCAAGTTTGTGGCCCTCCTGTAGAAAGTGTTTAGCCACTGGTTTGTTTGTTTTTTTATCTCTATATGCAGTGTTGATAGCTGAGCGGTGTCCATCAATTCTTAATCGCAGCATTAAATCTGTTTTGCCAACGTAATTAAGTCCACAAGGGCATTGGACCAAATATATCACATGTGTAGTAGTACATTGTATATGATGTTTAATTTCGATCACTTCTTGTGTATGTGGATGTTTTAAACGACTTAGTGTTCGTCATGTGTTTGCAAGATAGACATTTATGACAAGCAAAACATCCAGTTTTCCTATTTGGCATCCATGTTGTTATTTCTTTATGGCCATTATTTATATCTGTTTTTACCAGTAAGTCACGTAGATTCTTGGCCCTAATAAATCCGATTGTTGGTGTATCCGGAAGGACCCTTCTAAGATTAATGTCTGATAGTAATATTTTCCAATTATTTTTAATACTTTGTTGTGTGATGTATCCCAAGGAATTGAAATTGACACTACAAAAAAAGTCAGCTTGTTCTCTGGTTATAATAGTTGGTCCCTTACCCTGTTGTGAAATCTTTTCTTTGGCTTTGTTCAATGCTCTGTCAAGTGTTTTATTGGTGTAACCTCGTGCACAAAATTTTTGTCTCATCTCTCCTAGTTGATGTTCTGTGTTTTCCACATCGGAGTTGTTTCGAATCACTCTACAAAATTGTGAAATGGGTAAAGAGTTTTTCAATGTTATGGGGTGGTGACTAGAGTAGTGTAGCAAGGTATTTCTATCTGTTTCTTTAGAGAATAGAGAATATTCAAGATGATCTTTATTTACCTTAATTAGGAAGTCCAAATATTCAATTTGTTCTCTGTTTTTCTTGTAGGTAAGACGGATGGGAGAATCCATATCATTCAGGATCCGTACACATTCATCCAGTGCTTCCTCCAGACCCCTCCATATCAGGAATAAATCATCTATAAACCTGCGGTATAATAACAACCTGTCACCAAACCTGTCAAGAATGTACCTTTTTTCATAGTCATACATATACAAGTTAGCGTAGGCCGGCGCCATAGAAGCGCCTATCGCCACCCCCATTCTTTGTAAATAAAAGGCCTTTTCGAACCTAAAGTAGTTGTATTGTTAAGTGATTTCCATTAATTCCATAATAAAGTCTCTGAACTTGTGTGTTCCATGTTTAGCGCTATTGAGTGCTTCTTTAACAATAGCCATACCTTCCGCATGTGGGATACATGTATATAAATTGGAAACATCAAGGGTAACTATATCCCTTTAATAGTTTCAATCAAATGGTTAGAGTCTCTCAAATAAGTGGAACTTTGTTTCACATATCTTGGAGTTGACCATCAATGAATTTACCTAGGGGTTCAAGTAGACTGCCCCTGGCTGAAATAATTGGTCTCCCTGGTGGTTTATCTATTTTGTGGATTTTAGGTAAGTGTATAGAATGGGTTATAGGGGTGTTTTCTGTTGAGATAATTCCCCCACTTCAAAAGGGATAATATTAGCAAAACAAAGCTCTATTAATAATCAAATTGATGTGTCTTTGAAACTTTTCCACAGGGTTAAAGGTCAAACGTTCATAAACATCACATGCGGAAGGTATGGCTTTTGTTAAAGAAGCACTCAATAGCGCTAAACATGGAACACACAAGTTCAGAGACTTTATTATGGAATAAGGGAAATCACTTTACAATACAACTACTTTAGGTTCGAAAAGGCCTTTTATTTACAAAGAATGGGACGGCGATTGGCGCTTCTATGGCGCCGGCCTACCTAACTTGTAATATGATGACTATGAAAAAAGGTACATTCTTGACAGGTTTGGTGACAGGTTGTTATTATACGCAGTTTATAGATGATTTATTCCTGATATGGAGGGGTCTGGAGGAAGCACTGGATGAATGTGTACGGCTCCTGAATGATATGGATTCTCCCATCCTCTTACCTACAAGAAAAACAGAGAACAAATTGAATATTTGGACTTCCTAATTAAGGTAAATAAAGATCATCTTGATATTTCTCTATTCTCTAAAGAAAAGATAGAAATACCTTGCTACACTACTCTAGTCACCACCCCATAACATTGAAAAACTCTTTACCCATTTCACAATTTTGTAGAGTGATTCGAAACAACTCCGATGTGGAAAACACAGAACATCAACTAGGAAGATGAGACAAAAATTTCGTGCACGAGGTTACACCAATAAACACTTGACAGAGCAGCAAAGCCAAAGAAAAGATTTCACAACAGGGTAAGGGACAACTATTATAACCAGAGAACAGCTGACTTTTTTTGTAGTGTCAATTTCAATTCCTTGGGATACATCACACAACAAAGTATTAAAAATAATTGGAAAATATTACTATCAGACATTAATCTTAGAAGGGTCCTTCCGGATACCCCAACAATGGATTTATTAGGGCCAAGAATCTACGTGACTTACTGGTAAAAACAGATATAATAATGGCATAAAGAAATAACACATGGATGCCAAATAGGAAAACTGGATGTTTTGCTTGTCATAAATGTCTATCTTGCAACACATGACGAACACTAAGTCGTTTAAAACTCACATACACAAGAAGTGATCGAAATTAAACATCATATCCAATGTACTACTACACACATGTGATATATTGGTCCAATGCCCTTGTGGACTTAATTACGTTGGCAAAACAGATTTAATGCTGCGATTAAGAATTGATGGACACGTCAGCTATCAACACTGCATATAGAGATAAAAAAACAAACAAACCAGTGGCTAAACACTTCTACAGAGGGCCACAACTTGAGGACTTCAGATCTATTGCCATTGACCATATACCCACCTTAACACGAGGAGGAGATAGATCGAATTATTATTGCAAGAGGAAATCTTTTGGATTAAGAACACTGACACTATACAACCGAAAGGTCTAAACGAACATATTCGCTAAATGTTTTTCTTAAAGAAAGATATTTGGTGATCCGGTTCATTTAGAACATAGTAACGTATAAAATTGGTTTTAGATGGTTTTAAACACATACACCATCTGATTAGTTACACAGGAATGATATTACAGATGTTTTTATATCACTGATGTTTTAATATGCACACTTTTTTAGGATTAGTTGCACTAGCCCTTTATTATTAGATAATAGAATGTAGTAATTAGTGAACCCTTTGAATATTCAGGTTGTTACATTGGTCCACTCATGATGATTCCACTTTAGGGGATACTTTATAAGGTGAGTTGGGTGATTCACATAGCTTGATAAGGTCTTATTTCACAGACCGAAACGTTGCTGATTGCACATGCTGCACTAATGTTGCACATATATTGAATAAAAGTTGAAAAGGACCCTTGAGTGCACTTGTATTTCTACTATTATATATATATATATATATATATATATATATATATATATATATATACACACATATATATATATATATATATACACATATATATACACATATATAGACTCGATACAGGAAATGCAGCAGCACCACATATGTCTAGACAGCCCTGGGTGCGGATCTCTGGGGTATTCCAGCTTATACCCCTTGTATAGATAACGATGAAGTAAGAGTCGCACACCAAACAATATTGCAGTTGATAAGGCTTTATATCATCAAAAATGCAACGTCTGCCCACACACCTGCGACGTTTCGAGAGACACAGCTCTCTTTCTCAAGATATGGGCAGTACTAATTAAACAGTAATACAACAACATTTTATATCCCATCCCCCAGGAAATGACCTCACACCAGAGAGAGAGACGTATTATATCACATAGTTGCAACAGAGGTAAAATCAGGACAACAGTGGCTTTCATGGTTCAAAATATCTCACAATGCATTTAATACTTCACAGAAATGGAGACAGATTATCACAAAAACAAAAATAAGTCATAGTCCCTATTTAGGCCCCCAGGGGCCAACATCCGTAATTTGTTAACCCACCACACCTCTTTCTTTTTAAGTCTCAGTTCCCTGTCACCTTGTCCCATGACAGGTATGACTTCCAAAACCATAAATTTCAGGTCTTCAGCCGAATGACCCAAGTCTACAAAATGACGGGGGACTGGAAGAGAGACTTGTTTATGGTTAATTGAGGATTTGTACTGAGAAATCCTGGCCTTTACTTTCTGTGTGGTTTCTCCTATATATAGGAGATGACACGGACACCACAAGACATAAATTGCATATCTCGAATTACAAGTGAAAGAACTCCTTAATGTAAATTGCACCCCAGTTTTCGGATGCGTAAAAGTGGAACCACTTACAACTGACCGACATTGTACACAATTATAGCAAGGCATCATCCCCTTCTTACTGCCCTTTAACAACATTTTCCCATTGGCTTCCTTCGTCATACTCTCCTTCACTGTAGTAGTGCCTAAAGTTTTACCCCGTCTATATGATAATAAGGGTAGATTATTCAATTCAGAAATGTTGGGGTATGAGGCCTTAAGTATATTCCAATGGTGCATAATAATCTGTTTAATTTGTGCACTTTGTTGATTATAGTCCGTGACTAGAGCTAATCTACCACCTTGTCCGTTCTTAACCATACTTCTCCTTTCTGGACTACCTCTCTGTTCGAGCTTGCTTTTTGCTCCTTCCAAAATAAACTTAGGGTACCCTCGTTCCCTAAATTTATCACACATATGGCTGATTTGTTGATCCCTACGCTTCCTGTTGCTCACCAATCTATCTACTCTGCATAGTTGACTAAATGGAATGGACTTTTTAATATGAGGTGGGTGTTGACTAGTATAATGTAAAATTTGATTACGATCAGTAGCTTTCACATACAAATCTGTGTTTATTGTGTCTTTCTTAGTTACTAAAACATCCAAGAAATGTATATTGTCAATACTGCTATTCAAGTCAAATCTAATGGAAGGATGGGCCTCATTAAGCCTAGCGGCTTAATTACAAGCCCACGGTCATGCTTTAGCGCTTCCTACCCAAGGATTTGAACATGCAAGTGATTCATCTGCCCTTCCCTTACATCCATAGCTATTAGACTATTGGATTGGGGAAGCATTATATTGGTCGATTGGTTGGCGCAACGTTAATGCCTGCTTTGCAGCGGCAGCGCGAGGCACTCTTGCGGCCGTTTCAAAATAATTTACTAGAGGTTGCGTGCCTCTTTACATAAAAGTATTAAACACCAACTAATAGCTATAAATACTTATGTGCGGGTGAGATTCACCCAAAATGGCACAGCCTCTGGTAAATCCCGTACGGGAGATTTGCCAAGAGAGCTTGTGCCTCTGGGTGAATCTCCCTGTTAAGGCCATAAACTTTACCATATTTGTACTCACTTCCAAATACCACCTACCTGGCAGTTATAATCTATAAAATCTAAAGGTTTGTACACACATGCGATCGCCGGTGCCGACGCATGACGTGTGCGAACGGCCGTTTCGGATTATATTAGTGCCGTGTATCGACAGAACGGCCATTTTAGCCGATAAAGTGCCCATACATGGCACGATTATTGGCCATTCGTACACATCGTGCGTCACGGGTTGGCACCCGCGATCACATGTGTGTACGAACCTTAAGGCTGGGTAAACACCAGTAACAAACCAATAGTGCCACGGATTAGTCGGCTGGAAATATTTGATGGTATTGGGCAGCCAGCCGTGACCGAGTTCGGTCAGTTAGTAAATCATGGCCAATCATGCAGTTCCCTATGGGACCACATGATCAGTCACTGTTACTGTGACCAACAGTCATCTGTCCTGGCAGGGCTCTCACACAAAGCAGATGCTCAGTTGGGACACATGTATTATATGTATCCAGACAAAATGGTATTAACCTGCAGATCTAAACACAGATCCAGGCAATCCTGCCACAATGTGCAATTCAATCTGAACAGCTGAATGGACAATCCTGAGAACCCATACAGGATCCAGAAATACCATGCTGAGACTCATACTTATTGGTAATTACCACAACAAGTTCCAGATTTACAGTCACTATGGGGTTAGAAAACACAGGATAAAGGTTTGGATAAAGGAGCTAAAAGCTCCCCACAGGGTATAAAATGAAGTAGAGCCTTCTTATAACTGAAGGTACCTGACAGCCTCATGTTTAAAGGGCAAGTCCAGCCCTAAAATGAAAACTTACATACAGGTAAATCACCCCCCAAAACCCTAAATGGTAATAGTTTGAAATCTGAAATATATAAGTCTAACCTGAAATCCCCTGTCTGGATCTTTTGAGCATGCCCAGGCTCAGTACAAGCTCAGTACAGGTTTCTAAATTGCTCAGTTTCCATAAGGCATACAGAAGCATAACAGGCATACAGTAATGAATTCATAGGACAAAGTATGATATATCAATATATTTTAAATAGGCCGTTCTTTCTAAAAGATGTTCTTATGAGGGTGGAGTTGTCCTTTAATCTATTAATATTGGGGTAAAACTGCCCATTTCTCTGAATGCTGGGTAGTTTCAGAGACTGCAAAGTAATTTAATCATAAACAGAACCTTCCTGTCTAGCAAACAGAAACTGGATTGTCTCATTACTTTCTATTGAGAGGGGAGGGGAGTAAATATGAGAGTCTGAATAATTTTCTCATTGGCTAAGACTGTCACATGTTTTACAAACAGCACATAACAGGGTGTAATACAGGAATTTCCTGTATACACTTCCTGTCTTGTCATGGACAGTGCCTAAGAGATTTTTTGAAGATCAGAACCTCTCATTGGATGTTCGTAAAATTCTACTTCCTTTTAGTGTCTACATGGAGACCCTGTAGTAATCCTGGAGGTGTGTCTTAACCTATAATTTTGAGTTTTCCATTCCAGTGTGTCCAGTACAGTAAGTTTAGTTTATTAATTGTAATATAATTGTTTTGTAATTCATGTAGTAGTAGTACTAACTTGTATGGTGTTATTTCTTATGGTGGGATGTGTGTTAATTAAATCGGCTAAGTCCAGGCGACGATACATATGGGAGCCGGGGGTTTCCTATGGTAAATCTATGATACCGCCCACGAGTCTAAGGTGTAGTTGCTCCTTAAAGACGCAGCTGGTGCAATCTCGCGCTTAAAAATATGAGAGTGTGATTAGAACAGAATAAGTGGATATAGTGATATCGTATAGCAGGGCCAAACACGATAGTAGACATATATATATACAACAATATATTATAAGATATATTATATATATAATATATATATATATATATATCATACAATACACCACACACACCATATGCATATATATAACACACACACACACACACACACACAGTCCTCTGCCCCGGAGCTACTATGAAAAGTCCATACAGCATACCAGAATATGTAGAGCACACAGGGGTCTTTTCATAAACAATCCATTTATTGATGCAGTGATCTACGTCATCAGGATGTGATGAATTCGTGACATGCAGGTATTTAAAAACAACAGTATGATCCCGCCCTCAATCAAAACAATACCACCCCTTGCCCGCTCAGTGTTAAACACCAGAAAGGTATATTATATATTATCCATCTATGATTCAAATATATCTGTGGCTACATAAACCCATTTATATAAAAAGATGTATAAAAACCCTAATAAAATACAAATATCTGTGTACTATATATCCCATATTAAATAAATCACCTATTACGTGATAATGATAAAAACATATAAATTAAAACAAATTATCAAAATTACCTACTCAAATCCAAGAAGTGCTCAGCTCAGTCAATATAGCTACTGTATAATTTCTATTGGATAGAACTAATATAGCAAGTTATTTAGTATCCAGTCTTGTAGCAAACAGAGCATAAAAGAGCACCATTTTTACATGGATACAGAATTAACAGTAGATTGAACTAGACATCTACTTGTGGAGGCTAAAACAACATGGACAAATACGCTGAAATGTAACTATTAGGATATATCAAACAGCAATCCCATATCATTAACCTAAAACTAGCAAGCCTATATTTACCTCTAGACTCCCCTGTTTAAAAAGATAAAGTACATCATACCAAAAAGTTATTTTACAAAAAACAGGATAATGTCATTTGTTCATTCAGTCCTCTAGGGGTACCGTATATACTCGAGTATAAGTCGAATTTTTCAGGCTTTAAAATTAGCCTGAAAACCTAACCTCGACTTATACTCGAGTCAAGTCCTAATTTAGATCCAAATTCTGCAATTACAGATAGTAACCAGTAGGTGGCGCTGTGTTAACCTGCATAGAGAGCTACAGGAGCTGATCTGCCTTTACACTTCCTGCTTCCTGTATTCTGGCTGCTGGACTCACTCAGCACTGTCACTGGATGCTGTATATCTGATAGGTCTCCTCAGTTTGGGGCAAAAAACAGCTGCTTGTTCAGTGCAAAGGACAGCTTGAAACTACAACTCTCAGGTGACATTTTTAACTATTGGGGTCACAGAATCCTTTACTATATGGGGGTTAGAGTTCCCTTTACTATATGGGGGTCAGAGGGCCCTTTACTATATGGGGTTCAGGAGAATTGTAAATGATGGTAAGCTTAATTAATAGTTTACTGAACCTTGCCACGCCACATGTTTAGAAACTGAAACTCCCAGCAACAAAGCATGCTGGGAGTTGTAGTTTCCAAACATCTGGAATGCCAAAGAATTGGAGGTTACTGGTACTGGATTTGGCTATTACTGTATGGGATTCATGTCTGGGACTTCTGCTGTCCATTTAAAGGGCAACTAAAGCGTAAAAATAACACAGAATCAGAAGGCAGTAGTGGTGATAATTTCTACCCTCGACTTATACTCGAGTCAATTAGTTTTTGCTAATTTTTCAGGTAAAAATAGGTACCTCGACTTATACTCGGATCGACTTATACTCGAGTATATACGGTAAGTGTCCCCAATTCCTTAATCCAGAATACCTCGCGTTGAAGAAGTATCCTGCTTCTGTCCTGGGGTTTTTGAATACATAACACTTGGTCAATGTCCATCCACTTAAGGACTGCTAGGGAGTGTCCTTTTTCTTTAAAATGCCGGGGTACCGATTGTTCCCCATATGTATTAAAAGGACAAGAACTTTTGGATTCATTTTTATTAGATAAAGCTGCCCTGATTGCTGATCTATGGTTGGCCATTCTATCTCTCTGTGTAGTGGTGGTCTTTCCTATATAGTATACCCCACATGGGCAGGTAATAAAGTATATCTCATCCGTACTTAGACAGGATAGTTTCCTTTTGATTTTATATCTATGTCCAGTGGACAGGTTGGGGAAATCATTTCCGGTTATCATATAGCTACAAGCTTGACATCCGGTGCACTTGTAGCATCCTTATTTTTTATAAGTTAACCATGTAGTGGGAGGACATATTTTGGGGGGAGCCAAATCTGTTTTTAGCAATAGGCTCTTTAAATTACGACCCCTCTTGTACGCAAATCTAGGTTTAGAATTGCTAAATGGGAGGGACGTATCGGTAGAGATTATATCCCAATATTGATTCACACTATCCTTGATGTTGGGGCTATTTGCAGAGTACTGCATTACATATGGGATAAACGTGTTTACATTTGCTCTGATGTCTATGTTTCCCATGCCACCACCATGATGACGCATCAGGGCCCTCTCCTTTTCTTGATTTACTATTTTTTTATTATACTCCCCTATTTATGAACTTTTGTGCCATATTATCCAGTTGTTCTAGGGCCATCTCATGAACAGAATTATTTCTCAATACCCGATTGAACTGGGAGAAGATAACCCCCTTTTTTTGATGTACCGGTTGATGGCTTTGGGAATGGAGCAAAGTGTTTTTGTCAGTCGGCTTAGAATACAGGCATGTCTGTAATGTTTGTCCAATTTTCATGATCCTTAGATCCAAATATTCTATCTCCGATTCATGGACTGTTGCAGTGAATTTAATAGTAGTGTCCAAGTTGTTTAGAGCCTGTATGGAGCCCTGACATTCTTCCTTGGTACCATCCCACAAAATAAACAGGTCATCAATGAACCGTTGGTAAA
The DNA here is from genome assembly GCA_019447015.1 of Hymenochirus boettgeri. Classification (NCBI taxonomy): domain Eukaryota; kingdom Metazoa; phylum Chordata; class Amphibia; order Anura; family Pipidae; genus Hymenochirus; species Hymenochirus boettgeri. The sequence continues at coordinate 172,059,181 of CM033472.1, forward strand.
TTAACAATTTGTTCGCATATGTAGGGAAAATATACTTCTCCTCAAAAGCATTCATAAACAAATTCACAAAAGATGGAACTACAGAAGAGCCCATTGCAGTTCCAGCTGTTTGATTATAAAAGCTCTTATCAAAACGGAAATAAAAGTTCCATTAGGAATTCAACTGGAGGTTTATTGTGCCCTTCTTTAAGGAGAGCTTGCCTACATATTTCCACTCCTTCCATGTGGGGTATAATAGTGTACAAGCTCTGTACATCCATAGTCATAAGGGTAGTATTATCCATAGGGCCCTCATATGCCCTCAAAATGTCCAAAAGTTGTTGGCTATCGCGCAGATATGATCGCATTTTTTTGACTGACTACAAAGCTTGATATTGGTTTCAAAATCGAGCTATACAGGGACACAATTGGTCTTCCAGGGGGTTCCTGCATAGATTTATGGATTTTAGGAACAGTATAAATTAGTGGTACCCTGGGTACATCTGTTATTAGGTATTTTTTCTCATGCTCACTAATCCACCCACAACTAGAGACCATTTCAAAAGTATGATCAAGTTTTCTTTTCAGGGACCACATTGGATCCTCCTGGAGTTTTCTGTATGTTTGCAAGTCACCTAATTGGGTTAGAAGTTCAGATTTATAGTACTGTCGATCCAACAGAACTATTCCTCCACCCTTGTCAGCCGGTCTTATTATGAGATTATAATCATCTTATAAAGATCTAATCGTGGCCTTTTCAGACATATTCCAGTGATGATCTCCTGCTTTTAACTTAGAATACCTTGATGGCAGGAGCCGTATTAGGGGGCTCATATTTACTTGGTGTTCTAAATGGCGATAATATTAAGGATTCAGTACGGAATTGATCTTTTAATTTAAGTCTTCTTTGAAATTTATAAAAGTCGATATCATCCTCTAGTTGGTTGTATTTTGGGGTGGGTACAAATGAAAGACCCTTATTCAATACCCTACATTCCTCATCAGTAAGGACATGATTACTGAGATTATATACCAAATTGGATGTCAAAGACAACGTTGTCATGGTGGTTTGCCCACCACCTTTATGCCCCCCTCTCCTTGTGGCCCTCTTGGTTGGTCGCGTCTGTTTCCAGACCTTGTACTGACCCCTAAAAAAGGCTCATTTTGTGGTACTTTCTCTGTTGGACAAGTACCACAAGTGGTGTGTAATATATATATATATATATATATATATATATATATATATATACACATACAAATACACATATACATACAGCATACAGATTTAAGAGCACTAACTCTCTATACGGTCCAAATGGATATGAATATGGAAAAGCTTGGAAGCACTCCTGGGACTTCATAACAAACAAAAATGTTTTATTGCACAAACATCTACGTTTTGCCACCGCCCACCGCGGCTGTCATCAGTATACAGTGCTCTATCAATCCACTCTATATATACACCTTCTACTAACACCCCCTCCGCCCCATTCACCTGTGTCAATCATAGTCCTTACTTCTAGTATCTTCCACTCATATATACATACATATATAATTATACACACATAAAGACCATTAAACCAGGGCCGAAACGTTGCTATTTTTCTTGCACCTTGCACTTGTTTCAAAGTTAATAAAACTTGTTCACAAACCTGTGGAGCGTGGTCTCTATCGACAATTTTTGCTGTGTAATTGGAATCCTAAACCGGCCTCCAGCAAACTAAACAGGAGGAACACTGTGTGCACACTACTGCCATTTTTGTATATAATATATAATATATATATATAATATATATATTATATACCCTGATACGGCCCATTGATTCGGGCTGAAACGCGTAGGTAGCTTTGGCCTACTTATTTTTATTCAATAAATTCTTGATTAGACCGTGGAGTGCGCCTGCTATACTTCCTGTTACTTGTCTCAATCCAGGCAGCACCCGGGCATTCTATCGGGTACGGAGTGCATCGGATCCCTACATTATATATATAATATATATATATAGATATTATCTATATATATATATATATAACAATATACTAGACATATTATATATATATATACATATATACATACTACATATATATATTTTTTTTTTTTTTTGACTTCCTCCACTTCAACTGTAAGGCAGGAAATGTGGGTATTGCTGAGCAGGTTGGACTAGATGGCCATATGTATTTATTCAACCCAATACCATATATAATTTTTCTCAGTTAAGGAATTACTCCCCTTTTCCCCGATCCACTGCAGCATAGTTACCCAGGGTGAGTACGTATTGGCTGCCTCGCGATCTGTCACTGAAGCAGAAGAGCGGGGAATGGAGCGATCGGCGAAGCAGATTGCGTTAAGTATTGGTAGGAGTTAGGGAAAGTACCCAGAGTGGAGACTTAGCGATTTTAGGTCCTCACCTGGGTAATATGCACTATGGAGGAAGAGGAGTGAGGTGAGTTGTAGTATAGTTTGTCCTTCAAGTCAGTTACTGCCAAAACCTATATCTATCTCCCAGCACTGTAACCATATGTAGAAAAGAACCGGTGAGCTGGACCAGCAGTTGTCGGAGATTGTTGGATGCAAGTATAAATGTGCATGGATAAGCAAATAAGTGCATGGATGTGATCAACTGTAACAAGGGTGAATCATGATGGCATAGCATCATAAACTCTTAAGATCTTCCTGGTCAAACCTGGTTCAAGAAAAAAAGTGGTTTTGACCTCTATAAGTCAGTTTCATTTGAGCGATTTTAGCTTGAGCGATTTTCTTCAAAAGGGATTTTCTGTTTTAAAGGGTTTGTCTGTATTTAAGGGGTGTGCATTAAGAAACAAAAGCGTTTATAAAACTGTGGTTTGCAGCCTAGTAAATGTACTACCTAACCTATTTTTCTAGGAGTGTGACTGTGTAAGTAATTATCACTGGTGGTTTTTTTTTTTTATACTACTTACTACCTTGTATAGGTAGTAGGAATTGTTTAGTAACTCAAAGCACTGGGTTACTAAATAAATACTTATGTTTAAACTGCACTGTTACCTGTAGGGTGGGGGCTGGTAAGAGAAAAGAAAGCCACTTTTTTTTCTTTTCCCTCTGATTGAATGGGGTGTAGCCTAATTGGTTTAATTGGCTAAGGGCTGTTGGAGTCTTTGGTTTGAACCTCATATAGCCAGTTTATTTGAGCGATTTAGCTGAGCTATTTTCTTTCAAAGGGATTTTCTGTTTTAAAGGGGTTTTGTCTCCTAGCTTACATTTTAAGAATAATTTAAAACTGTGGTCGGAGGTCTGGGACGTTCTGGTCCTGCAGATGGCCCCCCAAAAGAACATTAAACATGTGCTAAACATACCATGAAGTGACAACGCGCTTCGTGCTGGATCGGCTACAGGGTAAGCAGTATAACCAATGATATTGGTTCAAGTTTAATAAACTAACGTTAACCAATGTTTCAGAACGTCGGCGTTAAAGCCATTGTATAAAACAGACGTAAATGCTCAACACAGGAAACAGCTAAACAAGGACATCACAGCTTGCGAGCTCTTCTCCAAACACAATGGAACAAGACACAAACAATGTGCAAAACGTTTATTGTTAAAAATGTAATATCAATTACTCCATAGACCCAATGTTGTATTGTTTATCTTGCATTATTCCTACCTGTTCAATGTTAACAGAAAAAAACTTTATTAATAAAAAACAAATGAACAAAAAAAAAATAAAGGGGTTTCTCTGTATTTAAGGGGTGTGCGTTAAGAAACAAAAGCGTTTATAAACTGTGGTTTGCAGCCTTGTAAATACACAGGCACACTCCTAGAAATAAATAGTGTTGGGTTAGTATAAGTATTAATCACTGGTGGGTTTTTTTTTTTTACTACTTACTACTTAATAAGGTAGTAGGAATGTTTAAGGTAAACTCAAGCACTGTGTTTACTAAATAAATATTTGTGTTTAAACTGCCATGTTACCTGTAGGGTGGGGGCTGGTAAGAGACAAAAGAAAGCCATTTTTTTCCCTTTTCCCTCTGATTGGATGGGGGTGTAACTAATTGGTTTAAATGGCTAAGGGCGTTGGCTCTTTGGTTTTTGTACCTCATAAGTCAGTTCATTTGAGCGATTTACTCAGTGATTTCTTCAAAGGGATTTCTGTTTAAAGGGTTTTTCTGTATTTAGGGGTGTCGTTAAGAAACAAAAGCGTTTAGAAACAGAAGGGTTTAAGAACAACACTGCTGTTTCTCTTCAGTGTGTATAGCTGATTCTCTTGTGTGTATTGCTGTTGCTCTGTATTGCTGTTTAGTATGAACAAGTTTTGTTGGGCCACACGGTGTGCATCCTGCGCCATTATGGAATCTTGAGCACCGCCCCCCAAGGGACCTATGTATGTGTCAGATGTGAGGTGGGTTGCCCATTTGGAATCTTAGGTCCAGAATCTAAAGGGGAACCTTGCAGCATTGCAGGGCTTGGCAAACCTGGGGAAATGAAGGTACTGGCAGAGGCCAGTAAACTGGAGGGTGGAATTGGGCAGATAAGGTGGTAAAGGAAGATAGATTTGTAAGGGTACACCAGGGAAGTAGGGGACGAAGGATAGGGGCATTCTTTCCAGCTGGTTGATCCCAACATAATTCCATTTTCGGCGAAGATGTGGAGGACGATGGCTCGGAAGCAGCATTATGGTTGGGGCTTTCCCTGAGCATCCAGGGACGCCCATGTCCAATACAAGTGAGGGAGAACTGGGGGCTAGGAAGGATAGGCAGGTGGCAGTGGTAGGGACTCCATTATTAGAAGGTAGATAGAGTAATCTGTCGCCAAACCCTGCATGTGTGGCTAAGAGGGGGGTGTAAGGAGATGGGGTTTGGGTTTTTTGAGACCGTGCTGACTTTTCTGTTGGCTACGGCTCTTTAGTAGAGAACGGATTGCACCTCAATGGTGATGGTGCAGCTGTTTTGGGGAGGAGATGGCTAGGGGGTTGGAGGAAGATTTTTAACTAGATATGGGTGGGAGGGTACTAAGAAGTAGGAATCATGAATGGCTAATACACAACGAGGACGGAGAAGGGGGGAGTTATAGGATAAAGGCATGTACACCATGTATGAGTAAATCAATTGATAATCTAAAATGTATGTTTACAAATGCAAGAAGTCTGGCTGGAAAAACCGGGGAAACTAGAACTAATAGCTTTAAAGAGAAGGTATGATGGATTGGTAGTAGCAGAATCATGGCTAAATGATTCACATTGAACTGGACAGTAATTTGAAGATTACTCCTTATTTAGACATGACAGAGTTAATAAGAAAGGAGAGGAGTATGTATGTTAAACAGGAATTGAGCCAAATCTAAAAGTATGGAATAGAGAGGGACATAACCAATATGGCAGAAACAATATGGGTGGAACTGTGTACAGGAAGCAAGAAGGTAGGTAAATATTTGTTGGAGTATGTTATAAACCGCAAAATGCCAGGGAGGATGGGGAAATGAATCTCCATATGCAGTTGGCGAGGGCTGCTAGTATTGGGGCATGTTTTGGTTATGGGGGATTTTAACTACCCTGACTAGATTGGAGTAAGGGAACTGCCAGCACCTCAAAAGTAAACGTTCTTAAATTTCCTATATGAGCATTTTCTTTCACAGATGGTAGAAGTTCTACTAGACAGAATGTTTAGTTGGATCTAGTGATATCTAATAACCCTGAGCTCATTTTGTAGGATAAAAGGTAAGGGAAGCTTAGGGAAATAGTGATCATGATATAGTGTCATTTAATCCAGTTGCACTGGGTTAACAAACAACTTTTAACTTTAGGAAAGCTAATTTTATGCTGTTAAAGGAATCACTCCTCGCTAAGTAGCTGGGGGGAATTGTTCTAGTTAAAGAACAGAGCAGATGTGGACCACTTAAAGGGATAAAGTATACATTTCTAAATCTGTACTTTAGGGAACAAGTGTAAAAAAATTAGGTCCACTCCTGCAGGCTTAATCTCAGGTAAAAGTATAAAAGCTGTAATAAAGAATGCAAGAAGCAAGTAACTAGCTAAAATAGAAATGAAATACGGATTGCCGAACAAAGCAGTCCAACCCCAAAATGTTTTTTAAAAAGGCTATGTCCACCCCAAAATAAAAATTAATATCATGCTCCCCATGTCCCCAGCCACCGCCTTCTTTAGTTTTTTTAAAAGCCCCCCAAACCTTACTTACCTCCCTCCGATCCCTCCGCACTGCCGGCCCTCTGACTTGCGAGAATGCAGCAGAGGGGCGGACCGGCAGTCGCATCTGTGATTGGCTGAGCGGTCAGCCAATCACGGACGCGGCTGCCGGTCAGTCAGTGCAGCGGAGGAACGCGGAGTAAGTAAGAGTTTGGTGAGCTTTTTAAATAAAAAAAACATCGGGTTGGGCTGGGGACATGGGGGAGCACAATTATTAAGGGATTTTCGCTAGGGGAGGGATGTAGAACGAGGAGGGGAGGGAGAGGAGGGGAGGGAGGGGGGAGAAGGCTTCAAGCACGATGGCAGGAATCTCCGGGAGGGCCAGGTAGCAGGCAGTGTCCTATATGGACCGCTAGCCTACCTCTGGTGTTCATTTTTGGGACTTGTGGGGGGCTACAGGAGAACCCTATGGATCTGGATGTGAGGTAAGGATTAAACTACACTACATGGTGGGGCCAGTAGTTGGGGGATTATAGTTTTGTGGGGTGACATGCCCTTTAAGTATATAATTGGTAAAAAGGATGACTGAGAATGTGGAACCATAATTTGGTCTGAGATGGTTTTAGAGGATGCCGAAAAGGCTAATCTGCTAAACTGTTTTTTACATCGGTTTTTAACTGTTGAGAATCCTAGTCCTTACGCAGGATTGTAATAATATGCAGGGTAAATGAAGATGTATTCACATTGGCTAACAGAGGATATGGTACAGAAACAATTAGACAAATTTAATATCATAAAGCCCCAGGACCAGATAGATTGCATCCGTCGGATTTTAAAAGGCTTAGTTCAGTTCTATCGAGACCACTGTTTTTCCTCATCTTTTCAGATTCACTTTGGTCTGGGAATGGGGCGCTGGATTGGAAAAAGCCAATGTAATACCACATCAAAAAAAGTAGTCGTTCAGCCTGGTAACTATAGACCTGTAAGCCTAACATCAGTGGTAGGGAAGGTGCTGGAAACTTTGTTACGATCATATCATTGACTTTGTCTACTGAGCTGATCTTATTAGTAGTAGTCAGCAAGGATTTTACTAGAGAATAGATCATGCCCGACAAATTTAATTGATTTTTATGAAAAGCTAGTAAAAGTTATATTCAGGCACAGCGGTGTGCCTAATCTAAATGCTTTGATACTGTGCCACATGAGGGGACTAATGTATAAACTAAGGACTGTTGGCCTTGAGAATACATTTTCATGGATAGATTAACTGGTAATTGAATCGCAACTGGTGGTTAATGGAGTCTACATCTATGTGGGGCTAAAGTTCTAAGCTGAGTGCCTCAGGGTTTGTACTGGGGCCGCTTCTGTTTAATCTGTTTATTAATGACTTAGAGGGGGCATTGAGAGCAGGTCTCAGTGTTTTACTGATGACACTAAACTATGCAGACTTATAAACTTTAAATGATGTAAAAAAAATCACATCTATTAAAAGCAGCAACCATACAGCTTTATAGGCTCCAGATAAGTAGTGTATGTAAAATTACTACCCAACGGATTCAAGAGAGTGGTTACCTGTATTACGTCCCCCTCATTCTTCGTTTTTTATGAGGAGGATCAGGTACCAGAGACCAAGCTAGCGTTGCTAAGAAATCAATTAAAAATACACACACATAGTTGGACCCTGACGCGTTTCGTCCCACTCTTGGGTAGTCATGTCCTATTTTAACCCTGTGTTTGCATGTAACTTAAGCCAGGTGGAGAGGTTTCTCCCACCTGTTGCATAACAGGGCATGTTTAGTAATTTACTAGTTAATTACCTCTCCCTTCTTGATCTGCTGTTTTTTGCAGATTTTTCAGTGCACTTATCATGACAAGAATTTTTAATTGTCATTTTGATTTTTAATGCATACTCAATAAGGATTTCTAAGTTTTAATTTTATATGGTCTCTTTTACTGTGTGATAACTCAAGAGGGGGATACATCTCGGTCTCTTCGTTTTTGTCAATATTATTCTTTTATCCCCAGTTTCTACTTTGCACACTAGCTGAATATAAAGAACATCACATATGGGACTCTGTAGCCATTGACCAGTTTGGGGTGCTCACTCTTTGCACTGATATTCTCCTTCAAATGCTGTACTCTCAGGTGTAAAGCCTTTTAGGTTCTCATCCTGTTTAAAGCAGGTTTTAAACATTTAATTCCTTCTAATCCTCTGGTATTACCACCACTGTTCAGGAACATCAAATATGTATTTGCTTGTCTTTGACTTGCTTCTTGACAATTACCTACTTCTGCTATACAACTATTTCCTTTTTTCTCATCTGCATTCAATTACTTAACATTATACACAAGTGTTTTACGCCTGAAACCATTTTCTAACCTTCCTCTGGATCGTCCTCTTCCTGCGGGCTCAACAGCCCACTGTGCAACTTAGTGGGCTAGCAGGAGCCTCCTCAATTTCGACTGACGCTGCAAGCTCACCACCTCATATATCGATTCTTCCCAGCTCCTTTGCTTCCAGACTTGAAAATAAAAGAGAACAATTAAGCACATGGTATATAATTTAATGGTTTAAAATATACGTGCATGTGCATCACACTGCAGGGGAGCTGTCAGAGGAACAGCAGAGGAGCGCAATCGTGGGTAAGTTCTCTGTATTCTCCCATGGCGTTTATTGAAGAACAGGACTTTACCTTCCCTTCTTTAATTAACTGAAAAACGTAAGTCATATTTTAGAATGGATATACCCTTTAATCTTGGTAAATACAAAATACAATACTTGCCTGTTAAGAAAGGTATGTCAGTAAGTTTAGGATATTGGCTTCTGAGGAAAGTATGGGATTTTAACATGAAAACAGCTATTAATTTTTTAATTTTTTGCATTTGTGAGCAGCCTAGGAATTTAGGGATGAGAAATGAAAATTGTTGGACCAATTGTCTAACATGAGTAAATAAGTCCTTGCCCTAGGACACTATGCGATTGTCATTTGAAATCATTATTAAAGAATAATTTCAAACAACACCAAAAATGGAGATTATGGTCAACTGGCAGTAGACCCCAGCGCAATGGTGAAGATTAAATGCAATCATTGCCTGACTTGTTTAGATTTCTATAAACAATGTTGGGGATGCGCTGCACACACTGCTAGATGTTGCCCGAAACAATGGTTTGCGCTTGTGTTGACTGGCAATAATATAATATTGTACATAGACAGATTCCTCACATAATAAGAGAGCCATTATGTTGTTTGCTGCTATATCTGAAGAGTGGACTTAGGTTAATTAAGCAAACCAAAGCAATAAGCACATACTTCACATGAACATCTAAAATACATTTTCGGCATTGCATCAAAAATAAATATTTATAAACTTGAAAATTGTCTAGCTCATACATACCGGTTTAAGTTTTAAAATATAAGGTCTCGTAAAAGTTTCCTGTCTAAAGTACCAGAAGCGTTCATTGGTGGGATATACACGCACAACTGTTTCTAGTAAAAAACGAACAGGCTCTCACCACCTTCAGTGACCCCATATCAACAGCAACTGTCCATGTACCACACGCTTATCAAAGATAAGTCAAAGAACAAAAGGCAGGGTGTAACTTCTAAAGGAGAGAGCAGAGGGCTTAATTAAAGGTAATAGCAGCAATGGTACTCTTTGAAGTGACATTAAGTCATTCTTGTGAGTGGACATCCCCTTTCAGTTCATAGAGATAAGAAAAAAATTTTAGCAGACAATCCCAAATCGTACAATCAAGATTGGCCTGTCTATCATGGCCCACTTTATCATACACAGGATTGTTAAAACAGAGTTTTTTAAATTAAATAATTTTTTTTTTTTTAATTGCTTTACATTTTTGCTTAGATTTGATTTCAAAATTGATAGGTCAGTCTGAATATTTAAGTCTGATAGGTCTTTTAGAAATTTTAATCAATTGTGGATTAGCATCATATTTAAAAATCAATGATCATTTCCATTTGGTGGTTCTGTGTTCAAATATTTAACAAAATCAATTGACTGTTAAATGTTGGCATCTTCTTGCATAAAAATAAATGTCTGTTTAGTCAAATGGTCTAAAGAGTCCTTTTTATTATTGGGGTGGCTTGAAAAACCAATTACTGTTCTTTATTTCTTCTTGTTGTTCTTTTCTTCTTCCTTTATTTCCCCGCTTTTTGGACCGTATCTCCTCCCACAGGTTTTGAGCTAGAGACATGAAATTCGGTACAGACGTGAGGGGCATATAGGAAAGTGTGCTATCTTCTCGCTAAGGAATCCGCGGAAGCATTACGGCGTTATCAGCGAATTTCCGCCATTTTTTTCCCATAGGCTATAAGGGTACAATCCTCAAATTGTGGATATTTCAAAACAGTTTTTTTCATGGTCATAAATACAATTGTGATACCCCCAACCCCCCACACAGACCCAGGTACACCCACCTACTGACCTACCTTTCCATTCCCATGGAAGCCATATTAAAGGGTAACTAAAGTCAAAAAAATAATTTAGATTTATCCTCATAAAAGATAGTTTTATGGTTATAACACAAAGACATACCCCCTCAACCAGACCCAGGTACACACACCTACAATCTACTTATCCATTACTGTGGCAGCCATACTTACGGGTAAACTAAAGTAAAAAAAAATAATTGTATTAATTCTCAATAAAAGTAGTTTATGGTTGTAAACCCCAAAAAAAAACATACCCCCCACCCAGACCCAGGTCACACACACCTATGATCACTTATCCATTACGGTGGCAGCCATATTTAAAGGGTACTAAAGTTAAAAAAAAATTACATTTATCCTCAATAAATATAGTTTTATGTTGTAAACACAAAAAGACTACCCCCTCACCAGACCCCAGGTACAACAAACCTACTGATTACTTACCATTACTGTGGCGCCATACTTAAAGGGTAACTAAAGTCAAAAAAAATTAATTTTGATTAATAAAAAAATGTTTGTTTTTTTTAACCCCCTGTGGCACAGTTTACATACACCTAGTACCTACCCCTCCATTACTGTTGCGCCATACCTAAAGGGTAACAAAGTCTAAAAAACTAATTTTGACCAATCATCAAAAAGTTTGTTTTTTTACCTACCCCCAACCCACACAGTCACACACCTCCTGACTACGTATCCATACTGTGGCAGCCATACTTAAAGGGTAACTAAGTCAAAAAACTAATTTTGACCATCATCAAAAAGTTCTTATCATTGAAATGGTGCTAATTTTGCCCTAACCAAGCAGATGTTAGCTTTCTGATTGATTGGATCAAAATTAGGCACCACTTTGGGGCTGGGTACACACAAATTTTTTTGTCCCAACAAGCGTTCACTACAAACTCATCATTCCCATTGTTTGAGTTTTCAAATCTGCAGCAAACACCATATTCCCTTCCAAAATGCAGCTTCAAGCCAAATTCAAAGTTATACTTAAACTTTCCCTTTCTAGTTTTTAAATGAATCTCATTTTTGAACCAAATCAATGTCATAAGATTTACCTTACTAAAATCTGTGAATGCTATGTTATGCGGTTTCATAATTAACATACCAAAACAAGCCCACGGCATAACATCCAATGGGGACAGAAAGGAAGCGGCAGCCGGTCTCAGTAAAAACATCATAAATCTCTTTATTTCGGAATCTTTTAAAATCATCAACCATCACAGTTAAAGTTTGCAAACAAACGGACTAACGGACAAGTGTCCGTTGTTTGCAACTTTAACTGTGATGGTTTGATGATTTTAAAAGATTCCAAAAAAAATTTATGATGTTTTACTGAAGACCGGCTGCCGCTTCCTTTCTGTCCCATTGGATGTTTGCCGTGGGGCTCTGTTTGTGTATGTTTGCAGCCTGACGAGAGGGAGACGTACATTTGATGGAAGTGTTTTTGGAGCGCCGGCGTTACTGTTGTGAAACTGTTTCCCACTACTACAGATGCTGTAACTCATTGGTTCATAATTAAAGGGTATTTCCATTGATGAAAAAACCTTTGTGTTCGTTTGAAAGTCACCACCGCCTAATGCTCCTCCTCCTTTTTTTCACAAAAATCCTTTAGTGTCTTTTCAGCAGCCTGGGAATCTGTGCTAGTACCCATGGGGTGTGTGTCTCCTCCTGTGCTGGAAGTGCTGTCACTCATGTGCATCATCATGTTAGCAGAAACACCACCCTTGACCCAGGGATGCCTCCAGTAAACAAGAGGAAATGTCGAAATCGTCTTTCCGCACTACTGAAAGGCAGGGGTATCTTGTCATTTTTTTTGTGTTGTGCCTTACCTGGGTGTGTGTGTGACACAAGGGGTGAGGGGTGTTGGGTGTGCACAAGATGAATTTAGATGCTGGGAATCTGACACATCTGATTTGGGAGCGGGGGAGAAGAGAAACAAAAGCTTTTCCAGGGAAACCTGCCACAATGTTTCCAGTTCAACCTAAACCGCACCCACTTTTTTAAACTGAGATTCAGGGGTCATCTTTCAGTGATTAAACATCGTGCAGTATAGTTCAGGATCTGTCTGCCTCTCCCTTATGCCTATAGCTGTTAGCGTAGGACTAGAGAGGCTACTTCGGTCCCTTCAGCCAGTAGGCCTCAGAACCTTTCCAACTTGCCTTCCCTTTCTGCTCTCCCAGCAACATCCAGGGGAGGCCCAAATGGATAAGCCTTAAGTCCTAAAAGGGACCCAGGCAATACCTCCAACTACATGAACAAACCACACACATACCCTCCTAACCTATCCACCCCTCGCCAGCTAAATCTAGTGGGTCTATGTGGAATAAAACTGCATGTTGAGAACAGACCCAGCAATCCTGCCACAATGTGCAATTCAAGCTAAACAGCCACCATTGGCAACCAAAGTAAACTAACCGTATACAGATTTACTGCTAGGTTCATACTTATAAGCATTACAACAGCAAGTTCCAGATTTACAGTCACTATGGGTTAGGAACATGGAGCACAGTTACTGATAGCTTTATAGGGTTAAGGGAGAGTGTGGTTAAAGAGCTAAAACTCTCCACAAAGTATAAAATGAAATAGAGCCTTCTTACAACAGAAGGTACTTCACAGCCTCATGTTATTATAATACCATTGCCCTAATCTCAACATATAAACACATATTTCTCACTCCCAGAGAGTGGGGACATGCAAAGTATTCCATTTATAGCCTGTAGCTAAGGGCTTTCCGATGCAATACAGCCTTGGTAATTGGCAGGGTGTTTGAACATGTGACCTTCAAATGTTTGAAAACTAAACTCCCAGAATTCTCTGTTAGCAGTAAGTTTATTCTTTATATCCATTGGTTTAATGCATATATACAGATCATACAGCCTTATGATATAGGGCATAGTGTAACTTTTCCCCGTTTAAAGCTACAACTCCCAGCATTCTTTGGCTGCACAGAATGCTGGAAAATATAGTTTTCATACATCCTGAAATCGTAATTTTTGCTGACTACAGACATTAAAACCCAAGGTCATGTCTTTAGCAAGTCCTACCCAAGGACTCAAACATGGTTGATCCATCTGCTGCCCTCCATCCATCTTACCTATGTAACCATTGGACTAGATGAGAATTATATAGGTCTCTTTAGGCAGCAGATTCATGAACTTTAGCTACATTTTCCTCCCTCCCTTGCCTATATTCCACCTGCCTGCCAGCAAAAATCTGAGGGGTGGTGATCACATTTTTTTGGTGCATTCCCCCTTTTTTTATCATTCCCAAAGATATTATCAGATCATCTATGGAATGGGAATAAACGAACTTGGAATTGGCCCCATTGTTCCAATTCAAATCTGATCGGAAAAATCACTTCTGGAAAATTATTTCCGGGATAGATTTTTCCCGATCAGATTGAATCTGAAAGTGATTTTTCCATTCATTGCACAAGATCAATTAATTTGGTGATCAGAAGTGATCAACAATTGATCTCTGTCCCATTTTCTTTCTAAGTCTTTGCAGTAGCCCTTCAAAAAAAGTATAGTAAAGCTGTCACACTGACAGCTTTGACTATACCAGTTACTGCACTGTGATCTGAATGGAGATCGCAGTGCAGTACCTCCACTAGACCACAGCTTGTTACACCTCTAGGGAAACCCCGTGAAGGAGGAAGCTCTGTGATGTCACCGGGGTCTTCCTTTCCGCTCAAAGAAGCTCCACTGGCCGGCTTCCTGCTATACGGTCACGGCAAAAACAGTGAGTTATCTCCCGATCCCCTTCTCGGATTTGGACGAAACCGAGGGGGAATTGAAGGGGCTAGGGGGGCGAGTTAATGCTGCCCCCCGATCGCCCCTCCGTGGGCAATTTTCTTAAATTAAAGGGGACACCACAGATTTATATTCACGATCTGTGGCAGTTTGATCCTTTCCTGCACAGATTGTGAATATACGATGCTGTGGCAGTGAAAGGGTTAAAGGGATCTAATTTCCAAAAATCAAATGTATCAAAAATGATACCTTTAGATAGTGTAAAGTGTAAAGGTCCACTACTCCAACACATTTTTCAGATTTAAAATCTGAGCTATATCTCAGAAATCTTCATTACGTACACAGGGACAAGAAAGTTACGTGTCACCACCCCAACCAGGTTGCTAATTGAGTCCCTCCAGTGACCTCTTACTAGGATCTCCCAAAACATGTCAAAACATTAATTAACCCCAAATATAATGAGCTATGAGCTGTTCAATCATATTGGTCTCCTATTTACTATCTATCATCTATCTGTCTGTCTATATTCTATATATATATATATATATATATATATATATATATATAATTAATATATATACACAGTATATATCGATCTGTCGGTCTATCTGTCTGTCTGTCTACCTATCTATCTACAGTAAGTGTCAGGAGGTCACTTACATGAGCCCCCCCAGCATGTCTGCTTGTTATGGGTGGGCCCCCCTCCCCCACCCACTATCTCCAGCATGTGTATTTTCCTGTTAGAAAAGAGGAGAAAGCACAGCCCCCCCCCTCACTATCAGCAGTGTTAAGAAGATATGTTAATGAGCTGTATAGTGTCATCTTGTGCAGCTCTGGGCAAACGTAGGAATGTACATGTCGGCTGGATTTTACAAGTGGGCAGTGACTAACAAAGCAGGCTAACAAAATCACTAACAAAGCAGGCACAGACACACATGTAAAAACATAGTTTACTACCCTAACATTGTATGTCACAGATTATACAAAGTTGTTTGCCTTAGTATAGTGACCCTTTAAGTATATCAAAGTAAAAAGGACTGAGAATGTGGATTCATTAAATAATGGGGTAAGATGGTTATAGAGGATGCAGAAAAGGCTAATGTGCTAGACTATTTTTACCCTCTGTTTTACTATATAATACATTATAGATTCCTTATCTAGGACTGTAATAATATGAAGGGTATAATTAGGAATATTCACTCTGGCTGACAGAGGATATGGTATGGTACAGAAAGCAATAAGACATAGTTTAAAGGGCATGTCCACCCCCAACACTAAATTTTACCAACACTACTTGCCCCACTCTACATAAAAAAAAAATCCTTACCTTACATCACTGCTCCTTGTGGTTCTCCTGTTATGCCTCTTCAAAAGTTCAGTAAACTGAGGAGTCAAAGCGTCAGTGACTATCCGGCGGTCCTTATTATCTAACCTCAGCAAGGTCTGAGGCATGCGCAGTGGAGTCCTCCTCCCCCCCCCCTTCCTCCCGATCCTTCAGGGCTGTCCGTCCCGTCCATCTATAAAAAGCTTTCCATATCTTGCAGGTATACCCTCCCACCCCAACTGCTATATCCTTACTTTGTAAAATTGCTTCCAATCTCTACTTACACCTCCTCGTTCCAGCGCCGTTCTGCATTGATGGCAGCCACGGCTGTGATTGGCTGCCTCTCAGGCACGAGGGTTGTAAGTAGAGATTGAAGTGATTTACAGTATGAATAGGAGCGTTGGGATGGGAGGTATGCCGCAATGTAAAAATTTCAAGAGGGTGAACATGCCCTTAATACCAATAAAGCCCCCAGACCGCAAATACATCCTCAGATCTTAAAGAGCTTATCCAGTTTTCGTCTAGACCATTCTTTCTTATCTTTTCAATTTACCTTTGTCTGGTTATTGCCAATGGATTGGGACAAAACAATGTATCACACAATTCAAAAAAGGTAGCTGTTCACAACCTGGTAACCTGGTAACTACAGAACTGTAAGCCTAAAATCAGTGGTAGGGAAGGTGCACGAAACTTTGTAGGATCATATCCTGACTTTGTCTCTAGAACTGATTCTTGTTAGTGTATCTGCATTATTTTTAATAAGAGTAGATTGTGTCAAATGTACTACTTGTTTTTTTTACGAAGAAGTGAGCAAGATTTAGATGCTAGTATGTATATATTTGGATTTTGCAAACATTTGAACTGGGCCACATGTATAAACTGGGACTGTTTGCCTAGAAAAATAATTTGTACATGGATACATTTAAAAAAATACATTGTCATGATAGAGAATTGGTTGTTGGGGTCACAAACAGGAGCATGTGTCAATGGACTACATCCATGTGGGTTGAAGTGGATTGCCCAGGGTTCTGTACTGGGCGCTCTCTGTACTGACAATAAACCAGGCGAGCTTTGAAACTGCAAGCACACCTAAATAGATTATCATAAGGGGCAGCAAAGTGGCAGATGAGATTCAATGTTTATAATGAAGTTGAGTTGCATTTGGGGTTTAACATCTTTGTACCCCCTACATACAGTTAAAGTAAGTGAATCTCTAATGGAAAAAGATGTTGAGCAGTTCTACAACTCAGCAGTGTAGCAAACAATGCCAGACTGCCAGGTCTAGAGCTACTGTAGCAAGGTATTGTCTTGAATAGAGGGGAAATATATTTAAGGGAGAAAATATTATTCTCCCTCTTTTCATGGCACTAGAAGGCCTCACTTAAAATATGTGGTGCATATCAAACTCAACATCTTGGAAATGGAGAGAATTCGAGAGAGGGCAACTAAAATAAGGGGAATGGAGGGGCAGATTAGATAAATTAGGGCTGTATATTGATAGAAACAACGTTTGCACAGGATCACTTGATGATCCTTTACCACAATATATTATGGGCCATATAATAAACTCTCTGTAGATGTTCACTATACCGGTAGGTCATATCAGAGAACATCTTTTAAGGTGCCATTACCACATCTGCTCAGTAATAGCTTAAAAAGTGGTCTGAATTACATTTCTAAAACTAAAATTATCAAGAATTGCCTGGTACTATACATATATGTAGTTCTGGTGTTGATTCAAGGATACTTTTCGGTTGCCATTTGGATCGGAAGAAATCCCCCCTCCCCCTTTTTATTTTTTTTTTGCCTCCTCTCGATCAACTGTAAGTTAGGGTTAAAGGTTAGACTAGATAGACGTATATTTTTTTTGTTTTTTGTAAATTCTTTTTTTGGAGATAAAGGAACAAGTTTTTTTAACATTTTTTGATTGAGAAGGAATAACATGGAATAAGATCGACTTATCCTTAGTAACGTATCCATTTATGTTGCGTGGTGAAAGTACAAGAGGGGGAAGACGGAAAAGGAAGATTATGAGAAGATAAAGGAGAGAAATGATCAGGAAAGTAAGCTTTTGGTTAGTACTTTGGTGGTCGTGTGTTCACTAAATCCCAAATTAGTAGCCAAGTTATTTATGTCATAAACATTTCAAACTATATAGTTTATACATTTTTATATATGTTGGGGTGGGGGTTGGGGTAGGTTAGGTTGGTAGATATGGGGGGGGGGTGGTAAACCTGTGAACCATGTTTTCTGGTTAGGATTGTCTTTTAGATTGTAGTTTAAGTTGTTAAAAGATCTTTGAATTGTTGAGTCCAGAGAAAGCAGCCAAGGTGTCCAAGTTTCTGGAAGCTCTTGTTTGCATCATGTTTGTGGATGTTAAGTCTTCATTCTCATATGTTTGTGTAGTTCGCGACCCTGTGAATTTGGGGGGCATTTATTGGTCTTCCAGAATCTGGGAGGACCATTCTGCCAGCTGTAAGAAAGTGCTGGGAGTTGACCTTATTATTCTTCTGTGCTGGAAGCAGAGGAAAGTAGGACACTTTGGGCATTAGGGGTAAGTGCTTGAGCTGTGCTCGAGTTGTATATCTTGAAGATAGAGTCCAAATGGTTGTATATTGGGCAGGTTAGCCAAATATGTTAGCATGGTTCCAGTTTGTTTGTTTACATCTCCAGCATGTATTTGGGGTATTGGGAAAAATCTTGTGGAGGGTTGAGGGACATCTGTATAATTTTTTTCTTGGGCTTTGCAGACCATGATAACTTATTTGTTGATTTGAAGCATTGTCCCATTGTTCTTCAGTGATGGGGTTGCTTTTTCCGTCTCCCATTTGGTGGTGAAAGATGGTACATTCCATGGATTGGTGAGTTCCGTCATGAGGTTATATATTTTTTGAGATATGGTATGTTTTGGGGCTGTAAGTTGTGAGACACGTTTTTCACCTTGCAGGGGGTTTTTTGGTCTTTGTTGAGGCGTAGTCCTAGGAGTGTTTTGTTATCATTCCAGTGAAGGTGCCTTGGGTAATGTTTGCTTTTTAACGAGAAGTGCAAGGGGATTATTGAGCCTTTGTCGAGGACCTGGTAATCTGGGGGATTTTTCTTTTGGACCATATCAAAGAATGATTTGTTTATATCAGGGGGAAAGCTGGGTTTTTTAAAGATGGTGATAATAGTCAGGTCGTTTGTCAGGTGCTATTTTTGGGGGGAATAAGGCAGTGTCCCCAAATCTTAAGGTCGCTGGCGAAGTTAATGTCGTATTAGGTTGATTGTAGTCTGTTCTATGGGAGCATCCAGGGATATTTGGAATGGGGCATTTAGCCAGGGATTGTAAAGTATAACCATGACTTGTTCGGATTGAATGTGTCATTCACATTTGTGATACTAAGATAGTGGAAGTATGGTAATTTTTTGAGTCCGGAAGTCCAATTCCACACCTTTTTCTTTGCTGCGTATCAGTTGAGTATTTAATGAAGTCTGGGGGAACCCTCCATAATGAATGCAGTAAACAATTTTCTTACTTTGTCGAGACATTTGGTGGGAGAATTGAATTGCTTTGAATATAATAGTATAAGAACTTCGTAAAAATATCCATTCTATTATCTGTACTATAGCGAACCCATGAAATCGTTTCTTTTTCCACGGCACAGATGGGACTTCTTAAGCGTCAGGGGTGAAAATTGAGGTTGTAAAGTGGTCAAGCTTATTGTGATTTGGCCGTTCCAGGTAATGTTATGCCTCTTTTGGGTTTGCCAGTGGAAGGGAAAAGTCTAGTGACAGCTGATTGAACCTGCTTGTGGAAGAGAGACATTTACATTCGACTTTTGGTAATTTTATTTGAATTGCATCTTTCCGAATATATCGAGTTCTTTTAGGATTTGGGAAGGATATGTTGGGGGTTTGGTCCACCTATATCAGGATCGTCCGCGTATGCTGCTATCTTATGGTTGTCTGGTCCATTCTCATTCCACCTATATCTGGGTTTGCACGGATGGCAATTTAGGGAGATGTTCCATTGCAGGGCATATAAGCACCGGTGACAGTGGGCAGCCTTCTCTTGGCGTTTTTTATATTACATGGTTGGAACGGGTACATTAATGTTATTCGTGCTTGTTGTGTTTGTGAAGATCCATGATTTGTCCTTACATGTTTGGCTAAGTCGAGGTCTAGTGTGAGCTGTATGAAGTCCATGATCTTTAATCCTCTCTTTGCATCGAGAGAGAGGCAACAGGTATGGTTATTATGTTGGGCATAATTACACAATGTGATAGTTTTAATTTTGTTGGTCTTTTGCCTCTCTTCCGGGTATGAATCCCACTTGTTCTGATTTCCAAGGGGTAATGTTCTCGCGTCTGTTTAGCTATCATCTGGCAATATAATTTTAGACTGTCAAGATTTATTAGTGATATAGGGCGATAGCTTTCCTGGGTGGTGTGATGGATCCTTTCCTGTTGGGAATTAGGCTATATGAGTTTTCAAGAGACTGGTGGGGGAGGGCATTCGGGGATATTGAGTTGAAGGCCTTTAGAAGGAAGGGTGTTAGTTCTTCTCCCTTGATTGTTTGTAAAACCTTGGGGGCATTGAGCCATCCGGGCCCTGGGCTTTTCCGGCTTTTTAAAGTGTTTAGTGGTGGTCAGGCTATTCAGTCTCAGTGAAGGGGGTTTTCTCAATGACTTAAGAATCAGGTCTGTACTGAGTTGTGGTATGGGTTAAGTTGGTTTATAGTTGACTTAATGTTTCAATCGGCCATATCTGGGTGGGGGTTGATGGAATATAGTTTGTTTTTTGTAGAAATTTGTGAAAAGTTGAGGCTATGTCTCTCCCTATCTGTGCACCATGGAACCATCCTCCTGTTTGCTTTTGCAATAATACATATTAGAATATTTACATTTTAGGGACTCTTTGCCAAGGATCTGCGCCCTTGGGATCCCCGAATTCATAGATTGAGCGTTTTTTCTGGTAGTTTTTTTTGGAGGATTGTGAGATGCGTTGTCTAGTGCTAGCATAGGTCGTGTCGGCTTTAAGTAGGTCTTTGTATAATTCTGTGTTCATTTTTTTGTTGGTGAGTTCAAGTTTGCCACGTGGATTGTAAGTCAGGGTAATTTTTGTTTGTGAATTTTGAGTCGTGTACCGTGTTGTATCAGTAGCCCCCTGATTATGAGTTTTATGTTTTTCCCTTCAAATTTGTGTTGTGTCATTAGCATGTGTATTTTGAAGTCCTGTCTATGGTGGATTAATTGCATGCGTGCAATATTTACTGATAGTATTGGTCGTTGAGTTTCCATGTCCATAGGGGGGCGTCGTTTTGTGGTAGTTGTTTGTTGTAAGAGGACGGGCATGGCAGAAGACCTAGTGATAGGCCATAGTGGCTGTGGGGCTCCAGAGGGGGGGAGAGGAGATTGGTGTGATATTAACAGAATCGATTCGACTGTATGTGTTATGTACTGGGGAATAGAAGGAAAAGTTTTCTGTGAGGGGTGGTAGTGTTCTCCAATGTCTATTAGTTGGAGGGATGTATCTTTCTAAGTTTATTAGTTGCTTGGTAGAAGTGTGGTTGGTGCCTGTAGAGTGTCTTGTTGGGTCAATGTTTTAAGGGGTCGCCTCTATTATAGATATCCTCACTAAAGAATGAAGATGGGTGTTGGTTAGGAGAGGACGGTTGGGATTGTAGGGTGTTTGGTAGGTAAAGTTAGCCAGTGTGAGTGTATTTTTGAGATTTGTATTTAGAATACATACGGCCTTGGTTGTCGGTTTGATTCCAAGAGGTGAAAGGGTGTGTTCTTATAATAGCAATGGACCCCTTTCAGATTTGGATCAGGATTGTGGGCTAAAGAACCATTGGGTATGTTTGTGGTGGAATTTTGGAGACCGGTGTAGTTTAAACTGCGTTTCCTGGACATAGATGTATTTTATTGTTCTTGTGGTAGGTTGTCTAGAATTTGATTCTACGTTGGATACATCAGGCCCTTGACATTGAATGCAATCCTCACTCAGTCCCATAACACACATAACCAAACAAATGCTTGACTGGTACAAAAGTTCAACATGGGTGTTATAGGGGGGGGAAGGGGGGTTAGGGAAAGGCGGGGAAGGTGGGGTATCAGGGTATCAGTGTTGCAATTTATATCTTGGTGTAACATTCCATAAAAATAGCCCCTTTGGGCCCATACCTTGTTTGTAATTGTGAACCCCCACCTTTTTTCCAAGTAACACTCACTGTTTAGTGAGTAAGCCCGTGGTTTTTCCTAGAACGGGCTCGTGAACCATCCCTGGGGGCGGGTCTCAATGGCCCAGCCGTTTTATTGCAGTGGCATGTTGCACACGGTTACCCCTCCTCCACAGGTTTATACATTTGTGAAATGAAAAAAAAAAACTAGAAATGCTCCACATGATATGTATTAGAACAAACAGTTATAACTACTTCAGACATTTTATAGTACAATATGATTACAATTTGTAAGAAACTCATGGGGGTGTTTGGGCTAATCGGAGATTTTTGGATTGATGTGGTTTTTTGGGATCTGATGCCTTTTTGAGGTTATTGTTTGCCAAATGTTCTTTAGTGGGTAATGGGTTAACCCCAGTGTGGGTTCCCAGTCCGTAGATTCCACTTTGGGTAGGCTTAATAGAAAGGACATATCCAGGTCCTCTGGGTCTCGTAGTATTGCAGTTATCCCTTCGCGTTTTTTTTGCGTGGAGGGCAAAAGGAAACAACCATTTATAGGTTATATTAGAATTTTTCAGTAGTGCTAGCAGAGTTTGAGGGCTCTGCGTTGCTGGAGTGTGTGTCTTGATAAGTCGGGGAATAGGAAATTTGGGTTCCCTGGAACTCTATTTCAGTGCAACTCCTGGCTTTTGCGAGGATTTGGTCTTTTGTGACAAAATGATGTAGGCGGCATATTACACTCTTTGCACTTGAGTCGTTTAGGTTTCTGGTTTGAGAGCGCTCTGGTGCTCTATCAATTTTGATTTGAGAATCCACAGGTTGATCTAGAAATTGTGTTAAAATTGTTTGAAGTGTTTGGTGTAGGTCGGTAGCCATACTACTCTCAGCAATCCCCTTATCCTTATATTGTTGCGGCGACTACGGTTTTCCAAGTCTTCTATTTGGTGTATTAGTCCCTAATGGGCTGATTGGGATGTTTGGGTAGCATGTAGCCTCTTATTGTAATATCGTGTGAATCATACCTGGATTCCAGTTCCGTTACTCTCTCAGCCACCTCTCTGAAATCTTGTCGCAGAGCCGAGACTCAGCTTACATGTGGTTCCACTTTAGTGATTAACTTTTCAAGTCATTTTTTGTGGGTAGAGAGCAAGGTAATGTGTAATATCTACGGTTTCATTATCAGATTCGGATTCCTCAGCAGCCAAGTCCGAGCCTGTTGGTCTGTGGGAAGTTCCTGTGCTTTGGCCTGGTCTCGCCCATGCGGTTGTGTGCTGGCTCCAGGTGTTTTTTTTAAAGAATCTTCCCAAATCCGGGTTTGTGATGCTTTCTGTGGTGTCTGGGTTTTTGCCGGGAGCCTCTTTTCCCCATGTTATGTGTCAAGTCCGTGTGAAGCCGTTTTAGCCTGCGGTAAAGAGTGGTTTCTCGAGCGGAGCTCTTTCTACATGCGACTGTTACGGTGCGCCGCTAAGCCACGCCCCGACGATATTATTTAAAGGGTATCTGCACCCCCCAAAATATATACTACATAAAATCCCCCTACACTACAGTAAGGAACAGGAGAAGGGCTCCCCTGCACATGCCAGCTCCTACTAGCAAGCTGCACTGCAAGAAGAACCATAAGGAGCTGAGGTGTAAGTATAGGATTTTTGAAACACTAGACAGTGGACCAGTAGTGGGTTAGTTTATTAGTTTTTGTGGGTGGAACATACTTTCTTTATCTCTTTCTTTCTCAATCATTCAATTAATAACGTAATAATTCAAACAAATGATATTAAATAATTTTTTTTTAAATGCATGCAAATCATTACATAGGTGGAAATACTAGCTTATACTAATCAATCCATGTTTCCACATAAAACATTTAGAAAGTTAAAAGAAATAAAGCTTATTTTTTGCTTTAAAAACTGGGTCTGCATGACAAATTAATACAACCATTCAGTCTGTCATTCACGTGATCAAGCAACCTTGAAAGCTTAAAGAAACCCGTAGACAAAGGTGGGAGTTAGCGGGGGACCTAAGAAAGGTAAATATCTGTAAAAATTTAAATTTCAAAAATGCAACAAACATTTATATTAGTAATAAGGGCCGAGGGGCATTGGTTGAATGCTCCAAGTTTTAAGTTTACACAGTAGTGTCAAATACAAGTCAACAGTGTGGAAAGCTACATTTACATAAAGATAATTCATAATCCTTAAAGAACTCTATGGGGAAAATGAACTTTTTTTCTTTCTTTCCATGTGTTCTATAATCCCTACAACCCCCAGAGTGTCTTCACTTTTTTCAGATTCCCTCTCTGTCCTGAGATACACCCATTAGAAAATACGTGATTGCACTCTACTCCTACTTGGACGGTCAATCAAATCCTGTGATGTGAATCCCCCTCCCTGCTCGTATAAACATAGAGATAAGGCATTAGCAGGGGGAGAAAGGTATCTTGATGTTAGATATAAGCTGCACTTGACCCCCCTTCTTAATAGCTTTCACTGATTGATGATGGGTCACAAAGTGAGAGATCGTAAACCTGTACTGAATCTCCTTCTTCCGTGTCTCCAGACAGCTTACTTTCGATGGCCACTGTGCGTGGGTGTGTTTTTCAGGATGTTTGAACTTTAACTCCTACTGCACATAAAAAGCTTGTCGGTTAGCCGGAGCTGAGACATGGAGGAGGTACAGAGGGGAGGAGAAGGGGGGAATGCTGCACATAGATCTGACACCGTAGTTAAACAGATTCAGTGACAGATTAGGATTAAGGCAGCACAGAGTACATGAATTTAACTTTGCAAAGGGGCAATGTGTTTTTTCACATAGATGCCCTTTAAACACAGCCAAACTTACTATATTACCACAAAAAAAAGGCTAGCATAAAGCTGCCAACAGCTAGAAATGGTGATTTATAGCAAAAAACTATTTTTAATCTCGGCCCTATTTTGCCCGAAAAACAACCACCCAAGCACCTAACATAACTGGGCAGAAATATACATAAAGTTACATTTTCCATTATGTAATTTTAACTTCCTAATTGTTTAAAATATTTTGTAATAAACTTTAGTTAGAATCACCAACGTATCCTATACGTTATTATTAGGAATTACAATGTATCTATGTTTCCAGGCCCCCCCACTAATAAAATTCCAGTGGTCCACACTTCTTTCAACAATTATCAGAGGGCGGCTGCTGCAGGCAATCAAGGGCAGTCTCATGTTGGTTACATTATCTGTTTTCTAAGATTTAGATGTGCATTTTTGCATGGCTTGTATGCTTAGAGCTTTTTAGAAAATGGGAATACCGTCAAATTTACAGACAACAAAATGGCATTATGCAGCTATTTTCTGGTTACAGAGGAAAGAAAGCAAACCAGCTACACTGCAAATAATGGTAGTATACTCCGATAAATAAATTCTAAACAAATATTAATAGTTTTGTTTTTCATTTTTGGATAATAAAAAGGCGAACCTTTAGGGGTTTCCTCATTTAGCCTGAAATGCTGGGATTATAGGATTCCACATTCCAGTTATCACATATGCTTGCCATCACTGCTCTTCCCCATGGATTCCTAGAAATCAATCAAATAGGAGGCACGCTAGCTTAAAAAATACATTAAAATACAAATTTAGTTTTAAATTCAAATGTCCAATCAACTGCATTATAATGTACAATCCAGGTTTATGTTCACTCAATTTGCAGTTATACCATTACCAGTAAAAAGATTGTTCTTTATCCTTTATCACTTCTTTAAGCCTACTCTTGCTAGACAGAGCACTATGAAAAGATACCCTAATGGCACCCTATGACAAGTAAATTAGGTATTTTGTGTAACACTAGATAAAAAGATGTAAACCAACATATGTAAACCAAACTATCATTACACACAACGCCTACACAACAACAACAATTAACAAGCAGCACTAGGTGTTTTTATTAGGCAATGCATACTTTCGTACACTCATTTGATTGCGTAAAGGGTAACCATGGTCCAAAAGACTTAAATTTGACAGGAATTGCTTTCCTGATTTTTTTGTGATTTTTTCTATTTACATTTTTTATATTATATATATATCCAATGACCTCCTAAGTTATTGTTGGTTGGAAGTTTGAGGAGGAGATGATTAAAGCTCTGCACAACAGTTATATTCACTGTGGGGTTTTTGGTCTGAACATATACACTTTATACAATGTTACAATAAATATATCAGAAAAACCCTGGATTTAAATATCTTCCTAATAAATCATCAGAACAAATGGATAAAGAAAACAGAAAAAGAAAAAAAGGTTATTGTGTCATCCTACAAAATAAGATGGTATATCTGGCTTATCAGATGCAGGTGCACTTTATGTATATTTAACATGTTTTTTAAAGTACTGAACTTTAGTACAATCCAAAAGGTGGAGCTGTTATTATTATTATTATTATTGTGGATTTTATATAGCGCCAACATCTTCCGTAGAGTTTTACAATTAAATGTATACATTCACATCAGGCCCTGTCCCGAAGAGCTTCCAATCTAAGCACATTTATTTGACACATCATCTTCAGTATTGGGTTTTGTGATTGTGGGGGAAACCGGAGTGCAGTGCGCATGCCAACTTCTCCCGGAGGGAGACACAGTCCTATAGGATGACTCCTGCTAGGCTCCTGGTGGCCTGTTTTTGGGACTTTGGGGGGGCATTGAGGAGAACCATTTGGAGCTGGATGTAAGGTAAGGATGTTATTACACTACAGGTGGGGCAGTATGGGGTTAAATTATAGTTTTGGGTTGTGGACAGTCCCTTTAAGTATAGTACTAATAGTGAGTATCTTCTTAAAAATCAAAATATATTCAAACAAAAATACTTACTGACCCGACACCCCCCTGTTACAATATAAAGTCAAAATTGAAGATTTAGCTACACCTCTAAAAGTCCTAAAGAGTTTCCATACGGACACTAAAAGGGAAGTGCCACGTAATAACATCCAATCATTTGTAACACGTGCCACTGTTACAAATTTTAAAAATGTTATCTATACTATAGGTATTTACAGAGAGACGCTATGCAATTTTATTTTTTTTTTGACTTTTTCACAACTGCCCACTATACGTGTGATGATTGTGTACACATTCACAGTTGTTGTGAGACTGCATCCTAAACTGCTGATTCCTAAACTAGGTAGGTTTTAGGTATGTTATTTACCCCCTTTTGCTAAGCTAATATGTTTTCCATATCTAGCAGCCCTAATCAGTGTTTACCCTCTGTCAGGCCTGTTTGTATACCACCATGTCCCACTCAAAATGCCCCTCTCCTAGCATCCAAATACATTCTTTTGTGGTGAACGTCCATTAGTCCTCACAAATTGGCCCTCCTTTCATCTGGCAACCTATCAGTCCCGATATGGAACCCGAGTACCTGGAAACTGACTGAGAATTCCTTAAAATCAATGCTACTTTATGGTCTCTCTTAATTATTACCTTTATTTGTCATGGTTACACATACAAATACACATATACATACAAGCATACAGATTTAAGAGGCACTAACGTCTCTATACGGTCCAAAAGGGATATGAATATGGAAATTAAGCTTGGAAGCACTCCTGGGACTTCATAACAAACAAAAAGTGTTTATTGCACAAACATCTACGTGTTTCCACCGCCCACCGCGGCTGTCATCAGGATACAAGTGCTCTATCAATCCAACTCTATATATACACCTTCTACTAACACCCCTCCCCCATTCACCTGTGTCAAATCAGTCCATTACTTCTAGTATCTTCATCACATATATACATACATATATATATATATACACACATAAAGACCATTAAACCAGGGCCGAAACGTTGCTATTTTTCTTGCACCTTGCACTTGTTCAAAGTTAATAAAACTTGTTCACAAGACCTGTGGAGCGTTGGTCTCTATCTACAATTTTTGCTGTGTATTGGAATCCTAAACCGCAGCTCCAGGCAAACTAAACAGGAGGAACACTGTGTGCACACTACTGCCATTTTTGTATATATATATATATATATATATATATATATAATATATATATATATATTATATATCCCTGATGACGGCCCATTGATTCGGGCTGAAACGCGTAGGTAGCTTTGGCCTACTTATTTTATTCAATAAATTCTTGATTAGACGTGGAGTGCGCCTGCTATACTTACTGTTAGACTTCTCATCCGGCACACCCGGGCATTCTATCGGGTACGGAGTGCATCGGATCCCTACATTTATATATATATATATATATATATATAATATTATCTATATATAGATATATATATAATACACATATATAACATACATATATATATATATATATATATACATATATACATATATATTTTTTTTATTTTTTTTTGACTTCCTCCACTTCAACTGTAAGGCAGGAAATGTGGGTATTGCTGAGCAGGTTGGACTAGATGGCCATATGTATTTATTCAACCTCAAATACCATAATATATATTTTTCTCAGTTAAAGGACAATTATACTCACCTTTTCCCCGATCCACTGCAGCATAGTACCCAGGGTGAGTACGTATTGGCTGCCTCGCGATCTGTCACTGAAGCAGGAAGAGCGGAGGAATGGAGCGATCGGCGAAGCAGATTTGCGTTAAGTAGTGCAGGAGTTAGGGAAAGTACCCAGAGTGAGGACTTAGCGATTTTAGGTCCTCACCCTGGGTAATATGCAGCTATGGAGGAAGAGGAGTGAGGGTGAGGTGAGTATAGTTGTCCTTCAAGTCAGTACTGCCAAAAACCTATATCTATCTCCAGCACTGTAACATATATGTAGAAAAGAACACGGATGGACAGCATGGACCAGTTGTCTGGATGGCAAGTATAAATGTGCATGGATAAGCAAAATAAGTGCATGGATGTGATCAACTGTAACAAGGGTGAAATCATGATGGCATAGCATCATTAAAACTCTTAAGATCTTCCTGGTCAAAAACTGGTTCAAGAAAAAAGTGGTTTTGAACCTCATATAAGTCAGTTCATTTGAGTGATTTAGCTTGAGCGATTTTCTTTCAAAAGGGATTTTCTGTTTTAAAGGGGTTTGACTGTATTTAAGGGGTGTGCATTAAGAAACAAAAGCGTTTATAAAACTGTGGTTTGCAGCCTAGTAAATGTACTAACCTAACACTATTTATTTCTAGGAGTGTGACTGTGTAAGTAATTAATCACTGGTGGTTTTTTTTTTACTACTTACTACTTGTATAAGGTAGTAGGAATTGTTTAAGTAAACTCAAAGCACTGGGTTACTAAAATAAATATTTGTGTTTAAACTGCACTGTTACCTGTAGGGTGGGGGCTGGTAAGAGACAAAAGAAAGCCATTTTTTTCCCTTTTCCCTCTGATTGGATGGGGGTGTAACTAATTGGTTTAAATTGGCTAAGGGCTGTTGGCTCTTTGGTTTTGTACCTCATAAGTCAGTTCATTTGAGCGATTTAGCTCGAGTGATTTTCTTTCAAAGGGATTTTCTGTTTTAAAGGGGTTTGTCTGTATTTAAGGGGTGTGCATTAAGAAACAAAAGCGTTTAGAACAAGAAAGGGTTTAAGAACAACACTGCTGTTTCTCTAGTGTGTATAGCTGATTCTCTTGTGTGTATTGCTGTTGCTCTGTATTGCTGTTTAGTATGAACAGTTTTGTTGGGGCCACACGGTGTGCATCCTGCCGCATGTATGGAATCTTGGAGCAGCCGCCCCCAAGGGACCTATGTATGTGTCAGATGTGAGTGGGTTGCCCATTTGGAATCTGAGGTCCAGAATCTAAAGGGGAAACTTGCAGCATTGCAGGGCTTGGCAAACCTGGGGGAAATGAAGGTACTGGCAGAGGCCAGTAAACTGGAGGGTGGAAATTGGGCAGATAAGGTGGTAAAGGAAGATAGATTTGTAAGGGTCACCAGGGGAAGTAGGGGACGGAAGGATAGGGGCACTTCTTTCCAGCTGGTTGATCCCAACAGATATTCCATTTTCGGCGAAGATGTGGAGGACGATGGCTCGGAAGCAGCATGTATGGAGTGGGGCTTTCCCTTGAGCATCCAGGGAACGGCCATGTCCAATACAAGGGAGGGAGAACTGGGGGCTAGGAAGGATAGGCAGGTGGCAGTGGTAGGGGACTCCATTATTAGAAGGGTAGATAGAGTAATCTGTCGCCAAGACCCTGCATGTGTGGCTAAGAGGGTGGTGTAAGGAGATGGGGTTTGGGTTTTTAGAGAACTGTGCTGACTTTTCTGTTGGCTACAGGCTCTTTATAGAACGGATTGCACCTCAATGGTGATGGTGCAGCTGTTTTGGGGGAGGAGATGGCTAGGGGGTTGGAGGAGATTTTAACTAATATGGGGGTGGAGGGTACGTTGAACTACACAGGGTAGATAGAGAGTTAGGGAATCAGATGGCTAATAACACAACGGAGGACGGAGAAGGGGGGGTATAGAGGATAAAGGAGGCATGCCGACCATGTATGGAATAAATCAATTGATAACTAAAATGTATGTTACAAATGCAAGAAGTCGGCTGGAAAAACCGGGGAACTAGAACTAATAGCTTTAAAGGAAAGGTATGATGTGATTGGTATAGCAAACATGGCTAAAGATTCACATGACTGGACAGTAAATATTGAAGGATACTCCTTATTTAACATGACAGGTTAATAAGAAAGAGGAGAGGAGTATGTATGTTAAACAGAATTGAAGCCAAATCTAAAAGATAGATAGATAGGAGACATAAACATATGGCAGAAACAATATGGGTGGAACTGTGTACAGAAGCAAGAAAGGTAGTAAATTAATTGTTGGAGTATTTATAAACCGCAAAATGCCAGGGAGGAGGTGGAAATGAATCTCCATATGCAGTTAGCGAGGGCTGCTAGTATTGGGGCATGTTTTGGTTAGGGGGATTTTAACTACCCTGACATAGATTGGAGTATGGAACTGCCAGCACCTCAAAAGGTATAAAGTTCTTAAATTTCCTATATGAGCATTTTCTTTCACAGATGGTAGAAGTTCCTACTAGACAGAATGTGTTTTGGATCTAGTGAATCTAATAACCCTGAGCTCATTTGGAGATAAAGGTAAGGGAAGCTTAGGGAATAGTGATCATATATAGTGTCATTTAATACAGGTTGCACTGGGTTAAAAAACTTTTAACTTTAGGAAAGCTAATTTTATGC
The DNA here is from genome assembly GCA_019447015.1 of Hymenochirus boettgeri. Lineage (NCBI taxonomy): Eukaryota > Metazoa > Chordata > Amphibia > Anura > Pipidae > Hymenochirus > Hymenochirus boettgeri. The sequence goes on from CM033472.1 coordinate 172,090,118, forward strand.
TGTTAAAGGAATCACTCTGCTAATAGACTGGGGGGAATGTTTCTAGGTAAAGATCAGAGCAGATGTGGACCACTTTTAAAGGGATATTAAAGTATTACATTTCTAAATATGTACCTTTAGGGAACAAGTGTAAAAAAATTAGGTCCACTCCTGCATGGCTTAATGCTCAGGTAAAAGTATAAAAGCTGTAATAAAGAATGCAAGAAGCAATTAAACTAGCTAAATAGAAATGAAATACGGATTGCCAACAAAGCAAGTCCAACCCCAAAATGTTTTTTAAAGGCTATGTCCACCCCAAAATAAAAATTAATATCATGCTCCCCCATGTCCCCCCCCCAACCGCTTCTTTAGTTTTTTTAAAAAGCCCCCCAAACTCTTACTTACCTCCCCTCGATCCTCCCCGCACTGCCGGCCCTCTGCTTGCGAGAATGCAAGCAGAGGGGCGGGACCGGCAGTCGCATCTGTGATTGGCTGAGCGGCAGCCAATCACGACGCGCTGCCGGTCAGTCAGTGCAGCGGAGGAAAGCGGAGAGGTAAGTAAGATTTTGGTGAGCTTTTTAAATAAAAAAACATGCGGTTGGGGCTGGGGACATGGGGGAGCACAATATTAAGGGGGATTTTCGCTAGGGGGAGGGATAGTAGAACGGAGGGAGAGGGAGGGAGAGGGAGGGGGAGGGAGGGGGAGAAGGGCTGCAGCACGCATGGCAGGAATCTCCGGGAGGCCAGGTAGCAGGCAGTGTCCTATATGGACCTGCTAGCCTCCTGGTGTTCATTTTTTGGGACTTTGGGGGGGGACTACAGGAGAACCCTATGGAGCTGGGATGTGAGGTAAGGATTAAACTACACTACATGGTGGGGCCAGTAGTTGGGGGATTATAGTTTTGGGGGTGGACATGCCCTTTAAGTAGATATTGGTAAAAAGATGAGGACTGAGAATGTGGAACCATTAAATAATTGGTCTGAGATGGTTTTAGAGGATGCCGAAAAGGCTAATCTGCTAAACTGTTTTTTACATCGGTTTTTACTGTTGAGAATCCTAGTCCTTACAGCAGGGATTGTAATAATATGCAGGGTAGAAATGAAGAGTATTCACATTGGCTAACAGAGGATATGGTACAGAAACAATTAGACAAAGTTAATATCAATAAAGCCCCAGGACCAGATAGATTGCATCCTCGGATTTTAAAAGAGCTTAGTTCAGTTCTATCTAGACCACTGTTTCTCATCTTTTCAGATTCACTTTGGTCTGGGAATGTGCCGCTGGATTGGAAAAAAGCCAATGTAATACCAATATTCAAAAAAAGTAGTCGTTCAGCCTGGTAACTATAGACCTGTAAGCCTAACATCAGTGGTAGGGAAGGTGCTGGAAACTTTGTTACGGGATCATATCATTGACTTTGTCTACTGAGCTCATCTTATTAGTAGTAGTCAGCAAGGATTTATGAGAAATAGATCATGCCAGACAAATTTAATTGATTTTTATGAAGAAGCTAGTAAGAAGTTAGATTCAGGCACAGCGGTGTGCCTGAATCTAAAGCTTTTGATACTGTGCCACATAGGGGACTAATGTATAAACTAAGGACTGTTGGCCTTGAAGAATACATTTGTTCATGGATAGATAACTGGTAATTGAATCGCAAACTGTGTGGTGGTTAATGGAGCTACATCTATGTGGGCTAAAGTTCTAAGCTGAGTGCCTCAGGGTTCTGTACTGGGGCCGCTTCTGTTTAATCTGTTTATTAATGACTTAGAAGGGGGCATTGAGAGCAAGGTCTCAGTGTTTACTGATGACACTAAACTATGCAGAGCTTATAAACTTTAAATGATGTAAAAAATCACATCTATTAAAAGCAGCAACCATACATAGCTTATAGTCCAGATAAGTAGTGTATAGGTAAAAATTACTACCCAACAGGATTCAAGAGAGTGGTTACCTGTATTACGTCCCCCTCATTCGTTTTTTATGAGGAGGATCAGGTAACCAGAGAGACCAAGCTAGCGTTGCTAAGAAATCAATTAAAAAATACACACATAGTTGGACCCCTGACGCGTTTCGTCCCACTCTTGGGACTTAGTCATAGTCCTATTTATACCCTGTGTTTGCATGTAACTTTAAGCCAGGTGGAGAGGTTTCTCCCACCTGTTGCATAACAGGGCATGTTTTAGTAATTTACTAGTTAATTACCTCTCCCTTCTTGATCTGCTGTTTTTGCAGATTTTTCAGTGCACTTATCATGACAAGAATTTTTAAATGTGTCATTTTGATTTTTTAATGCATACTCAATAAAGGATTTCTAAGTTTTAATTTTATTAGTGGTCTCTTTTACTGTGTGATAACTCAAGAGGGGGATACTATCTCGGTCTCTCGTTTTTGTCAATATTATTCTTTATCCCCAGTTATCTACTTTGCACACTAGCCTGAATATAAGAACAATCACATATGGGCTCTGTAGCCATTGACCAGTTGGGGTGCTCACTCTTGCACTGAGTATTCTCTTCAAATGCTGTACTCTCAGGTGTAAAGCCTTTTAGGTTCTCATCCTGTTTAAAGCAGGTTTTAAACATTTAATTCCCTTTCAATCCTCTGGTATTACCAACCACTGTTACAGGAACATCAAATATGTATTTGCTTGTCTTTGACTTGCTTGCTTGACAATTACCTACTTCTGCCTTATACAACTATTCACTTTTTTTCTCATCTGCATTCAATTACTTAAAACATTATACACAAGTGTATTTACGCCATGAAAACCATTTTCTAACCTTCCTCTGGATCGTCCTCTTCCTGCGGGCTCAACAAGCCACTTGCACTTAGTGGGCTAGCAGGAGCCTCCTCAATTTCAGACTGACGCTGCAAGCTCACCACCTCATATATCGATTCTCCAGCTCCTTTGCTTCCAGACTTGAAAAATAAAAGAGAACAATTAAGCACTATGGTATATAATTTAAATGGTTTAAAATATACGTGCATGTGCATACACTGCAAGGGAGCTGTCAGAGGAACAGCAGAGGAGCGCAATCGTGGGTAAGTTCTCTGTATTCTCCCATGGCTGTTTAATTGAAGAACAGGACTTTACCTTCCCTTCTTTAATTAAACTGAAAAACAGTAAGTCATATTTTAGAATGGATATACCCTTTAATCTTTGAGTAAATACAAAATACAATACTTGCCTGTTAAGAAAGGTATGTCAGTAAGTTATAGGATATTGGCTTCTGAGGAAAGTATGGGATTTTAACATGAAAACATGCATTAAATTTAATTTTTTGCATTTGTGAGCAGCCTAGGAATTTAGGGGATGAGAAATGAAAATTGTTGGACCAATTGTCTAACATGAGTAAAAGTCCTTGCCCTAGGAACACTATGCAGATTGTCATTTGAAATCATTATTAAAGAATAATTTCAAACAACAACCAAAAATGGAGATTATGGTCAACTGGCAGTAGACCCAGCGCAATGGTGGAAGATTAAATGCAATCATTGCCTGACATTGTTTAGATTTCTATAAACAATGTTGGAGGATGGCTGCACACCTGCTAGATTGTTGCCCGAAACAATGGTTTGCGCTTGTGTTGACTGGCAATAATATAATAGTTGTACAGAGACAGATTCCTTCACATAATAAGAGAGCCATTAATGTTGTTGCTGCTATTATCTGAAGAGTGGACTTAGGTTAATTAAGCAAACCAAAGCAATAAAGCACATACTTCATCAATGAACATCTAAAATACATTTTCGGTCATTGCATCAAAAATAAATATTTATAAACTTGAAAATTGTCTAGCTCATACATACCGGTTTAAGTTTTAAATAGAAGGTCTCTGTAAAAGTTTTCCTGCTAAAGTACCAGAAGCGTTCATTGGTGGGATATACACGCACAACTGTTTCTAGTAAAAAACGAACAGGCTCCACCACTTCAGTGACCACCATATCAACAGCAACTGTCATGTACACACGCTTATCTAAAAGATAAGTCAAAGAAACAAAAGGCAGGGTGTAACTTCTAAAGGAGAGAGCAGAGGAGGCTTAAATTAAAGGTACATAATGCAGCAATGGTACTCTTTGAAGTGACATTAAGTCATTCTTGTGAGTGGACATACCCTTTCAGTTCATAGAGATAAGAATAAATTTTAGCAGACAAATCCCAAATCGTACAATCAAGATTGGCCTGTCTATGGCCCACTTTAGTCATACACAGGATTGTTAAAACAAGTTTTTTAAATTAAATAAGTTTTTTTTTTTTTAATTGCTTTACATTTTTGCTTAGATTTGATTCAAAATTGATAGGTCAGGTCTGAATATTTAAGTCTGATAGGTCTTTTAGAAATTTTAATCAATTTTGGATTACGCATCATATTTAAAAATCAATGATCAATTTCCATGTGTGGTTCTGTGTTCAAAATATATTTAACAAAAATCAATTGACTGTTAAAATGTGGGCATCTTCTTGCATAAAAATAAATGGTCTGTTTAGTCAAATGGTCTAAAGAGTCCTTTTTATTAATTTGGCTTGAAAAAGCCAAATTACTGTTCTTTCTATTTCTTCTTGTTGTTCTTTTTCTTCTTCCATTTTATTCTTCCGCTTTTTTGGACCGTATCTCCTCCCACAGTTTTTGAGCTAGAGACATGAAATTCGGTACAGACGTGAGGGGCATATAGGAGAAGTGTGCTATCTTCTAGCTAAGGAATCCGCGGAAGCATTACGGCGTTATCAGCGAATTTCCGGACATTTTTTCCCATAGGCTATAAAGGTAACAATCCTCAAATGTGGATATTTCAAAACAGTTTTTTTCATGGTCATAAATACAAATTGTGATACCCCCAACCCCCCACACAGACCCAGGTACACCCACCTACTGACCTACCTTTCCATTCCCATGGAAGCCATATTTAAAGGGTAACTAAAGTCAAAAAAACTAATTTAGATTTATCCTCAATAAAAGATAGTTTTATGGTTATAAACACAAAAAAGACATACCCCCTCAACCAGACCCAGGTACACACACCTACTAATCTACTTATCCATTACTGTGGCAGCCATACTTACAGGGTAACTAAAGTAAAAAAAAATAATTTGTATTTATTCTCAATAAAAGATAGTTTTATGGTTGTAAACCCCAAAAAAACATACCCCCTCAACCAGACCCAGGTACACACACCTACTGATCTACTTATCCATTACGGTGGCAGCCATATTTAAAGGGTAACTAAAGTCAGAAAAAAAAATTTACATTTATCCTCAATAAAATATAGTTTTATGGTTGTAAACACAAAAAAGACATACCCCCTCAACCAGACCCCCAGGTACACAAACCTACTGATTTACTTATCCATTACTGTGGCAGCCATACTTAAAGGGTAACTAAAGTCAAAAAAAATTAATTTTGATTAATAATAAAAAAGTTTGTTTTTTTTAACCCCCATGTGGCACAGTTACATACACCTATTGACCTACCCCTCCATTACTGTTGCAGCCATACCTAAAGGGTAACTAAAGTCTAAAAAACTAATTTTGACCAATCATCAAAAAAGTTGTTTTTTTACCCCCAACCCGACACAGGTACACACACCTACTGATCTACTTATCCATTACTGTGGCAGCCATACTTAAGGGTAACTAAAGTCAAAAAACTAATTTTGACCAATCATCAAAAAGTTTATCATTGAAAATGGTGCTAATTTTGCCCTAACCAATCAGATGTTAGCTTTCTGATTGATTGGATCAAAATTAGCACCACTTTGGGCTGGGTACACACAAAATTTTTTTTGTCCCAAACAAGCGTTCACTACAAACTCACATTCCCATTGTTGAGTTTTCAAATCTGCAGCAAACACACATATTCCCTTCCAAAATGCAGCCCTTCAAGCCAAATTCAAAGTTTATACTTAAACTTTCCCTTTCTAGTTTTTAAATGGAATCTCATTTTTGAACTCAAAATCAATGTCATAAGATTACCTACTAAAATCTGTGAATGCTATGTTATGCGGTTTCATAATAACATAACAAAACAGAGCCCCACGGCAAACATCCAATGGGGACAGAAAGGAAGCGGGCAGCCGGTCCAGTAAAACATCATAAATCTCTTTATTTCGGAATCTTTTAAATCATCAAACCATCACAGTTAAAGTTGAAACAAACGGACTAACGGACAAGTGTACGTTTGTTTGCAACTTTAACTGTGATGGTTTGATGATTTTAAAAGATTCCGAAATAAAGAGATTTATGATGTTTTACTGAAGACCGGCTGCCCGCTTCCTTTCTGTCCCCATTGGATGTTATGCCGTGGGGCTCTGTTTTGTGTATGTTTGCAGCCTGACCGAGAGGGAGACGGTACATTTGATGGAAGTGTTTTTGGAGCGCCGGCGTTACTGTTTGGAAACTGTTCCCACTACTACAGATGCTGTAACTCATTGGTTTCATAATTAAAGGGTATTTCCATTGATGAAAAAACACTTTTTGTTTCGTTTGAAAGTACACCACCGCCTAATGCTCCTCCTCCCTTTTTTTCACAAAAAATCCTTTAGTGTCTTTTCAGCAGCCTGGGGAATCTGTGCTAGTACCCATGGGGGTGTGTGTCTCCTCCTGTGCTGGAAGTGCTGTCACTCAATGTGCATCATCATGTTAGCAGAAACACCATCTTGACCCCAGGGATGCCTCCAGTAAACAAAGAGGAAATGTCGAAATCGTCTTTCCGCACTACTGTAAAGGCAGGGGTATCTTGTCATTTTTTTTGTGTGTGCCTTACTCTGGGTGTGTGTGTGACACAAGGGGTGAGGGGTGTGTGTGTGTGACACAAGATGAATTTCAGATGCTGGGAATCTGACACAATCTGATTTGGGAGCGGGGGAGAAAGAGAAACAAAAGCTTCCAGGGAAACCTGCCACAATGTTCAGTTCAACCTAAACCGCACACCATTTTTTAAAACTGAGATTCAGGGGTCATGCTTTCAGTGATTAAAACATCGTGCAAGTAGTTCAGGATCTGTCTGCCTCTCCCTTATGCCTATAGCTGTTAAGCCGTAGGGCTAGAGAAGGCTACTTCGGTCCCTTCAGCCAGTAGGCCTCAGGAACCTTTCCAAACTTGCCTTCCCTTTCTGCTCCCAGCAAACATCCAGGGGAGGCCCAAATGGGATAAGCCTTAAAGTCCTAAAAGGGACCCAGGCAATACCTCCAACTACATGAACAAACACACACATACCCTCCCTTACCTATTCCACCTGCCTGCCAGCTAAAATCTAGTGGGTCTATGTGGAATAAAACTGCATGTGTGAGAACAGACCCAGGCAATCCTGCCACAATGTGCAATTCAAGCTAAACAGCACCATTGGGCAACCAAAGTAACTAACCAGTATACAGATTTACATGCTAGGTTCATACTTATTAGCATTTACAACAGCAAGTTCCAGATTTACAGTCACTATGGGGTTAGGACATGGGAGCACAGGGTACTGATTAGCTTTATAGGTTAGGGAGAGGTGTGGTTAAAAGAGCTAAAAGCTCTCCACAAAGTATAAAATGAAATAGAGCCTTCTTACAACAGAAGGTACTTCACAGCCTCATGTTATTATAATACCATTGCCCTAATAATCTAACATATAAACACATATTTCTCACTCCCAGAGAGTGGGGACATGCAAAGTATTCCATTTATAGCCTGTAGCTAAGGCATGTGTCCAGATGCAATACAGCCTAATGGTATTGAGCAGGGGTGTTGAACATGTGACCTTTCAAATGTTTGAAAACTAAAACTCCCAGAATTCTCTGTTAGCAGTAAGTTTATTCTTTATATCCATTGGTTAATGCATATATACAGATGCAATACAGCCTTATGATATAGGGCATATGTGTAACTTTTCCCACGTTTAAAAGCTACAACTCCCAGCATTCTTTGGCTGCACAGAATGCTGGAAAATATAGTTTTCATACATCCTGAAATCGTAATTTTTCTGACATACAGACATTAAAAACCCAAGGTCATGCTTTAGCAAGTCCTACCCAAGGACTCAAACATGCAAGTGATCCATCTGCCCTTCCATCCTTACCTATTACACTATTGGAATAGAGAAGAATTATATAGGTCTCTTTAGGCAGCAGGATTCATGAACTTTACTACATTTTCCCTCCCTTGCCTATATTCCACCTGCTTGCCAGCAAAAATCTAGAGGGGTGTGTATCACAATTTTTTGGTGTGCATTTCCCCCTTTTTTTTATCATTCCCAAAGATAATTATCAGATCATCTTAGGGAATGATAACGAACTTGGAATTGCCCATTTTCCAATTCAAAATCTGATCGGAAAAATCACTTCCTGGAAAATTATTTCCGGGAAGTGATTTTTCCGATCAGATTTTGAATCTGAAAGTGATTTTTCATTCATTGGCAAAGATCAATAATTTGGTGATCAGAAGTGATCACCAAATTTTGATCTCTGTCCCCATTTTCTTTCTAAGTCTTTGCTAAGTAGCCATTCACAAAAAGTATAGTAAAGCTGTCACACTGACAGCTTTACTATACCAGGTACTGCACTGTGATCTGAATGGAGATCGCAGTGCAGTACCTCCACTAGACCACAGCATGTTACACCTCTAGGGAAGACCCCGGTGAAGGAGGAAGCTCTGTGATGTCACCGGGGTCTTCCTTTCCGCTCAGAAGAGAGCTCCACGTGGGACCGGCTTCCTGCTATACGGTCACGGCAAAAACAGTGAGTTATCTCCCGATCCCCTTCTCGGATTTGGACGAAACCGAGGGGGAATTGAAGGGGCTAGGGGGGCAGTTAAATGCTGCCCCCCGATCGCCCCTAGCGTGGGGCAATTTTCTTAAATTAAAGGGGAAGCCACAGATTGTATATTCACGATCTGTGGCAGTTTGATCCTTTCCTGCACAGATTGTGAATATACGATCTGTGGCAGTGAAAGGGTTAAAGGGATCTATACTTCCAAAAATCAAATGTATCAAAAATGATACCTTTAGATAGTGTAAAGGTCCACTACTCCAACACATTTTTCAGATTTAAAATCTGAGCTATATTCTCAGAAATCTTCATTTTACGTAACAGCATGGACAAGGAAAGTTACGTGTCACCCCAACCAGGTATGCTAATTTGAGTCCCTCCAGTGACCTCTTACTAGGATCTCCCAAAACATGTCAAAACATTAATTAACCCCAAATATAATGAGCTGTTCAATCATATTGGTCTCCTATATATCTATCTATCATCTATCTGTCTGTCTATTATATTATATATATATATATATATATATATATATATATATATAATATATATACACACAGTATATATCGATCTGTCGGTCTATCTGTCTGTCTGTCTACCTATCTATCTACAGTAGAGTGTCACAGGAGGTCACTTACATGAGCCCCCCCAGCATGTCTGCTTGTTAGTGGGCCCCCCTCCCCCACCCACTATCTCCAGCATGTGTATTTTCCTGTTAGAAGAGAGGGAGAAAGCAGCAGCCCCCCCCCTCACTATCAGCAGTGTTAAGAAGATATGTTAATGAGCTGTATAGTGTCATCTTGTGCAGGCTCTGCAGAACATGTAGGAATGTATCCAGTGTCGGCTGGATTTACAAGTGGGCAGTGACTAACAAAGCAGGCTAACAAAATCACTAACAAAGCAGGCACAGACACACATGTAAGAAACAATTTTACTACCCTAACATTGTACTTTCAGATTATACAAAGTTGTTTGCCTTAGTATAGTGACCCTTTAAGTATATCAATAGTAAAAAGGACTGAGAATGTGGATTCATTAAATAATGGGGCTAAGATGGTTATAGAGGATGCAGAAAAGGCTAATGTGCTAGACTATTTTTTACCCTCTGTATTTACTATAGAATACATTATAGAGTCCTTATACTAGGGACTGTAATAATATGAAGGGTATAAATTAGGAATATTCACTCTGGCTGACAGAGGATATGGTACAGAAAGCAATAAGACATAGTTAAAGGGCATGTCCACCCCCCAAACTAAAATTTTACCAACTACTGGCCCCACTCTACAATAAAAAAAAATCCTTACCTTACATCACTGCTCCTTGTGGTTCTCCTGTTATGCCTCTTCAAAGTTCAGTAAACTGAGGAGTCAAAGCTGTCAGTGACTCATCCGGTGCCTGTATCTTATCTAACCTCAGCAAGGTCTGAGGCATGCGCAGTGGAGTCCTCCTCCCCCCCCCCCCTTCCTCCCGATCCTTCAGTGGCTGTCAGTCTTCCATCTATAAAAAGCTTTCCATATCTTGCAGGGTATACCCTCCCACCCCCAACTGCTATATCCTTACTTGTAAAATTGCTTCCAATCTCTACTTACACCTCCTCGTTCCAGCGCCGTTCTGCATTGATGGCAGCCACGGCTGTGATTGGCTGCCTCTCAGGAACGAGGAGGTGTAAGTAGAGATTGGAAGTGATTTTACAGTATGAATATAGCGATTGGGGATGGGAGGGTATGCTCTGCAAGATGTAAAAAATTTCAAAGAGGGTGGACATGCCCTTTAATACCAATAAAGCCCCAGGACCGCAAATACATCCTCAGATCTTAAGAGAGCTTAATCCAGTTTTATCTAGACCATTCTTTCTTATCTTTTCAGATTTACCTTTGTCTGGTTATGTGCCAATGGATTGGACAAAAACAATGTATCACCAATATTCAAAAAAGGTAGCTGTTCACAACCTGGTAACCTGGTAACTACAGAACTGTAAGCCTAAAATCAGTGGTAGGGAAGGTGCACGAAACTTTGTAATGGGATCATATCCATGACTTTGTCTCTAGAACTGATCTTGTTAGTAGTAGTCTGCATGAATTTATAAGAGTAGATTGTGTCAAATGTACTTGTTTTTTTTACGAAGAAGTGAGCAAGAATTTAGATGCTAGTATGTAGTATATTTGGATTTTGCTAAAGCATTTGATACTGGGCCACATGTATAAACTGAGGACTGTTTGCCTAGAAAAATAAATTTGTACATGGATACATTTAAAAAAATACATTTGTACATGGATAGAGAATTGGTTGTTGGGTCACAAACAGAGAGCAGTGGTCAATGGAGCTACATCCATGTGGGTTGAAGTGGATTGCCTCAGGGTTCTGTACTGGCGCTCTGTACTGACAATAAACCAGGCAGAGCTTTGGAAACTGCAAGCACACCTAAATAGATTATCATAATGGGCAGCAAAGTGGCAGATGAGATTCAATGTTTATAAATGAAGGTGATGCATTTGGGGGTTTAACAATCTTTGTACCCCCTACAGTACAGTAAAGTAAGTGAATCTCTAATGGAAAAAGATTTGAGAGTTCTACAGACTCAGCAGTAGCAAACAATGCCAGACTGCCAGGTCTAGAGCTACTGTAGCAAGGTATTGTCTTGAATAGAGGGGAATAGATTTAAGGGAGAAAAATATTATTCTCCCTCTTTTCATGGCACTAGTAAGGCCTCACTTGAAATATGTGGTGCATATACAAACGCAACATCTTGGAAATGGAAGAAGTTCAGAGAAGGGCAACTAAAATAATAAGGGGAATGGAGGGGCAGATTAGATAAATTAGGGCTGTTAATATTGGAGAAACAACGTTTGCACAGGGATCACTTGATGATCACTTTACACAAATATATTAATGGGCCATATAATAAACTCTCTGTAGCATTGTTCACTAATACCGGTAGGTCATATCAGAGAACATCTTTTAAGGTGCCATTACCACATCTGCTCAGTAAATAGCTTAAAAAGTGGTCTGAATACATTTCTAAAACTAAAAATTATCAAGAATTGCTGGTACTAATACATATAATGTAGTTCTGGTTGATTCAAGGATACTTTTCGGTTGCCATTTGGAATCGAGAAGAAATCCCCCCTCCCCCTTTTTATTTTTTTTTGCCTTCCTCTCGATCAACTGTAAGGTAGGGTTAAAGGTTAGACTAGATAGACGTATATTTTTTTTTTTTTTTGTAAATTCTTTATTTTGGAGATAAAGGAACAAGTTTTTTAACATTTTTGATGTGAGAAGGAATAACATGGATATAAGATCGATACTTATCTCTTAGTAACGTATACCATTTTTTCAGTGGTGAAAGGAAAGAGGGGGGAAGAACGGAAAAGGGAATAGATTATGAGAAAGAGTAAAGGAGAGAGAATGATAAGGAAAGTAAGCTTTTGGTTAGTAACTTTGGTGGTCGGTGGTTCACTAAATCCCAAATTAGTAGGCCAAGTTATTTATGTCATAAACATTTCAAACATATATAGTTATACATTTTTATGATATGTTGGGGTGGGGGTTGGGGTAGGTTAGGTTGGGTATGATAGGGGGGGGGGGGGGGTAAACCTGTGAACCAGTGTTTTCTGGTTAGGATTGTCTTTTAGATGTGTAGTTTAAGTTGTTAAAAGATCTTTGAATTGTTGAGTCTCAGAGAAAAGCAGCCAAGGTGTCCAAGTTTCTGAGAAGCTCTTGTTTGCATCATGTATTTTGGATGTTAAGTCTTCCATTCTCATTATGTGTGTGAGTTCCGCGACCCATTGTGAATTTGGGGGGCATTTATTGGTCTTCCAGAATCTTGGGAGGACCATTCTGCCAGCTGTAAGAAAGTGTCTTAGGAGTTGACTCTTATTATGTTCTGCTGTGCCTGGAAGCATGGAAAGTAGGACACTTTGGGCATTAGGGGTAAGTGCTTGAGCTGTGATCGAGTTGTATATCTTGAAGATAGAGTCCCAAAATGGTTGTATTATTGGGCAGGTTAGCCAAATATGTAGCATGGTTCCAGTTGTGTTGTTACATCTCCAGCATGTATTTGGGGTATTGGGAAACATCTTGTGGAGGGTTGAGGGACATCTGTATAATTTTTTTCTTGGGCTTTGCAAGCCATTGATAACTTATGTGTTAGATTGAAGCATTTGTCCCATTGTTCTTCAGTGAATGGGGTCTGCAGTTCCGTCTCCCATTTGGTGGTGAAAGATGGTAATTCCATGGATTGTGAGTTCCGTATGAGGTTATATATTTTGGATATGGTATGTTTGGGCGGTAAGGTTGTGAGACAGTTTTTCGAATTGCAGGGGGTGTTTGGTCTTTGTTGAGGCGGTAGCATAGTGAGATAGTTGGTTATATTCCAGGAAGTGCCTTGGGGTAAGGTTTGCCTTTTTAACGAGAGTGGCAAGGGGGATTATTGAGCCTTTGTCGAGGACCTGGTTAAGCTGGGGGTTTTCTTTATGCGACCATATCAAGAATTGATTTGTGTATAGTCCAGGGGGGAAAGCTGGGTTTTTAAAGATGGGTGATAATAGTCCAGGTCTGTTTGTCAGTGCATATTTTGATAAGGCAGTGTCCCAAATCTTTAAGGTCGCTGGCAGAAGGTAAATGGTGTAGGTTGATTTAGGTCTGTCTCTAGGGAGCATCCAGGGGATATTTTGAATGGGCATTTGAGCCAGGGAGTTGTATAATGATATCCATGACTTGTTCTGATTGGAATGTGTCCATTCAACAATTTGTGATAAAATAGTGGAAGTATGGTAATTTTTGAGGTCCGGAAGTCCAATTCCACCCTTTTCTTTGCTGCGTATCATTGTTGAGTATTTAAGTCGTGGGGGGAACCCCTCCATATGAAATGCAGTAACAATTTTCTTACTTTGTCGAAGAACAATTTGGGTGGGAGAATTGGAATTGTTTGATATAATAAGTATAAGAACTTCGGTAAAATATCCATTCTAATTATATTTACTTTAGCGAACCATGAGAAGCGTTTCTTTTTCCACGTGCACAGATCGGAGGACGTCTTAGCGATCAGGGGTGAGAAATTGAGGTTGTAAATGGAGTCAAGCTTAGTTGGGATTTGGGTTCCCAGGTATGTGATGCTCTTGGGTTGCCAGTGGAAGGGAAAATTCGTGGACAGCGATTGAACCAATGCTTGTGGAAGAGAGACATTTAGACATTCAGACTTTTGGTAATTTATTTTGAAATTGCTCATCTTTCCGAATATATCTAGTTCTTTTAGGATTAATGGGAAGGATATGTGGGGGTTGGTCACATATAGCAGGAGATCGTCCGCGTATGCGGCTATCTTATGGTTGTCTGGTCCAATTCTCATTCCACCTATATCTGGGTTTGCACGGATGGCATTTAGATGTTCCATTGTCAGGGCATATAGCAGTGGTGACAGTGGGCAGCCCTGTCTTGTGCCGTTTTTTATATTACATGGGTTGGAAAGGGTACCATTAATTTTTATTCGTGCTGTGTTGTGTTTGTAGAGAGCCATGATTTTTCCTAAGCATGTTTGGCTAAGTCCGAGGTTCTTAAGTGTGAGCTGTAGGAATGTCCAGTGAACTCTGTCAAATGCCTTCTCTGCATCCAGAGAGAGAAGGCACATAGGTATGTTATTATGTTGGGCATAAGACACAAGAGTGATAGTTTTAATTGTGTTGTCTTTTGCCTCTCTTCCGGGTATGAATCCCACTTGTTCTGGATTTATCCAGAGGGGTAAGTGTTCTCGCAGTCTGTTAGCTATCATCTTGGCATATATTTTAATGTCAAGATTTATTAGGGATATAGGGCGATAGCTTCCTGGGTTTGATGGATCCTTTCCTGATTTGGGAATTATGGCTATATGAGTTTCAAGAGACTGAGGGGGGAAGTGGCATTCGGGGGATATTGAGTTGAAGGCCTTTAGAAGGAAGGGTGTTAGTTCTCCCTTGAATTGTTTGTAAAACCTGGCAGTGAAGCCATCCGGCCCTGGGCTTTTCCACTTTTTAAAGTGTTTATGGTGTCGGCTAGTTCAGTCTCAGTGAAGGGGGTTTCTAATGAATTAAGATCATCTGTACTGAGTTGTGGTAGGGGTAAGTTGGTTATGTATGACTTAATGTTTTCAATCGTGCATTCTGGGTGGGGGTTGATGGAATATAGTTTGTTGTAGAAGTTTTGAAAAGTTGAGGCTATGTCCTCCGATCTGTGCACCAGGGAACCATCCTCCTGTTTGATTTTTGCAATATACATATTAGAATATTTACATTTTAGGGACCTTGCCAAGGATCTGCCACTCTTGTCCCCGAATTCATAGATTGAGCGGTTCTTGTAGTTTTGTTTGGATTGTGAGATGTTGTCTAGTGCTAGCAATAGGTCGTGTCGGGCTTTAAGTAGGTCTTTGTATAATTCTGTGTTGCATGTTTTTGTGGTTGAGTTCAAGTTTAGCCACTGTGGATTGTAGCAGGGTAATTTTTGTTTGTGAGATTTTTTTCAGTCGTGTACCGTGTTGTATCAGTAAGCCCCTGATTATGCATTTTAAGGTTTCCCTTAAAAATTGTGTTGTGTCATTAGCATGTGTAATTTTGAAGTCTGCTATGGTGGATTTAATTGCATCGGTGCATATTTTATCTGATAGTATGTGGTCGTTGAGTTTCCATGTCCATAGGGGGCGTCTTGTTTGTGGTAGTGTTAGTTGTAAGTAGGACGGGGCATGGTCAGACCATAGTATATGGCCATAGTGGCTGGTGGGGCTCCAGGAGAGGAGATTGTGTGATATTAAAAAGAGATCGATTCGACTGTATGTGTTATGTACTGGGGAATAGAATGAAAAGTCTTTCTGTGAGGGGTGTAGTGTTCTCCAGATGTCTATTAGTTGGAGGGAGTGTAGTTCTTTCTTAAGTTTATTTAGTTGCTTGTATGAAGTGTGGGTTGTGCCTGTAGAGGTGTCTAGTGTTGGGTCAAGTGTTATGTTAAGGTCGCCTCCTATTATGAGATATCCCTCACTAAAAGAATGAAGATGTGTTAGGTAGGAGAGACAGGTTGGGATTTGTAGGGTGTTTGGTAGGTAGAAGTTAGCCAGTGTGAGTGTAGTTGTTGAGATTTGTATTTTAAGGAATACATATCTTCCTTGGTTGTCGTGTTTTGATTCCAAGAGGTGAAAGGGTGTGTTCTTATGAATAGCAATGGCAACCCCTTTCGATTTGGATTCAGGATTGTGGCTAAAGAACCAGTGTGGGTAGTGTTTGTGGTGGAATTTTGGAACCGCTGTAGTTTTAAACTGCGTTTCCTGGAACATAATTATGTTTATTCGTTCTTTGTGTAGGTTGTCTAGAATTTGAGTTCTACGTTGGAGTACATTCAGGCCCTTGACATTGAATGTGCAGATCCTCAGCTCAGTCCCCATAACACACATAACCATACACAAAATGCATTGACTGTACAAATAGTTCAACAGGTGTTATAGGGGGGGGGGAAGGGGGGTAGGGGAAGGCGGGGGAAGGGTGGGGATCAGGGTATCAGTGTTGCAGTTTATATCTTTGTGTAACATTCCATAAAAATAGCCCCTTTGGGCACATACCTTGTTGTAATTGTGAACCACCAACCTTTTTCCAAGTGAACAATCACTGTTTAGTGAGTAAGCCCGTGTTTTCCTAGAACGGGCTCGTGAACCCCTGGGGGCGTGGGTCTCAATGGCCCAGCCTGTTTTATGCAGTGGCATGTTGCACGGTTACCCCTCCTCCACAGGTCTTATACATTTGTGAAAATGAAAAAAAAAAACTATAGAAATGCTTCCACATGGATATGTATTAGAACAAACAGTTAACATCTTAGAACATTTTATAGGTAACAATAATTGATTACAATTTGTAAGGAACTCATGGGGGTGTTTGGCTAAGTCGGAGATTTTTGGATTGATGTGGGTTTTTTGGGATCTGATGCCTTTTTGAGGTTGTTTGCCAATGTTCTTTAGTGGGTAATGGGTTAACCCTCAGTGTGGGTTCCCAGTCCGGTAGATCCACTTTGGGTAGGCTTAATTTAGAAAGGAACATATCCAGGTCCTCTGGGTCTCGTAGTATTGCAGTTATCCCTTCGCGTTTTGCGTGGAGGGCAAAGGGAAACAACCATTTATAGGTTATATTAGAATTTTTCAGTAGTGCTAGCAGAGGTTTGAGGGCTCTGCGTTGCTGGAGTGTGTGTCTTGATAAGTCGGGGAATAGGGAAATTTGGGTTCCCTGGAACTCTATTTCAGTGCAACTCCTGGCTTTTGCGAGGATTTGGTCTTTTGTGACAAAATGATGTATGCGGCATATTACATCTCTTGCACTTGAGTCGTTTAGGTTTCTGGGTTTGAGCGCTCTGTGTGCTCTATCAATTTTGATTTGAGAATCCACAGGTTGATCTAGAATTGTGTTAAAAATTGTTTGAAGTGTTTGTGGTAGGTCGGTAGCCATAATACTCTCAGGCAATCCCCTTATCCTTATATTGTTGCGGCGACTACGGTTTTCCAAGTCGTCTATTTGGTGTATTAGTGCCCTAATGGTGGCTGATTGGGATGTTTGGGTAGCATGTAGGTCGCTTATTGTAATATCGTGTGAATCATACCTGGATTCCAGTTCCGTTACTCTCTCAGCCACCTCTCTGAAATCTTGTCGCAGAGCCGAGATCTCAGCTTTACAGGTGTGTTCCACTTTAGTGATTAACTTTTCAAAGTCATTTTTTGTGGGTAGAGAGCGGAGGTAAGTGTGAATATCTACGGTTTCATTATCAGATTCGGATTCCTCAGCAGCCAAGTCCGAGGCCTGTTGGTCTGTGGGAAGTTCCTGTGCTTTGGCCTGGTCTCGCGCCATGCGGTGTGTGCTGGCTCCAGGTGTTTTTTTAAAGAATCTTCCCAGATCCGGGTTTGTGATGCTTTACTGTGGTGTCTGGGGTTTGCCGGAGCCTCTTTTCCCCATGTTATGTGCTAAGTCCGTGTGGAAGCCGTTTAGCCTGCGGTAAGAGGGGTTTCTCGAGCGGAGCTCTTTCTACATGCGACTGTTCCGGTGCGCCGCTAAGCCACGCCCCGACGTATATTTATTTAAAGGGTATCTGCACCCCAAAATATTATACTACATAAAATCCCCCTACACTACAGTAAGGAACAGGAGAAGGGCTCCCCTGCACATGCCAGCTCCTACTGCACTGCACTGCAGAAGAACCATAAGGAGCTGAGGTGTAAGGTAAGGATTTTTGAACACTAGACAGTGGGACCAGTAGTGGGTTAGTTTTAGTTTTGTGGGTGGACATACTTTTCTTTATCTCTTTCTTTCTCAATCAATTCATTAAAGTACGTAATAATTCAAACAAATGATCATTAAATAATTTTTTTTTAATAATGCATTCAAATTCATTACATAGGTGGAAATACTAGCTTATACTAATCAATCCCATGTTTCCACATAAAAACATTTATAGAAAGTTAAAAGAAAACTAAAGCTTATTTTTTGCTTAAAAACTGGGTCTGCATGACAAATTACACCATTCAGTCTGTCAGTCACGTGATCAGCAACCTTATGAAAGCTTAAAGAAGACCCAGTAGACAAAGGTGGGAGTTAGCGGGGGACCTAAGAAAGGTAAATATCTGTAAAAATTTAAATTTTCAAAAATGCAGACAAAAATTTTAATTAGTAATAAGGGCCGAGGGGCATTGGTGAGATGCTCCAAGTTTTAAGTTTACACAGTAGTGTCAAATACAAGTCAACAGGTGGGAAAGCTACATTTACATAAAGATAATTACATAATCCTTAAAGGACATCTATAGTAGGAAAATGAACTTTTTTTTCTTTCTTTCCATGTGTTCTATAATTCCCTACAACCCCCAGAGTGTCTTCACTTTTTTCAGATTCCCTCTCTGTCCTGAGATACACCAGTTAGAAGAATACGTGATTGCATTCCTCTACTCCTACTTGGACTGTCAATCAAATCCCTGTGATGTGATCCCCCCTCCCTGCTCTGTAATAAACATAGAGATAAGAGCATTAGCAGGGGGAGAAAGGTAGCTTTGATGTTAGATATAAGGCTGCACTTGACCCCCCTTCTTAATAGCTTTCACTGATTGATGATGGGTCACAAAGTGAGAGATCGTAAACTGTACTGATCTCCTTCTTCCGTGTCTCCAGGACAGCTTACTTTCGATTGGCCACTGTGCGTGGGTGTGTTTTTCAGGATGTTGAACTTTTAACTCCTACTGCACATAAAAAGCTTGTCGGTTAGCCGGAGCTGAGACATGGAGGAGGTAACAGAGGGGAGGGAGAAGGGGGGAATGCTGCACATAGATCTGACACCGTAGTTAAACAGAGTCAGTGACAGATATAGGATTAAGGCAGCACAGAGTACATGAATTTAACTTTGCAAAGGGGCAATGTGTTTTTTTCACTATAGATGCCCTTTAAACACATGCCAAACTTACTAATATTACACAAAAAAAAAGGCTAGCATTAAAGCTGCCAACAGCTAGAAATGGTGATTTAAGCAAAAAACTATTTTTAATCTCGGCCCTATTTTGCCCGATAAAACACCACCCAAGCACCTAAACATAACTTTGGGCAGAAAATATACATAAATTACATTTCCATTATGTAATTTAACTTCCTAAGTGTTTAAAATATTTTGTCAAATAAACTTTAATTTAGGAATCACCAACGTATCCATATACGTTATTATTTAGGAATTACCAATGTATCTATGTTTCCAGGGCCCCCCACTAATAAAATTCCAGTGGGTCCACACTTCTTTCAACAATTATCAGAGCGGCTGCTGCAGGCAATCAAGGGGGCAGGTCTCATGTTGGTTACATTACTGTTTTCTAAGATTTAAGATGTGCATTTTTGCATGGCTTGTATGCTTAGAGCTTTTTAGATAAATAGGGGAATACCGTCAAATTTACAGACAACAAAATGGCATTATGGCAGCTATTTTCTGGTTACAGAGGAAAGAAAGCAAACCAGCTACAGCTGCAAATAATGGTAAGTATTCCCGATAAATAAATTCTAAACAAATATTAATTTAGTTTGTTTTTCATTTTTGGATTAATAAAAAGGCGTACCTTTAGGGGTTTCCTCATTTAGTGCCTGAAATGCTGGGATATTAGGATTCCACATTCCAGTTATCACATATGCCTTGCCATCACTGCTCTTCCCCATGGATTCCTAGAAATCAATCAAAATAGGCAACGCTAGCTTAAAAAATACATTAAAATACAAATTTAGTTTAAATTCAAATGTAACAATCAACTGCATTTATAATGTACAATCCAGGTTATGTATCACTCAATTTTGCAGATTATACCTTACCAGTAGAAAAGATTGTTCTTTATCCTTTATCACTTCTTTAAGCCTACTCTTGCTAGACAAGATGCACTATGAAAGATACACCTAATGGCACCCTATGACAAGTAAAGTAGGTATTTTGTGTAACACTAGATAAAAAAGATGTAAACCAACTAAGATGTAAACCAACTAGCATTACACAAAACGCCTTACACACAAAAACAATTAACAAGCAGCACTAGGCTGTTATTAGTGCAATGCATACTTTCGTACACTCATTTGATTGCGTAAAGGGTAACCATGGTCCAAAAATGACTTAAATTGACAGGAATTGCTTTCCTGAGTATTTTTGTGATTTTTTTCTATTGTACATTTTTATATTATAGATATATCCAATGGACCTCCTAAGTTATTGTTGGTTGGAAGTTTGAGGAGGAAGATAGATTAAAGCTCTGCACAACAGTTATAATTCACTGTGGTGTTTGGTCTGAACTATAACACTTTATACAATGTTACAATAAATATATCAAGAAAAACCCTGGATTTAAATATCTTCCTGAATAAATTCATCAGAACAAATGGATAAAGAAAACAGAAAAAAAGTTATTGTGTCATACTACAAATATAAGATGGGTAATATCTGGCTTATCAAGATGCAGGTTGCACTTTATGTATATTTAACATGTATTTTTAAAGTACTGACTTTTAGTACAATCCAAAAGGTGGAGCTGTTATTATTATTATTATTATTGTGGATTTATATAGCGCCAACATCTTCCGTAGAGTTTTACAATTAAATGTATACATTCACATCAGGCCCTGTCCCGAAGAGCTTACAATCTAAGCACATTTATTTGACACATACATCCTATCAGTATGGGTTTGTGATTGTGGGGGAAACCGGAGTGCAGTGCGCATGCCAAACTTCTCCCGGAGGGGAGACAGTCCTATATGGACTCTGCTAGGCTCCTGGTGGCCTGTTTTTGGGACTTTGGGGGGGCATTAGAGGAGAACCATTTGGAGCTGGGATGTAAGGTAAGGATGTTATTACACTACAGAGTGGGGCCAGTATGGGGTTAAGTTATAGTTTTGGGGTGTGGACATGCCCTTTAAGTATAGTACTAATAGTGAGTTATATCTTACTTAAAAATCAAAATATATGCAAACAAAAAATACTTACTGACCCGACACCCCTGTTACAATAGAAAAGTCAAAATGGAAGATTTAGCTACACCTCTAAAAGTCCTAAAGAGTTTCCATACGGACACTAAAAGGAAGTGCCACGTAAATAACATCCAATCATTTTGTAACACGTGCCACTGTTAGCAAATTTTAAAAAATGTTATCTATACTATAGGTATTGTACAAGAGAAGCGCTATGCAATTTCTATTTTTTGACTTTTCACAACTGCCCACTATACAGTGTGATGATTGTGTACACAGTCACAGTTGTTGTGGAGACTGCATTCCTAAACTGCTGATTCCTAAACTAGGTAGGTTTTAGGTATGTTATTTACCCCCTTTTGCTAAGCTAATATGTTTTCCATATCTAGCAGCCCTAATCAGTGTTTACCCTCTGTCAGGCCTGTTGTATACCAACCATGTCCCACTCAAAATGCCCCTCTCCTAGCATGCCAAATACATTCTTTTGTGGTGAACGTCCAATTAGTCTCACTAATTGGCCTCCTTTCATCTGGCAGACCTAATCAGTCCGATAGTGAACCCGAGTACCTGGAAACTGACTGAGAATTCCTGTAAAATCAATGCTACTTTATGGTCTCTCTTAAATTACTATTTATTTGTCAGGTTATATTTTGACATTTTGCTATATCGTGCGTATTTACTTTTGCTTTTTTACGTTTACTTTCATATATTATACTTAAATATATATATCTTTTATAGATACTTGTTTATATGTATATATGGTTTCACATTTTTTCATATGTTATTGTTTTCCATGTGATATTGTTTATTCTATTTTTCATTTATTGAAATTGTGTGCCCTTTAAGATTTACCTTTAAACCTTTCTCCATCTATTCCATTTGGTGTCTTTGGGGGTTAAATCTGCTTAATTTGTTAATTTGCTATGTTAATTTTGAGGGTGTGTTATTCCTCCTTTTGTGATAAAAGGAAGTCTGTTTGTGTTATGTCATGCCTCTGATGAAGTGTGGTCTCACACGAAACACTTCAGACATGGACGTTTGTATCTATATGTGATATTGAATAAAAAGCATTGATTTTTAATGGGAATTCTCAGTATGTTTCCAGGTCCTCTGCTTCACTTTCTGATTGATTGGACGTTTGGTATTACTGGTCTTGCGAAGGGCCTGGGGCTTGGATGCACCTGGGCCACTATTTTATGGAGGTAAGTTCTGTGTATGTATACACGTAGGTCTCCTATACTTTGTTGCAGTTCAACTGTTATATCATTTTGCTACATTTTATACTATGTATTTATTGTCATTTTTCGTATAGTGGCGGAAACTGTTAGGTCAGATAGTCTGATCTAGTCTGTTCTGTTACTAATCAGTCCTATATCTGTAACAGGCATAATAGGTGTCTCCTATAGGTCCCTCTCCCCCTCAGGCAGGCCACATAGATTCCACTCTGGCATGCCAAATAGATTCCCTTCCTCCTCTGGCAGGACAAATACATTCTCTTTCCCCTCTGGCAGGCCCATTAGGTTCCCTACCCTCTCTTGCAGGCCCAATAGGTTCCCTTCCCCCTCTGGTACACCCAATAGGTTCTCTTCCCCCTCTGACAGACCCAATATGTTTTTTCACCCTCTGGAATGCTCAACATGTTCCCTTCCCTCTCTGACAGGCCTAATAAGTTTCTTCCCCCTTTAGCAGGCCCAATAGGTTCCTCTTACACCTTGGCAGGCCCAATAGGTTCCATTTCCCCCTGACAGGCTTAATAGATTCCCCTACCCCTCTAGCAGACCCAATAGCTTTTCCTCCCCCTCTGGTAGGCACAATAGGTCCCCCTTTGCTATTAGTTATAAATTCTATTTTCTATAGCAACGTAATATATTTCAGTGATCACTAAAATTTCCTTTCAATTAAAGGCTAATGTGAGGTATTTAATTATAGTTTAGTTATAGTGCATATTTTAATTAGTGTGTAAAATATTAGTTTTGGGGATGTGACCAGGATTTAATAGGATTTCTTTATTAAATTTTTCTTTTTATTAAAAATAGATAAGAAGACACAAACCATATGTATGTTATGACAATAATTTTCAAGTAAATAGAGTTGTATAAAGATAATCCTGTAACAGCTATACAATATTATGCTATGCTATCAATGTTTTCTTAATAAAAAGACACAGAATTTTGAAAAGTTTTTCTATTTTTAACTTCTTGCCTTTTTAACTTCTCTGCCCTTTCTCAAGCTCCTGAGTTGCATGGTCTTGCAAAATGGTCTTTAAATGAAACAGGAAGTGACAAGGGTAAACCCTGTAATCAGTAAAGAACATAAAATACTCTATAATCAGTAAAGAATACAAAATACCTAACTACTGTATATACCAGTGATGGCGAACCTTTTAGAGACTGAGTGCTCAAGCTGCAACCCAAACCCCACTTATTTATTGAATAGTGCCAACACCATAATTTTTTTTTTTAATTTGATTTATTCATTGTCGATCTAATTATTACAACTGTATAAACCTTCTGAATAAATACACTGATTACATAGGTGCCAACACCATAATTTAATCTACATTCTAAGATTAGTTTAGAAAAAACAACTCAAACAGATACACAGACAGACACAGTAGATAGAATCGATTATATATTAACCTCTACATTATCAGACAAGAATTTGAGATCCAAAACAGTGACCAATTAACCTCTACAGTTTCCGACAAAAGTCTTGTCCCTTGTGTACAAATAGACCTGAAATGCTGCTTAACAACAATTCTAATACAGATTTTGTTTCAAGAAATGGTTCATTTTACCCCAAACAGCTTTTGTAATAATGTTTCAATGCAAAACAAAACTAACAAAAAGTATTCTAATATTCACAGCTTGGTAAAGCCCATTGAGTAAATTTTTGCAAAGACATAAGTGTGGTCGCCTTGTCATATGGGCTTCACCTGTGACTAATATTGGATCAATTAGGTGTCAGGTGTGTATAAAAAGAACCCCAGTACACTAGACCTTCACATCAACTGCAAATAGACCTCTGCAAACATGACTAAGATTCACCCTGAGACTAAAGTGTTGATTATCAAGAGGCTGAAGACCAAATCCACTGCTGATATGGTGCACACCTTCAATGTCTCTCAGCATCAAGTTCAGAGGATAAAGAAAAGATTTGAAGAGACTTGAGAAGTTTTTGACAAGCCCATGTCAGACAGACCCCGCAAGAAAACTGCTCGAGAGGACCGTTTGTTGGCTCGAAAAATCCGAGGCAAGCCAATTTTCAACTGCAGCAGAGCTCCAGGAGACCTTGTCACCTGAAATCCCTGTGTCAACCGGAACAGTTTGTCAGATTCTGTTTTTCGAAATGGCCTTCATGGTCAAATAAGTGCCCATAAGCCAGCACTAAACAAAAGACAATTGAAAAACAGTGTGGCATTTGCCAAGTCCCACAGCCTGCTAAAAGGATGGATGCTGGAAAAGTGGCAAAAGGTGGATTTTTCAGATGAATCTTCTGTTGAATTACACCACAGTCGCTGCAAATATTGCAGGAGACCTACTGGAACCCGCATGGAGCCAATATTTACCCAGAAAACAGTGAAGTTTGGTGGAGGCAAAATCATGGTCTGGGGTTACATACAGTATAGGGGTGTGCGAGGGATCTGCAGGGTGGAAGGCAACATCAATAGTGTAAAATACCAAGAAATCTTAGCTACCTCATATATTCCCAACCATAAAAAAGGCCAAATTCTGCAGCAGGATGGTGCTCCATCGTATACTTCCATCTCCACATCAAAGTTCCTTAAGGCGAAGAAGATCAAGATGCTCCAGGATTGGCCAGCCCAGTCACCTGACATGAACATCATTGAGCATATGTGGGGTAGGATGAAAGAGGAAGCACGGAAGATGAAACCAAAGAATATTGATGCATGACTGTTTTCTTGGCTATTCCAGATGATTTCATCAAAAAATCATATGAATCCTTGCCAAACCACATGGATGCTGTCCTTCAAGCTCATGGAAGTCATACAAGATATTAAATTTGGATCTCACAGCACCACTACTTAATTTGCGGACATATTTTTGGATTTGCTGTAAAGTAGATCATTTTCTGTATAGGCGACTACACATTTGTCTTGAAATATTTTGACCTTTCTGTCTTGATTAAATGATAAATCTTTTTTCAGTGAAACTATTTTTTACCTGTACATTTAATATTATTTGGGAGGGTTTTAGCTTTTCATATGAGCTATTTCTAACACCAATTGATCAATTAAAAATCAGGTTAATAGCGGGAGTTACTGAAAAATACACAGGCGACAAGACTTTTGTCAGAAACTGTACATTACCAGACAAGAGTTTGGGATCCAAAACAGTGACTCAAGCAGATCTGAACTTTATCTTATAGATAACTCTATGCGTACTTTAAGGCTATAGAGCTATCATGGAAACGTTGGAATTACCTTTTTTTTTTTTTACGTCTGTACATAGGCCCTGCGTAATATGTAGTATTATATAAAAATAAACAAATACACACATACAATTGCACAAGTATCTGACAGTCTTTTAGAGGATATTTTAATTAAAAAATGCACAAACTCTTTTCACATTAATTTAAGAATGGGAGGTAAATCAGCTATGTCTTATCTCCTGTTCTTTGATTAATCAAAAAGCAGCCAGCAGCGCAGGGGCGTCCCTATACTGTTTGGCACCTGAGGGAAAAGCCCCTCCTTAAACTTAGTGCAGCACTAATCGAGCGGTGCCAGAAGTGGGTGTGGCTTTGTCCGGAAGTGGGTGTGGCTTTGCCCATGGCCCCATCTCATTAAAATAATGTAAATTTCTCTCCCTTATGACCCCCATCCCACTTAAATAAAGTAAATAATTTCTCTCCCCCATGGCCCCTATCCCACAAAGTTAAAGTAAATAATTTCGTGCCCCCATCTCACTCAAAAAAAGTAAAAAATTAAATTAAGTAAAAATTTCTCCCTTCCCACACCCCAGGGTACACTACAGGTTCAGTCAGTGCTCAGAGGACTTAAGTCTGATTGGTTCGGGTGGGGGGTATTGAGGTTGATTGCGCTGGATATTAATTGCACACACAAAAAATATATATACATATATTTTTTGGGGGGTTGCTTGAGTCTGCCACTCACACTTATTAAAGGGGCAGTGCTGCAGCAGCAAAACTGTTAAAATTAACCCACGATTTCGCTTCCTCTGAAAGTACCTGACTGCATCCGTGCTATATTATACTATAGAGGGCACACTTTTTAAGTGATCATATCCTTTAAGTATGTACACTGGCTTGATAACCCACATTATTAAAGAATCAAACACTTGGATCAGTAAAGATTTCAATATAAAGGTTCAATACCCTTGGGTAATTCTGTGATCAATGGATTTTTGATGAACTGTTCACAGTTTTATATAACAATATCAAAATATAAAACAATAGTACATAAGTCATCAAAAAGTTCTGACTGTTACCATATCAAGAAGATGCATATCACTGTTCTTTACATTCCGACCCGGACTTAATAGCATTCCAAAGCATCTGAGGACAGAGAAGATGATTTATATACATATATTTATATACATAAATAACAATTACTGAAAAAATCACAAAAACAAGCACATCTTCAACAAATAATACAAAAAATACAGGTGATGACATTTTTGGGTCAACAACAATTGTGAACCTGTTATGAAATAAACTTTTTTCATTTACACACATAATTTAGAGATTGTCACCCTATGTACGCTGACCATTGCTTAGTTTGGTGGCGTTACATTGATAATATCTTTGTCATATGGTGGAGCAACAGCTGATCATTGCAGTTCCATGAGAGTCTGAATACCTGTAACCAATCAGCTCAGTTTCCCTATCAGATATAAAACATTTTCACTTTTTTGCATGTCTCTATCACCTTGGCTGCTACTGACCAAGTCCTTGGACAATACGCGTCTAGCTGTTGCCATTTTTAACCTGCTCTTACACCCTGCTTCAGAATGACTGGCTCTGTGGGTAAATTATGCTCGGTAAACTTGTGTAACGGTTAAATCTGCCACACTGTGTAGATTTATGGTTTATATGTTGACATGATGTATGGTTAATATGTTATAGCTGACTTAAAGGGCATCTATACTGAAAAAAAGGTTATTTTAAATTGACCATAACGCAAAACTATAATTCTTCCCAACCACCACTGTATAGTTTTTTTTTGTTGATCTGCCCCCTATTTCTTTAGATATCCAATCTAAAACATCTTATGCTGTGTATACACGGGGCTATTATTTGTTCAGACTAAGCGTTTGCTGCGAGCGTGCGCTCGGCTGGGACAAATGACTGTCTGTCGCAGCTGACAGTGCACATTACTGATAGGGAATATCACAATCGGCCTTGATTTACCAACAGACTCGAGCGCTGTCTCAGCCGGCTGCCTCACACCAGCAGATATTTCCAGCTGTATGACCGATCCATGGCTGGTCGGCCAGAAATATCTGCTGGTGTGTACCCAGCCTTACATTTCAGGCATCAATCAAGTTCCTTTCTCTCAAAAACTATTCTTCTGTGAGCAGTTTTGCTGTAGCTGGAATCGTGGCAGAGTTTGACAGTTGGAATGCTGTAAGCTTTGTACAGTTGGTTTGTGGGAAAAAAAGTCAGGTCGGATTGAAGTGGGAGTGGTTAAAAGAGGGAGTGGGGATAATGCTACTGAGCAAAACATTCAATTTTATTTATTCAATTATAGATTAAGATGAGGCAAAGTAATTTTTTCAGTATAGTGTCCCTTTAAAAAGGACAATTATACTCCTCTTCCCTCCGCTCCTCTTCCTTAGTCAGTACTTTCTAAGCGCTGCTCCGGTGAGCCCCGCCCCCTCCTCCCCATCTGCAACATGGCCCAATAGGAAGACACGCTCTACAACAAGTGTGCCTTCCTATTGGCCTCGTTGCGCAAGGGGGAGAGGGCGGAGCCTACCAGAGCAGCGTGTAGGTATATGCCACAAGTTAAGCGAACCCAGGGGTGAGGACCTAGTGGTTCAGGTCCTCACCCTGAGTAGAAAGTACTGACTAAGGAAGAGGAGCGGAGGGAAGGGGAGTATAAATGACCTCTGTGCCTTACCTAACCAATATTGGGGTATATTTACTTACTACAGCTCTGTGCTATTTACCCCTTGATATATCAATATACCAATAGTTATTTATCTTTACATTATATACCATATTTGGTTCTCCATTTATACTTTATAATAAAGGAGTTTTTATTTTTATAAGACTTATAGTGTGGCTTTGATTTAAAACCTACTCATAGAAAACAATTGCAGAGATTTTTCAGCTTTCTTCCGTGTCATACTAAGAAACATGCCCAATGAGCCAAACTTAAAAGATTGACTAGGACTGTTAATAATCCAACCACAAAGATCAACAATTGACAAATATGTGTTTAAAATTAACCCACAGAAGTAACCCAGATAAGTTTCAATCTATGGCCAAACAAAGTTACCCAAGAGGTTAAAACTAGCATTAATGTTTTTAGAAAACATTGTTTGTCATCCACACAATGTTATCATGCGCAATAATAGTCACGTGTTCAAAGACCGTGTTGCAAACTATGCAGTGTACCTGATTATATTCCGCCTTTTAGAGCTGAATCAAAAAGTGAAGATCAAGAAAAACTACAACATGAATTCCTGATGCATGAGCATGTGCACATGCGTGATGAACGGATAATCGTGTGCTACGTGTTGGCCCTGTGATCACAAGTATGTCTAAACCATTACATTCCCAAGTAACATTAGACCTGTTAGGTTTTATGGAAATCTTGTTACATGACCATATTCCTATTGTGTCTTACAGCTGAACTAACAAGAAGAAATCAGCATAGATTTACAAGGAACAAATGTTGTCATACAAATGTTCTGTTTATTTTAAACAAAATGTCAAAATGTAAACTCTAGTATATTAGTAGATTTGGATTTTGTCAGGGCTTTTGATGCATTGTCATAGTCTGTTAATGCAGAAATTAGGGACAACTTAATTTTTTTTTTATGTGGACAAACAATTGGTTATTTAGTGCACAATGACTGACTGTGTACCCCAGAGTTTAGAATTGGGGCTACTTCAAGGAAGAAAAGTTCACAGTATAGAGAAAAGTTTATTTAACATTTGAAAGCTAACACCTGATTGGTTGGGGTAAAATTAGCACCATTTTAAACAATAAGAACTTTTATTGAATAACCCTGTTTGTGTCCTCTCTTCATTGGACAGAGCAGGCTGCTCCACCTACTACTGAGTACCATTTCTGTGTGTGAAAAGGGGGAAATTTCCATTTTAATTTATTATGAAACAAAAGCTATAGAGAACTTAATTCCCATTTTTATATTCCATAATCGGACACCCCTATTAGGAATGGTTATAAGGAAAACCACAATGGTCAGTGACCAAACCCTCTGATAGTGGAATGCTGGGAAATAAAGCACAAAACCCATGTTAGTAAGGTAAATTTCCCTATCACCAACATCAAAATGAGCAGTGAGCACAGATTTATGTCAGGGTGTTCTGCCTTCTCCTTCAGGGTTATTCTGAGACTTTTTAATTGTGTTTTAAATGATATGCATGAAGCTATAGTTGTGTGCCACTGCCACTTTCTTCCTTTTTTATTTTGACAATAAGTGTCTGGCTTTGGTTGCTACCATATGGAGACAGACCACAATTGGAAGTAGATACTCTTTTAAAAGCTAATATAAAAGTACATTTTGAATAATCTCGCAAATATCAATGCACATAATTGGAAAATAAAGTGACTCGATGGGTTAACTGTACCAGTCTAGATACATAGAAGATACCAGTAACCACAGCTGAAAGCTTTAGTAATGATTTAGTATCTGAAATAAAACATCTTTTCAGGTGCTGGTGCTTGCTGATCTTTTGTAATTAATTGGCTAGAAATTAGATTAGGGTTTTACAGTATCTTTAAAGCATTAATTCTGATTAACAATTTGATACACCATGTAATAAACAAATCTAAATATACAAAGCATCTGCTGCCTAAAAATGCATTGTTCGCAGATTTAATGTTCCTTTTAATGAGTAAAAATAATCAATTTAAACATGGGTTAAACCAGAAAAGCTGCATTTTATTTATTTTTTTAGATCACATGTGCACTGGAAATGATTCACTAAAGACGAAGCTTACATTTATTCATACCAAAACATCATTAACTCAGCTTACCTTTTAAATATCTGTTTACATTAATGTTTGTGGCTGCTCTCCCCCACCTACCCCCTTTTTTTAAAATTAAAAAAAAATACTGGGGTAGCAATTATAAATATACATAAACTTCACTGGAAAGTGATGACGAGAATGTACTTACAGTTAGGTCCATAAATACTTGGACAACTTTTTTTTTCATTTTGGTTCTGTACATTACCACAATGAATTTTAAATGTAACAACTCTATTTTCAGCTTTAATTCAGTGACTACAATGATTGCATAAAAATGTGAGGCAACTAAAGCATTTTTAAACACAATCCCTTCATTTCAGGGGCTCAAAAGTAATTGAATTGACTCAAAGGCTATTTCGAGGGCAGGTGTAGGCAAGTCCATCGTTATGTCATTATCAATTAAGCAGATAAAAGGCCTAGAGGTGATTTGAGGTATGGCGCTTGCATGTGGAAGATTTTGCTGTGAACAGACATCATGCAGTCAAAGGAGCTCTCCATGCAGGTAAAAGAAGCCATCCTTGCTGCGAAAACAGAAAAAACCCAACCGAGAAATTGCTACAATATTATGATCAAAATCAACAGTTTAGTCCATCGTGAGAAAGAAAGCAAGCACTGGTGAACTCAGCCTGGATGTCCAACAGTGGTGGATGATCACAAAATCATTTTCATAGTGAAGAGCAACAGCAAACCAAGTGAACAAAACTCTTTCCATAAAGAGAAGACTGCATGAAAGTAAATACAGAGGGTACACTGCAAGGTGCAAGCCACTCATAAGCCTCAAGAATAGAAAGGTTAGATTGGAATTTACAAAAGAAAAACTAAAAAATCCAGTACAGTTCTGGAAAAACGTTCTTTGGACAGATGAAACTAAGATCAGCCTTTACCAGAATGATGGCAAAAAAAAGTTTACATCTGTAAAACACAGTGGAGGCAGTGTGATGGCTTGGGTGTGCATGGCTGCCAGTGGTACTGGGACACTAGTATTTATTCATGATATGACACAGGACAGGAACAAGCAAATACATTCTGAGGTGTTCAGAGACATACTGTCTGCTCAAATTGAGCTAAATGCAGTAAAATTGATTGGGCGGTGTGTCATCATACAGATGGACAATGACAAATACAGCCAAAGCAACCCAGGAGTCTATTAAAGCAAAGAAGTGGGAAATTCATGAATGGCCAAGTCAGTCACCCGATCTTAACCCAATTGAGCATACATTTCACTTGTTGAAGACTAGAGGCCCACAAACAAGCAGCAAATGAAAGCCACTGTAGTAAAAGCCTGGCCATTTTGTGATGTCCATCAAAGGGTTTACAACTAAGTGTTAGAAATAAACATTTTATTTTCAATTATTTAATTTGTCCAATTACTTTTGAGCCCTAGAAATAAAGGGATGCTAAGGTTGCCTCACATTTTTATGCAATCGTTTTGTTTACCCCATAGAAATAAAACTGAAAGCCTGCACTTCAACTGCATCTCAGATGTTTCATTTAAAATTCATTGTGGTAATATCTATGGATCTAACTGTATGATAAGGCAACTGTAAATTAATTCTGCTACTGGCAAGAGTAAATAAAACAGAAGAATGACCGACTTCTATCCTTATTATTTTAATAATAATAGTAGGCATATAGGGTTATGTACCGAGAGCCGCTATCGATCTCTTTTGTTCTCTATGCATTGCGAATGGGGTTTACCTATTCTAAATAGCTGCTGGCACTAAAGATTCCGTCTTAAAGAGCTGGTTGTGGAGGTTGAGCGTTCAACTTTTTTTTATTTGTTTCTTAAAAGGTAACTGGTTCCTGCTTTGAAACCATGTGACAATCCCTCTTCCCTGTGTCTCCTCCTCTATTTAAAAAAAGACAAAAATGAACACCAATTACACACTCCCTGCTGTGGGCTGTGCTATTATTCCCCCCCACACACACACACACTTCCGCCTTCAGTCACTGTAACCCAATCTCTCCCTGGTTTCTTCTGCTTTCTCCTGTACTGAGCATGTGCCAACCGCAGATTAGAAGGAAGAACTACAATTTGTGACTGCAGACCCCTTAACTTTCTGATTTGTCATTTCTTCATATCTTGGGCTGTGCAGCAGTTAGAGAGGTGGTTTATGGCTCGTTTTAAAGGTAAGAACCTTTCATTTAAGATCAACTTGTTTGGAGACCACAGTTCCCCTTTAAAGCTGTATCAACCCTTGGTACATCCGTTACCGCAGCTCAAATAGCCAATAATGGCTCTCTGTACATAGCCTTAACTGCAGATTAGGAGAAGCTAGTGTTTGTGACCGCAGTTTCAGAACCTCCTACCCCTTAACGTTCTGCTCAGTGATTTCTTTATATCTTTGGCTGTGCAGCATGAAGAGAGGTGGTTGATGGCTCTCTTTCATTTAAAATCAACTTGGAGACCAGAGTTCCACTTTAAAACGGTTTCAACCCTTGGTACATCCGTTACTGCAGCTTTAAAACACAAATAGCCAATAACGTCTATTCGTATATAGCATGCAACACACTGTTTGCAGCAGTTTGCTGCCTTATTGCATAGTGGTGCCATTGAAATCAATGGACACCACTGTGCAATAAAGCAGGGGGTCATCGCACAACATTGCAGTGCAGTATTCCCTGCAGCGTTAGCAGTCTGATAGTGGGAACCTAGCTTAAATTTGGGGTTTAAAGGTATTTTAGGGCACTGTGCCTTTTCCAAATATTTTTTTATCTTTTGTGCTACTTTGTACAGTTTTTGAAAATGTGATTTTATAGAGTAAAGATACCCTTTCAAGGAGCCACACCCCCTGACCTCAAGATTCACTGTATCTATGCAGCACACTAGCGACAGATAAAGATTCTAAATGTACCTGTAATCACAGATGAGTTGCTGGCAGCGTAGCATGTATATGCTATGTTTTTAGAAAAACACAGCCAAAGAAGTCACAAGTTCAAATCAGCTAGTTTACTTTTGAAGCAATACAACATAGTCACCTGCCTGAGTTCATTGGCTTTTGGATTTTTGGTTTTTTTTTCCCATCATGTTTCTAGAAAAATATGAAATTTCTACATATGCACAAACTTTATATGTAGCAGCTTTGCTTCTAATTTTTATTTACAGCTATTGACTGGTATTAGTCGGCATTATGGTGCTATTACTCATTTCACCACGACCATACCACATTAACGTTGCATATCACTGTGCCTAAAATCTGTATTTTATCGCCGTATAAATCCAGATGAGTGCTCCAGTGCATTTCCCTAATACTTTTTTCAGCTCAGCACACTGGTAGATGATATTCAAGCTATAGTGCAGTCCACAAGCTCCACTGTTATGCCTGAAACAGAAGCCTCCTGGCATGTTTTCAATAAGAACCATAGGATTCTCATCCAGGATAAAGTCAAACTGCATGGAGGGGCCATGGGGGGGCCAGCAAGTGGAGGGGCCACTTCTGCTTCTGTCATGAATGTGTGATGAAAAGTGTTGGCAGAAATTGTTGAGACCATTAAGGCAAAGAAGAAGTAAAAATATGTGTATGGCTTAATTCAGAGAGTTTTTGATAGACTGATCAGTCTACCGAAAAACTATGATCTACCCCATCTTCCAGAACTGTAGTTTTTAAGTTGAAATCTATGAAAGATAGGTTGAATGATCGGATTTCTGTTGTTACGGGCAATCAGAAAACAATCGGCCCATGTATGGTTAGAGAGAGTGCAGAGTGTGTGTGTGTGTGGGGGAGAACAGGAGAGGCAACGAGCAGCAGGGGCGTGGGAGTAGATTAGTTTACAGAAGAATAAAGGCATATACAGTGTAGCTACTAAAGACAATTTATGAATTATCTAACCCAATAAGGCAAATGTGTATTTTGCAGAAAAGTAATTGTTCCGAGACAGCTCGTCAAGTTCTTTATTGTCTACTTCTTCAAAAAGTTTAAATAATTGTCAAAATGAGTCACCTAAGTGCAATTACTAAGTACAATTTTGTTCCCACCCTCAAGGTATGAGTCACTGAGGTTTTGTGTAAGAAACCCAGCAAGTGGTGGTTCTGTTTAGAGAATGCTGGTACATAGGGATATTCGAATGAAATATTGCTAATTGCTAGAAATAAAAGAATAATGTATGATACTTGCATCCTTTTCCTTGAAGTTCCACTTCTTCCTTTCTTGGAGCTTGAGAAAAATACTTTTATAATGTTGTTTAGTGGTTTTGACAAGCTAAAACACATATGAACAAAAATCCTGAAAAATAATTTAAAGTACAAATGGCACAGAAAATTTACCTTTATTGCCCTGCCCTAATAAGTGAAAACAAACTGTTCACTGTACACAGTTAATGCCGTAGAGATATTATTCATCACCCAACAACTGTGGGTCAATAAAGTTTAGGAAATAGATGATTTTTAAAGAAGAATTAATAGAGGTCTAGTAACGCAGTGATAAAAAGTTCTCTTTTTTTTATTCATCATTTAAAAATAGGCTATACGTACATGTGTAGTAAATTTAAATAACACAAAATGTTTAATGGTAGTAAACAAGGATGTACTTACCTATCTACTAATAATTCTTTATTAGACATCTGTTGGATAGTGACCACCACCTTCTTTTCTACTCCCTGTTTCAGCTTAAAAAAGAGTTTATCTCGATCCTTTGGAACTGGACTGTAAAAAAGAGAATTTGTTATACAATTTACAGTAAAAATACCCTCAAAATATTATCATACTTAAAGGGTATCTCCACCAGAGCAACTGACTTTGGGGATTTCAGTTTTATTGAAGAACAGTAGGTAAAGGAGGAGTGATAGCTCATTTACCTTCTGTTCTTTAATAAAATTGAACCCCCCCCCTCAAGTTTCTCTAGTTGATATACCCTTTAATATTAAATGTGCATTAGGAATAGTAGGTAAAGGGTATCTTCACTGTTTAAAATTACTTGTGCTATTCAGTTTTATTGAAGCATGGGAGGTAAGGGAGTTATGTCTTACCTCCGGTTCCTCAATAAAACCTGCAGCAGCCAGAGAACAAATGTTAGCAACTTACCTGGTCTTTTGCTTAATTTGACATGTCCTGACCGGGTACGTTCCTTAGCTTTGTTCCAGGCTCCTGCAGGTTTTATTGAATAATGGGAGATAAGACATAGCTCCTTTCTTTATCTCCCGTTCTTCAATAAAACTGAATAGCACAAAGTAATTTTAACCAGTGGAGATACCTTTTAAGCACAACTATACTGTAAAATGTACTTAACAAAAAAAATGCTTGCAAGTAAAGCTTTCTAAAAGATCTCCAAATTATGACACATTCACATTAGGTATACCCAGTTAAATACCTTTTTATTTGATTCCAATAAAAATCTGCAATGGAACAAGACAGGGCTGCCTTCTGTCCACTCTCCTCTTCACCCTTAGAATAGAACCCTTAGCAGCACACATCAGACAAAACCCAGACATTTCTGGTATACAAATGGGACAGATGGAAACAAAACTTTCACTCTTTGTGGACGATACACTACGCTACTTGACTAAGCCCTCACACTCCATAAAGGCAGTAGTACTACATGTGCTAACTGGATTTGGGGATCTCTCGGGATTTAAGATTAACCACACCAAATCTACAGATTACGTTATGAATATATCTTCTCATACTTGCCAGGAATTAAGCTCCAAATTTCAATTTAAATGGGCAACAGAATCATTTTGATACCTAGGAGCGCAGATACACATACCTTATACAACCACAGCTGCTCAACACTCCTATCCTATCTATTTAAACTACTTAAAGATTGGTCTTCTTAACCACTCTCCCTGGTCAGCAGAATCTCAGCGGTTAAGATGTCTATCCTACCCAAAATCCTTTACCTCTTCAGAGCACTACCAATCCAATTTGAAAGACTCCCAAACACTACAAAAAGAAATTAGACGATTTGTATGGCACAATAAACAACCAATGATAAAATACACGTACTTAGCTAGACACAAGAACAAAGGAGGATTCTACCAATACTTCCTAGCAGCAAGAACAGCCCAATTAACACATGGATACATGGAACAGGCAAATTCAGGTGGGTTGACCTCGAGAATACTATGTTAGCCCCAATTCATGTGTATTCTGTGCTGTGTGCACGACCGGGAGACAGAGGAATCCCCCTACCCCAAGGAGAATACATCCTCCGCATTTCATTTAAACTATGGGACAGGGGCAACAAACAATTCAATCTTACTCAATCCCCATCCCCTTATATGCCTCTTTTTGACACACTATTTTGGAGGGAAACCATCAGTGACTGATGATGAAGCCTGGACAAAGCTAGGGATAAGGAGGTTGCCAGATATTATTTCAAACACAGGAACCCCACTCACATGGCCAGAAGCCCAATCAAAATTCACACTCCCCGCATCATCTTGGTATTCCTATACGAGAATTCTCCACTACACAAGAAAAACCCCTTTAAAATGCACTTCAACACAACCTAATGAATATGAGACACTCAGTACAAAATTATATGGCACGATAAACAAATAATTAAGGCCCCACCACTAATAAAGTGGGAAAATAGATTCCAGTCACCACTAGCAGAAACACAATGGACACAAATCTTTGCCACTTCAGCCACATGTACCTCAAACATACTACTAAAGGAAAAACCATGTAAAATTCTAGACTGGTATGCCACCCCGGCCTCCCTACACAGGATCACAGCTTCATTAACATCACTATGTTTCAGAGGGTGCCAGAATGAGGGAGACCAACTCCACTGCTGGTGGCTATGTCCAGAAGTCCAACTAGCTTGGCAAACCTGGCAAATCATAAGATATATATTCGATAACTCATTCACTCTATACAGCTCTATTTAACCTTTCCAAATACAAAATACAACAAACACACTAATATACTAATAAAAACTATCTGTAGACCAGGTGTTATAGACCCATGGGGGCTCGTGGATGCGCCGCCACAATATATATATCTTAGGTTATTTACCATGGAAAAAAAATAGCCGCACAAACTGCTTCTACAGCCTGGATCCATGAACAGAAGGGCACTGTCGAAAACAAAAGACTAACTCGATGAATAATCTTTATTTGTATGTAACACACCACACTCTGTAACTAAAGGCAAACTACTTTCATTGTTTTAATGTTTAAAATCTCAATAAAAATCTATTGAACAAAAAAAATACTTTTTATTGGTAGTACACAATTTGGCTAGCTTCCATCATTTTAAAAACACTTAAGCACAGGGCTGTTTTGGCAACTGAAATAACTTTTAAATGGTGCCTATAGGCAGGACGGCAGGCAAAGCAGTGATGTGGGCTTGGTTTCATCTTGGAAAGTGGGCATGGCTTGTGGTGGGTGTGGAGGGCTGACTAACATTGGCTACAATCAATGCACTGTAATAGGTATACAAGGTGAATATACAGGCATGCAACTGCTGTTGTTTGTTTTCCCAAAAAGTGTGTGCTGGTCAAGTTGCTTGTCTGTGGAATTGA
The DNA here is from genome assembly GCA_019447015.1 of Hymenochirus boettgeri. Lineage (NCBI taxonomy): Eukaryota > Metazoa > Chordata > Amphibia > Anura > Pipidae > Hymenochirus > Hymenochirus boettgeri. The sequence continues at coordinate 172,127,987 of CM033472.1, forward strand.
CTAACACTGGCTGGTTGACTGGAGGGCTGACTTAACAATGACTGGTGAATTGGAGGGCTGACTGGTGGACATAGTGACCGTTTGCCCACATTGATTGTGACAGAAGTCTGCCCACAGTGAATGGTACATACATTTCCCACAATGATTGGAAGTTTACCTGCAGTGAACATAAGTCTGCCCACAATTATTGGACACAGGTTTTCCACAGTGATTGGAGATAAGTCTGCCAATGGTATTTGGACATAAGTTTTCCACAGTGAATGAACAAAAGTCTTCTCACAGTGATTAGGAATAAGTTTCCCACAGTGACTGGACATGTTTCCCACAGTGTTTGGACATACTGAAAGTTTTCCACAGTGATTGGACATAAGTTGCCCACAGTGATTGGACATAAGTGCCCACAGTGATTGGACATACGCCTGCCCACAGTGATTGGACATATGTTTCCCACAGTGATTGGTATATAATTTTGCAGACAGTGATTGGACATAAGTCTGCCAACGGTGATTGGACGTTTCCCACAGTGTTTGGACATAAGTTTCCCACAGTGATTGGACATACGCCTGCCCACAGTGACTGAACATACGCCTGCCCAAAGTGATTGGACATAAGTCTGCCCACAGTGATTAGAAATGTTTCCCACAGTGATTGGTATATAATTTTACCAACAGTTTTTGGACATAAGTTTGTCAACAGTGATTGGACATAAGTCTGCCCACAATGATTGGACATACACCTGCCCCTATTGATTAGATATAAGCCTACCCACATTGATTAGATACAAGTCTGTCCACATTGAATGGACATAGGTCTTCCCACAGTGACTGGACATAAGTTTTCCACAGCAAATGGACATAAGTCAGACAGCCCCCCAGTAGGTAGGCCCCAGCCCCTAGCACACAAGTAAGTAGGTCCATCCCAGCACCCTAGTAGATATGCCCCAGACCAATAGATGAATGTACCGATCCACAGACTACTCTGCTCTGCAATATGGCCGCCCATCTCCCCTCCGGTGATTGGTTGGAGTCCCCCCAGACCGCCGCTCTGTCAGAGTACCTCACAGTCAGAGTAACAGCCACCATCCAGCCACCAAAGCCAGTGGGGGAAATAAACCATGCTGATAGCTTCCGCCTTTCTTCTTTACACAAGGGCGCACACCATGAGCATACGTCTCAGATTGATTCATGGTAGGCGTGGCCTACTGTGGGATTGTAAAGTACTGTAACTTTTATTCTCTAAACAGACTAGATTTCTGCCCCGTGTCCCATGTGCAGAACCTAGGTGCCTAACAAAGGTCAAGTTTTAAGAATGTATTGCCTGTATATTTTGCCTTACCATTTTAAATCCCCCTGACTCACAGAATTGGGTATATTTGTGTGACGGATATTACCAATATGTACACTCTATCCCTCCAATAGTATAGGGGTGTCTTATGCATATAAGTGTTTTTAACATGATGGCAGCTAGCCAGATTATGAATCCCCAATAAAAAGATTTTTAACTGGGTATACATTACATGAATGTTCCATCATTTGGGGTTCTTTCACGAAGCTTTACTTCAAAGTCTTGGTTTTTTTTAGTCTTTCTGCTGCCCATTTTGATAATCATCTAGGTCTGCTTGCAGCACTTGCACATCATTTGAAGTTTTCAAAGCTCTGCATAGTTTAGTGTCATCAACAAACACAGAGACCTTGTTCTCAATGCCCCCTTCTAAGCCATTTATAAACAGATTAAAAACAAATGGCCCCAGTACAGAATCCTGAGGCACTCCGCTTAGAACTTTAGCCCACATAGATGTAACTCCATTTACCACCACTCCGATTGCGACCCAATAACCAATTCTCTATCCATGAACAAATGTTTTCTTCTAGGCCAACAGTCCTGAGTTTATACATTAGTCGCCTATGTGGCACAGTATCAAAAGCTTTCGCAAAATCCAAGTATACCACATTCACTGCTGTGCCTGAATCTAAATTCTTACTTGCTTTTTCATAAAAAACAATTAAATTTGTCTGGCATGATCTATTTCTCATAAATCCATGCGGACTACTACTAAGATCAGTTCTGGAGACAAAGTCAAGGATATGATCCCGTTACAAAGTTTCCAGCACCTTCCCTACCGCTGATGTTAGGCTTACAGGTCTATAGTTACCAGGCTGTGAACGACTACCTTTTTTGAATATTGGTATTACATTGGCTTTTTTCAAATCCAGCAGCATATCCCCAGATCAAAGTGAATCTGAAAAGATGAGAAACAGTGGTCTAGATAGAACTGAACAAAGCTCTTCTAAAATTTCGGGGATGCAATCCATCTGGTCCTGGGGCTTTATTGATATTTACTTTTTCTAATTGTTTCCGTACCATATCCTCCGTCAGCCAATTTAAATACTCCTCATTTCTATGTTATTACAATCCCTGCTGTAAGGACTAGGATTCTCTATAGTGAAAATCGATGTTAAAAAATGGTTTAGCACATTAGCCTTTTTGGCATCCTCTACAAACATCTCAGCCCCATTGATTAATAGTCCCACATTCTCAGTCCTCATTATTTTACCATTTATATACTTAAACTTTTTGGGGTTGGACTTGCTTTGTTTGGCTATCCATATTTCATTTTCTATTTTAGCTAGTTTAATTGCTTTCTTGCACTCTTTATTACAGCTTTTATACTCCCTGTAAGACTGTTCTGTTCCCACTGATTTCCAAATTTTAAAAGCCTTTTTCTTTATTTCCATTTCCCTTTTTACCTGAGCATTAAGACATGCAGTAGTGGACCTATTTTTTTTACACTTGTTCCCTAAAAGGTACAAATTTAGAAATGTAATAGTTTAATATGCCTTTAAAAGTGGTCCACAACTGCTCAGTATCTTTACCTAGAAACAATTTCCCCCTGTCTATGAGCAGGAGTGATTCCTTTAACAACATAAAATTAGCTTTCCTAAAGTTAAAAGTTTTTGTTAACCCAGTGCACTTTAGTTTTTTGCAACCTATATTAAATGACACTATATCATGATCACTATTTCCTAAGCGTCCCATTACCTTTATCTCCAAAATGAGCTCAGGGTTATTAGATATCACTAGATCCAACAACGCATTCTGTCTAGTAGGAACTTCTACCATCTGTGAAAGAAAATGCTCATATAGGAAATTTAAGAACTATACCTTTTGAGGTGCTGGCAGTTCCCTTACTCCAATCTATGTCAGAGTAGTTAAAATCCCTTAAAACTTGCCCCATACAAGCAGCCCTCGCCAACTGCATATGGAGATTAATTTCCACCTCCTCCCCAGCATTTGGTGGCTTATAACATACCCCAATAATTAATTTACCCACCTTCTTGCTTCCTGTACACAGCTGTACCCATACTGTTTCTGCCATATCGTTTATACCCCCATCTATTTCATCTTTTAGATTTAGCTTAAATTCCTGTTTAACATACATACATACTCCTCTTCCTTTCTTATTAACTCTGTCATGTCTAAATAAGGAGTATCCTTCAATATTTACTGTCCAGTCGTGTGAATCATTTAGCCACGTTTCTGCTATACAGATCACATCATTCTGTTTCCCCACTTTTTCCAGCCAGACATCTTGCATTTGTAAACATACATTTTAGATTTGATTTGATTTTGATTTACTTCCACCCCCGTCTCCTCCCTCCGTTTTGTCATTAGCCCCCTGATACCTTAATTCTTTATCTACCCCTGTGTAGTTCAATGTACCCTCCCCTCATACCTAGTTTAAAATCTCCTCCAACCCCCTAGCCATCTTCTCCCCCAAAACAGCTGCACCATCATCATTGAGGTGCAATCCGCCTCTACTAAAGAGCCTGTAGCCAACAGAAAAGTCAGCCCAGTTCTCTAAAAACCCAAACCCCATCTCCTTACACCACCCTCTTAGCCACGCATTTATATTCCTAAGCTCCTGTTGCCTCCCTAGAGTAGCATGTGGCTGAGGTAATATTTCTGAAAACACTACCCTTTAGGTCCTTACTTTTAACTTGGCCCCTAACTCTCGGAAATCATTTTTAAGGACATCACCTCCACCTCTAACTTTTTAGTGATTAGCATTTTGTGCCAAATGGTTTCAAAGGGGGAGAAGCCAGTGCAGGATAGGCAGGATAGTTTAGCGCCTGGACTCTTCCACACCAGGGCAATGGCACACTATACAAAGAAATATGGAGAGTATTGCTATACAAGACAAGGTATTCTCTGAAAAAATAGCATCTGGGTAGTAGCATATGCTGCTCCAAAAACAGTAAATATCCTTGAGCGTTAATAATGCTTCACAGATGTGTAAGCCAGCCGTACCATGTGCACTACTGATATGGTTCTCAAACTTTTCAGACAGTGACATGCTTGGCAAAGCAAATTTTTGCCAAAGCAAACCGTGCCTTTTACAGGTAGTGACTAAAAAAAGACAAACTACAATGCTGGCATTGGGATAAAGATAAGGGAAGCATGCACAGTAGGTTAAAATAATAATGCTTTTTAAACATGTGAATTGTGGGAAGCATTTAAAAATTATTGAGAATGATCCTTTTTATACGAACTCTCATGCAATTATCCACACACTTTCTTGTTCATATTATAACAGAAGTAAGTGTGGCAATCCTCTGGCTCTTTTATGGCATACCAATGCAAGTGCTCATGTATTTATTCAAATTATAAATTTTTTAAAAAAGGGTAATTTTATCCCCTTCAAAAAAACATGCAGCTAGACCGAGTCAAAAGTAATGCAGTATATATGCAATAAGCCCTGCCAACAAAATTTTTAAGATTGTCCTACAATCAATAGGTGATTTGGAAAGCCTACCTCAGTGCTAACAATACCTTACATGAGCTCAAGCTTCGAGACAGTAAAGTTATTTCTGGATGATGTTTAGGTATGGTTTTTTCTTTAAATGATAGACATTTAACTTTCAATTATGAATGCAGTTGTTCACAGACCATACAATAATTCGGCCCAACCAACTGAAACAATGAAATGTCGGTCGATTGGGCCAAATTATTGTATTTACTGGGGTAGCTGGTTGAGGCAAATTAACAGCTCAGGCATTTTTTAATTTTTTAAATTTTAAGTCTGAAAGTACCAGAAATTTCCTTTGCTGTCATCTTCTTTTACTTCCAATGAGACAATGAAAGTGAACACATCACTGTCTGAGGAGGGGAGGGTACTGTCTTTAACATCAGAAACTTGTCTGGATGAGCGTTTGAAAGCTGTAAAAAAGCTATACAATATTCGACATACCTAAGGAAGATATAAAAAACGTTAAGCGTAATAGTACATTTTAAAACTGTGTCTAATAAATAATAATATGCAAAATTATTTATTTGTAAATGTTCCCTAAATTATGCTTATGTTATATAAAAGATAAACAGTGCCATTCTTTTAGTAAGCTCTTCGATTTCTGTAACCCTAGAATGTAGTGTTTGGTAAACCTCGAATGTAGCGGTCGAATTCGGTAACAATTAAATGTATTGTTTGGTTAACCCTTGAATCTGATGTTTGATTTTTGATAACCCTTAAATGTTGCCTTCGACTTAGATTTTCGATAACCCTCGAATAGTGCCTTCAAATACGTTTTTCGATAACCCTCAAATGTATCATTCAGTAACCCTTGAATTGTCCGTAACCTTTGAATGTATCATGCGGAAGCCCGACAATTGCCCAATGATGAAGTAAGAAATGCTTAAGGAGAACTAAACTCACATTTTTTAATCTTAATTTTAAAGCTTTTCTCCCCAGAACACCTATACATTGAAAAGTTTTTCTCTAGTTAGGTGCATTTGGTACGTGTAAGTAATAGATTCTGTAACAAAGAAGGCTTCCATGTTGTTGCCAGTACAACTCACAGCCCATGTTGGCTTCAAAGAGCCACGCACCCTGAACTTACCCCAGTATTCACAGTCTCGATGCACAGAGTGTATGTCACTCTCTCTATGTACAGAGTGTATAGCTTCTGTTTCTAGTGAAAGATAACATTTCTAAATGTACCTGAATCCTTTGTGGAGTTGCTTGTTGCTCACCATGTAAATGCCATATTTTTAGGAACATACAAGTTCAAATCCCCTAATTTGTTTCCATCACGTTTCTAGAAAAATATTAAATTTTTACACATGTACAAACTTTGTATTACCAACCAGCGTGAATTGTTGACAGCCTTCCTGGAGCAATACAAAATAGTAAACTGATATACCATATATACTCGTGTATAAAACGAGATTTTCAGGCTGTACTGCCCGGCACCGAGTATTGACGTCATCCAGCGCATCAGTATAGGGAGTGTGGGAGCGAGCGAGGGGCTGCTGGATTTCTCAAGTACATTACTGTACTGCAGAGAAGGATGCTCGAAGAAGGATGCCCAAAGAAGGGTGCAGATGTTTGGAAACTAAAACTCCCAGCTACTAAAGCATGCTAGGAGTTGTAGTTTCCATACATATGGAGTGCCAAGCAATGAGGCTTTAGTTGTCTTTTAAATGGACAGCAGAATTCTCATACAGTAATAGCCATATCCAGTATGGCTATTACTGTATGGGAAATCTGCTGTCCATTTAAAGGGCAACTAAAGCCTCAAAACAATACACAATAATGGTATCGATTATTGCCTTCTGATTCTGTATTGTTTTGAGGCTTTAGTTGCAGTTTAAAAGGACAGCAGTATTCCCATACTGTAGTCCTATACAGTAATAGCCATACTGGATTTGGCTATTACTGTATGGGAATTCTGCTGTCCATTTAAAGGGCAACTAAAGCCTCAAAACAATTAAGAATCAGAAGGCAGTAGTGGTCATAATTCCTAACCTCGGTTTATACTTTTTTTAGGTAAAAATAGGTACCTCGGTTTATACTTACACAAATGCACTTGTATCTATTGCTTGTGCAAAAGTGGTGCGCTGCTAAAATGCTGGGTTTACTTTTTTTTTTTCTAGCAAAAGATTGTATTCTACATTTACTGTTATTTCCCTGTTAGCCATTCTGGCATAGAGGTAGAAAGCTTACTTTTTAGCAAGACACAGTATAGAAGGTTGCAGGTTCATTTTACAGACTTATTTTTTACTGAAATGTTAATATTCTGTTTCTTACATCCATGCTAGCAAAGAAATAAACTGCAAAAATTCCTTTCTTTTTTGTATGAAAATCAAAGGAATTTATCATTGTTAAGGACAGGAGCATTTGTAATGTGTTTACACAAAAACTTTGTACACTTAGTACCGCACACAAATCCATTGCTTTTGTTTGTGCGATGCAGTTGGGCCTAGCCCTTACTTTCAGATTTTTATTTTTTTTAAACATACAAGCATTGATATTCTCTAACATTCTCGCAAGGCTGGTTTCTTTGTGTTCTAGGACTACTGTATACTTACCCACAGCAATTCCTAATTATTGGTTAAACCCTGCAAATACTTCATGGGTCCTTCCTGACCAAGTTTTCTTTTTATTATTGATATAATAACATTACTATAAGTACAAAAAAAACAAGTTAATTGTATAACAAGTAAAGAAGAATTCTTTATTTTACTTTTGATGTTAACAATAAAAAATTCCAAATGCCCCCTATGGGACAAAGCTAATAAATACATTCTTTTCAAAATTACTAGCAGCAAATATTTTTAGCCTACATACTTGCACATTTTGAATGGCAGGAGAAAAACGTTAGAGTGCGTTTTAGTCTGTATCAAGTATGAAAAAGCAGGGATTATATAAAGTATCCTATATTATCCTATGATGACTGAGGTTTTGAGGTGTGGCCAGATACAGCACTTGCCAGTTGTTTGGTTCAAATACAACACAAAAGGAATGTAAGGTAATTATATAAATTGTAATACAAAATGTGTTATTTCTTTGATTTCTGCTTTTACCTGTGGGAAACAATATGTGGGCCGCACCAAACAATCTTTGAAAGAACGAGGCAGGGAACATTTGTGTTCCATAACTAATGGAGATCTTAAGTCAGCACTAGGTATACATTTTTCCCTCTGCAATGAGGGTAACCCTGAATAATACTGGAAAATGAAAAGAATAGGACTGTCCAGTCGTTTATAATTTACAAGGTGTAATCCCTCTTTATTGCAGTTACACCAATATACAACGTTTCGGCCGCTTGGGCCTTTATCAAGTAGAATAATGTTGAATTCAAGTAATAGAAAATATAAGAAAGAAATTGAGAGGAGGTGATATACAGGCGATCGTCAATAAGAGGAAAGCTTTTTGGATATTTACCCTGGGTACTAGGAGTCCAGAGGGTTTAAATTCCTGCTGGGACACTTCCTATATTTTCTAAGTACTAGGTATTTTACCTTTAACCATGGAGTGGGGGCATACATGGTTCCTGGATGTACAGTTTCAGACAAAAGTTTTGTCGCCTGTGTATTTTGCAGTAACTCCTGCTATTAACCTGATTTTTAATTGATCAATTGGTGTTAGAAATAGCTCATATGTAAAAAATAGTTTCACTGAAAAAAGATTTATCATTTAATCAAGACAGAAAGGTCAAAATGTTGCAAGACAAAAGTGTAGTCGTCTATACAGAAAATGATCTACTTTACAGCCAATCCAAAAACATGTCAGCAAATTAAGTAGTGGTGCTGTGAGATCCAAATTTAATATCTTGTATGACTTCCATAAGCTTGAAGGACAGCATCCATGCGGTTTGGCAAGGATTCATACAATATATTGATGAAATCATCAGGAATAGCCAAGAAAGTCTTGCATGCCTCAGTTCATCAATATTCTTTGGTTTCGACTTCCATGCTTCCTCTTTCATCCTTCCCCACATATTCTCAATGATGTTCATGTCAGGTGACTGGGCTGGCCAATCCTGGAGCATCTTGATCTTCTTCGCCTTAAGGAACTTTGATGTGGAGATGGAAGTATGCAATGGAGCACTATCCTGCTGCAGAATTTGGCCTTTTTTATGGTTGGGAATATATGAGGTAGCTAAGATTTCTTGGTATTTTTCACTATTGGTGTTGCCTTCCACCCTGCAGATACTTCCCACACCCCCATACTGGATGTAACCCCATACCATGATTTTGCCTCACTGTTTTCTGGGTAAATTTCGGCTCCATGTGGGTTCCAGTAGGTCTCCTGCAATATTTGCGGCGACTGTGGTGTAATTCAACAATAGATTAATCTGAAAAATCCATCTTTTGCCACTTTTCCAGCATCCATCCTTTTAGCAGGCTGTGGGACTTGGCAAATCTTAGGCATGTATGCAGAGGTCTATTTGCAGTTGATGTGAAGGTCTAGTGTACTGGGGTTCTTTTTATACACACAACAGAAGGATTATGGAATGTGGTAATAGCACCCCCAACACGCCCCTTTTATGGGAGGTCCTATGCTTTAATATAAAGCACTGGATGGCCTCTTCCCTCATTTAAAAAAGCCAAAGGGCTGGGGGGAAGTGAGGGAGCCTGTTATATGGATCCAGTGCAAAAGTTTGGTAATCGTAATTAAAGTAAAAGTAATTAAAGAAGGTTAGACCTTAAGGACCTTCAAGACTGGGGTTGCCTTGATGTGGTTGGAAGGCTTTTCATTTATGTGATCACTGTAATGTATACTAAAACCCCTTTGTTTATAAAGTATGACAGTGTGCACATAATATGATATTGTATGGGGACTAGGAATGTGCATTGATTATCTTTTCTATGTTCTTTTCATACATACACACCTGACACCTAATTGATCCATTATATGTCACAGGTGAAGCCCATATGACAAGGCGACAACACTTATGTCTTTGCAAAAATTTACTCAATGGGCTTTACCAAGCTGTGAATATTAGAATACTTTTTGTTAGTTTCGTTTTGCATTGAAACATTATTACAAACGCTGTTTGGGGTAAAATTAACCATTTCTTGAAACATAATCTGCATTAGAATTGTTGTTAAGCGGCACTTCAGGTCTATTTGTACACAAGCGACAAGACTTGGTCAGAAACTGTAAATTTCCTCTGTTTTCTTTAATTCTCTCCCCCCCCCATTCTCACCCTCCTCTCACCTCTCACCTTTCCTTTCCCTGTAAATTAAACAATGTCAATTGGAAACCATTCATAACGCAAATAGATACAGCGATGTTAAAGGAGAATTAAAGTCTCCAGACAACATTGTCCCAATAGACAGAGCACATTCAAAAACATAGAACAAGCTGTGTCTCACCTCTCCCTTTGCTGTGGCAATTGGGTGACTTATAAAAATAACCTGTGAGTACTTGGGGTCAGCTCACAAAATCCACCTTAGCTGGGTAAACCCCGAGCTTAGTGTCTGCGTACAGGCACATGCTCTGTAGTGCTCAACAGGTCAAGAGAAGGAGGTTGCAGCTTTGCGTCCTAGAAGCTGACAGCCAATCACATTACAGCAGAGATCCTCCCTCTCCCTGATACAAAACGGGGATTTCAGTTTTTTGTTTTCAAACAAATTCAATGCTCCTGTCCTAACCATGATATAATCCTTTACTTTTTATACAAAAAGAAACATAATCTTTGCAGTGTATTTCATAGATAGCATGGATGTAAGAAATGGAATGCAACTGGCTGATTTATTGCATGTGAACATGTGAAAGGGCCCTGAGAAAGCCTCTTGCTGTGGAATAGAACCTGCAACTTGTACATTTACTCTGCCTTACTAAAAGCAGAGCTCTTACCTCTAGGATAACAGAGATACTATAAAGATCCCTGGTACATGTAGAATCTTTTACTAGAAACATAATGGAAACAAAAAATTAAAGGAACACTAAACTGGTATTTTTACTACATTCCATATGTTTCTATCATTCACAGGGAGGTGAGAACACTTATTCCCACCTCCCTGTGAATAATAGAACGCCAGGGGACACAGCCGAACTTACCTTACCACCACTCCACTCGCAGTTCCTTCTGCACTGACAGTCGCACTGCCCGATCACGCGCCTATATTTTGTATTGGCGGGCATGCGCCAGAGATAGGCGCTTGGTCGGGCAGCGCGGCTGTCAGTGCGGAAGGAACTGCGAGTGGAGTGGCAGTAAGGTAAGTTCCAGCTTCCCCCGGGCGTTTTATTATTAACAGGGAGGTGGGAATAAGCGTTCTCACCTCCCTGTGAATAATAGAAACATATGGAATGTAGTTAAAAATACCAGTTTAGTGTTCCTTTAAGGTAAGTTTGGGGATTCGAACTTGAGCACTGCGTGTTTCTAATACTGGCATCTTACCAGGGGTGCCACCACTGAATAAGCTGAATATTCTGGTACATTTAGAAGTTTCATCTTTTGCTTGGAACATAACAGAAACAAAAAAAGTGAAGTCTGGGGTACTGAACTTGTGACCTTCTGAACTGTGTATTTTTTAAACCCAGTGCACCAAAAGAATAATAAAAGAAAATGGAATATAGAAGTCTCTGATAAGACTTTGAAAGCTACTTGTTACCCTGCGGTTTATTTTCCAGCAACTCACACTGACTGGTAAATAAATTGCAGGGTAAAAAGAACCTTTAAAGCCTTTTCAGGGACTTGCATATTGGTGTGTAGACATCTGTATAGAAAATACTCTGTGCATATAGACAGTGAATACTGGGGTCAGGGGGCATGGCTCTTTTATGACTACATGGTCTGTGGGTTGTACTGGCAACAACATGGAAACCTTCTTATTTACAGAATCTATTTCCCATATGTACTAAATGCAACTTACTAGAGAATAATCTTACAATGTATACGTGTTCTGGGGAGAAAAGCTTTCATAATAGGTGTATAAAAAATTAAGTTTAGTTCTCCTTTAACTACAAGAATTGATACAGTTATGTTGCAGTTTTTGGATCTATGGTAAAAGATTTGAATACTTGTATCATTTAAAAAATTGAATGGAGCCATTATAATAATGGGATTTTATTATTGCTTATTGTTCCAGATATCGATGAATATTACCAAATAGGTCTAGATATGTACCGATGTGTTAATTTTCTCAATGCTCTTAATTCGATGCTTTTTAAAAGGTTGGGTTTTTTCCCTCCTCCTTTAGTTTTTGAGTAAGGGCTCTTTCTAGCCTGAAACACGCTAGATAAGATAATGTAGGGGTTTTCTCAGCCAATATATGTTCAAATTGTTTTTTTCTTTTTTAGGATTTTTTCGTTTGCTAAAAACAGGACTATGGATTTTATGAGACTGATCTCCTTATGTCTTTTGGATACGAGAAGGGAAAGTGCTGGGAATAAAATTTCTATTTTAGTATTACAGGTGATGAATTCCTTGAATTCCATTAGCACACCGATCCCCCCTCCTGTAGTACTTTTAGTAAATAAATTTACTATTACTTTACTATTAGTTTACTATTAGAGTGACAGTTTACAGTTTATTTGTGTGTTGTTGTTTTATGGGGGAGTGCTTTCAGATTATGGAGTAGTTCTCCTTTGAAGGAGAACTAAATTTAGGTTTATTTCTCCTTTAAATTGTTAGTTCCCTCTCAAGGTGAACGTTGGCTTTTAAGCTTTGAGTGAAAAACAGGAGATAAACTAATTATGTCTTACCTCCCGTTCTTTACTTAATGTACCAGGAGAGACAAAAAAACATACCTGCATGGGCACTATAGTTTACTTGCAGCCAGAAGCAGTTGTTACCTGTCAAGAGGTTTCAGCGGTGGATTGCACTGCGGGTAAGTTTTCTTCTCTCCTCTGGTACATTGAGTGAAGGAGGGGGAGGTAAGACATAGCTAGTTTAAATCCCATTCTTCACTTACATAGTAACATAGTAATTGAGGTTGAATAAAGACATGTGACCATCAAGTCCAACCTTTTCACCTTCCTTTTTAACCCTACCTAACAGTTGATCCAGAGGAAGGCAGAAAAAAAACCAGCAGAAAAAATTCCTTCTTGACCAACGTTAAAAACCAACATTCACTTTGAGAGTGAACTAATGCATTAATTCTTATGGTTCTTAAACAATACCCATAAGCACTTTTTTTTTTTCAGAGATTGTTTCTAGTGGATAAAACCTTACAGTAGGCAGGTCTACTAACCTCTAGCTAGTCTATACAATCTCTGCTACAGCTATAATTAACTTACTTAAATTTTAGTTTTACAATTATGTCCCTCCAACTTAACATATTATTTTCCTATAATTTATTTAATATTACTTAATTACAATAATCAATACTTCCCACAACCTATATTATACCAATCTATATACAAGTTATTCCCCATTACTTCACTTAGTATATCCCAACTCCTAAAAACTTTATTATCCTTCCTTTATATAAAAATATTTTCCATTTTGTGGAGATTGCATTGAGTTTTTAGAGTGTACAATGTAGGTGGGGGTAGACTAAAATAATATTATACATGATCACAGTGTATATTGTAATGTAAAAGGTATAACATTAATTAGTTTATTAATCTGTTCTAAATAAAGATATATAAGTGTGTAACAGTGTGTAAATGGCATATGAAATAAAAAATAAAAGTACAGAACAAAAAAACATACAGAATCGTCCCACGTTTGAATGGACTGGTCAAAATGGGAGCTATAGACACACCTCTCAAATTTATTCAATTCTGCATGGGAAAATAAAAGGAGGTTTGCTGTAATATCCTTATTGTCCTTATTATCCAATAGGTGTGCTTCTGGTAGCTGCTGTACCACTATTAGCCAATGAAAAGAAAGTTGCAGTGTTTACATCACATCCGGATGCAATGCATGCTTTACAGTAACATCCTTTAGCTTTGCATTGTGGTAGAGACTTAGTGAGCATGTGCGAGTTAACGGCCAATCAAAAAAAAAGTTTGCTTTCCCAGTGTAGCTGACATCCTGCTGTACTGCATTGTGGGAGAGAGTGTCAGGATGCTTTAGAGTTATATCCTACTGTATTGCATTGTGGGAGAGAGCTTCACATCCAAATGCAATGTGTAGTGGGAGTGGGTGGGCGTGGCCAAACGACACTGCTTTACTGAAGACTTTTCTTTCTCCTACAGGCTGCTTTACTAAAGGATCCCTTTGTTTTGGCTGCTTCCCTGAAGGGAAGTTTCCTTCTTATGCTGGTAAGTGTCTAAATGTTATTTTTTGCTTTAGTGTACAGTCTCTCTGTGTCTCTCTCTCTGTCTCTCTCTCTCTCTGTCTGTCTCGCTGTCTCAGTCTCTCGCTGTCTCTGTCTCTCGCTGTCTCTGTCTCTCGCTGTCTCTGTCTCTCGCTGTCTCTGTCTCTCGCTGTCTCTGTCTCTGTCTCTGTCCTCTCTGTCTGTCTCTCTGTCTGTCTCTCTGTCTGTCTGTCTCTCTCTGTCTGTCTCTTCTGTCTCTCTGTCTGTCTGTCTGTCTCTCTCTGTCTGTCTCTCTGTCTGTCTCTCTGTCTGTCCCTCTCTCTGTCTGTCTCTCTGTCTGTCTCTCTGTCTGTCTCTCTCTCTCTCTGTCTCTTTCTCCTGTCCTGTTAGCAGCAGTGCTCACAATGATCAGCTTTCTGTCACTTCTGTCACTGTTTACAACGTAAGCATGGCTACATGCCCTTGTTTTTGGAACCTAAAAACATCACAGATGGTGAGCTTGGGGTCCTATACAGTGAGATCACTACTCGATTGCCAATAGTATGTCCCCTTCTGTATTATAAGAGGGGAGGGTCTGTAAAGATAAGGATATCAAGATATGCCTTCTCTAGTAGGTGCCAATGTCATCTTACAATACTCCCAATTCTTTTTACATGCATTGAATAAAACTATAATAAGTTTTCTATCTGTACTTTCTGTAATGAATTCAGTTTGTTTACCCTGATCAACGATGACTCTTGCATCTAAAAAATGGATATTAGAATGGATATATTCAATCCAAGATGAAATTGCTCCAAGGTTCCACTGTTGCCCCACCATAATAGAAATAGAACAGTGCCTGGTGATGGATGAGATCATATAGATGAAATATTCCACTATCTATGCCATAAAAGCATTTCCATACCGCACTGGATCCCATGGAAGTACCCTTAACTTAAACCAAAACTTTAGTACTGTAGTTGTTATGAAAAATGAGCCTAAATCAATCCTCATTGTCTCCTGCACTATACAGCTCACTCCTCACAATTATACGTGTATCTGCATTTATGCCATCTGTATTGAGGTGGACAAAGAAGATATATCTAAAGTAACCAACAGAATTTCATCACAATTATAAATTTTATTTTTACGTATTCTATCCAAGAATTTGGATGCAACCTTTACAAAGGGAGCATGAATCTTGTACAGCATAGTTGCCATAGAGCTGAAGACAAAATTTATCCTAGCTACTATGGGACAACCTGGCAGCTGGGCGGGTTTTGACTGCAGCAAAAAAAATCCTGAGTGCAGTAGAGGACATAGAATGTTGCAATTAATCTGCTTTTCTTTCTTTCATTCTTTTACAGCTTCAGTTTATAGCAGTTCTTTGCAGAAAGAAAATTTTGACAGACAACATTTCCCCTTTAAACATAGTAGATAACCAATGCAATTTTTTAATGCTGTAATTTACCATCTAAGTCAAAATCTATACTTTTTATTATCCCACTTACCGCTTCTTTTATCTCACAACTAAAAACATGGATTTGAAATTCTTCCGTGCCAAGGTCTCTTTCTGTAAAAGCAAAGCAATCGCATTCCGAGGTACCATCTTGTCCTCGCACACAGAATAATACTTTGTAGATAGGAAAGGAAGCAATTTCTGCATTGCTAGTTTGATCAATAATTCTGTGACAAAAAAAGAAAAAAAAAAGGCCTTTTTTCTAATAGAAACAGTTTTTATAGTAAAATGTTGTCCCGTTTTCACTTTAAACACTTTTGTTGTCATAATGCTTTCCATCCACCACTATATTACAAAGTTTGAATTTCTAAACATTTTATACTGTTAGGTGCTCTCTTCTTTGTAAGCAAAGCTATTGTGTTTATATAATGATTTGTTTAGACATGTATATACAGAAATTATCTAAAACCTGTTACTATTAAAGGTCACTAAACTCCAAATGTGCCTGAAAATCAATCCAAGTATGTTTTAGCCTAGGTGGAAATAGATTGACTGGGATAAATGCTTCATGTATCAAAGCAAATTTAAAATATTGTAAATTCTATTTAAAATGGTTACTAAAGACATCTGAATTGCCTTTAATGCCTACTGCCCTAATGGTTTTACCTGCAAAGTTCCCACTACGTTCTCAGGCCAGATCACACATTACGATCAGCATTACGCCTGTAATGCTGGTTGTAAAGTGATTGGGCCAGATAAGCTGCAGGTTGTAGGAACCGTCTATTCCAATGTGCCTTTTTTTAAATTGGAAATCAATAAAATAGAATAAAATGTTGTAGGGTGGTGGGAGTGATTACTCCCATGTCCCAAATCTACTAAGACTGCACCACCACACTGGCAATACAGTATTCCCATGATATACACACTATCTCTAATTAGGCACACGTGTGTGCCAATACTACAAAGGGAAGGAGAAGGAAGGAGCAGTGAAAGAGCTGTCAAAAGATGATGGCCCATGGTTTTTGATCTGCTCATATTGGGACTTGTAAGCAGAAGAGGAGGATAGGAGTAATCGCTTTTACCTCCCTAGGAAAGTTAAATATATTTCCAACTTTAATATAAAGGCACATTGGTGTTAGGTGACCCTTTAAATACAATTTACAATATTTTAAAATGGCCTTGGTGCATGAAGCATTTATCCTAGTAGTTTTTATTTCAGATTTTCTTAAGGTGTGTGCAGGGATTTAAATTCCAATAGGTTTGTCATACTTTCTTTTTATAAATGTCTTTAGATGCAGACATTATTAAAGGGTATGTCCACCCTTAAAATCATTTTTTAATATATGATTCCTCCTGTCCCCTCAGCCCCAACCGCTATATTTTTACTCTTAGAAAGTTCCCCAAACTTTACTTACCTCCCCTCTTTCCTCCGCCACGCTGCCAGGCCCTCTGCTTGCGAGAAAATGCAAACAGAGGGGCGGGACCGGCAGTCGCGTCTGTGATTGGCTGAGCGGCAGCCAATCACGGACGCGGTTGCCGGGAGTTCATTTCGGTGGGGGAAAGAGGGAAGGTAAGTAAAGTTTGGGGAGCTTTCTAAGAATAAAAATGGAGCGGATGGGGCTGGGGGGACAGGGGGAATAATATATATTAAGGGTTTTACACTAGGGGGAGGAAATCCTGAGAGGGAGGGAGGGGGAGAAGAGCTGCAGTACGCATGCCAAACTTCTCCTGGAGGCCAGGTAGGAGGCAGAGTCCTATATGCTATCCTCCTGGTGGGCAGTTTTTGGGACTTTGGGGGGGGGACTACAGGAGAACCTTATGGAGCTGGGATGTGAGGTAAGGATTAAACTACACTACACAATGGGGGCAGTAGTGGGGGGGATTATAGTTTTGGGGGTGGACATGCCCTTTAACCATATGATATGGTTTGTTACCTGAGCTAATACCTTGAAGGCATTAACAAAATGGAAAATGTGTGCATTTTTAAAGCAAAAAATGTTTAAAGGGAATGTCCACCCCTTTCTTCAAAAAGTATATATAGTAGAATACCCCCCAAAACCTAGAGATCGTTTTATCCTAAAGCTGTAAATCTGCTCCCACATTGAGCTATTATACTTACGTGCTCCTCCTCGCTCCACTGCCGCGGCTCTGCACTTCCGGGTAAGGCAGTCAGTGTCCGCCGTGACAGTGACGACTGCTCAAGAACACAAAAAGAACAGAGCAGCCACAGTGGAGACTGACTGAGGAACCCGGAAGCAGTGGTGAAAGTGGTATGGACCTCGGTAGGATTAAAGGATGGAAATTTTATGCGTAATAGGATGTATATTAGTTTGTTTCTAGTCACCTAGAACATGAACATACACAATATCGTCTGACAATTGATGCGTGTGTGTGGTGCCCAAAAACTAAACTGTCTGACAAAATTGTCTCCTTTTCTTTACTCCTTTTTATTGTAGCGATATTATCAGTACCAATCAGTCTATATCGCCACATGTATAACAAGCATAAGCGAGATATAACATTTCCTATCCACTATAAACTATATACTAAATAATTTTAAATAAGTTATCTTATTAATATCAGTGTGTACATTTAATTTTAATTTGTCAACAGTAACATTTATGTACCACTGAACAGCATTCACAATAGCAATGTAAATGTGGCCATACAAAGCATGACAACCCAAAGCAATGCCTGCCCAATTTTCAGGATCACCCTGCGCATGCCAGAGTCCTCCAGGAGGACAGGGAAGAGGCATATACATTTTACAAATAATAATGATAAATAGCAGGGATAACACAATAATATTTAATATAGGAATGTTTCACTAAAATCCTCTAAAAGAAACAATATAGTCCCATATAAAATAGATACATTCAAAATGTTTTAAATAAGGATACAATTGTTTCAATGTCTCTAAAAATAAGGTCCAACATATATTTCAAATACATGATGATAACAAAGTCCAGAAAGCCTCCCTTTAAGAAATATATATATATAGTGCTGACTAAGACCTGATTGTCTGGTCCTACGAACACCAAAACAAACCGTCACTTAGACCTACTCCCAGGATGGACCCTCTTATCCCCATAGGAACCTCAAAGTCAGCCACGGTCTTCACTTGTCCTTGCACCAGGACGCTGTGCGAGGACAAGTGACAAGCTTGAATGTATCTATTTTATTTGTGACTATATTGTTTCTTTTAGAGGGTTTTAGTGGAACATTACTATATTAAACAATATTGTGTTATCCCTGCTATTTATTATTATTATTAGTTTGAGGGAGTGGTGTATTCACTGTTCCCTTGCTTGGCTGAGTGTGGGACCCACTCAGTTGTAGCGGGATATTGGTGCCTGTTTCTTTTTCTTTATTTATGTGGATGCATTTCACACACAGAAAGGCTCCTACACTTAACTTTCCTTGACTTTGGATAGGCACTGCAAGACAACCATTTGGAGCAGAGGAGAAATGTAAGGATTCTTTAACACTACACATGGGGGCAAGCAATGGGATAAATTTTAGTTTGGGGGACTGACATGCCCTTTAAGAATAATATTTTGGACCTTCTGCGGGGACATGTCACATATGTCAGTTGCACAACTTTCATGCACTTGTTCCTGCGATATTTGTGCCTGTTAATAGAGTTTGGGAACAAGAACAGCAAGTTGCAATATTTTGCAGGGATTTTACAACCCAATTAAAAAGGCAGTAATCTTTGTTCTAAAAAATAGTGAGGGAAAAATGGTAAAGGTATTGCATAGCTTGTACTGCCCTGTTTGTAAATGTGTATTTGAAAATGGTGCAGAAAGAGCAAAATGAATCCAAAACCTTCACTAACCCGATAGTACATTGAGTAGCATGGGTTTTGCATCATTTAGAGGAAAAGCACATTATGTTGCATCTCCCCCCTAGTGTATTACTAAGGAAACTGCTGTTACCAAAGAAAAAATCTTTACTGCTTGGTGGAAGTTTTAAAAGCTAGCTCAAAAAATTGATCTAGACAATTATAAATTATTTTATACTGGTAAGTATGTATATTTATATCCTCTTGAAGGGCATCTATAGAGGTATTATTAACTTTTTTTTCTTTCTTTCCGTGTGTTCTATACTTCCCGCCAACCCCCAGAGTCTCTTTACTTTCCTTAATTTCCATCTCTGTCCTGAGATACACAAATTAGAAAAATGCTGCAGAGAGATCTGACACCATGGAAAAACAGAGTTACTGACAGAGGTGGGAGAAAGGCAGCAAAGTACATTAATTTAACTTTGAAATGGGGCAATTTGTTTTTTTCACTATAAAAAAAGATTCTCTCTCATGAATGGTTAAACATTTTTTCTCTTGAATGGTTAACAAAATTTCAGCTTTACAGGATTCAGGATATATAAGCTAGCAAATGAATAATGAATATGTAGTCAACTTGTACATAGCTTTGAAAGTTGAGATGACATTGCGCTGGTGATATGAACAATGAGAAGCGAAGTGTCAGCTAGCTTTCAAAGCTAAATATGTAAGTACCAGAGGTGGGAGTAGTGTCTCCTACCTTCCTGCAAATTATGGAAGTTAAAGATACCCTTTAAAGAATGTATGTAGGGCGATGCACGAAGAGGCGCACCACTCCTGTTCTGGAGTTTAACTCTAACTAATGTTATATTGTTTAGTGTGACTTAAACGCCTTCATTGCAGCGGCTGTGTGGCTTACATATAAGTTATCCGTGCAGCCACTTTAACTGATGTTATATGTTTATGGTGGCATTTTATTCTGCCAGCTTATGGCCGTGTTAAAAGTGATGACATAGATTCCAGCATTTTGCAATGCATCAAGAACTGCTATCCCCATATAACATCGCAGGAGGGTTTGCACTGGGTAGTCAATGGGCTCTTGGTGCATCTGACTGATGGTATCCTGCAAATAAATCACATTTAGTTCAAATCTCTGTGTTTCCTGTAAAATGTGGCAGGCATTGGTTGGAGGTCAAAGATTTACTGAGTGCATCACCTAAACAAATAATTTCTAGAAATCAGCTCACCTGACAGATCCTTCTGGAATATTGGGTACATGAAGAGTGACAGTAACAGGTGTAAGACACTGAGCTCTAATGGAAGCCATGGCATGGACAGCCTCAGTTTCATTTCGTGGGGTTGCTACCTTCATGCATCCTAAATATGACAGCTTGTGAAATAAGACACTTTCTTCTTCTGGAGGGTACGATAAAGTAGTGGTACATTGCACAGGAACTTCTGCAAAAAGAAAATATAAGATATATTGGGAACAACATGGAAACCTTTTTAGCAATAGAATCTATTTCTCACATGTACGTAAATGCTTCTTACTAGAGAAGAATCATCTTGGGAGAAAAGCTTTATATAACATTAAAAAAAATAAGTTTAGTTCTCAATTTTTGCACTTATTACACATTGGGAAATTATTTATTTATTTACAAAAAATAATTTGAAAGAGTTACATATAATCAAATAAGCAACTGAATGTAGCAAAGGCTGTGTACACAAGGGCTATTTTGTCCTGGTTGACGTCGACAGAGGATTTTTTTAGTCAATTTGGTCAAAATATCTGCCAAAAATTTAGCCCACAACAGACACCGGCAGTACTGGAGGAAAATTAAAGGGCAGGCAATCAGTAACTTGTGCCGATATATTGGTGCTACCAGTTATTCCCATCAGACAGTCTACCAGTCTGATAGGACAGACTGCTAACCCACGGTTAACAAAAGTTAAGCAGTGGTAAACTGTAGACACTCCAGAAACAATATTATGCTTTTTCATTAAAGATTAAAGAAATGTAAAATTGTTGTATACATCTTACACAGGGACTTCTAGGCAGGGCAGCTTATAAATAACAACAGAGGAAAGGGGTGCCTTTATAATAGGAAACAATCTGGAGTGCTCAGTACTGAATGGATTTGTCTTAGCTGTTCGTTTGTTTACACACTTTGTTTTTCAATATGGATTTACTATATTTTACATTAAACCCAACAAACAGTACAGAGAGAAACCTTTTTCAGTTTCAACAAGTACTCATTTTTAAAGTGATGTTTGGTAAGCCCCTTTCTGGTAAGAGTTCCCCTTTTGAACAAATATAATAAAGCAAAGAAAATGTAGCATAAATATGTTGTCTGTTAAATTTCAAGTCTAAAGATGTACCATTACTTGCGGGGTCCAGAGATAAGGTCATAGGGACATTCTTGTTACCACAGGCTGCTGGAATATTGGACAAGTCAACTGTATCTCGAAGAAAATTGCTGTTTGTTTTCTCAGAATCCCTAAGGATTTCTTCCATTGCTTTCTCCAACTGCTCATCTCCATTTGACATAATCTGAGGCAAAAAAACCCACATGTAAGCAATTAAGCCAGGGCCACCTTTTTACAGAGCATGTCCATCCACCTATATTTAACAGCAGCTTTGGGCCCCCCCAAATATACAAATCCTATATAATAAAATGCAAGTGTGCGTCCCTGTGTCCGTGTGTGTGTCCTGAGCAGGAGGTTTCTGACTCACTGTTAGAAACAGAGCAGAGCTTACATCACAATCTCACACAGGCTACAGCTATGGGACTCTCACTCTGACTCCTCCCCTCCCTCCCAGTCACCAGCAGTCTGCAGAGATTTGTGGGCGGAGCGGCTCTGGGTCCTCCCCTATGGGCCTCTGGGGAGGGGATGCAAGATCCAGACATCCGATCCTGAGATTCCTGACTAGGAACTTCACAACACAGTAAGTGTTAAAAAAAAAAGTTTACTGAAGGAGATCATGCTGGGTTGGGAAGGAGAGGCTGGGGACAGATGACACTGCTGTAATATCATGTATCTATCTCCTGGGTCTGGGACAGAGGTGGTGTGACTTGGGTCTGGGACAAAGTGGGGGGCCCTGGGTCTGGGACAGAGTGAGGGAACCTGGGTCTGGGGCAGAGGAGGGGCCCTGGGTCTGGGACAGACGGGGGACCCTGGGTCTGGGACAAAGAAGGGGGACCCTGGGTCTGGGACAGAGGGAGGGGACTCTGGATCTGTGACAGAGGGGGGGCCTGAGTCTGGGACAGAGTGGGGGGCCCTGGTCGGGTGAGGAGGGGCCTGGGGCTGGGACAGAGGGGGGACCCTGGGTCTGGGACAGAGTGGGGGGCCCTGGGTCTGAGGAGGGGCCCTGGGGCTGGGACAGAGGGGGGACCCTGGGTCTGGGACAGAGTGGGGGGCCTGGGTCTGAGGAGGGGCCCTGGGGTGGGACAGAGGGGGGACCCTGGGGCTGGGACAGAGTAGGGGACTCTGGATCTGTGACAGAGCGGGGGTCTGGGACAGAGGAGGTGGGACCTGGGTCTGGGACAGAGTGGGGGATCCTGGTTCTGGGAGAGGGGGGGACCCTGGGTCTGGGACAGTAGGGGGGCCCTGGGTCTGAGGAGGGGCCCTGGAACAGAGGGGGGCTGGGACAGAGGGGGGACCCTGGGTCTGGGAGAGAGTAGGGGACTCTGGATCTGTGACAGAGGGGGGGTCTGGGACAGAGGAGGTGGGACCTGCGTCTGGGACAGAGTGGGGGATCCTGGTTCTGGGGAGGGGGGGACCCTGGGTTGGAAGAGAGGGGGGCTGGGTCTTGGACAGAGTGGGGGACCCTGGGTCTGGGACAGAGTGGGGGACCCTGGGTCTGGGACAGAGGGGGGCTGGGTTGGGACAGAGTGAGGGAACCTGGGTCTGGGACAGAGGGGCCCTGGGTCTGGGACAGACGGGGGAGCCTGGGTCTAGAACAGAGGGAGGGGACTCTGGATC
The DNA here is from genome assembly GCA_019447015.1 of Hymenochirus boettgeri. NCBI lineage: Eukaryota > Metazoa > Chordata > Amphibia > Anura > Pipidae > Hymenochirus > Hymenochirus boettgeri. The sequence continues at coordinate 172,151,185 of CM033472.1, forward strand.
TGTGACAGAGGGAGGGGACTCTGGATCTGGGACAGAGTGGGGGGCTCTGGGTCTGGGACAGAGTGGGGGACCCTGGGTCTGGGACAGAGGGGGGGCCCTGGGGCTGGGACAGAGGGGGGCTGGGACAGGGGGGACCCTGGGGCTGGGACAGAGTAGGGGACTCTGGATCGTGACAGAGGGGGGTCTGGACAGAGGGGTGGGACCTGGGTCTGGGACAGAGTGGGGGGTCCTGGGTCTGGGAGGGGGGGGACCCTGGGTCGGGAGAGAGGGGCTGGGTCTGGGAGAGAGGTGGGCCCTGGGTCTGGGACAGGGGGGGCTGGGGCTGGGACAGAGTGGGGGACCCTGGGTCTGGGACAGAGTGGGGGACCCTGGGTCTGGGACAGAGAGGGGGGGCCCTGGGCCTGGGAGGATGGAGGCACTCTGGGCTTCTAGCGCCTGTTATTGTAACAGGCTTAATGCCTAGTTTCACTATACTTACCAAAAGTTATTCTACTATTACTAACACAGCTCAATCCAATATGGCTTTGCTTTCTCCTCAGCAGTTTCCACATCCTGCAGCCAGTCGTGCCCAATATGTTTATATACAGTGAAAAATCCTCCTCTAGAGAGGTCTACCAGCCAGCAACGGATGTATTTAGGGGACCTTAAGCTGCTGTTAAAAGTAAGTAGTGGGGGTGGACATGCCCTTTAAAGAAAAAAAGCAAGGACAGCAGGCCATTCCACGTTACATCAAACTAATAAGCAATATCCCATCTAAATGAAAAAAGGGGACATATCCTGTTTTGAAGAAATACGAGGATTAAAACTCGGTTTGAAGTGTGAATGATTAGAACAGATAATACAAGACAATTAATTTTCTAAAATGATGAGTATTTAAAAAAAAGTATGCTTTTGCATCAATAAACATATTGAAAAAAAATCCTAAAAGCATTAGACTTACTGTTTATCTTTTATGTAATGTGATGTACTAATGGTCCTAGAATGGCATTGCAAGCCATAAAATTACGATTTAAATTATGCATCACTTGTCTTTCTTAACAGAAATACTTCATTAAATTTTTAGAAGTTAGAAGATTTTTTTTTATAATGCTACATTTTAGTGAAGAAATCACACAAGAAAATATATATCTTCTGTATGGCAAGTAATCGATCTGTTAAATGCATGAATACATGAAACAATACCAATAGGTCAGCACACACCCAAGAAGTTTGTTGTGAGGCTGCTTGCATCAGCATTGTTTACTGCCATTTCACCATGCAGAAGTCATGGCATTTACAGAAATCTAAAAAATTGTCTTCTTTACACACAATGCAACAGTGATCTCCAAGCTGTGGAACTCAACCACTACCTGTTATAAATTACAAATCAAGTTTACAAATGCCTAAATAAAAAAATTATCTGAAAAGAATTGCAAAGAATCCCTTATCATATGAAAAAAGATGAATTTAAATATACTGTTACTGTAACTATACTGTTAATTTAAAAACAGAACTGCTGTTCTTCTCCAAAGAAGCAATTGAGTTGACCATAAACTTTAATTCTGTTTATCTAAAATTCACAACTCCCAACTATGGGATTTCTAAAGATTAAAGGGTATGTCCGTTTATTTAACTTTGTGTTATTCAGTTTAACTGAAGAACGGTAGGTAGATGCGATATGTCTTTCCCCCGTTTTTCAGTAAAACTTGAAGTTAAACTGAATAACACAGTGTTCATACCCTTTAAGAAATGTCCCGGGTTTATGTTTAGAGATGTTCCCTCTAAGCCAGGCGTTACCAACCTGCCACAGGCATAAACCGGGGGTTTCAGTGGCTTCGCCCCAGTCCATCTAAACACTGCCTCTGTTCTGCCTACTCTCTGCCACAGTCCATCCAGACGCTGCCCATAACCACATCCACCTAGAGGTAAAAGTGGTGGTTACAAAAATAAGCAGAATATATCATATATACTCGAGTATAAGCCAAGGTTTTTAATTTTTAAAATGCAGCTAAAAAGCTGACCTCAGCTTAGGCTCGGGTCATATCCGAAAAATTGCAGGAGATCGGAGATGCATGGGAAGTGTAAGAAGTATGGTAACTTACCGTACTTTATGTTCTATCAGACCACTTCCCATTAGGCCACTGCATATAGAGCACCAAACAGCAGAGATGCAGGTAGACGCGTAACTTTCAGAATTTGCATTGTGAAGTGCCCATGCCAACATGCTCGTGTGGGCACGTCCCTACACAAGTTAAACGTCTACCCGTGTCTCCGCTGAAGGCCGGTCTGGTGCTCCATATGCAGCGGCCTAATGGGAAGCAGTTTAATAGAACGTAAAGTACAGTAAGTTACTCATGCGTCTCCAGTCTCCTTCCGCCATTTTTCCTGTTACAGTCAATTACCTACAATGGAGGTAGGTGTCAGTGGGACCGGTAGGAAAGCCTCTTCTTCTTTGGGGGTCTATAATGGGTTACAGGGTTGGGCAGGAGATTTACTCGAACTTGCCACTACAGATGTTTAGAAACTAGGACTCCCAGCAACCAAAGCATGCTGTGAGTTGTAGTTTCCAAACGTCTAGAGTGCCAAGTAATTGGGGGTTACTGTATGGGATTACTGTCTATTTACAGGGCAACTAATTCTTTAAAACTATACAGAATCAGGATTATTCTGTATTGTTCTAAAGCCTCAGAACAATACAGAATCAGAAGACAGCAGTGGTCATAATGTCAACCCTCCGCTCATACTCAAGTCAATCATATTTTCCTAATTTTTCAGGCAAAAATAGGTACCTCAGCATATACTCGGGTCAGCTCATACTCGAGTATATACGGTATGTACTACACAAAATTTTATTTGGTATGTTCACATATAGTTTACATCTGTGAAATTAAAAAAAATAAAGAGAACATTAATGTTAATTCTTCCTTGTACACTACTGGCTAATTACAATATATGAACAATTACATATTTAAGAAAAAAGTCAACTGGAAATAATTGATTATTAATAAACTACATTTAAAACCTCTTTCTTTACAAAGGACATCTCATAGACCATAGTATTACTTCATGACCATCTTAGAAATGAATCACAAGTTAAGAGCTGTTGCTATTTATTTAACTCTTTGTAAACTAGCAGGATTAATTATGTTGTTAGGGAGTGGAAGTTACTCAGCTCAGAGTAAAAACTGCATTTACATTTCAGTCACTGATGGTCTGCATATATAGTGGAAGAAAAAAGATAGGCATAAAACTGTGAACTAATTTAGTAGCAGATTATTATAGGGCCTTTGTATCAGCTGCCACCACAAACATTTTGATTGTTTCTATGTTATGGTGAGAGATGGTTTCTCTAGAATGCAATGCTCCCCCTCCTATTCATTTCTGTTTTGTGTTCTGAACAGCACCTCTTTCAAGCTTTATAGTACAAAACTAAAGGGAATAGATAAGGACCAGTAGATTCTAACTTTGATTATCTCACCTTAGGATACCCTTGAAGAAAAGGAAAAACTTTGACTAGTCTTCTGATAGACATATTCATACCAGGAGCAACAGGAAAATCATTATTTTACATCACAATTCTTTTACAGCAGTGCACAAATGTATACAATTATGTGTAAAATATTTGCTGAAATGGAAAGAATAGGGAAATAATGGAATGAACAAGAGAATGAAAAACTGAATAGAGGTGAAGTGGGAGCAGGAAAAAGATAGAAGCGTGGAATATGGAATACGGTGAAGAGTAGTATGATAGAAGAAAAGCAGAATTGGATGAGAAGACATCACAAAAGTAAGATACGTAGCAATGGAAAAACAGTTAAGGAAGAACAGAAGATAATGAGGAATAAAGGAAGCAGAACGGAAAAGGTAAACATAATGTACAATAGAAAAGGAAGGGAACAAAAACAGAAAGCGGAGGGTGGAAAATTTATATATGAAAATTATGGGGAAGTGGGGTGTATAAAATAAAAGACTAACTATAAAACTAACTATAAAACTAACTATAAAATAAAAGACTAACTATAAGGAAATATAATAATGAAAGCAAAAAGTAGAGGTTGTGGAAAGACAAAGGCAAGATCACTATTTAACACGGAACAAGATGAAAAAAAATAAACAAAGCATAATAAAAGACAGTAGATGGTAAAGAAGGAACAAAGAAGGGTAGAGGAGTAAGTAAAATGAAAGTGGTATTGATAAGAGTAAAATCAAAAGAAGAATATTGGATGGTTAGGGTAGAAAAGAGGGAAGTAGACTAAGGAGTAGACAGGCGATAATATAAATAGTAAGCACAAGGAAATAAATAGGTCTGAATAGAAGGTGCACAACAACTTTTGAAATGAATACTATACCTTAAGTTCTGGTTTGTCCTCTGGTTCTGAGGAACCTTCAACCAGAACAAAGTCTTCACTATTAACAGTTGATGCAGAATCATTTAAATCAAACACATTTTGCTTTGATGACATTTCATCCATTGCTGTTGTGTGGTTTCTGAAAGAAAAATGCATCAAAGCTTGAGCCACTGGAAACACAGTTAATAAAACTATTTTAGTAAGTTAGTGGTTAAATGGTCTTTAGCAGATTAAATACACAGGTGTTAAATTTTTTCCTCTCATAATATAAAGCTGAATTTTTTTAAAATTATTACAAGCCAAAGATTCATTGTTTGCGGTGGTCCTTGGTAGTTTTAAATGTTGCGTTCAAATAATTTGACCACATGCAATTTACTATAGTTGGCCAAGAGCAATTTACCGGTCAAGTTTGGGCAGAAGACAATGTAATTAGACAGGGTTCCCCAGCCCTGTAAAAACTTCATCACTAAACAGAAGCAGAGAATTTAGGAAACAGCAGCCTTTAAATTGTAGGCACCCAGTAAAACTGTGACAATGTCAATAAAATATCATTTTGTGATTAAATTTGTAAAAGTCAATTATTTCCTTTTGCTAAAGCAACCAGTAATCCTTTTTAACTGTTTTTATTATTTCTAAACCATTCAGCAGTACCATATATATTAGTTTCTGCAAACTCTTTTGGTAGATTTGGAGGCTGCAACAGTGTGTAAATATATTTTAATGACTAACTTACTGTATATACTCGAGTATAAACCAAGGTTTTCCGGCTTTAAAAAATGCCTGAAAATCTTACCTCGGTTTATACTCGAGTCAATCTTTCTCCTACCTTGTCCGGCGGCCGCGCGATCCGCATCCTCAGTGCGCTCCCAGATGACGTCACTACCCGGCGCCTCTGACTTTGCGGCGCCGAGTAGTGACATCATCCCGAAGAGCAGAGGATGTGGAACGAGGAGTGAGCGGCCACCGGACAAGGTAGGAGAATAACACAAGGACACCAGGGCACACAATATTTACAAATAGGAGTAAAACCTTCTTTATTTGTGCATACTGTATGCACAAATAAAGGAGGATTTACCCCTATTTGCAAGTATTGGCTTCTGCAGATGTTTGAAAACTACAACTCCCAGCAATTAAAGCATGCTGGGAGTTGTAGTTTCCAAACATCTTAAGTGGCAAATACTAGTAGGGGTTACACCCTCGGTTTAAACTCGAGTCAATCTCTTAGGTAAAACTAGGTACCTCGGTTTATACTCTGGGTGGTTTATACTCGAGTATATACGGTAACATCGGGACTAGATGGGCTCTCTGGGTAAAGAATGCATTACAGGTAGTTATTGTAACCTGAACCTCTTTAGTGCTCTTGCAACAAAATGCAGATTATTTTCTGTGCCAAGTTCGTGTACTCTTACCTAAATCAGAAAAATCTCTCTGGTTTGTTTAAATATTGTTGTAAATGTATCACATTGTTACATCTTTTAAATAAAATTAAAACTTCTTATAGATTAAAATCTTATAGATTTCCATCTTATCTTGTTAACAGCACACAGTTGTACTGCAAAATAAAATACATACAGTAGTTCTGATACAAGTATTTTCTTTTTTTGCAAGCTAGCCATTCCACCTTTTTTATCAAAGTCAGATGCACTTAAACAAAGAAATGTTAATGGATCATAAAGAATAACTAGAGGACTAAATTGTAGCAGGGATGCCCAGCCTTCAACAGCTTCAGATGGATATATTGTCTGATACTGATGCATCTAAAGGTTTGTAAATAGTGTAATCTGTTTGCAATGCATTGTCTGTACAATCTTAAATTCTTCCCAAAGAATCAAAAATGAATTACAAATTACTTATGTGCTTCATCATTTATAGCTTGGAAAGTTTAAAAATTCAATGCAACACCAACCATTTCTATAATGACTCACTGGACTCATTGGATGCTCAGCCCTGTAGATTTTTTGTGCACTAGTCACAATCTCTGAATTAATACATGTTTTTTTCCAAATTAATCTTTAGCTTTTTCTCTGTTTCATTTTAGTTGAAAAATATATAAAGTCACAATAAGGCATGATTTTTAAAAATAGTGGTTGGTGTAATGAAAACTGCAATTGACACAAAATAATGATATAATAGAATATTTTATTCATTATGCAGTTCTAGTTTTGATGGGTGAAAGAAGGATATTACAGATTATTTGTTGCTTGATAGGAAAGTGCTATGCCCTTCTTGAAACTGAGAGAGAAACCATGGGTATGTCCACCCCTAATAACATTTTTTAATGTTATTCAGGATTATTCCACCTAACAATATTGTTTCGTTTAGGGGCTACAAAACATACAGTTATCATTTGCCAGGTTAGTTCTGGACTAGTCCTGTATTAAAGATAGTGCTGAAACCAGGAGGAAGACTGGCAGAATCAGTTTTCTTCGGGCTGGTGCTCCTCACAGAAACAATATTGGGAGGTAGGAATTATCAGTCCTATATCCTATAGCCGTCCCTTACTTTTCATTTTAACATTTTTTAATAAAAAAAAAACTTTATACACAGGATAGTTATCCTTTAAAGGGCATGTCCACCCCCAAAATGATTTTTTTAATTAGGTACCTTATTCCTCACCCTCCCAAAACGCTGTTTTGATTTTTCCAAAATTCGCTTACTTTCCCTGTAATCCGTGAGTGAATTATTGCGGCCTGACTCTACTGCATATGTCAATCATCCCCGTGCACGTGCCTCTGCTTTGTAAAATCTCGCGAAGGAAATCGCGGCTCTAATTTTCCACAGCTGGTAGCTCCGCCTCTGGACTATGTGACGCAGAAGAAAACAATAACATGTATCGCTAAGTCATGTCTGAACTGCCTCTTGTCCTTTTGGAAAATGTAAATATCTATTTATGTATATTAATTACAAGTCGATTGTTTTTTTATATTGAAAATATTAATTATTGTGTGTGTAAACAGCAAAATATCTATCTTTCTGCTGCATATTTAAATATCAAATTTATAGTCCACAACTTAATTGTGGCAAGTTAAGTAAATAATTTAAAAAAAAAAAAAATAACTGCAAGATTAGAGATGTGGACCGGCGAACATTAATAGGAACTAGTTGATATACCAAATGGCTAATGTTATTTATATGCATAATCTACCTATCAACTGGTTATATAACCTACCTTATTTACTATCTGGGAATATACAATGACGAAATTAATGCAAAATGTTATTAAGCAGCCCTCTTTTCACTTAAACTATCACAGTTTTGCTAATGAATATATGATATGCTAATGTATACTCTTAACATTCCCCCCTCTTTGTGTTCTGTAAACCCTCATCTCTGATCTCAATAAAAACCTTTAAAAAAAAAAAAAAATATCAAATTTATTTGTATTTATAAATCAATACAGAAGTTAACAAAAACATACTTGGTATAACTATAACAAGTCATAAAGTAAGCATCACAATGCTATTCAAAATTATGGAATTCACTATTTAGGATCATATTATAGTATTTAAAAGTCACTGAATAAATAATATATATATATATATAATATATATATATATATATATATATATATATTATATATATATAATATATAGATTCATATGGTGATGTCTGCACTCAGTCTTCCTTTTTCTTTTTTATATATATTTGGTGGGGTGCTTCAAGGAACACAGATGCCTCAGGTCTGTCCATACAATAAACCAAAAAAAATAAGAGGTTCCGAGCACTCCTTCTCCCACACGAAATTTTTATTAACTTTCGGTGCTTCACAGAGCACCTTCATCAGAACAATGTGGCACACGTGCTTTCAACTTATATACACAAACACACTCTTAGTGCCGCCCCTTCAGTGTAACCATGTGACTGAATGTTTAACCCTTTGTATGTTCATCTCCATTTGACTATCTCACAATTGTGCATCCATGCTTCAAAGTGCTGTTAGTGCAATCTATTTAAAAAGTGTTATGATACAATCTCTTTCATAAAAATTACATCATATAATATACACTTAAATATTAAGACAAATATTTGTGATAAATAAATATTCATAAATCAATTGTGACTGTTCATTCATGCCAATTGTAAATATACTATATATATATACATCTCAAAAATGAATAGTGATAAAAGGTCAGTTATAAGGCAGAAATATGTGTACTAAAAATATATCAATAAGAGGGAACAGCTAATTACAATACAGGGACGTGTCATTTAATTCAATATATCTAAGATACCTATGTATGATCTAATATTCTACATCTTACACACTATACACTTATGTATTGCTCATTGAAATAATATAGTGTATTATAATATAGTGCTTCATTGTCACACTTCTTGCATATTGTTCACAACTTCATTTGTTTCAAAATAAGGTCATACATCTACCGATCCCTATAACAAAAAATACATATATTAAAGTGTAACAGTAAACTTAGAATACTTAGAGAACAGAGTAGAAACATTATAAAGCGAATTTTTGTAAAATCTTGTAAAAAAGCCTTTGTGGAAGTAAAATCTTATAAAAAGCCTTTAAAAGAAATCTTATAAAAAGCTTTTAAAAGAAAGTTGTGTTTAACCCCTTGGGATGTCACTGTATCTAAAAGGTAATCCACCTCGCCTCTCTACACAATAATAATTTACCTCTATCTCCCCCACGTTTTGGTTTCGGTACCTTATCTATAATCATTACTTTCAAGGTGCTAATAGAATGGTTTTCCTTGGCGAAATGTACTGCAACAGGATTTTCGTCTCCCCTCAGGGTGTTATTAGCCATCCTTTCTTTAGCTGCCTTGATATGTGATTTGTGATTTGCAAACCGAATCTTGATGGGGTAGTGGTTTTACCCACATAAACAGCGCATAAGGACATTTGATTACATATACCAGTAATCGGTATCGCAGTCATATCTACCATTTTAGTTTTTTTTTTTACTTTTTTTTGGTATATTATATATATATATCTATATTATAATATATATAATCTTACTATCTATATATCGATCATCATCTCTATCTACACTCTATATCTATCTCTACTCATCCTCATCTATCCACCCACCCCCACCTACATATAATCAAAATAAACCTTTATTGTATAAATTGGAACATTTCCCACCTTATATGTTAACAACAAAAGAGCCAGGAACTTTCGATCGCCCTGCAAAATGCACCTCTTAGTGATCTGTGTAAAGATTGTGCCTATTTCAATCTTACTGGTCACCTGGATTTTGGATTTTTTTTCATTGGTGGAGTGGCTCTCTTACTTTAACCCTCACTGATTGAAGGATGTGATACCGGCTGCTGATCACGTTTTTAATTCTATGCAGCGCGTCACTGAGAGGGAGGGAGGTGAGGGCTGTTCCTTATACTCATGGATTAGAGCCGATGCGCATGCCTCAACAAGTTGAGGTATAAGGCGGAAGCTTTTCTGTTACTCTGAGCCTCCTATTGCTCACTTTCCATAACTTTAAAACGGCCATCCTCAGAAAGCGGAGAGCTTTCTGCTAAACTGTGAGCTCTACATACAGTGGTTTGCAAAAGTATTCGGCCCCCTTTAATTTTCCACATTTTGTCACATAACTGCCACAAACATGAATCAATTTTATTGGAATTCCACGTGAAAGACCAATACAAAGTGGTGTACACGTGAGAAGTGGAACGAAAATCATCCATGATTCCAAACATTTTTAACAAATCAATAACTGCAAAGTGGGGTGTGCGTAATTATTCAGCCCCGAGTCAATACTTTGTAGAACCACCTTTTGCTGCAATTACAGCTGCCAGTCTTTTAGGGTATGTCTCTACCAGCTTTGCACATCTAGAGACTTAAATCCTTGCCCATTCTTCTTTGCAAAACAGCTCCAGCTCAGTCAGATTAGATTGACAGCGTTTGTGAACAGCAGTTTTTAGATCTTGCCACAGATTCTCGATTGAATTTAGAGCTGGACTTTGACTGGGCCATTCTAACACATGGATATGTTTTGTTTTAAACCATTCCATTGTTGCCCTGGCTTTATGTTTAGGGTCGTTGTCCTGCTGGAAGGTGAACCTCCGCCCCAGTCTCAAGTCTATTGCTGACTCCAAGAGGTTTTCTTCCAAGATTGCCCTGTATTTTGCTCCATCCATCTTCCCATCAACTCTGACCAGCTTCCCTGTCACTGCTGTAGAGAAGCACCCCCCGAGCATGATGCTGCCACCACCATATTTGACAGTGGGGGTGGTGTGTTCTGAGTGATGTGCAGTGAAGTGCAAACAGGACTTCTTATGCTTTTCTGTTAACAATGGCTTTCTTCTTGCCATTCTTCCATAAAGGGCAACTTTGTCCATAGGACAACTATTAGTCATGCACTGCACAGATTCCCCCCACCTGAGCTGTAGATCTCTGCAGCTCATCCAGAGTCACCATGGGCCACTTGACTGCATTTCTGATCAGCGCTCTCCTTGTTCGGCCTGTCAGTTTAGGTGGACTGCCTTGTCTTGGTAGGTTTACTGTTGTGCCATACTCCTTCCATTTCTGAATGATCGCTTGAACAGTGCTCCGTGGGATGTTCAAGGCTTTGGAAATCCTTTTGTATCCTAAGCCTGCTTTAAATTTCTCAATAACTTTATCCCTGACCTGTCTGGTGTGGACTTCATGGGGTTGTTGCTCCCAAGATTCTCTGGGAGGCCTGTCACAGAGCAGCTGTATTTGTACTGACATTAGATTACACACAGGTGCACTCTTATTTAGTCATTAGCACTCATCAGGCAATGTCTATGGGCAACTAACTGCACTGAATAATTATGCACACCCCACTTTGCAGTTATTGATTTGTTAAAAATGTTTGGAATCATGTATGATTTTCATTCCACTTCTCACGTGTACACCACTTTGTATTGGTCTTTCACGTGGAATTCCAATAAAATGGATTCATGTTTGTGGCAGTAATGTGACAAAATGTGGAAAACTTCAAGGGGGCCAAATACTTTTGCAAACCACTATATGTGTAGTTTTCTGTATTGGGGGTGGAGAAATTATACCTACAACCTCCATAATCCACCACCGCGGCTCCCTGCTATTTCCTGGTAAGGCTGGCAGAAATTAACATGCCTCCACTGCTGCTGCTCTTGAATGGAACAGGCGTGTAGCAGCAGCAGTGGAGAGGGTGCAAGTGGTGGTGGATCGCGTTGTAAGTATAATTTCTCACATTATTAAAACTTTTAAGCAAAACTTAACTGGGGTTTCGAGGGTCCTCATGAATAACATATTAAAAATGGCATGCACTGCACAAATCGCTATCGGAACGCAAATGAATCAAAGCACTGTGGCCTAGCCCTCTTACAAAAATTTAGTATCTAATAGAACACCCACCAAAAGCTAAGATCTTGTTTACTTACAGTTTGGAAAGATGTTCCCCCGCTGTGTAAGAAGCCTCACAAACCACCGATCCAGAGCTGCTTAACCTACCCCTCTGCTGCAGAGCAGAGGCTCCTTCGGTATTGGCCGTCAACCATTTGCCGTGACTGACAGGCGACACCAGGAAGAAGCGGTGAGCTGCGGCGCTGGATCAGTGGTTTGTCTTTCGGAAAATGCAGTTGTTCAGAAATTACCGAAAATTTCCCTCGGCCGAGGGGGCCCCCTGTAAGTAAAGGGTAGTCGCCCGTTGTCTTGGGAAACATTCTCCCTATGCTGTGCTTGGGACTGTGTGTACCCTGATCTTTGAGAAACAACAGACACCTGTGCAGGGTGTAACCCAGCTTTACATTCTGTAAGGTTCCCCAATTAGCAGCTTAATTAGCAATAATTTAGTTTCTCAGCCAAAAATTTAAGTCACAAAACGGGAAAACAAGCTTAAAGGGAAAGTTCAGTGATTTTTATGTCTCACTCACCTGTAAGGGGGACCCAGGAACGCAGGGGTTAAGTACCCTCACTTCAGGAGCGGACACTTTCAAACAAAAAACTTGAGGCTCCAGTGCTCCTCCCCTCCTATATTAGCTCACCAGCACCGGAAGCCTCCTCAGTTGGTCCCAAAGAGGGAGTAAAAGCCAAATAATAGTATGAACAGAAAAAAAAAACAGTAACAGGCCACAGACAATCATGTCAATAAAGGGAGGGAATTACCTGGGTCCCCCTTACGGCTTCGGAGAAAAGGATTTTACAGGTGAGTGAGACATAAAAATCCTCTTTGCTCCTACAGCCTTAGGGGGACCCAGGAACGCAGGGGACGTCCCAAAGTCCCGAAAGGAAATTAGGGTGGGACAAAAGAACCGAAGAATTAAACCTCGGCAGTTCTAAGGATAGCGCCGCTTAAGGCTGTATCCCTTATCTGAAAATACCTGGAGGCGGTAAAACTTAATAAATGTGTGAATTGAAGACCAAGTTGCCGCCCGACATATCTGGTCCACCGATGCACCATGACGAGCCACCCAGGAAGCTCCGACTGCCCTGGTAGAGTGAGCTGTCACCCGTAAAGGAGGGACAGCTCCAACTGCTAAGTAGCAGCGGACAATGATAGATCTGATCTACCTGGCCAGAGTCTGAGAAGAGGACCGGGACCCCCTGCGGGGCCCTGCCAGAAGAACAAATAGCGCCTGTGAGGAACGAATGTCTTTTGTGCGAGCAATGTAGATCCTCAGAGCTCTTACAACATCGAGACAGTGTAGATCACGCTCCTACTAGGGGAAAAAAAAAGGCCGGAACCACTATCTCCTGATTGATATGGAACGATGAGACCACCTTCGGTAAAAAGGAAACGTGAGGACGGAGGACCGCTCTGTCGGAATAGAACGTTAGACACGAGGGCTCCACAGATAGGGCTGCCAGTTCCGAAGCCCGTCTGATGGAGGAAATGGCCAGAAGAAAGGCAGTCTTCCAGGAAAGAAGAGAAAGAGGAATAGAATGTAACGGCTCAAAGGGGGGCCTCTTGAGCGCCCTAAGAACCAAAGAAAGATCCCAAGGATGGACAGGTGTACGAACTGCTGGGCGTAAATGCGCTACCCCTTGTAAAAAGGTCTGAATATCCTTCCGGTTTGCAAGTTTCCGATGGAAATAGATTGACAGGGCCGAAACCTGACCTTTGAGGGCACTTAGTGAGAGCCCACCGTCGAAGCCCTTTTGGAGAAAACGGAGTATTCGAGACAAAACAAATCTGTAAGGAGGAAAACCTTTGGATGAGCTCCACAAAACATATCTTTGCCAAATTCTATGATAAACCTTTGCAGAAGAAGGTTTCCTGGCTGCCAGCATGGTAGGTATAGCCGAAGAGGGAAAAGCTCGTCATCTTAGAATGGCGGATTCAAGCGCCACGCCATTAAATGAAGGCGCTGGAGGTCCGGATGACGGAACGGGCCTTGTTGAAGAAGATCTGACCGTAATGGGAGGGACCGTGGTTCCTCGACAGACATGGAGAGGAAGTCTGAGAACCAAGCCCTCCTTGGCCATAGAGGGGCGATGAAAATTACTGGGACGCATTCCCTCTTTACCCTTTTTAGGATCCTGGGAATCATGGGTGTAGGAGGAAAGACGCAACCCAGGCGGAAAGTCCACGGAGCCACTAGAGCATCTATTAGGACCACTTGCGGGTCTCTTGTTTTGGCGCAAAATGCCGGAACCTTCCAATTGTTTCGTGGCGCCATCAGGTCGATGTCCGGTGTTCCCCATCTCAACGTCAAGTCCTGGAACATCTCCGGGTGTAACTCCCATTCCCCGGGATCGAGAGTAACTCGACTGAGGAATCTGCTTCCGTATTGAGTGCTCCGGGAATGTAGATTGCTGAAATCACCGGAACATGGCCTTCTGCTCAAGTTAAGATCCGGTGTGCTTCTGCCATTGCCAAGTCGCTTCTCGTGCCACCTTGGTGATTTATGTATGCCACAGCTGTGGCATTGTCTGACTGTACCCGTAGATTCTTGCCTTTCAACAGATCTGTCCAATGATGTAAAGCCAGGAAGATTGCTCGCAATTCCAGGACATTGATCGGTAGGCGAGACTCCTCTGCTGTCCAGAGACCCTGGACTTGTCGAGAGTCACAGACTGCTCCCCATCCCCGGAGGCTGGCGTCCGTGGTTAACACTGTCCAAACTGGGAAGCACAGTGCTTTGCCCGCTGATAGGTTGGTCTCGCAGGTCCACCAGTCTAGCAAGGTTAGAATGGGACGCGGAAGGCGGATCCAAGAGTCCAATGCCTGTTGGGATTTGTCCCAACATTGAAGCAGGTATCTCTGAAGTGGGCGAATATGAAATAGAGCGTACGGAACCGCTTCCACTGAGGATACCATCTTCCCCACCAAGAGCATAGCTTGTCGGATGGAGAGGGTTTTGGAGTTTTGAGCCTGAACAGTCAAGCTCTTTAGAGAAGAGACCTTGTCTTGAGGTAGAAAGATCTTGTGAATGGCTGTGTCGAACAGCATCCCCAGGAAGATCATCGATGGATTTCGGTTTCGATGGAGTTGTCTTTTCCTGATTGACGAATTATCCGAAATGAGACAGGATCTCCATGCACTGAGATACCTGGAGATGAGCCGATTCGAAGGAATCCGCTTTTATCAATAGGTCGTCCAGGTAAGGTAGTATGAAGATTCCCTGAAGACGAAGAAAGGCCGCCTGGCATGCCATCACCTTGGTGAAAACCCGGGGTGCAGACGCTAGTCCGAACGGCAGGGCCATGAATTGGAAGTGCTGGGGACCTATGGCGAATCTGAGGTAACTGTGGTGCCCGGGCCAGATGGGAATGTGTAGATACGCATCCTGAATATCCAAGGAAGTGAGGAAGTAGTCCGGCTCGATCAATAAGATTACTGAGCACAGTGATTCCATTTTGAATCTGAACTTTTGCACATAGATATTGACTGCCTTGAGATCCAACACTGGTCGAAAGGTTCCGTCCTTCTTTGGAACCAGGAACAGATTTAAGTAAAATCCCCGAAACTTCTGGTTTTCCGGGACTGGGGATATGACATTTGTCAGCAAAAGAGAACGGACGCAGTCGTTTAGGGCCTTGCGTCGGCGTATACAGTGTGGGATCCGTGAAGGAAACTCCTGGGCTACCCCCATAGCTATGGCGTTAAGCCATAGCGATCGTCTGGCCACCGTAGAGGCCGCCGATGAGCGTGCGATAAGGCGGCTAGTTTCCAGGGCTGCATCCCCGATATATAGCTGCATCCGATAGTTGTTGGATTATGTCTAATCAGGTGGCTGTCTAAAGATTCCTTAGCCACCATCTGATAAATCTGATCCAGCCTGGCCTCCATAGCTTTGGCAATCCAAGCGGAAGCGAAGGTGGGGCGCAGGGCAGCCCCTGAAGCCGCAAAGGATGTTCTCAGCAGCCCTTCTAGGCGTCTGTCCGTGGGATCCTTAAATGTGGCGGCCTCAGCTAACGGAATAGCCGTGGCTCTGGAAAGCCTAGCCACTGGGGGATCGACCGTCGGAAGTGTGGACCATCTCTCCACATCATCATTGGGAAAGGGAAACAGTTTGGAAATTCCTAGAAAAATGAAGTTTCTTTTCTGGGGATGCCCATTCTTCCAAGACGATCTGTTCCAATTGATAGTATGAAGGGAAGGTTGCGGTCGTTTTCTTAGGACGGCTGAATAGGGATTTGGCGGGATCTGCAGGTTCCCCTGCGTCCTGAATATTCAGCACCTGCAACACAGACCTAATAAGATCGTCAATCGTTTCTGGTGTGAAAGTGGTCTGTATTTCCAACTCGGAAGCTAGGAAGTCTAGTTCTCCTTCCTCTGATTCCTCTCTTTCCTCCAAGGGTCTCTCGTCCGCTGTCTGAGTCGCCATGGGCCCTGAACCTCTGGAGTCATGTGGAGTCTGTTAAGGATCTAGCCCAGGTCGGTTCGGACTCCTGGGGAGTTCCCAGTTGGTCTCGGGCCAGGACCGACCCGGTAGGTAGATTCTGTAGGGAGTCAATTGACGCCCGAAGGGATTTTGCCCACTCGGGTTCCTGACTGTTGGGCGAAATTTGGATGGGCGCATAGCGGACCAGAGTGACCGGCTGGCAACTTAGTCTGGCATAATGCGCAGACATAGGAGATCACTGGGGCCGAGTTGGTCAATTTTGAACGGGAGGAGGAGGACCTCTCCTTGGATGACATGACAGAACTGCGCAGGAGGAAATATGAAAATAAGGGGACATACACATATATGTATATAACTAGGGGCTCAAGGGCACAGAGATATATAGCTCCCCCCTTCTACACCTTGCACAATAATGAAGAAAGGAAAGAATCACCCCTTAAAAGGGGGAACTTAGCTGATCCGAAGAGGCAGAGGCTCCCGATGCTGGTTACGCGGTTGGTGTGGCAAGAGAGGGAGAGAGAGAGAGAGAGAGAGAGAGAGAGAGAGAGTGGGACCGGAAACTGGAAGTACCCGGAAGTCCCGCCCCCTAAAAAGCCCGGGAGAACTGAAAAAGTGCACCTCCGGAATGCCCCAGCGATCTCCCTCAGCCTTTTGAGCCTGTGTGGCCGAAGCAGCTGGTTCGCCGGGTAGTGCGGAAGGGGGGATCTGGCCATTTTAGACCCGAGGGTCATGATGGCCAGCCCTTCTGCCGCATTTGCAGGAGAGTCTTACCTAGTTATTCTAGATATTTCTTTCCATTTTGAAAAATCTGTTGAATTTATACCACTTGCTATTGCCGGCTGTTGACATGAATGAGCTGCCATTTCAGGTTTTAACAGTCCTTTTTCTTCCCGGAATGCACCACTTCCTTGGAATGTTCCTAACATTAATTTCTACAGATTGGCTAAACATGCTCAGATCTCTACTGAGCAACTGAACCAGGTGCTGGTTCAAGGGCAAGGCCATAACGGTCTGTTTTAGAGGTCCTACAAACAGGAAATCAGTATTTCAGAAGCATTTATAGTAGTAGAGAATTGTACCATGTTAGCCAATGATGAAAGTGAAGACATCTTATTAAAAATAGTAGTATTATTATAAATAATACCTTTTATTGAAAACTATAATGATTGAAAATGCAAGCTTTCGAAGCACTTCTTCCTCAGGCATGATACAATACTGAATCTTGTGAAGCACACTATTTTATACATACTAGAATGTTTACAGGGTAACCCTTTTGAAATAAAAAATAAAAGTGGTATAAAGGTAATACCTTTATTGGCTAACTAAGATAATCATAGCAAGCTTTCAGAACATTCTAGCTCCTTTTTCAAGCTGAATACAATGAAGCTGTGGTGCCCTCTGATATATATACACACATTAGTTCATAGATCAATTAACCAGAAAATGAATATTAGTGTGGAAGGTGGTAACAAAGTCTTATAAAAGGGGTCTGCAAGGAACAAACAAATAAGGTACAAGATACGTGGATCAAAGTGGCTGATATAAATAATGGTAAGTTACTGAAGCGTGAAGTAAAAGGAATTCATGTAATTAACTTTCCCAATGTCTCTACAGATGTTTGTTTTCTGTCTGGTGCAGGCAGTTCTTAATCTATATAGTTTGCCATAAATCCAAGGCCCAGGTTTAGTCCCTTTTCCAGAGAGTTAAAATTTTTCATTAATTTGTACTCCCATACCTTCCTTTCATTCTCTGTTTTAAAGTTCCCCTTAAGGACCAATATTCTTAGATCATTTATGGAGTGGTGGGGGCTGTTAAATGATTTTATTTGTTATAGTAAAGCCTAAGAAAGAGGAATACACACACAGTACTCTACTTTTTACTACATTTATTGGACTAATATGGCAAAACAATCATTTTTACCAAAATTTCCCATGAGCACTGTGACTTAAGTCTTTCAGACTGTGTCCTTGGCTGCAAAAATGGGCACCCACAGGGACATCTCATTTATTGTTGTTAACTGTGAATCTATGAGAGTTCATCCTTTGCCTCAGGGTCTGTCCAGTCTCTCCTACATATAGTCCTGAGGGGCACCTAGAACATAAAATCAGGTATACAAAATTTGATGATTTGCAGGAGAAAGTGTGGATATACTTGCAGGTTTCACACCTTTTCTGCAAACAGGGAGATTTTCCATTTGAGTGGGGGTTGTTAGGGAACTTTTTATAAGCAGTTGTTGTAAATTGGGTGGTTGTCGGTAAGCTAAGAGAGGGGTGTCTGGGAATATTTCTAGTAGTCAGTCGTCCTTTTGCAAAATGGGTTGGAGTTTCTTGGCAATTTTTCGGAGTATTTCCATTTGGGGGTGGTATGTAACAACCAGTGGGATATGGTCCTCCTTTTTGATATGTTTGTATTGTAGCAGTGTTTTGGGGATGCTGGTTGCTTTCTTGATTTGTGTTTCGGTAATTGACTGACTGTATCCGTTTTGTAAAATCTTTTTAAGCTGTTCCAGGTGCCAGATTTCTGTCTGTAGAATCAGAGCAAATCCTGTTATATCTTATACCCTGACGTAGATAATGGAGTTCTTTATGTGTTTAGGGTGAAAACACCTGAGGTTTGTGGGGCGGTCTATAGGCTTGCAATAGTTTGTAATGTGTTTCCTTTAATCTGTATTATGGTGTCCAGAAAGCTTATTTCAGTTGGTGAACGGTTCATTTTGAGTTTAATAGTGGGGTGGAAATCATAAACTTTTTGTGGAAGTGCAGTAGGTCCTTTTTGCTTGCAGGATCAGGATGTTGTCAATATAGTGGAAGTAGGCCATGGGTCTGATGGGGCATGTTAAAAGAACGTTTTACTTAAATTTGCCATAAACAATGATTTGAAATAAAGGGAACTTTCTCCCGCAAATCATAAAATGTTGTATTTTTTATGTTTTATTTTTTATGTTCTAGGTGCCCCTCAGGACTATATGTAGGAGAAACTGGACAGACTCTGAGACAAAGTACGAACTCACACAGGTTCACAATTAACAACAATAAAAGAGTCCCTGTCCCTGTGGGTGCCCATTTCTGCAGCCAAGGACACAGCCTGAAATACCTAAAAGTCAGAGCTCATGGGAAATTTTAGATCCCAAAAAGAGAGGTTAGAATGGGAATGTTAACTTATACAAAAAATTGGGATTCTGGACTCAACAAAGATCTAAACTTTATGTGTCACTATGTCTTTAATCTTAATGTCATGTAGAATTAATTAATCAGACCAAATTCCTCTAAACTACCCAAACCCATAAATATCTCATTTATACAGACCCTCCATTGACACTAGAGGTGAAGTTTATCTGATTGTTTGTTTAACCCTTGCTTATTCTTTTATTACTGCCTGTGATTATTGAATGTGTATTTGCTGTTTTATTTATGACAGCCATTGCCAGGCATAGGAGCATAAGATAACATCTGTGTAATGTCAGAAAGTCTTTGTTTCTCCATTTCTTTATTAAATAGTGTGCTTTACAAGATTCAGTATTGTATCATGCCTGCGGAAGAATCTTAAAGGGGAACTGTGGTCCAAAAATGACCTTAGCTACTGTAAATTGATAGGATTTGCTCTCCTGAGATTTTTTGCAATGTACCTTCATTGTTTATTTTGCATAGTTTGGAAGATATTTACATTTTTGTGTGTGATATGGCAGCAGCATCACCAGGTCCCCTGCACTTCCTGCTCTGAAACCATGTCTCCTCCTCCCCTTTGCAGCCCCCCTGGTCCCTCCCACTTATGGACCCCATGGTCCCTCCAGTTGCAGGCCCCCCATGGCCCATTCTCTTACAGCCCCATGTGGCCCGGCCCTCCCACAGGTGCCGTGTCCCCGCCCGCCCACGGTTGTCTAAGCCCCACCCACTTGCGGGTGCCGTGGGCCACTCAGACCCCCCCCTACAGAAAATTCTGTGGAAACCGCCTTTTCAGGCTGTTTTCACATATGGGAAAAAAGGGGTAGATTCCTTTACCTTCTCTGTCAGGACTTCACACAGCAGAGAGGAGGAGGGACTCTTCTGTCTCCCTCACAAAAACTGAGGGAGTTCTGAGGCTGTGCTCGCTGGTGGCACTGTGCAGGAGAAGCCTTAGGAATGTCACATGTCAGCCTCCCACCCATTAACTTTTTGGTCAGTCATTTCTTTATATCTTGGGCTGTGGAGCACGTAGAGAGGTGGTGGATGGCTCATTTTAAAGGTAGGAAACTGGCTTGTTTGGAGACCACAGTTCCCTAAGGGCTTCGAAAGCTTGCATTTTCAATCATTTGAGTTAGCCAAAAAAAGGTATTATTTTATATCCAAGATGTCTTCACCTGAAGAATTTATACAGACAAAATGCTGAATGGGCACTGTAAGGTCATTGGGATGGAAAAATACTGCATATATGTATTTGCACTGAACTTCCCCTTTAAGATCATGAACAAAATCTTCCCTTAGTGCTTTTGAAATTGTGGGGAGCCATCAGATATCATTTCTGCCTAAATAAATCTCGCCCTCCAGTCGTTAGTCAGTGCCTCTACCTAGTGCCTCCCAACACTCAAAACTACTAGGCATGTCCAATGCAGACGTTACCAAAGCTTCATCTGTATATCAGTCCTTCCACCCTCAGATTCTACCATGAACTCCCTACATAGCTGGGATTCAATGTCTCTTTTATTGGAGAATAAAAATTTTAAGCAGAAAGTTAAACATTTATGACATGCTAAAAGTTACTGACCACGTCAAAAAATACCTACCATATACCACAAGAGCTATTTTACACTGATAAAAAGAGTATCATAAATCCAGTCAAATATCCAGAAAAGTTACAAAATTGTATTTTGTGCTGAGAAAAAACTAAATGTTCCCTACCGTAAAATTTTTCTACTGATTGAGGGCTAAATCCTGAAAATTCTACTGGCGTGAACACAACAAAAGTGGGAAATTCTGCGGTCACTGAAAGGGTTAAACGTCCTTCAATAAAAAAGAGAGCATATTCATAAAAAGGATCATGTTCTAGCTGCAGCCTGTCCAATACTACCAACGATGAGATATTTTCGGTCCGATCGACCGATAGTTCAGTGTATCGGTCGATCGGACCGAAATTATCGCATCCGAAAGTGCCATGTCGATCGACCGTTCGTCCGAATCGGACGAAAGGACGATCGGACAGGGTGGAAAACCTCGTCCGATCGTGGCGGTCCTCTATGGACCGCACGATCGGTCGTGGTGACTATCGGACGCGGCTGCTTTGCCGCGACCGACAGTCCTTCCTCCTGGCCGACCGTTCGAAAGTATCGAACGGTCGGTCAGGAGGAAAATCGATAGGTGTGTACCTAGCTTTACAGCAGTATAAAGGGTGGTGCTTCCTGATTATATAGTAAGCTATGCCATCAGCACCAGCAAGTACTGGCTTGAGCATGCCCACTTGTACCCTACTGCTGTGACAGAGCATCATCAGCTGCATCACAACACAACCCCCACAACACCCCCAGCCACCAACATGTGTATTGTTTTTAAAGCTAGCCACAAGTCTGTAAATAAAAATCATTTAATGAGAGATCACAAGCCCGAGATAAACACAGTGTGTAGTACATAAATAGAGGTTCCAAAACCACTAACACAATAGTATAAAAATAGCTGACTTTAATGTCTCATCAAAATTTAAATATAGTATAAAATAACCAAATAATTGACATTGTGATTTTTTTTTGTTCATTTTATGATTTTATCATAAAATGGACAAATCAACATAAACATAATTAGTCCATACACAACAATATAGTTACATGGTTACATTGTAATTGAGGTTGAAAAAAAGACATCCATCAAGTCCAACCTATTCACCCTCTTTTTTTTTTTTTGTTTATTATTATTATTTTTTTTTTTTAACCCTACCAAACAGTTGATTAAGAGGAAGGCAAAAAAAACAGCAAAAAAGGGGGGGAAATTCCTTCCTGACTCCAAACAGCAATCAGAAAGTATCCCTGGATCAATTATAAACCATTATGCGGTCATAACATAGACATATGGGCTCAGCACTACTTTGGGAAAATCATTGTTACTTAACACGTTTCTCTGCTGTATTGTACAAGGATGAAGCCATATATCAATTTTGTACAGAAATTGCAGCAAGCTATCTGGGCCCAAGCTCATCTGAGATGTACCAAAGACAATGGAAAGTTGTTCTGAAGTCAGATTATCCCTGTTTCAGCTTGTTTTTTTTGTAAAATAGATTTGACTCTATAACATTCAGTCCATTTCTGTCTGTGCTGGGCACTAGATGATGTCCGAACTTCGCAAAATCCGTTCTCCTGAGGGATCCGTGAATTTTTTAAAAATCGAAAATCCGCGAGCGGACCCGTTAAAATGGAAAATGTTCTCGAAAATTATAAAGATTTCTCGTGATTTGCGGAAAATTTTCGAAATTACGAGTTTTAGCGTATTTTCGGGAATTTTCGAAAATACAAGAAATCTGTGGTTCGGAAGTTCGGAAGGCGGAAAATCCGTGGAAAATCCGGGTTCGGATCCGCGAACCGGCCATCCCTTACTTCTATTTTTAGCCACATCACCAGCTTTTGGTTTGCTTGCATTAATAGGCCCCCCTCTGAACTGTGAATATTTTTATAACCATGCAGATACTTCTTGCTTTTTCTCAGCATTAAGTCTTAAGGCAGGGGTGCCCAATCTGACCCATGCTGGGGGCCTCACAAGCGGCATCCCATGGTGTTGTGCGGGACATGGGGAGAAGCTCCACCCTGGCCTCTCTGGTTATGCCCACAACACACCCCAACCATGCCCACCTGCAGCTCCGTGCGGGTCGCAAAAATAATGCGGCCAGGCCGCAGGTTGGGCATCACTGTCTTATAAGAAACATGCTTTTCCCTGAGGCAGAGGGGAGGAGCAGAGGGTCAGGTGATGTCACTCAACCAACTGGAAGCAAGAAATTTAAACATTCGCCAGAATAGAATTTCTGACAGGCTGCAGCCAGACATGAGGGCTCATTTTATAAGAATGACATTAGGCTTTTATCTAGTCCTAACTTATTTGAAGACCACAGTTGCCTATAATAATCTTAATTTTTGCAGCATTTCTCTCTGCATATGTAAAGAATCCATGTGGAGGCTTACACTTAAATTCTAGAAACAAGACATTTTTTTTTCTGGAACTCCATAAGGCAGGACAATGCCAGACCCAATTCTGCGCAGATTACAAAAGTGTAGCTATACTATATGCTTGACTACCCTGCCTGCAAAAGAAGTATAATTTAAAGGGTATGTGTTGCAGTCATTAATTTCTATATCTGTTTATGTTCAACAATTATAATTTATTTTGGTGGCGAAAACACTAAAAATCTTTTCATTGTCCTTATGCTTGCTAAATAAAGGTTCACCAAATTATAGATTTACATTTTTATTGCATTTTTAAAAAGGGTTCAAATTCTTTGTAGTTTTGGTACATTTGTAGTTACATCCGGGTTCTCTGTTGAAAAAGTCGTCAGTAATGGTCAAAATGTCATAAAAATAGTAGAAAGCTTGCATTTAGAATCTCCAAAGTAAAAGTATGCAGTTGATTTACTTTTATGCAGGTACATATCTATAATATGGTTTCTGAGGCATCATTCAGCACATGATTCTTTTTTTTTTTAAATAAAACTCACACGACAGCATTTTTAAACAGAATTCACTTTGTATGTCTATAAAGGGCTTCATATTTATATCAAGCTTTTTGCATCAGCAACAATACACTTTCCAGCCTTTAAAATGCCTTGGGTAACACAATGTCTTAGCCAATCACTGACAGTTCGGCTACTCCTGCTGCTGCCATGCACAGAAAAGGTTAGGAGCAGCAGCAAAAGGCAGCCGAGGGAACTAGGGCTGGTAAGTTTACTTACAAGCCTCAAAGAAACATTTAAACCATGTGAGGTCAAGGTTTGGGGGGGGGGGGGGGGGGTGGGCTGGCCTTTTTTAAAATTTTATTTGGGGGGAGGAAATTTTCTTTAATTAAGTTTAGAAGAAAAATAAAGACAGAAATCATCCCATAATTATTTCATTGCAAATATACCATGTTTATTACATTTATTTAAATGTATTGTCACAAAGGAAGCACCTGAAAGGTGCATTCAAGTCTGTAATCAAAGGTAGTTAACTTTAAAGGTCAGTGATCAAAAGTACAACCCGTAATTCATTGCATCGTTTGTTCTTTGTGCTAAAACAAATTAAAACTGTATGACATGGACAAAATGAAGATTCATCCTCATCCCTCCAAGTAAAATAACATATTTTTTGTTCTAAAGTCAATCTCCTTGTAGTCAAGCAAATACATCTACTTATTTTATAGAATTCTGTAAATAACATATGCAAACAGACAGGCTTAATGAAAGAAATCTAAAATCTAAGCTTGGAAAACTAAAGGTTCATACACACTTGCGATTGCGGGTGCCGACCAGCAACGCACTGTGTATGCACGGCCGTTTCGGACTATAAGTGTGCCATGTATGTGAACTTTGCTGGCCAAAATGGTGGTTCGGTCTGGGATCATTGCCTGACCAGCTGGGGACGGAACTGCCCATATACGGCACGATTATCAGCCCAAACGGCCGTGTATACACACCGTGCGTCACAGGTCGGCTTCTGTTATCGCTTATTTAAAAGAACAGTAATATTTAAAACAATATCAGTAGCATGTAAAAAAAAATCTAACAGATGAGTGAAAATTGTGCTATAAACAGGTGTAAAAAAATGTAAATATTAAAAGCAAAGACATTCAGTGCATGACATTGCCTAGTTCAAAAGAGGAATGGTGAGGATATTTGCTCAAAGGGTGTTAATAGGACAGGAATACTAAACACAGCTTTCACAACGGTTTCCATTCCAAAATCTAGAAATCTGACAAAGCTTATACAACAATAGAATTCAGCAGCACTACTTTCAATACTTAAGTTATAGGTAAATTTCACAGAAGAAACAAAGTTGCAGCAACAGAAATGGCAGTACCTGTCAGTAAGGGATTGGGTCCTCTTAAGGAGCATCATAATAATAAGTCCGTATAATGAAAAAGTAGTTTGGGGGTTACTTATATCTCCTCATTATCTCCTCAGGTACACTGATATGTACCCTAAGTAAATATAAAACTGGATAAATATGGAGCCGCACACCAAATTTAATTTGAAGATAAAAAAAGCTTTGGATCACATTAGTAGATAGTCTGCCCACACATAACGCAACGTTTCAAGAGACACAGCTCTCTTGCTCAAGATATGGGCAGTTGTTTTATATATATACATTATGATTTTTTCGTAAATCTGCATCAAATGTAAATTGCGACGTCTCTGGGAAATATAGTCCCTTCCTCAAACAGCAATTAATAACAGATAGTGGCCATGATACATTTACACATCAGAATATAAAGCCTATCACAGGAAGTGACATACATCAAGTCCCTCCATAAGTGCTACCCCAAAAACCTGTACATCCCATACAAAAAAAAACAACAACCCTGGAATTGTATCAAATGAACAGATAGAGATCAAAATCTCTATTTAGTCCATTTGGATACAAAGGATACAATTTGTGTACCCACCACACCTCCCTCTGTCACAGCTTGAGTACTCTGTCTCCTCGTCTCACTGATGACCAAACCATCTCTAATACCATAAACCGAAGGTCATTCTCATTATGTCCTGCCTCCAAATAGTGCTTAGGTACTGGTAATGTATTGTCTTGGAGTCTAATACTTGACCAATGCTGTGATATTCTAGATTTAATGGGCTGCTTTGTCTCTCCCACAAATATATGGCCGCAGGGACACCACAATGCATTTACAACACATATCCTCATTTCCTGCCTAACTGTTGATCCAAGAGGCAAAAAAAAAACACCAAATTTATGAAGGGGGGAAAAATTCCTTCCTGACTCCAAGTGGCAATCGGAAATTTCCCTGGATCCACTCTACTTTATGTATCAATACCAGTAACTTGTAACATTCCTTGTTTGCAGAAACTCATCCAGCTTTTTTTTGAAAATGACCAATGAACCTGCCATAACAACGTCCACTGGAAGACAGTTCCATAGCTTTACCGTTCTCACAGTGAAAAACCCTTTCCGAGCTGAAGCCTAAACCTTTTTTCTTCAAGTCTTAAGGGATGTCCTCGTGTCCTTTGACATGTTCTATTGGTGAACAATGCCCCAGATAGTTTATTGTATGGCCCGTTAATGTATTTATACACAG
Organism: Hymenochirus boettgeri; assembly: GCA_019447015.1. Lineage (NCBI taxonomy): Eukaryota > Metazoa > Chordata > Amphibia > Anura > Pipidae > Hymenochirus > Hymenochirus boettgeri. The sequence goes on from CM033472.1 coordinate 172,177,528, forward strand.
TAATCATATCCCCACGCAAGCGCCTTTTCTCCAGCGTACATAATTGTAACTTTTCCAGTCTCTCTTCATATTCAAGCTCCCCCAATCCCCTTATTAATATAGTTGCCCTTCTCTGAACCCTTTCCATTTCAAAGATGTCCTTTTTGTACACAGGATTCCAAAATTGCACTGCATATTCCAAATGAGGCCTTACCAATGCTTTGTAAAGAGGGAGAATTACATTTTCCTCCCTTGAATCCATACCCTCTCTTTATACAAGACAATACCATGCTGGTCTGGCTGTTGCCGCCTGGCTCTGCTTGCTACCTTTAAGTTTGTTATCCACCAAAACTTCAAGATCCCTTTCCAACAGGGATTCACTTAACACAGAGCCATTTATAGTAAAGTAGCACAAGGATTTTTAAGTCCAAAATGCATCACCTTACATTTATCAACATTGAATTTCATCTGCCACTTAGCAGCCCAATGTGACAATCTATCTAGATCCCCTTGCAACGATTGCACATCCCTGAAGTTTTTATGGTCGACAAAGTTTTGTGTCGTCAGCAAACACAGAAACCTTGCTGACAATACCCACTTCCAAATCTAATAAATAGATTAAATGAAGCGGCCCCAGCACAGAACCCTGTGGCACCCCACTTAGCACTTAGTCCATAATGATGAAGCCCCATTAACAACTACTCTCTGCATCCTGTTCATTAACCAATTTTCTATCCATGTACAAATGTGACTCCCAGACCAACAGACCTTAGCTTATCATTAGTCGCCTATGGGGGACTGTATCAAAAGCCTTTCAAAATCCAAGTAACTACACTACTGCTATGCCAGAGTCTAAATTTCTACTTACTCTCCTCATAAAAGCCAAGCAAGTTAGTTTGACAAGATCTATTCCTCCTAAATCCATGCTGTTTACTACTTATAATGTCGCCCTTGAAACATACTCTAGAACATGTCCCTATTAAACTTTCCAGGATCTTCCCCACCACTGAAGTTAAACTTACAGGCCTGTAATTACCCTGCTCTGAACGACTACCCTTTTTGAATATTGGAATAACATCAGCCTTTTTCCAATCCAGAGGCACACCACCGGACATGGGGGATCAGCAAAAATAAGAAACAATGGCCTAGATAAAACTGAACTTAGCTCCTTAAGTACCCGAGGATGTATTTTATCCGGTCCAGGAATTTATTAATATTAACCTTCTTTAGTTCTTTCTGTACCATATCCTCGGTTAACCAAAGTGCACTTGAATCTTTTATACCATTATTGCTACTATACTCTATGATATCTGTACTTGGATCTTCTATAGTGTATATAGAGGGGAAAAAATTATTCAAGACATTTGCTTTATCGCCATCCTCCGTAACTCCTTATCCCCATTAATTAATGGTGCCACATCTCAGTCCTCATCTTCTTACTATTTAAATACTTAAAAAAATTTTTAGGCTTAGTGATGCTATCCTAACTTCATTCTTAATTTTAGCTAGTTTGATTGCTTTCTTACACTCCTTGTTACAGTTTTTAAAATCCCTAAAGGCCCTTTCCATTCCTTCAGCCTTAAAGGTTTTAAATGCCTTTTTCTTCCTTTCCATTTGCCTCTTTACATCAGAATTCAGCCACATGGGCGCGGATTTATTTTTTTTTACATTTATTTGATAGGATACCAGTGGGTGTTGTGCGAACTCCACAACTATCGGGTATGTTTGTTCCAGCAGATGCCAATGTTTACATATGACATTGCTCACACAATTGGTGCCAATTCCATAATTCGTTGTAAACGGTATTCGAGTACCTGCTCTCCATTATGTATCTTTGCTTCTAAAATGTACCTCATTCAGAGCTTCCCCTCTACTTGTGTAACCCCTATTCCTAAGTTTTTTTATACATTTCACAAGTTTGTATGTCTCTCTTTTGGGTATTGGTGACTATTCTTTCCACCCAGGTGAATTGGCTCTTCGGGGTGGACCTTTTCACATATTTTGTATGATAACTCTGAAAGGATAGAAGCTGATTTCTATCAGTGGGCTTGGAATATACCGTAATTCTGTGTGTACACAACCTTCCCCCTTTTTAACCCTTATATCCAGAAAACAAAGTGTGCTTTAATCACATGTTAGAGTTTATATCGATAGTAGGAAGTAGTTTGTTAATACCTGCATGGAACTCCTTAAGGGACCCAATGTCACCCGCTACAGGAGGAAAATATTGTCTTTATACCTCCACCAGGCCAAAGAGTGCCCAGTGAAGGCAGAAAGACGATATATAAATTCCTCCTCCAGCCATGCCATAGAAGCATTGGCATATGCCGAGGTGGCATTGGATGCCATGGCAGTCCCACACAGCTGCTGATAGAAAACACCATCAAATGAAAATTCTCTCTCTGTTATTACCATATGTATGCACTTGACAAAAAAGCAATTTGTTGATCATTGTATTGACCACTAATGAGGAGCATCCTCTGCACAGCCGCAACGCCCTGATTGTGCGGTATAGATGTGTACAGGGATGAGACATCAAAAGTCGCCAACACAATTTCATCATCACAGTTCACATGTAATGCTTGCAATTTAGTCAGAAAATCTGATGTATCCTTAAGGTATGATTGTATATCCCGCAAAAAGGGAGCAAGAACCCTGTCCAGCATGGTGGAAATAGGACTGAAAATCAAACCGATTCCAGTCACTATGTGCCTACCTGGGGCATAAAGTGTGTTTGTGAACCTTGGGAAGGGTATATAATATGGGCACTATAGGGTGTGTCACAATCGAAAACCTTCTCAATTCATCCGGGCAGCATGGTGGCTCAGTTTTCTGTGTCAAATAAATAAATTGTAAGTTCTTCAGGGCAGGGACTGATGTGAATGTATACATGTAATTGTAAACTGCTACGGAAGATATTAGCGCTATATAAATCCACAATAATAATTATCTGAGATTATGTCATTGTTATATGCTTCATCTAGCATGACATCTATACGTCTCTTAATGTCCCATGTGGGATCTCTAGAGGTCTGTCTATATACATTGATATCAGATAACTGACAAAATCTCTTTTTGATAAAAATCTGTATCCAATATCGCTATTGCTCCCCACTTGTCAGAGGGTTTAATAGTGATATTAGGATTGTCCCTCAGGGACTGGAGAGCACACCTTTCATGAGCTGTTAAATTATGATGCATCACAGGATCCTCAGTATATTGTTTAAATACCCTTTGTGCATCTTGCTTCAATTTATTAATGAACAATTCTACCCCTGGATATGTAGAAGGTACAAACGAGCTTTTAAAGTATAAACCCAAGTCCTTCATAGATAGTCCATTATTCCCAACTTGTCTGTCACTCTCACTCTCCAACTTGTCTGAAAAATGCGCTGCAGGGTAGAATCCCAATCCCTTATTAAGTACTCCTATCTGTGCCTCATCAAGTGTTATCTTAGAAAGATTGAGTACTACACTTGTGGTTTCCTCTCTCTTAATGTCCGTTTCGGCAATTGCTGAATGCCTCTATGTCCACTCCCACTTGGGTCCCCCTCTCCTGCATGGCCTCCTCCGTCAACTAAAAAAAATGGGAGCTCGCCACGGCATTACCCTGCAATTCCCAGTCTGAACGCCACTGACGTAGGCACGTCGTGCCGTCGCGTGAGCGTTCCACCGCCTGCACTCCCCTTCCTTGGGTGCTCTCCACCATGGACCAGTCACATACCAAACCTCTCTCATAGTCCGATTAATCTCTCGCAAACTTTGAGCATTTAAACTCCTCCCCCCGCTTTCGATGATTGCCAATTCATTGTTCCAATTCACTCTTGAGTTTGTTTAACTCTTCCAGGGGCATGGCATTCTCAAGTTTCCAAGGCGGTTATGTTGTTATTAAGTGTCCAATTCTGTAGAAATGAATTCCATTTTAAGTAGCATGATATCCAATGAACATTTATTTAGAATCTTAATATATTTAATTTTAAATGCCTTATTATCCAAAAACAAAGTGATTCTCAGATTGATACGCAGACCTCTTGGGATCCGCTTTTGGTGACAATATTCAGCCAAAGTAACATTATGTAAATCCAAGTCGGTTCTCCTATTGTACAGAGTCTCGAATTTATGGCGTCCTGATATGGCTACTGGTGTACTAAAAATTAATATGACCCTTATACTGTCCACATAATTCGGGAGAATTCTTGGTCTGTGTAAGAAAAAGATTCTTGCTCCACATTCATAATTTCAAGTGGGGGTGCTTGTTTCCAGCAACATACATATATAGAAAAATAAGAGCACACCACCTTACAGATTCAACACCCGGTACAAGTGTAAGGAATATGGCTGGATTAATTTCAAATATACAATGTCCAGAACGACAGAGCACTCAGGATTAGCTTTGTATGATTTTTTAATAAATCTGCATCAAACGTAAATTGCAACATTCAGGGAAACATAGTCCCCTTCCTCAGCAATTGATAACACAGTGACCATGATACATTTACAAATCAGAATATAAAGCCTATCACAGGAAGTGACATACTTCATTCAGTCCCACAGTAGCCATAAGTGTCACCCGAAAACCTGTACAACTTACCGTATATACTCGAGTATAAAGTTGAATTTTTAAGGCTTTAAAAGTTAGCCTGAAAACCTAACCTCAACTTATACTCGGGTCAAGTCCTAATTTAGATCCAAATTCTGAAATTGTGGATAGTAAAAAGTAGGTGGCACTGTGTTAACCTGCATAGAAAGTAACAGGAGCTGATCTGCCTTTACACTTCCTGTAGTCTGGCTGCTGGACTCACTCAGCATTGTCACTGCTCATCTGGATGCTGTAAATCTGATGGGTCTCCTCAGTTTGGGGTAAAAAACAGCTGCTAGTACAGTGCAAATGACAGCTTAAAACTACAACTCTCAGGTGACATTTTTAACTATTGGGGTCAGAGAGTCCTTTACTATATGGGGGTCAGAGTGCCATTTACTATATGGGTGTCAGGAGAATTGTAAATGACGGTAAGCTTAATTAAAAGTTTACTGAACCTTGCCACTCCACGTTTAGAAACTGCAACTCCCAGCAACAAAGCATGCTGGGAGTTGTAGTTTCCAAACATCTGGAGTAACAAGGAATTGGAGGTTACTGGTACTGGATGTGGCTATTACTGTATGGAATTCATGTATGGGAATTCTGCTGTCCATTTAAAGGGCAACTAATGTCTCTCGGCTTATACTCGAGTCAATCAGTTTTTATAAAATTTTCAGGTAAAAATAGGTATGTCGGCTTATACTTGGATCAACTTATACTCGAGTATATACGGTAGATGCAACAGCATCACATACAAAGAAAAACAACCCTGGAATTGTACCAAATGAACAGATAAAGTTCAAAATCTCTATTAAGTCCATTTGGATACAAAGAATTCAATTTGTGTATCCACCACACCTCCCTCTGTCGCAGCTTGACTACTCTGTCTCCTTGTCTCACTGATGGCCAAACCATCTCTAATACGATAAACCTAAGGTCATTCTCATTATGTCCTGCCTCCAAATAGTGCTTAGGTACTGGTAATGTATTGTCTTGGAGTCTAATACTTGACCGACCAATGCTGTGATATTCTAGATTTAATGGGCTTATATATGGCTGCAGGGACACCACAATGCATATAAAACATATTTGCTGTCACAGGTATAAGTACCCCTTAGTGTGTACGACTCCCCAATGTTAGGATGCACAAAGGTTTAACTCTTATATACATACCTACACTGGGCACAGTGTGCACATGGGAACACACCTAGTTTCCTAGTACTTTTAGAAAATGATGTAGCCTGTTAACCTGACTCCTGAACATTGACCTCACCACTTGGTTACCAATTGTTCTGCCTTTACGATATGATACTTGTGGGGGTTGTGAGAACTCCATAACCGTCGGGTATGTTTGTTCCAGCAACATTGAGAGAGAGATACAAGCTATGGAAATGTATACAAAACTTAGGAATAGGGGTTACCCAATTAGAGTGTTGGGGGAAGCTCTGGATAAGGTACGTTCTAGAAGCAAAGCGCAGAGCAGGTACTCAAATACATAGACATTCATTAAGATTAGAAGAAAAGAAAGGTTTAGGTTAGGAAAGGTTTCTTTACAGTGAGAGTGGTAAAACTGTGGAACTGCCTACCAGCAAATGTGGTAATTCCAAATAATTCTAAATTATTTAAATGGTTATAGCAGATTACCAATCAACTTTATTGTGTTATCGAAACTGCCCAGGGTAAGGAGTTAAAACAGCATTGTACATGAAAGACAAATTGTGTTGAACCTCTTGGCCACAATGCAATAACACCTTGCATTAAGAAGGTTCCTAAGGCTGAGGCCTCACTGAGGCTAACATGCTCCCGCGCGCATGTAAGCTTGCCTGTTCCTGGTACGCAAGGGTGAGTTGCACACATCAATTGGGCCTCACTAGTGTGCGCTTTTATAAGAGCGATCGGATCGTGCTTAAAAGCGCATCAGTGTGGCCTAGCCCTAACACCTGACTGTTATATGCTGATTGGGATTTTCCAGGGTACTTAATTTCCAACAGATTCTTGTACAAGTCATTCTGAATAGAGAAGCAAAAGGTCGTCAAGAACTAAACCATAAGTCCAGTTAGGGATAGGCCACACTAGCGCGATTTTGCTGCGTTCGCTCTGATCATTGCAATCGCGGCAAAGCACCAAAAATGAGCGCTTTCAGGTGCGATGCAATTGCAATTTGCGTTCTGCTTTTTTTCTGCAATCGCATGCATTTCCATTTGAATAAAGCATGCGCAAACGCAACGAAATCGCACAAAATATCGTGTGCAATTGCGTTTGCGGCGCAGTGTGGCCGTGCCCTTAATCTGGACTAAAAAACTGAATGCATTGTGTATTGTGTGTTTACAGAAGCTGTTCTTAAAAAATGTATAAGAAAAATGTTTATAGGTTTGTCATTATTGCCAATAGAGGGAGATATGACACAGAAAACTTGCAGTTACATAAATTCTAAAACCCAATGGAATTCCCAGATATTGGTCTGTAAATTAAACAATAAATTCCTTAAACTACCGTATTTGGCCACCTTCACCACTTTTGTTCCGCAAATTAAAATTCTGTCAGTTTGGTTTGCGGCCCTGCTAAACAATAGCACTGGTATCTTCTGACATTTGGGAACATTTTGCGCATGTATAGCTAGCTTAAAGGGCATGTCCACACCACCCCATCATTTTAAATGGAAAGTTCAGTAATTCCATCAGTTGAATTTATAGACCTTGCTATTCCCTGCTGTTTACATTAGTGAGCTGACATTTCAGGTTCTGTAATGGTCCTTCTTTTTCCCAGAATGCACAGTACCTTGGAATGGTCCCAACAGTAATTCCTACTGATAGGCTGTTGGATGGGTCAAACATACTCAGACCTCTACTGAGCAATGGAATAAACCCAGATGCTGGTTCAAGGGCAAGACCATTACAGCCTCTATTAAGGGGTTCTGCAAACAGGAAGTCAGTATTTTGTAAGTATTTATTTATACACAGACAATACACTGAATGTGCCGGTAAAGGTCATTATATGCTCATATGTATATGGTAAATCAGCAGGACAAGATTTATACTTCTTTCTCCCCAAAGCCAACTAGCTTGTTGTTGTTCTACAGTATAGTTGTCCTTTAATAGAAAGCTAGGATGTAGCAATATTAGTCCAATATTAATGATCTGTAAACAGAGGAAGAAGAGTGATGAGGAGAGCCAGAGGACATTTTGCAGACCAATATCTTCTTGTTTGCCTTTTAGCAGTTAACAGTGTTTGGGCCAAATGTAACTTAACATTCTCACACAGAACAAACCAACTAAAAATAGATAATTCTGGAATGGCTGGTACATTTTCTTACCGTTCCTCTTAGCAGCCATGCTGCCTAGGCCAAAGTCTAGTCATAAATCCAGCCCTGCAAATAAGCCACTATTACTAAAAGAAAAAAACATAGATGGTTTATAACCTAAGCATCTATCTAATACGTATGCAAACACCGAGCAATTTCTATTTCTGACGTGGAAAACCAAGATTTACTGGTAGTCCACCTCTAATAAAAACTTTTAGTATGTTACTCAGGGCCCCCAAAACGTAGGTTTCACTTTGCTTAAAAAGTATCTCCACCCTCAATACCTTATTATTTTTTATATAATGATGGCCATCCCTTCCCACCCCAACTACTATATTAGATTTGTAAAAAAAAAACTAGATGGAGAAACTCTTTCCCTGCCAATGGGATTTGCCCAATCTCGAGGGGGCAGAGCTGAACAATACACTGCACAGGACACAGAGGAAGATGGCAACTTTGAAAGACTAAAGGTAGGGTATAGGAGGGTCCTAGAACCAAAAAAAAAGCACTTTAAACCTAAGCTAGCTAGTAATACTAAGTTCAATTTACAGTGTACATACGCTTTAACTTGTTTATTAATGTTCCCAAACAGAGAAATTATACTTACAACCTCCACGATCCAACATTGCAGCTCCTTCTCCTGCTGCTACGTGCCTTTTCCATTTATCAGCTGCAGCAGTGGAGGCTCACCAGGTAATGTCATTTAGCCACTGACCATGACATCACTGTCACAGCCGTGACTGACTGCCTGTCCAGGAAGTAGCAGAGAGCCGGTGGATCGTGGAGGTTATAAGTATTATTTCTCTGTCTGGGAACATTTTTAAACATTGTAAGCAAAACGAATTAGGGTGGACATACTCTTTAAGAAGTGACAGGTAATGTGCAAGGTTTAAGGTGAAAATGAATTTTAAACTATTATTCATGTTTGTAATAATTTAAGTGCATAGTCAGCTTTGCTGAAAACATAAAAAAACATTCTCTATTAGATTTTTCACAATAGAACTAGATTATGACAGGGCACTAGAGTACAGTATATGTAGCATATGTGGGTGCCGTGAGTGGGCGGGGCTTATGCATCCATAAGTGGGCAGGGCTTATGCGTCCATTAATGGGCAGGGCTTATGCACCTGTGAGTAGGCAGGGCTTATGCACCTGTGAGTAGGCGGGGCCACATGGGGCTGTAAGAGAATGGGCCAAGGGGGGCCTGCAACTGAAGGGAGCATGGGGTCCATGAGTGGGAGGGACCGGGGGTCTGCAAAAGGGAGGAGGAGACACAGGGCAGATTGACTGACATGGTTTTAGAGCAGGAAGTGCAGGGGTCCTGGTAATGCTGCTGCCATATCACACACAGTGTCATTTTTGGACCACAGTTCCCCTTTAATATTTATGCTGCTAGACAGACTGTGTGTGTGTATGTATATATATATATATATATATACACATTTTAAGTGTTTTTATGTTTTTTTTGTCCCGCTTCAATAAAGGATTTTTATATAAGCATTAGAGTGTGCAGAGGACTTTTTGGGATACTGTATTTTCCTTTCCCTATAACTATTAGATTTTTCAAGCAGCAATCATAAATCCTACAGTGCTCGGTTGGAACAGCACTCCTGACAGCTGAAAAGGAGACAAGTGGAGTGCCAGTAAGGTAAGTCCTGCAGTGTTCCCCTGGCGTTCTATTATTCACAGTAAAGCGTCCTCACCTCCCTGTGAATAATAGAAACAGATTTTAACAGATTTTTTAACACAGTACATAAAATCTGTTTAGTGTCCATTTAAATAACTGTGCAAATGGCATAAAACAATGTAAAACTTGCATTATAAAAACATATAATATGGTAACATTTAAATTTTAAGTCAATGTAGCGTAGTCGCAATAATGGTGGTAAAGACATTTGACACATGGGTAATTATAACATTATGTCAATACATAATACATTATATTATACTGTTAAGCAAAACACTATGACCCCCACTTAGATAAAAGGATCACTCTTTTCCTTAGCTGCAAGACCTACCCAAGATATCAAATACCACAAAAGGTAGGCAGATCAGACATTACATTTCTCTCTTGGACACTGATACTAGCAAAGTAGCTGTCATTGCAGAAAGAAACTTGCTGGAGGTTAAAGGTCGCCTATGTGCTGCTGCATTAACCCTTCCTCTGCCTACATGCTACTCTGGCATCTTCAGTCTGTGCTCAGCAGTTGATGTCACACTCCTGCTATGTATATAATACAGGGAGATACATACCAACTGAAAGATGAAGCGGGTGCTGCATTAAGTCAAACTACAGAGCTGCTGTGCCTCCTGCTTCCTGGTTCATAATTCACTTATTATCACTTCCCTGTCAGAATATGACAGGAGACTCCCTGGGACAGCAAGGACGTCACGTGGCGCACAATAATTCCCCTAACACTCCCACCAGCCTCCCAGTTGTAACATCAGCAGCCGGTGACCCCTCCCTTATGTTACCGCTGTCTTACCGGAGAAAAGGAAGCAACTCTGCGACTCGTCAGTTCTTCACGGAAGAAGTCATAAAATCCTTCACATTTATCAGCCGGTTAGCCGCAATCCCATTACAGCCATGGCAGATACGCGGGTTCCGTTTTACTTTGTCCCCTAGCGCGCTACACACTCGCTATTAGCTTCTTTTTTCCTCTATGCGCGTACTCGACACGCGCACTCGCGTACTCCTTCAGTGATTTAGAACGTATACGTCAGCAAAGCGGGCATGCGTGCGCGCACAGAAGAGCTCGGGTGTGTGAACGCGCGTCGTTTATTCTTTTTAACTGGGCTTGATTCTGGGTTAAATAGAAGTAGGTTTTTAGCATCCAACAAGCAGTCGGGATCCTTCATTACAAGATGATAATTAAGAAGGTTTCACAATCCAAATCTATTTTAACTTGGTTTAACAATCCACTTTTACATGAGAAGATATTCTTCAATTCCACGGTTTCTAAATTTAGGTTGCGTTATTTTTGCAGGATTCTGGGAGTTCCGCTCGGTCTCACCGGCAGGCTGGAGACACACAAACAAATCAGAGAGAGGTGCCTGCCATTGTATACCAACCCAACATGGATTTCTTTATAAAAGGCTAGAGGACTAAACCCTAGTATCTATAATCAAATTTATATTCAAATGCCAAGATTTATTGTTTTAATTATCGGTTTCCAGAGCAAGTATGGTCACATGATGAGAAGTTTGGATCTTTCTGAATCCTACATTACAAATAGGCAAGTTCCCAAAAAGATGGAGACAAACCGCTTCCAGACAACCAGGACCACAGGTCTCTCAAACATCAATTTATTGTGCAAACATCATAACAGACAAAGCTATACATGTTCTCAGGGAGCACAACTGTCACTTCCTTAGAGGAAAATTACATATACAATCCATTACCCTCCCTGATGACGATGTTATCCTGGCTACTATCGATAGCCAGAGCCTATATACATCCATTCCCCAAGATGAGGGGATGAGGGTGATTGAATAGTATTTATTGGATACTAACCTTAATCAAATTGATCTACTTCCTACTAGACTGTTTGAATTTGGTTTTATCCAAGAATTATTTCAGATATGATACTACGTTTTATTATCAGACCCAAGGCACTTCCATGGGGGCAGCACGTGGCGCCGTCGTTTGCAAATCTTTTTGTAAACTACCTTGAGAAACAGATATTCATGGATAATCCTAAAATTCTGAGCTATTTTATGTATTTTCATGATATACTTATACTGGATTGGCTCTCAAAGTGAGTTCAGTGATATGGTGAAAGAAGCAAACAGTTTTCATCCAATTATTTAATTTACCAGCAGTAGCTTGAGTAAGAGCATTGACTACTTAGATATGACTCTTACTATACAAGGTAGGAAAATCACCACTGAATTGTTTTCGAAACCCACAAATCGGAATAACCTATTGCTAGCCACAAGTTTTCATAATAGAAACTTAGTGAAAGCTATACCTAAAGGACAGTTTCTTAGGATTAGGAAACTGGCGCCAGGTGAGATCAAATATCAAACTGGGGCAACAGCTTTAAAAAAAAAGGTTTAAAGCGAGAGGTTATAAACAGAAAGTCCTGAATAAAATGATGAGGGATGTAGCTCATATTCCGAGAGAGTCCCTTTTGGAGTACAAAGAGAGAGATAAAACTTTGAACAGAATCCCTCTTGTGTCCAAATATAATACACACAGTGGGATAATTGAAGACATTGTTCGTAGACACTGGCCTACTGTCCAGTGTGATCCTAAATTTGGAAAACTGTTTGCAGATTTGCCTATTTCTAGCTATAAGAGAGGCTCTACTTTAAAAGATATGTCCCTCAGATACTGCTTTACGGGGGACAAAGAAAATGTTTTTGGGTAAAAGGAAATATGGTACTTACCCTTGTCTCAATTGCGTTTGCTGCAGTTCTATAATGAAGGGTGACTCCTTCTGTCATCCCACTAAGGGCACTACCATTAAACATACTGTATGTGTTTTGCAACATGTGAGACTAAGAATGTTGTCTACATGTTGAAATGCCCGTGTGGGTTTGCATACATCGGACAGACAAGCCGTAATATTAAAACTAGAATAAAAGAACATAGACGCAACATACACAATTTTAAGCCAGATACTTATACCGATACTTCGATGTCCCATCACTTTGCGGCCCATAGGCATTTGATAAACCAATTGAGATGGACAGTGTTACAAATAGTATCTCCTAATTCAAGAGTGGGTGACATGATAAAGAGATTACATCAGGCTGAAGCCAAATGGATTAAGAAACTTGGGACTGTTGCTCCTATAGGCCTTAATGACCACTGGAGCATTTAATGTTTCTTATAACCTGTCTTTACTTCTTTCCTTTAGATACTAAATCTCTGTTTTTTGAGAATCCTGGTTGGGTAAGAACTACCATTTTGTTTTACAATGACTAATCCCTCTATTTTATCTGTGATATAAACTAATATTTACTGCTATCTTTTGCTTACTTTCTTTGCCTAACATATATGTTATTACCAATGCAGATTAACTTTCTTTGCCATATAAGTGATTACTCCTGTCTTTTAGCTGCTGTGCATTTTTTTGGAGGATACGCTACCTATTTATTATCATGTGTAATTTTTAGTGGTGCTAGTTGTACCTATTCTTTATTGATTTACCGTATATACTCGAGTATAAACCGAGGTTTTCAGGCTTTAAAAAAAGCCTGAAAATCTTACCTCGGTTTATACTCGAGTCAATGTTTCCCCTACCTTGTCCGGCGGCCGCGCGATCCGCATCCTCGCTCCACAGCCTCTGTGCATCCAGATGATGTCACTACCCGGCGCCGCAAAGTGAGAGGCACCAGGTAGTGACATCATCCGGATGCGCAGAGGCTGTGGAGCGAGGCTGTGGAGGGAGGATGCGGATCGCACAGCCGCCAGACAAGGTAGGAGAAACATTGACTTGTACAGGGACACACTTAAGTGGCAAATACATACAAATACGATAAAACCTTCTTTATTTGTGCATACAGTATGCACAAAAGAAGGTTTACTCTTATTTTAAGTATTTGCAACTTAAGATGTTTGAAAACTACAACTCCCAGCAATAAGCATGCTGGGAGTTGTAGTTTCCAAACATCTTTAGTGGCAAATACTACCCCCTTGGTTTATACTCGAGTCAGTGTGGTTTTCCTCCTTTTTTACTTAAAACTAGGTACCTCGGTTTATACTCGGGGCGGTTTATACTCGAGTATATATGGTTAGGTTCTCGTGATAAGACCACTAACTGGAAGGTACGTATAGATGTGCAGTTTTATTATTATTTCCTTAATATGGACTTTTGTGGGTGGTCTGTTTGGTTCACGGGTGGGCTTTTGTCATTTCCTGCTGAAATGTGTTTTTATTCTAGACTCTGAGTGTAAGATGCACACTTGAATAAGAGTTCTTTGGGGCATATTTATAAAGGTTCGTTAACTTTTCACGGCCGTTTTCCGCGCGCCATTAACGCATGAATCCGCGTTACCGCGATTTATAAAGCCCCGAAAACGGCCGCGAAAAGTTAACGGCGTTAACCTTTCGCGCCGATACTTACCACCGTACCGCCGCTTCTATTTATAAAGCGGCGGTACTGGTTTCGCTCGGCTAGTATCGGCTGTTTTATTACTTCGCCACCTTGAAGGTGGCAAGTCAGCCGTACTAACCTCCCGCGCGGGGATGGGCAGGCAACCCGCGGCGGGTGGTCGCACCCGCCCCGGGAGACACGCCCACCCCGCCCACACCCCCCCGGCGGCAGCGGCGACCACCCGCCGCCGCCACTTCCCACAGCCCCTCCCACCCTTCCCGTTCGCGGCAATCTCGGAACGGGAGGCTAGAAGGGCTGCCGGGAAGGGGCCGCAGCAGGTGGTCGCGACCACCCGCCGCGCACCCCCTCCCCGGCAACCCCTCCACGCCCCCCCCCGGCCGGAGGGAGCCGCTGGGGGGTGGAGGCTCCCTCCAGCGGGGCCCGAGAAGGGCCTTTTGGGGCTTAGGGGGTCCCGCAGCTCGAACCGGGACCCCCCTCCCGGCCCTTACAAGGGCCCTTGCGGCACTGACAGTGCCTTTGGCGGGGGTCCCGCACTGAACCGGGACCCCCAGTGCGGCTCTTAAAAGACCCTTGGGCGACGTCTTCTTTCTTCTTCCTCCCGGCGACACCAGCTCCGCCGAGGCCGCCGACCCCCGAGAGGTAACCCCGCGGCCGCCAGGGGTACCCCGGCGGGCGCCGGCGACCTCAACGAGGCCGATGTTGCCGGCGTCTTGATCCGACGCGACGTCTTCGGGCTGGCGACACCAACCCCACTCGTCGCCGATGCCAGGCAGACTCACTGCGGCCGCCAGTGAGCCCGCTGGCACCGCCGGCCTCAGCGGAGCCGATGTTGCCAGCCGCTTTCTTTCTTCTTCTTCAGCCATCTACTGCGATGGCATCTGAGTTCCGCGGCGGAAAGCTCCTCTTTATATAGGTTTGCAGAAATCCATAATCCGTTTCTGATTGGTCAATTTTTAATACTTGCTTTACATTACCATCAGATTTCTGGCGCCGCAGTGAGTCTGCCTGGCATCGGCGACTGAGTGGGGTTGGTGTCGCCAGCCCGAAGACGTCGCGTCGGATCAAGACGCCGGCAACATCGGCCTCGTTGAGGTCGCCGGCGCCGCCGGGGGTACCCCTGGCGGCCGCAGGGGTACCTCTCGGGGGTCGGCGGCCTCGGCGGAGCTGGTGTCGCCGGGACTGGAAGAAGAAGACGTCGCCCAAGGGCTCTTTTAAGAGCCGCACTGGGGGTCCCGTTCAGCGCGGGACCCCCGCCAAAGGCACTGTCAGTGCCGCAAGGGCCCTTGTAAGGGCCGGGGAGGGGGTCCCGGTTCGAGCTGCGGGACCCCTAAGCCCCAAAAGGCCCTTCTCAGGGCCCCGCTGGAGGGAGCCTCCACCCCCCCAGCGGCTCCCTCCCGTCCCCTCCCCGGGGCGGCCGGGGCGGGGGGCTTGGAGGGGTTGCCGGGGAGGGGGTGCGCGGCGGGTGGTCGCGACCACCTGCTGGCGCCCCTTCCCGGCAGCCTTCTAGCCTCCCGTTCCGAGATTGCCGCGAACGGGGAACGGGTTGGGAGGGGCTGCTGGGAAGTGGCGGCGGCGGGTGGTCGCCGCTGCCGCCGCGGGGGTGTGGGCGGGGCGGCGGCGGCGGGTGGTCTCCGCTGCCGCCGCGGGGGGTGTGGGCGTGTGCCCCGCCCCCTTAGGAGCGGCGGTCGGGAAGGGATTTTAAGTCCCTTCGCGGCGATACTATATAGTATCGCCGCGAAGGGCTTAAAATTACCGCAGCACATCGCGGCCGCGATAGGTATCGCGGGAATAGCGCTCGCCGTTATAAATACGGCGATAGCGCTATTTTCGCGGCCGATGTGCGGCGGTAATTTTTTGCGCTAACATCGTTCCTTTAAAATATGCCCCTTTGTACCCAAAACATGTTGTGGGAGAAAAAACCAGCCTTATTTGCAGCATATCCTGCGTTTGTTTGGTTCCTTCCTCTACTTCTATTTTTTTTTAATTGTTTATCGGCATTTTGGATGGACGCTAAAGAGGATTGTGGACCTATTTTCCATTGTGTGTCAGGTACTCTATATTTGTTTTTGTATACAAACCCATCAACTAAAATAAATCATAAAAATAAACCAAAGTCATCATCAAAACCATCCTACAGTATCAACAATGACTGAAGAGATATGGGAATCCATAAACATCTTAAAGTCAAAGACTAGATTCCCAAGATTAAATATTAAAAGGGAATTATTGTTGCACATGGTGTGTACAAAAGGAAAATGAACTCAAAAAAAATATAAAAGATTAATATTCCATTTAAAAGTCACATCTCTTGTGAATATAGATATTCTCCAGATCCCTGAGGACCCCTAGTGTATTTTACTTCAACACAGACTATACACAGTCTGTAACTTCTTGTTTGCATTTAATAAAATTGTCATATTTATATTATACATGTAATAGGACAGAAAGCTGATGTATAAAATAGCACTTGGCAGACAACCTTGTGTGTCGATTAGTCCTACCAGGATCTTCCAATTTACTGTTGTTTATAAGATTAAGTTAATTAAACCACCTGGGATGAAAAAAATTTTTTTGTCCATGTCTTTTTTCTATCCATGGTAGTGGCTGCACTCCCTTCAAGCTGAAGTTCCAGGCTCTCTGTAGCAGAAGACTGACTTATTATGACAGCCTCTGTGCATCTCTAAGGAGGTAGGGCGCATTTTCTCCTCTCCTCCTGTGTTCCCTTTGTTTCAGTAAATCTGATAGATCTGGAGAGCAGTCAAAGCAGAAAGATAGAGATTCCAGCTCAGAGGAAGATCAGAAAACCCTGTACAGCTTGTGACAGAAGCTATGCAAGTACTGCATGGCTTAAGTCAGTGAACGTGACAGCGTCACTACAAAAGGAAGCCTGATGTGCAGCCACCAGTCCAGAATTTGGGGGACATACTGCAAGGATAAACATTGCTGTGGCACAAAGCTTTAAGCAGGCGCAGTGCCGGATCATGCTCATCCCTCCACCTCCACTGCGTTAAACCAGCAGCAGAGCCTCAGAGAGAGGCAGGAGGAGCTGCATTATAGACGACTACGAGGAGGAGAGCAGTGAATTTGACTTCAAACAAATGCCATGTTTTATTAAAATGATCAAAACGACCATGGTCAGTGAGGAGCAGGAGCAACCCATTGGTGCTTTTTCATTGAAAGAAAAATCAAAGGGTTAGTATCAGGGGAATGGCCGAGAATGTCCAGGAAGCTGCCGGTGGAGCACAAGCATGAGAGGCTGTATCCTTTCCATCAGGAGAATGTAGAGATGTGGGACAAATCCCATATTGTAGATGCCCCTGTGGCAAGACTACCTAAGAGCACAGCATTTCCTGTAGATGATGCATCGACTCTCAAGCATCCTATGGATCGCAAAATTGAGTCAGAGTTAAAGAAGGTCTATGTGGTCACAGGAGAAAGCTGCAAGATAGCGATAGCCATGGTTTCAGCGATGAAATTATGCTGACCCTGGTGGATAGGTTAGAAGAGGCCATGCTCAATGGCATTGAGAGGAATGTTTTCTTGGAGGGGATCCCAGATTTATGACTAATCCCCCCCTTTGGCCTGGAGTCCTCAGTCAATTCAGTGAAGCTGGGGCCAAGAGCAATGGGGATGTCTTTGGCGGCTAGAAGGGCGCTGTGGCTAAAAGCAAGGTATGCGGACACCCCATCAAAGAATTCCCTCTGTCAAATTTCTTATGAGGGGAAGAAATTGTTTGGACAAGCACTAGCGGAGATTCAGGGAATTTCCCAAAAGACAGTAGGAAAATTTCCCAACAGAAGTAGGGAGAAGTAGAAGTCCAATCAGCCGGGAAAGTAGTTCTCCAGATCAGCTAACTGAAAAGGGGACCAGTACATTTTTTTTTGGGGCAAACAAAACAACCCCAGAGCCCCAAAAGATTCAAAGCCCTTATGAGATAAGGCCTGTCCATACTTCCCAAGTTGGGGCCAAACTATTGAAATTCAGGGAAGTATGGGTATGATGTTGGACTTGTGGGTTCTCTCGATTATTAAGAGTCTGTCACCTAGAATTCCCAGAGGGGCCCAGGAGATCCGTCTATTATCTGATCCCAACATCAGCAAATCCATAAAGGTCTCTGGTTCTTTGGGAGTATGTCAACAAGTTGTTGACCAAATGAGGTGAGTGTCCTTTTAACTCCCATGGGCAATATCTGTAATTGCAGCAGTCATTTTCAATTTATCCCAACCTCAATAGCAGTGTCAGTCAGTCAGTACGCAACTCCTGCATGGTTCAATTGTCAGGTATTCAAAAGGTTAACCAAACAACTGCCTGACCATTTGTAAAAGACTGAGTTTTATTTGTTCAACCCAGCAGGGTGTCTGAAGGGGCAAAGTGTGAAAGTCACTGTAAAATGCGCAGACCTGAACAGACTTTTCGGCAGGAGAACCACAGGTAATCTGCTGCATTACAACAAATCTAGAACAGATGCCAGTTTAAAGTCAATTCATATTATATAATAATTCAGGGAAAGAATTATGTAATATTTTCCAAAATAATTTAATCTAATGCTGAAATCAAAACTTATCTGACCATACCTTGTATCAGATGATATCCAAAAGGGATCTTGAGATATTGCACTTCTTAGTCATACAGACTCATATGTATAGCATGTTTGGTATCTTTGGACTGTATAAAATACGTGAACAAAACTGTTAATATTTCGTATGTGATATGTATGGTACTCGTAGTATAGACTAGAAGGAAAATAAAGATGAAACGCTCCCTCCAAAAGTACAGTATACTCCCTCCAGTGAGGGGCCAGACCCACCTCCAGGGACCAATCCACTCTTTGATTCAGGAGAGGGCACAAATTGGAAGTATGGACTCAGCTCAACAGTTCATCATAACATCAAATCAAGGATCATCCATGCCAATTGGATGGACCATATATTGGCTTCTATCTTGGAGTATAGTATAGTATAGTATTTGAGGTTGAATAAAGATATATGTCCATCCATTCCAACCCATCTAGCAATATCCTCATTTCCTGCCTAACTGTTGATCCAGAGGAAGGCAAAAAAAACCACCAAATTTATGAAGGGCAAAAAAAATTCCTTCCTGACTCCAAGTGGCAATCAGAAATTTCCCTGGATCAACTCTACTTTATGTATCAATACCAGTAACTTGCAACATTCCTTGTTTGCAGAAACTCATTCAGCTTTTTTTTTAAACTGACCATGAACCTGCCATAACAATGTCCACTGGAAGACAGTTCCATAGCTTTACCGTTCTCACAGTGAAAAACCCTTTCCGAACTTGAAGCCTAAACCTTTTTTCTTCAAGTCTTAAGGGGTGTCCGTGTGTCCTCTGACATGTTCTATTGGTGAACAATGCCCTAGATAATTTATTGTATGGCCCGTTAATGTATTTACACACGGTAATCATATCCCCACTCAAGCGCCTTTTTTCCAGCGTACATAATTGTATCTTCTCCAGTCTTAATTTAGTTGCCCTTCTCTGAACCCTTTCCATTTCAAAGATGTCCTTTTTGTACACAGGATTCCAGAATTGCACTGCATATTCCAAATAAGGCCTTACCAATGCTTTGTAAAGAGGGAGAATATCATTTTCTTCCCTTGAATCCATAACTCTCTTTATACAAGACAATACAATGCTGGCTCTGGCTGTTGCCGCCTGGCACTACTTGCTTTCTTTAAGTTTGTTATCCACCAAAATTCCAACAGGGATTCACTTAACACAGAGCCATTTATAGAATGGCTCATATTGGACTTTTTTTTTCATCATTTATTTTCCCATATTGGATTACCAAGATTTGTGTATAGAAGTTATAGGTGTGGATAACATTTTCTTACAGGATAGCTATAGTAAGTGGTGTGTATAACCTTGTAAATATATTTAGCAGGTCATTCTGCTGTCTCAGAATGTGGTGGCAGCCTATCTTATAAGTATTATATATATGTTAGTGTGTATTATATGTTCACTACCCCTCTTCCTCCGTTCTGTTAGTTTGACTTTTCGGTTAATTGGAGTGTATTTTCTGATAACTGATAAGTTAACAGACTGGGGGGGTTGTGATAAAGAGTTTCAGCTTTATTTAAAACAATTGGATCATTGATACTGTCTCTCTTCCATTTCCCCATAGTCCTTTTATGTGGACAATGTCAATCCAATTTAAAACTTTGGGACTGGTAAAAAAAAGAAAGATTTAGCCACCCAAAAGAAAAAACAGTAGCAGAGGATGTTGGGGAAAAGTTTTAAGGGCTCCACTGAGATGTTTCATTTCTTTAGCCTTCACCTCTGTGCCACAATACAATCACGCCTTGCTTTCATAATGTCATTAACACCTGGCTGTGATATGCTAATTGGGACTTTCCAGGGTACATAATTGCTAACTGATTCTTGTACAAATCATTCTGAATTAAGAAAGACAGTCGGATTACTAGTGAAACGTCTTTAAAGGGGAAGTTCAGTGCAAATACATGTGCATTTCAGAAAAAAGAGTAGTATTTTTTTCATTCCAATGACCTTAATCTGCCAATTCAGCATTTTGTCTGTGTATAAATAAATGCAACCAAAATACTGACTTTCTGTTTGCAGGACCCCTAGTAGAGACCTTTATGGTCTTGCCCTTGACCCAGCGCCTGGGTTGATTCAGTTGCTCAATAGAAATCTGAGCATCTTTGACCCATCCAACAGCCAATCAGTAGAAATTACTGTTAGGAACATTCCAAGGATGTGGTGCATCCTGGGAAGAAGAAGGACCGTTAGAACCTGAAATGTCAGCTCACTAATGTCAACAGTAGGGAACAGCAAAGGGTATGAAATCAACTGATTTTTCAAAATGGGAGAGAATATTTATAATAACTAAGAAGGCATTACAGAAACTAACATTTTAACAAATTTTGATAATTTCCACTGAACTGTCCCTTTAAGGACTAAACTTCAAGTCCATTTGATCTAACTGAATACAACAGATATACCATGACCTGGATGAATGAGAATCTGCACAAGCATGGGGGGGGGGGGGGGGGTTTCTAACATTTTGCCATGGGGCCCAGTGATTTCTAGCTATGTCCCTGATGACACATCATACTTCATTTATCTATTTATCAAAGGGCAAATTGTTTTCCATGAACTACTTCCCTTATTTGTATGATTTTTGCCTGTGTAACAATCTTCTTTTGTGCCTAAAACAATACTTTTAACAACATCACACACAATGCAGTTGTTTGCTTAGTTTAACAGCTAGAATTCACTCATTCATCAAACATGAATTCATCAAAAGTCTTTTGTAGTGTCAATATGCCGCTAAGATTCATAATAATGGGATCTAAGACACAAACAATTAAGCTGGATATACACAGTACCAATAATAGGTCAATCTCATCAGGTCCAATGGGTCGATAATCTACCACTATCAGTCATAGGATTGTTCGGCTGCAAACAAATATTTATATTGCCCCTATATTTCAATAAAAGAGCCGATAGCAGACGCTGGCCCCACACAAGTTCTCCCCATTCTTATATAAAGAGAGCATTGTTAATACGTGCTGCCTCTTTCAAAAGTGTATGTACCAGTCACGCTGTGGGCAAACTTGTATGTACCGGTCACACTGTCCGCAAACTTATATGTACCAGTCATGCTGTGGGCAAACTTGTATGTACCAGTCACTGTGGAAAACTTGTTTCTACCAGTCATACTGTGGACAAGCTTGTATGTTTCAGTCACACTGTGGGCAAACTTCCATGTCATCTACCGGTCAAACTGTTAAAAACTTGTATACACCAGTCACACTGTGGACAAGCTTGTATGTTTCAGTCACACTGTGGGCAAACTTCCATGTCATCTACCGGTCAAACTGTGTAAAAAACTTGTATACACCAGTCACACTGTGGGCAAACTTGTATGTACCAGTCACACCGTGAGCAAACTTGCATGTACCAGTCACAACGTGGACAAACTTGTATTTAATAGTCACACTGTGAGCAAACTTGTATGTACCAGTCCAATTGAGAAAACTGTGGGAAAACTTGTATGTACCAGTCAAAATATGGGCAAAATTGTATGTAACAGTCACACTGTGGGCAAACTTGTATGTACCAGTCACACCTTGCGCAGATTTGTATGTACCAGTCACACTATGAGAAAACTTGCATGTACCAGTCAAACTGTGGGAAAACTTGTATATATCAGTCACACTGTGGGCAAAATTAAATGTACCAGTCACACTGTGGGCAAATTGGCATGTACCAGTCAAACTGTGGGAAAACTTGGATGAACCAGTCACACAACGTTAAATTACAATTTTGCTCACAGTGTGACTGATACATACAATTTTGCACATAGTGTGACTGATATATATAAGTTTTCCCACAGTTTAATGGTTCATACAAGTTTTCCAACAGTTTGACTGCAACTTGCTAGTTTGCCCACAGTTTGACCGGTACATACATGTTTGCCCACAGAGTGAACTGTTACATCTAATTTTGCCCACAATGTGACTGGTGCATACACGTTTCCCACAGTTGACTGGTAAATGCAAATTTGTCCACAGTGTGACTGGTACATACAAGTTTGCCCACAGTGTGACTGTTACATACAAGTTTGCCCACAGTGTGACTGGTTCATCCAAGTTTTCCCACAGTTTGACTGGTACATGCAGTTTGCCCACAGTGTGACTGTTACATGCAAGTTTGCCCACAGTGTGACTGTTACATGCAAGTTTGCCCACAGTGTGACTGTTACATACAAGTTTGCCCACAGTGTGACTGGTCATCCAAGTTTTCCCACAGTTTGACTGTACATGCAAATTTACCCCACGTTTAACTGTTATATACAATTTGCTCACAGTGTGATGATACATACAATTTTGCACATAGTGTGACTGATATATATAAGTTTTCCCACAGTTTAACTGGTTCATACAAGTTTTCCAACAGTTTGACTGCAACTTGCTAGTTTGCCCACAGTTTGACAGTACATACATGTTTGCCACAGAGTGACTGTTACATCTAATTTTGCCCACAATGTGACTGGTGCATACACGTTTCCCCACAGTTTGACTGGTACATGCAAATTTGTCCACAGTGTGACTGGTACATACAAGTTTGCCCACAGTGTGACTGTTACATACAAGTTTGCCCACAGTGTGACTGGTTCATCCAAGTTTTCCCACAGTTTGAAGGTACATGCAAGTTTGCCCACAGTGTGACTGTACATGCAAGTTTGCCCACAGTGTGGACTGTTACATGCAAGTTTGCCCACAGTGTGACTGTTACATACAAGTTTGCCCACAGTGTGACTGGTTCATCCAAGTTTTCCCACAGTTTGACTGGTACATGCCAATTTGCCCACAGTGTGACTGGTACATTTAATTTTGCCCACAGTGTGACTGATATATACAAGTTTTCCCACACGTTGACTGGTACATGCAAGTTTTCTCATAGTGTGACTGGTACATACAAATCTGCGCAGGTGTGACTGGTACATACAAGTTTGCCCACAGTGTGACTGTTACATACAATTTTGCCCATATTTTGATGGTACATACCAGTTTTCCCACAGTTTTCTCAATTGGAATGGTACAACAAGTTTGCTCACAGTGTGACTATTAAATACAAGTTGTCCACGTTGTGACTGGTACAATGCAAGTTTGCTCACGGTGTGATGGTACATACAAGTTTGCCCACAGTGTGACTGGTGGATACAAGTTTTTACACAGTTTGACCGGTAGATGACATGGAAGTTTGCCCACAGTGTGACTGAAACATACAAGCTTGTCCACAGTGTGACTGGTGTATACAAGTTTTTAACAGTTTGACCGGTAGATGACATGGAAGTTTGCCCACCGTGTGACTGAAACATACAAGCTTGTCCACAGTTGACTGGTAGAAACAAGTTTCCACAGTGACTGGTACATACAAGTTTGCCCACAGCATGTGGTACATATAAGTTTGCGGACAGTGTGAACGGTACATACAAGTTTGCCCACAGCGTGACTGGTACATCACTTTTGAAAGAGGCAGCACGTATTACAATGCTCTCTTTATATAAGATGGGGAGAACTGTGTGGGGCCAGCGTCTGCTATCGGCTCTTTTATTGAAATATAGGGGCAATATAAATATTTGTTTGCAGCCGAACAATCCTATGACTGATAGTGGTAGATTATCGACCCATTGGACTGATGAGATGACCTATTATTGGTCTGTGTATATCCAGCTTAATTGTTTGTGTCTTAGATCCCATTTATGAATCTTAGCGGCATATTGACACTACAAAAGACTTTGATGAATTCATGTTTGATGAATGAGTGAATTCTAGCTGTTAAACTAAGCAAACAACTGCATGTTGTGTGTGATGTTGTTAAAAGTATTGTTTTAGGACACAAAGAAGTTGTTACACAGGCAAAAATCATACAAATAAGGGAAGTAATTCATGGAAAACAATTTGCCCTTTGATAAATAGATAAATGAAGTATGATGTGTCATCAGGGACATAGCTAGAAATCACTGGCCCATGGCAAAATGTTAGAAACACCCCCCCCCCCCCCCCCCCATGCTTGTGCAGATTTCATTCATCCCGGTCATGGTTAATGTTGTATTCAGTTAGATCAAATGGACTGAAGTTTAGTCCTTAAAGGGACAGTTCAGTGGAAATTATCAAAATTTGTTAAAATGTTAGTTTCTGTAATGCCTTCTTAGTTATTATAAATATTCTCTCCCATTTTGAAAAATCAGTTGATTTCATACCCTTTGCTGTTCCCTACTGTTGACATAGTGAGTAGCTGACATTTCAGGTTCTAACGGTCCTTCTTCTTCCCAGGATGCACCACATCTTGGAATGTTCCTAACAGTAATCTACTGATTGGGTGTTGATGGGTCAAAGATGCTCAGATTTCTATTGAGCAACTGAATCAACCCAGGCGCTGGGTCAAGGGCAAGACCATAAAGGTCTCTACTAGGGGTCCTGCAAAACGAAAGTCAGTATTTTGGTTGCATTTATATACACAGACAAAATGCTGAATTGGCAGATTAAGGTCATTGGAATGAAAAAAATACTACTCTTTTTTCTGAAATGCACATGTATTTGCACTGAACTTCCCCTTTAAAGACGTTTCACTAGTAATCCGACTGTCTTTCTTAATTAGAATGATTTGTACAAGAATCAGTTAGCAATTATGTACCTGGAAAGTCCCAATTAGCATATCACAGCCAGGTGTTAATGACATTATGAAAGCAAGGCGTGATTGTATTGTGGCACAGAGGTGAAGGCTAAAGAAATGAAACATCTCAGTGGAGCCCTTAAAATTTTCCCCAACATCCTCTGCTACTGTTTTTTCTTTTGGGTGGCTAAATCTTTCTTTTTTTACCAGTCCCAAAGTTTTAAATTGGATTGACATTGTCCACATAAAAGGACTATGAGGGAAATGGAAGAGAGACAGTATCAATGATCCAATTGTTTTAAATAAAGCTGAAACTCTTTATCACAACCCCCCCAGTCTGTTAACTTATCAGTTATCAGAAAATACACTCCAATTAACCGAAAAGTCAAACTAACAGAACGGAGGAAGAGGGGTAGTGAACATATAATACACACTAACATATAAAATACTTATAGATAGGCTGCCACACATTCTGAGACAGCAGAATGACCTGCTAAATTATTTACAAGGTTATACACACCACTTACTATAGCTATCCTGTAAGAAAATGTTACACACCTATAACTTCTATACACAAATCTTGGTAATCCAATATGGGAAATAAATGATGAAAAAAAAAGTCCAATATGAGCCATTCTATAAATGGCTCGTTGTTAAGTGAATCCCTGTTGGAATTTTGTGGATAACAAACTTAAAGAAAGCAAGTAGTGCCAGGCGGCAACAGCCAGAGCCAGCATTGTATTGTCTTGTATAGAGAGTTATGGATTCAAGGGAAGAAAATGATATTCTCCCTCTTTA
Source organism: Hymenochirus boettgeri (assembly GCA_019447015.1). Classification (NCBI taxonomy): domain Eukaryota; kingdom Metazoa; phylum Chordata; class Amphibia; order Anura; family Pipidae; genus Hymenochirus; species Hymenochirus boettgeri. The sequence goes on from CM033472.1 coordinate 172,203,413, forward strand.
CAAAGCATTGGTAAGGCCTTATTTGGAATATGCAGTGCAATTCTGGAATCCTGTGTACAAAAAGGACATTTGAATGGAAAGGGTTCAGAGAAGGGCAACTAATTAAGACTGGAGAAGATACAATTATGTACGCTGGAAAAAAGGCGCTTGAGTGGGGATATGTACCGTGTGTAAATACATTAACGGGCCATACAATAAATTATTAGGGCATTGTTCACCAATAGAACATGTCAGAGGACACACGGACACCCCTTAAGACTTGAAGAAAAAAGGTTTAGGCTTCAAGTTCGGAAAGGGTTTTTCACTGTGAGAAACGGTAAAGCTATGATGGAACTGTCTTCCAGTGGACATTGTTATGGCAGGTTCATGGTCAGTTTAAAAAAAAGCTGAATGAGTTTCTGCAAACAGGAATGTTGCAAGTTACTGGTATTGATACATAAAGTAGAGTGATCCAGGGAATTTCTGATTGCCACTTGGAGTCAGGAAGGAATTTTTTTTGCCCTTCATAAATTTGGTGTTTTTTTGCCTTCCTCTGGATCAACAGTTAGGCAGGAAATGAGGATATATGCTAGATGGGTTGGAATGGATGGACATATGTCTTTATTCAACCTCAAATACTATACTATACTATACTCCAAGATAGAAGCCATATATGGTCATCCAATTGGCATGGATGATCCTTGATTTGATGTTATGATGAACTGTTGAGCTGAGTCCCATACTTCCAATTTGTGGCCCTCTCCTGAATCAAAGAGTGGATTGGTCCCTGGAGGTGGGTCTGGCCCCTCACTGGAGGGAGTATACTGTACTTTTGGAGGGAGCGTTTCATCTTTATTTCCTTCAGTCTATACTCACGAGTACCATACATATCACATACGAAATATTAACAGTTTTGTTCAACTTTATACAGTCCAAGATACCAAACATGCTATACATATGAGTCTGTATGACTAAGAAGTGCAATATCTCAAGATCCCTTTTGGATATCATCTGATACAAGGTATGGTCAGATAAGTTTTTGATTTCAGCATTAGATTAAATTATTTGGAAAATATTACATAATTCTTTCCCTGAATATTATATAATATGAATTGATTTTAAACTGGCATCTGTTCTAGATTTGTTGTATGCAGCAGATTACCTGTGGTTCTCCTGCCGAAAAGTCTGTTCAGGTCTGCGCATTTTACAGTGACTTTCACACTTTGCCCCTTCAGACACCCTGCTGGGTTGAACAATAAAACTCAGTCTTTTACAAATGGTCAGGCAGTTGTTTGGTTAACCTTTTGAACCTGACAATTGAACCATGCAGGAGTTGCGTAATGACTGATGACAATGCTATTGAGGTTGGGATAAATTGAAAATGACTGCTGCAATTACAGATATTGCCCATGGGAGTTAAAAGGACACTCACCTCATTTGGTCAACCACTTGTTGACATACTCCCAAAGAACCAGAGACCTTTATGGATTTGCTGATGTTGGGATCAGATAATAGACGGATCTCCTGGGCCCCTCTGGGAATTCTAGGTGACAGACTCTTAATAATCGAGAGAACCCACAAGTCCAACATCATACCCATACTTCCCTGAATTTCAATAGTTTGGCCCCAACTTGGGAAGTATGGACAGGCCTTATCTCATAAGGGCTTGAATCTTTGGGGCTCGGGGTTGTTTTGTTGCCCAAAAAAAAATGTACTGGTCCCCTTTTCAGTTAGCTGATCTGGAGAAATACTTTCCCGGCTGATTGGAATTCTACTTCTCCCTACTTCTGTTGGGAAATTTTCCTACTGTCTTTTGGGAAATTCCCTGAATCTCCGCTAGTGCTTGTCCAAAAAATTTCTTCCCTCATAAGAAATTTGACAGAGGGAATTCTTTGATGGGGTGTCCGCATACCTTGCTTTTAGCCACAGCGCCCTTCTAGCCGCCAAAGACATCCCATTGCTCTTGGCCCCAGCTTCACTGAATTGACTGAGGACTCCAGGCCAAAGGGGGGGATTAGTCATAAATCTGGGATCCCCTCCAAGAAAACATCCTCTCATGCCATTGAGCATGGCCTCTTCTAACCTATCCACCAGGGTCAGCATAATTCATCGCTGAAACCATGGCTATCGCTATCTTGCAGCTTTCTCCTGTGACCACATAGACCTTCTTTAACTCTGACTCAATTTTGCGATCCATAGGATGCTGAGAGTCGATGCATCACTACAGGAAATGCTGGTGCTCTTAGGTAGTCTTGCCACAGGGGCATCTACAATATGGGATTTGTCCACATCTCTACATTCTCTGATGGAAAGGATACAGCCTCTCATGCTTGTGCTCCACCGGCAGCTTCCTGGACATTCTCGGCCATTCCCCTGATACTAACCCTTTGATTTTTCTTTCAATGAAAAAGCACCAATGGGTTGCCCCTGCTCCTCAATGACCATGGTCTGTTTGATCATTTTAATTAAACATGGCATTTGTTTGAAGTCAAATTCACTGCTCTCCTCTCGTAGTCGTCTGATAATTGCAGCTCTCCTGCTCTCTCTGAGGTCTGCTGCTGGTTTAAAAGCAGTGGAGGTGGAGGGAGAGCATGATCCGGCACTGCGCCTGCTTAAAGCTTTGTGCCACAGCAAGTGTTATCCATTGCAGTATGTCCCCCAAATTCTGGACTGGTGGCTGCACATCAGGCTTCCTTTTGTAGTGACGCTTGTCACGTTCACTGACTTAAGCCATGCAGTACTTGCATAGCTTCTGTCACAAGCTGTACAGGGTTTCTGATCTTCCTCTGAGCTGGAATCTCTATCTTTCTGCTTTGACTGCTCTCCAGATCTATCAGATTTACTGAAACAAAGGGAACACAGGAGGAGAGGAGAAAATGCGCCCTACCTCCTTAGAGATGCACAGAGGCTGTCATATAAGTCAGTCCGTCTGCTACAGAGAGCCTGGAACTTCAGCTTGAAGGGAGTGCAGCCACTACCATGGATAGAAAAAAAGACATGGACAAAAAAATTTTTTTCATCCCAGGTGGGTTAATTACTGTATCTATAAACAACAGTAAATTGGAAGATCCTGGTAGGACTAATCGACACACAAGGTTGTCTGCCAAGTGCTATTTTATACATCAGCTTTCTGTCCTATTACATGTATAATATAAATATGACAATTTTATTAAATGCAAACAAGAAGTTACGACTGTGTATAGTCTGTGTGAAGTAAAATACACTAGGGGTCCTCAGGGATTGGAGAATATCTATATTCACAAGAGATGTGACTTTTAAATGGAATATTAATCTTTTATATTTTTTTGAGTTCATTTTCCTTTTGTACACACCATGTGAACAATAATTCCCTTTTAATATTTAATCTTGGGAATCTAGTCTTTGACTTTAAGATGTTTATGGATTCCCATATCTTCAGTCATTGTTGATACTGTAGGATGTTTTTGATGATGACTTTGGTTTATTTTTATGATTTATTTTAGGTGATGGGTTTGTATACAAAAAACAAATATAGAGTACCTGACACACAATGGCAAATATGTCCCACAATCCTCTTTAAGCGTCCATCCAAAATGCCGATAAACAATTAAAAAAAAATAGAGTAGAGGAAGGAACCAAAACAAACGCAGGATATGCTGCAAATAAGGCTGGGTTTATTTCTCCACAACTGTTTTGGGTACAAAGGGGCATATTATAAAGGAACGATGTTAGGCAAAAAATTATCGCTGCACATCGCGGCCGCAAAATAGCGCTATCGCCGTATTATAACGGCGAGCGCTATTCCGCGATACCTATCGCGGCCGCGATGTGCTCGGTAATTTTAAGCCCCTTGCGGCGATACTATATAGTATCGCCGTGAAGGGACTTAAAATCCCTCCGACGCCGCTCCTAAGGGGCGGGGCACACGCCCACACCCCCCGCGGCGGCAGCGGCGACCACCGCCGCCGCCGCCCCGCCCACACACCCGCGGCGGCAAGCGGCGACCACCCGCCGCCGCCACTTCCCAGCAGCCCCTCCCAACCCGTTCCCCGTTCGCGCAATCTCGGAAAGGGAGGCTAGAGGGCTGCCGGGAAGGGGCCGCAGCAGGTGGTCGCGACCACCCGCCGCGCACCCCCTCCCGGCAACCCCTCCAAGCCCCCGCCGGCCGCTCCCGGGGAGGGGACGGGAGGAGCCGCTGGGGGGGTGGAGGCTCCCTCAGAGCGGGGCCCTGAGAAGGGCCTTTTGGGGCTTAGGGGGTCCGCCAGCTCGAACCGGGACCCCCCTCCCGGCCCTTACAAGGGCCCTTGCGGCATGACAAGTGCCTTTGGCGGGGGTCCCGCAGCTGAACCGGGACCCCCATGCGGCTCTTAAAAGAGCCCTTGGGCGACGTCTTCTTCTTCCAGTCCCGCGACACCAGCTCCGCGAGGCCGCCGACCCCCGAGAGGTACCCTGCGGCCGCCAGGGGTACCCCGGCGGCGCCGGCGACCTCAACGAGGGGATGTTGCCGGCGTCTTGATCCGACGCGACGTCTTCGGGCTGGCGACACCAACCCCACTCAGGTCGCCGATGCCAGGCAGACTCCTGCGGCCGCCAGTGAGCCCGCTGGCACCGCCGGCCTCAGGGAGCCGATGTTGCCAGCCGCTTCTTCTTCTTCTTCAGCCATCTACTGCGATGGCATCTGAGTCGGGCGGGAAAGCTCCTCTTTATATATTTGCAGAAATCAAACCGTTTCTGATTGGTCAATTGAATACTTGCTTTACATTAACCAATCAGACGCGGGTGCGCTGCCCATCCCGCCGCGGGAGGTTAGTATCGGCTGACTTCGCCACCTTCAAGGTGGCGAAGTAAAACAGCGATACTAGCCGAGCGAAACCAGTACGCCGCTTTATAAATAGAAGCGGCTGGCGGGTACCGGGTAAGTATCGGCGCGAAAGGTTAAGCTTCGTTAACTTTTCGCGGCCGTTTCGGGCTTTATAAATCGCGGAAACGCGATTCATGCGTTAATGGCCGCGAAAACGGCCCCGGAAAAAATTAACGAACCTTATATATGCCCCAAAGACTCTTTATCAAGTGTGACTCTTACACTCAGAGTCTAGAATAAAAAACACATTCAGCAGGAAAGTGACAAAAGCCCACCCGTGAACCAAACAGACCACCCCACAAAAGTCCATATTAAGGTAAATAAATAAAACTGCACAATCTATACGTACCTTCCAGTTAGTGGTCTTCATCACGAGAACCTATACCATATATACTCGAGTATAAACCGCCCCGAGTATAAAACCGAGGTACCTAGTTTTAAGTAAAAAAGGAGGAAACACACACTGACTCGAGTATAAACCAAGGGGGTAGTATTTGCCACTAAAGATGTTTGGAAACTACAACTCCCAGCATGCTTTATTGCTGGGAGTTGTAGTTTTCAAACATCTTAAGTTGCAAATACTTACAAATAAGAGTAAAACCTTCTTTATTTGTGCATAACTGTATGCACAAATAAAGAAGGTTTTACTCGTATTTGTATGTATTTGCCACTTAAGTGTGTCCCTGTACAAGTCAATGTTTCTCCTACCTTGTCTGGCGGCTGTGCGATCCGCATCCTCCCTCCACAGCCTCGCTCCACAGCCTCTGCGCATCCGGATGATGTCACTACCTGGTGCCTCTCACTTTGCGGCGCCGGGTGTAGTGACACATCTGGATGCACAGAGGCTGTGGAGCGAGGATGCGGATCGCGCGGCCGCCGGACAAGGTAGGGGAAACATTGACTCAGGATAAACCGAGGTAAGATTTTCAGGCTTTTTTTAAAGCCTGAAAACCTCGGTTTATACTCGAGTATAACGGTAAATCATAAAGAATAGGTACAACTAGCACCACTAAAAATTCACATGATAATAAATAGGTAGCGTATCCTCCAAAAAAATGCACAGCAGCTAAAAGACAGGAGTAATCACTTATATGGCAAAGAAAGTTAATCTGCATTGGTAATAACATATATGTTGGCAAAGAAAGTAAGCAAAAGATAGCAGTAAATATTAGTTTATATCACAGATAAATAGAGGGATTAGTCTTGTAAAACAAAATGGTAGTTCTTACCCAACCAGGATTCTCAAAAAACAGAGATTTAGTATCTAAAGGAAAGAAGTAAAGACAGGTTATAAGAAACATTAAATGCTCCAGTGGTCATTAAGGCCTATAGGAGCAAGAGTCCCAAGTTTCTTATCATTTGGCTTCAGCCTGATGTAATCTCTTTATCATGTCACCCACTTTGAATTAGGAGATACTATTTGTAACACTGTCCATCTCAATTGGTTATCAAATGCTATGGGCCGCAAAGTGATGGGACATCGAAGTATCGGTATAAGTATCTGGCTTAAAATTGTGTATGTGCGTCTATGTTCTTTATTCTAGTTTTAATATTACGGCTTGTCTGTCCGATGTATGCAAACCCACACGGGCATTTCAACATGTAGACAACATCTTAGTCTCACATGTTGCAAAACACATACAGTATGTTTAATGGTAGTGCCCTTAGTGGGAGACAGAAGGAGTCACCTTCATTATAGAACTGCAGCAAACGCAATTGAGACAAGGGTAAGTACCATATTTCCTTTTAACCCAAAAACATTTTCTTTGTCCCCCGTAAAAGCAGTATCTGAGGGACATATCTTTTAAAGTAGAGCCTCTCTATAGCTAGAAATAGGCAAACTGCAAACAGTTTTCCAAATTTAGGATCACACATGGCAAGTAGGCCAGTGTCTACGAACAATGCTTCAATTATCCCACTGTGTGTATTATTTTGGACACAAGAGGGATTCTGTTCAAAGTTTTACTCTCTTCTTTGTACTCCAAAAGGGACTCTCTCGGAATATGAGCTACATCCCTCATCATTTATTCAGGACTTTCTGTTTATAACCTCTCGCTTAAACCTTTTTTTTTAAAGCTGTTGCCCCAGTTTGATATTTGATCTCACCTGGCGCCAGTTTCCTAATCCTAAGAAACTGTCCTTTAGGTATAGCTTTCACTAAGTTTCTATTATGAAAACTTGTGGCTAGCAATAGGTTATTCCGATTTGTGGGTTTCGAAAACAATTCAGTGGTGATTTTCCTACTTGTATGTAAGAGTCAATCTAAGTAGTCAATGCTCTTACTCAAGCTACTGCTGGTAAATTAATAATTGGATGAAAACTGTTTGCTTCTTTCACCATATCACTGAACTCACTTTGAGAGAATCCAGTAAAGTATATCATGAAAATACATAAAATAGCTCAGAATTTTAGGATTATCCATGAATATCTGTTTCTCAAGGTAGTTTACAAAAAGATTTGCAAAAGACGGCGCCACTGCTGCGCCATGGAAGTGCCCCTGGGTCTGATAATAAAACGTAGTATCATACTGAATAATTCTTGGATAAAAACCAAATTCAAACAGTCTAGTAGGAAGTAGATCAAATTATGATTAAGGTTAGTATCCAATAAATACTATTCAATCACCCTCATCCCCTCATCTTGGGGAATGGATGTTATATAGCTCTGGCTATCGATAGTAGCCAGGTAACATCGTCATCAGGGAGGGTAATGGATGTATATGTAATTTTCCTCTAAGGAAGTGACAGTTGTGCTCCCTGAGAACATGTATAGCTTTGTCTGTTATGATGTTGCACAATAAATTGATGTTTGAGAGACTGTGGTCCTGGTTGTCTGGAAGCGGTTTGTTCCATCTTTTTGGGAACTGCCTATTTGTAATGTAGGATTCAGAAAGATCCAAACTTCTCTCATGTGACCATACTTGCTCTGGAAACCGATAATTAAAACAATAAATCTTGGCATTTGAATATAAATTTGATTATAGATACTAGGGGTTAGTCCTTAGCCTTTTATAAAGAAATCCATGTTGGGTTGGTATACAATGGCAGGCACCTCTCTCTGATTGTTTGTGTGTCTCCAGCCTGCCGGTGAGACCGAGCGGAACTCCCAGAATCCTGCAAAATAACGCAACCTAAATTTAGAAACCGTGGATTGGAATTGAAGAATATCTTTCATGTAAAAGTGATGTTAAACCAAGTTAAAATAGATTTGGATTGTGAAAACTTCTTAATTATCATTTGTAATGAAGGATCCGACTGCTTGTTGGATGCTAAAAACCACTTCTATTTAACCCAGAATCAAGCCCAGTTAAAAAGAAAAAACGACGCGCGTTCACACACCCGAGCTCTTCGTGCGCGCAACGCATGCCCGCTTTGCTGACAGTACGTTCTAAATCACTGAAGGAGTACGCGAGTGCGCGTGTCGAGTACGCGATAGAGGAAAAAAGAGCTAATAGCGAGTGTGTAGCGCGCTAGGGGACAAAGTAAAACGGAAACCCGCGTATCTGCCATGGCGGTGTAATGGGACTGCGGCTAACCGGTGATAAATGTGAAGGATTTTATGACTTCTTCCGTGAAGAACTGACGAGTCGCAGAGTTGCTTCCTTTTCTCCGGTAAGACAGCGGTAACATAAGGGAGGGGTCACCGGCTGCTGATGTTACAACTGGGAGGCTGGGGGAGTGTTAGGGGAATTATGTGCGCCACGTGACGTCCTTGCTGTCCCAGGGAGTCTCCTGTCATATTCTGACAGGGAAAGTGATAAAGTGAATTATGAACCAGGAAGCAGGAGGCACAGCAGTCTGTAGTTTGACTTAATGCAGCACCCGCTTCATCTTTCAGTTGGTATGTATCTCCCTGTATTATATACAAGCAGGAGTGTGACATCAACTGCTGAGCACAGAATGAAGATGCCAGAGTAGCATGTAGGGCAGAGGAAGGGTTAATGCAGCAGCACATAGGCGACCTTTAACCTCCAGCAAGTTTCTTTCTGAATGACAGCTACTTTGCTAGTATCAGTGTCCAAGAGAGAAATGTAATGTCTGATCTGCCTACCTTTTGTGGTATTGTGATCTTGGGTAGGTCTTGCAGCTAAGGAAAAGAGTGATCCTTTTATCTAAGTGGGGGTCATAGTGTTTTGCTTAACAGTATAATATAATGTATTATGTACACATAATGTATATTACCATGTGTCAAATGTCTTTACCACCATTATTGCGACTACGCTACATTGACTTAAAATTTAAATGTTACCATATTATATGTTTTTATAATGCAAGTTTACATTGTTTTATGCCATTTGCACAGTTATTTAAATGGACACTAACAGTTTTATGTACTGTGTAAAAATCTGTTAAAATCTGTTTCTATTATTCACAGGGAGGTGAGGACGCTTTACTGTGAATAATAGAACGCCAGGGGAACACTGCAGGACTTACCTTACTGGCATACCACTTGTCTCCTTTTCAGCTGTCAGGAGTGCTGTTCCAACCGAGCACTGTAGGATTTATGATTGCTGCTTGAAAAATCTAATAGTTATAGGGAAAGGAAAATACAGTTCCCAAAAAGTCCTCTGCACACTCTAATGCTTATAAAAATCTTTATTGAAGCGGGACAAAAAAAACATAAAAACACTTAAAATGTGTATATATATATATATACATAACACCACCACAGTCTGTCTAGCAGCATAAATATTAAAGGGGAACTGTGGTCCAAAAATGACACTGTGTGTGATATGGCAGCAGCATTACCAGGACCCCTGCACTTCCTGCTCTAAAACCATGTCAGTCAATCTGCCCTGTGTCTCCTCCTCCCTTTTGCAGACCCCGGTCCCTCCCACTCATGGACCCCATGCTCCCTTCAGTTGCAGGCCCCCTTGGCCCATTCTCTTACAGCCCCATGTGGCCCCGCCTACTCACAGGTGCATAAGCCCTGCCTACTCACAGGTGCATAAGCCCTGCCCATTAATGGACGCATAACCCTGCCCACTTATGGATGCATAAGCCCCGCCCACTCACGGCACCCCAATATGCTACATTACTGTACTCTAGTGCCCTGTCATAATCTAGTTCTATTGTGAAAAATCTAATAGAGAATGTTTTTTTATGTTTCAGCAAAGCTGACTATGCACTTAAATTATTACAAACATGAATAATAGTTTAAAATTCATTTTCACCTAAACCTTGCACATTACCTGTCACTTCTTAAAGAGTATGTCCACCCTAATTCGTTTTGCTTACAATGTTTAAAATGTTCCAGACAGAGAAATAATACTTATAACCTCCACGATCCACCGGCTCTCTGTACTTCCTGGACAGGCAGTCAGTCACGGCTGTGACAGTGATGTCATGGTCAGTGGCTAAATGACATTACTGGTGAGCCTCCACTGCTGAGCTGATAAATGGAAAAGGCACGTAGCAGCAGGAGAAGGAGCTGCAATGTTGGATCGTGGAGGTTGTAAGTATAATTTCGTTTGTGGAACATTAATAAACAAGTTAAAGCGTATGTACACATGTAAATTGAACTTAGTATTACTAGCTAGCTAGGTTAAAGTGCTTTTTTTTTGGTTCTAGGACCCTCTATACCCTACTTTAGTCTTTCAAAGTTGCCATCTTCCTCTGTGTCCTGTGCAGTGTATTGTTCAGCTCTGCCCCCTCGAGATTGGGGCAATCCCATGGCAGGGAAAGAGTTTCTCCATCTAGTTTTTTTTTTACAAATCTAATATAGTAGTGGGGTGGGAGGGATGGCCATCATTATATAAAAAATAATAAGGTATTGAGGGTGGAGTACTTTTTAAGCAAAGTGAAACTACGTTTTGGGGGCCCTGAGTAACATACTAAAGTTTTTATTAGAGGTGGACTACCAGTAAATCTTGGTTTCCACGTCAGAAATGAAATTGCTCGGTGTTTGCATACGTATTAGATAGATGCTTAGGTTATAAACCACTATGTTTTTTTCTTTAGTATAGTGGCTTATTGCAGGGCTGGATTTATGACTAGACTTTGCCTAGGCAGCATAGGCTGCTAAGAGGAACGGTAAGAAAATGTACCAGCCATTCCAGAATTATACTATTTTAGTTGGTTTGTTCTGTGTGAGAATGTTAAGTTACATTTGGCCCAACACTGTTAACTGCTAAAAGGCAAACAAGAAGATATTGGTCTGCAAAATGTCCTCTGGCTCTCCTCATCACTCTTCTTCCTTCTGTTTTACAGATCATTAATATTGGACTAATATTGCTACATCCTAGCTTTCTTTAAAGGACAACTATACTGTAGAACAACAAACAAGCTAGTTGGCTTTGGGGAGAAAGAAGTATAAATCTTGTCCTGCTGATACCATATAATATGAGCATATAATGACCTTTACCGGCACCATTCATGTATTGTTGTGTATAAATAAATACTTACAAAATACTGACTTCCTGTTTGCAGAACCCCTTAATAGAGGCTGTAATGGTTCTGCCCTTGAACCAGCACTTGGGTTTATTCCATTGCTCAGTAGAGTCTGAGTATGTTTACCCATCCAACAGCCTATCAGTAGGAATTACTGTTGGGACCATTCCAGGTACTGTGCATTCTGGGAAAAAGAAGGACATTACAGAACCTGAAATGTCCGCTCACTAATGTAAAACAGCAGGGAATAGCAAGGTCTATAAATTCAACTGATGGAATTACTGAACTTTCCATTTAAAATGATGGGGTGGTGTGGACATGCCCTTTAAGGCTAGCTATACATGCGCAAATGTTCCCAAATGTCAGAAGATACCAGTGCTATTGTTTAGAGGGCCGCAAACCAAACTGACAGAATTTTAATTTGCGGAACAAAAGTGGTGAAGGTGGCCAAATACGGTAGTTTAAGGAATTTATGTTTAATTTACAGACCAATATCTGGGAATTCCATTGGGTTTTAGAATTTATGTAACTGCAAGTTTTCGTGTCATATCTCCCTCTATTGGCAATAATGACAAACCTTAAACATTTTTCTTATACATTTTTTAAGAACAGCTTCTGTAAACAACACAATACACAATGCATTCAGTTTTTTAGTCCAGATTAAGGGCACGGCCACACTGCGCCGCAAACGCAATTGCACACGAATTTTTGTGCGATTTCGTGCGTTTGCGACTTTATTCAAATGGAATGCAGCGATTGCGAAAAAAGCAGAACGCAAATTGCAATTGATCGCAACTGAAAGCGCTCATTTTGGTGCTTTGCCGCGATTGCAATGATCAGAGCGAACGCAGCAAATCGCGCTAGTGTGGCCTATCCCTAACTGGACTTATGGTTTAGTTCTTGACGACCTTTTGCTTCTCTAATTCAGAATGACTTGTACAAGAACTGTTGGGAAATTAGACCCTGGAAAATCCCAATCAGCATATAACAGTCAGGTGTTAGGGCTAGCCACACTGATGCGCTTTTAAGCACGATCCGATCGTCTTATAAAACGCCACACTAGTGAGGCCCAATTGATGTGTGCAACTCACCCTTGCGTACCAGGAACAGGCAAGCTTACATGCGCGCGGAGGCATGTTAGCCTCAGTGAGGCCTCAGCCTTAGGAACCTTCTTAATGCAAGGTGTTATTGCATTGTGCCAAGAGGTTCAACACAATTTGTCTTCCATGTAACATTGTGTTTAAACTCCTTACCCTGGGCAGTTTTCGATAAACACAATAAAGTTGATTGGTAATTGCTAAACCATTTTAATAATTTAGAATTATTTGAATACCACATTTGCTGGTAGGCAGTCCACAGTTTTACCATCTCACTGTAAAGAAACCTTTCCTAACCTAAACCTTTTTTCTTCTAATCTTAATGAATGTCTATGTATTTGGTACCTGCTCTGCGCTTTGCTTCTAGAACCGTACCTTATCCAGAGCTTCCCCCAACACTCTAATTGGGTAACCCCTATTCCTAAGTTTTGTATACATTTCCATAGCTTGTATCTCTCTCTCAATGTTGCTGGAACAAACATACCACGGTTATGGAGTTCTCAAACCCCACAAGTATCATATCGATAAAAGGCAGAACCATGGTAACCAAGTGGTGAGGTCAATGTTCAGAAGTCAGGTTAACAGGCTACACATTTTCTAAAAGTACTAGGAAACTAGGGTGTTCCCATGTGCACACTGTGCCCAGTGTAGGTATGTATATAAGAGTTAAACTTTGTGCATCCTAACATTGGGAGTCGTACACACTAAGGGGTACTTATACCTGTGACAGCAAATATGTTTTATATGCATTGTGGTGTCCCTGCAGCCATATATAAGCCCATTAAATTAGAATATCACAGCATTGGTCGGTCAAGTATTAGACTCCAAGACAATACATTACCAGTACCTAAGCACTATTTGGAGGCAGGACATAATGAGAATGACCTTAGGTTTATCGTATTAGAGATGGTTTTGGCCATCAGTGAGACAGGAGACAGAGTAGTCAAGCTGCGACAGAGGGAGGTGTGGTGGATACACAAATTGAATTCTTTGTATCCAAATGGACTTAATAGAGATTTGAACTTTATCTGTTCATTTGGTACAATTCAGGGTTGTTTTTCTTGTATGTGTGCTGTTGCATCTACCGTATATACTCGAGTATAAGTTGATCCAAGTATTAAGCCGACATACCTATTTTTACCTGAAAATTTATAAAACTGATTGACTCGAGTATAAGCCGAGAGACATTAGTTGCCCTTTAAATGGACAGCAGAATTCCCATACATGAATTCCATACAGTATAGCCCATCCAGTACCAGAAACTCCAATTCTTGTACTCCAGATGTTGGAAACTACAACTCCCAGCATGCTTTGTTGCTGGGGTGCAGTAGTTTCTAAACGTGGAGTGGCAAGGTTCAGTAAACTTTTAATTAAGTTACCGTCATTTACAATTCTCCTGACACCCATATAGTAAATGGCACTCTGACCCCCATATAGTAAAGGACCTCGACCCCAATAGTTAAAAATGTCACCTGAGAGTTGTAGTTTTAAGCTGTCATTTGCACTGTACTAGCAGCTGGTTTTTACCCCAAACTGAGGAGACCCATCAGATTTACAGCATCCAGATGCATGACAATGCTGAGTGAGTCCAGCAGCCAGACTACAGGAAGTGTAAAGGCAGATCAGCTCCTGTTACTTTCTATGCAGGTTAACACAGTGCCACCTATTTTTACTATCCACAATTCAGAATTTGGATCAATTAGGACTTGACCCGAGTATAAGTTGAGGTTAGGTTTTCAGGCTAACTTTTAAAGCCTTAAAAATTCAACTTTATATCGAGATATACGGTAAGTTGTACAGGTTTTCGGGTGACACTTATGGCTACTGTGGGACTGAATGAAATATTCAATTCCTGTGATAGCTTATATTCTGATTGTAAATGGTATCATGGTCACGTGTTATCAATTGCTGAGGAAGGGGACATGTTCCCTGAGTTGCAATTTACGTTTGCATGAGATTTATTAAAAAATCATACAAAGCTAATCCTGAGTGCTCTGTCGTTCTGGACATTGTATATTTGAAATTATCCGCCATATTCCTTACACTTGTACCGGGTGTTGAATCTGTAAGGTGGTGTGCTCTTATTTTTCTATATATGTATGTTGCTGGAAACAAGCACCCCACTTGAAATTATGAATGTGGAGCAAGAATCTTTTTCTTACACAGACCAAGAATTCCTCCCGAAATTATGTGGACAGTATAAGGGTCATATTTATTTTAGTACACCAGTAGCCATATCAGGACGCCATAAATTCGAGACTCTGTACAATAGGAGAACCGACTTGGATTTACATAATGTTACTTTGGCTGAATATTGTCACCAAAAGCGGATCCCAAGAGGTCTGCGTATCAATCTGAGAATCACTTTGTGTTTGGATAATAAGGCATTTAAAATTAAATATATTAAGATTCTAAATAAATGTTCATTGGATATCATGTACTAAAATGGAATTCATTCTACAGAATTGGACACTTAATAACAACATAAACCGCCTTGGAAACTTGAGAATGCATGCCCCTGGAGAGTTAAACAAACTCAAGAGTGAATTGGAACAATGAATTGGCAATCATCGAAACGCGGGGGGAGGAGTTTAAATGCTCAAGTTTGCGAGAGATTAATCGGCTATGGAGAGGTTTGGTATGTGCTGGTCCATGGTGGGAGCACCAAGAAGGGGAGTGCAGGCGGTGGAACGCTCAAGCGACGGCAGACGTGCCTACGTCAGTGGGCGTTCAGACTGGGAATTGCAGGGTAATGCCGTGGCGAGCCCATTTTTTTTAGTTGACGGAGGAGGCCATGCAGGAGAGGGGGACAAGTGGGAGTGGACATAGAGGCATTCAGCAATTGCCGAAACGGACATTAAGAGAGAGGAAACCACAAGTGTTGTCTCCAATCTTTCTAAGATAACACTTGATGAGACAGATAGGAGTATCTAATAAGGGATTGGGTTCTACCCTGCAGCGCATTTTTCAGACAAGTTGGAGAGTGAGGGACGACAAGTTGGGAAAATGGACTATCTATGAAGGACTTGGGTTTATACTTTAAAAAGCTCGTTTGTACCTTCTACATATCAGGGGTAGAATTGTTCATTAATAAATTGAAGCAAGATGCACAAAGGGTATTAAACAATATACTGAGGATCCTGTGATGCATCATAATTTAACAGCTCATGAAAGGTGTGCTCTCAGTCCCTGAGGGACAATATATATCACTATTAAACCCTCTGACAAGTGGGGAGCAATAGCGATATTGGATACAGATTTTATCAAAAAGAGATTTTGTCAGTTATCTGATATCAATGTATATAGACAGACCTCTAGAGATCCCACATGGGACATTAAGAGACGTATAGATGTCATGCTAGATGAAGCATATAACAATGACATAATCTCAGATAATTATATTGTGGATTTATATAGCGCTAATATCTTCCGTAGCAGTTTACAATTACATGTATACATTCACATCAGTCCCTGCCCTGAAGAACTTACAATTTATTTATTTGACACAGAAAACTGAGCCACCATGCTGCCCGGATGAATTGAGAAGGTTTTCGATTGTGACACACCCTATAGTCCCATATTATATACCCTTCCCAAGGTTCACAAACACATTATGCCCAGGTAGGCACATAGTGAATGGAATCGGTTTGATTTTCAGTCCTATTTCCACCATGCTGGACAGGGTTCTTGCTCCCTTTTTGCGGAGTATACAATCATACCTTAAGATACATCAGATTTTCTGACTAATTGCAAGCATTACAGTGAACTGTGATGATGAAATTGTGGTGGCGACTTTTGATGTCTCATCCCTGGACACATCTATACGCACAATCAGGGCGTTGCGGCTGTGCAGAGGATGCTCCTCATTAGTGGTCAATACAATGATCAACAATTGCTTTTTTGTCAGTGCATACTATGGTAATAACAGAGAGAGAATTTTCATTTGATGGTGTTTTCTATCAGCAGACTGTGTGGGACTGCCATGGCATCCATGCCACACTCGGCATATGCCAATGCTTCTATGGCATGGCTGGAGGAGGAATTATATATCGTCTTTCTGCCTTCACTGGCACTCTTTGGCCTTGGGAGGTATAAAGACAATATTTTCCTCCTGTAGCGGGTGACATTGGGTCCCTTAAGGAGTTCCAGCAGGTATAACAAACTACTTCCTACTATCGATATATAAACTCTAACATGTGATTAAAGCACACTTTGTTTTTCTGGATTAGGGTTAAAAAGGGGGAAGGTTGTGTACACACAGAATTACGGTATATTCCAACGCCCTGATAGAAATCAGCTTCTATCCTTCAGAGTTATCATACAAAATATGTGAAAAGGTCCACCCCGGAAGAGCCATTACCTGGGTGGAAAGAATAGTCACCAATACCCAAAAGAGAGACATACAAACTTGTTGAAATGTATAAAAAACTTAGGAATAGGGGTTACACAAGTAGAGGGAAGCTCTGAATGAGGTACATTTAGAAGCAAAGATACATAATGGAGAGCAGGTACTCGAATACCGTTTACAACGAATTATGGAATTGGCACCAATTGTGGTGAGCAATGTCATATGTAAACATTGGCATCTGCTGGAACAAAACATACCCGATAGTTGTGGAGTTCGCACAACACCCACTGGTATCCTATCAATAAATGTAAAAAAAAAATAAATCCGCGCCCATGTGGCTGAATTCTGATTGAAAGAGGCAATGGAAAGGAAGAAAAAGGCATTTAAAACCTTTAAGGCATGAAGGAATGGAAAGGGCCTTTAGGGATTTTAAAAACTGTAACAAGGAGTGTAAGAAAGCAATCAAAACTGCTAAAATTAAGAATGAAGTTAGGATAGCATCACAAGCCTAAAAATTTTTTTTAAGTATTTAAATAGTAAGAAGATGAGGGACTGAGAATGTGGCACCATATTAATGGGGATAAGTAGTTCGGAGGATGGCGATAAGCAAATGTCTTGAATAATTTTTTCCCCCTCTATATACACTATGAAGATCCAAGTACAGATATCATAGAGTATAGTAGCAATAATGGTATAAAGATTCAAGTGCACTTTGGTTAACCGAGGATATGGTACAGAAAGAACTAAAGAAGTTAATATTAATAAATCTCGACCGGATAAAATACCATCTCGGGTACTTAAGGAAGCAAGTTCAGTTTATCTAGGCCATGTGTTCTTTTTTGCTGATTCCCCCATGTCCGGTGGTGTGCCTCTGTTGGAAAAAGGCTGATGTTATTCCAATATTCAAAAAGGGTAGTCGTCAGAGCAGGGTAATTACAGGCCTGTAAGTTTAACTTCAGTGGTGGGGGAAGATCTGGAAAGTTTATAAGGGACATGTTCTAGAGTATGTTTCAAGGCTGACATTATAAGTAGTAAACAGATGGATTTAGGAGGAATAGATCTTGTCCAAACTAACTTGCTTGGCTTTTATGAGGAGAGTAAGTAGAAATTAGACTCTGGCATAGCAGTAGAGTAGTTACTTGGATTTTGCAAGGCTTTTGATACAGTCCCCCATAGGCGACTAAGTATAGCTAAGGTCTGTTGGTCTGGGGAGTCACATGTGACATGGATAGAAAATTGGTTAATGAACAGGATGGAGAGAGTAGTTGTAAATGGGGCTTCATCATATGGACTAAAGTTGCTAAGGGGGGTGCCACAGGGTCTGTGCTGGGGCCGCTTCTATTTATCTATTTATAATGATTGGAAGTGGGTATTGTCAGCAAGGTTTCTGTGTTGCTGACGCACAAACCTTTGTCGACCATTAAAAATTCAGAGGATGGCAATCGTTGCAAGGGATCTAGATAGATTGTCACATTGGGTGCTAAGTGGCAGATGAAATTCAATGTTGATAAATGTAAGGTGATGCAATTTGGCCTTAAAATCCTTGTGCTACTTTACTATAAATGGCTCTGGTTAAGTGAATCCCTGTTGGAAAGGATCTTGAAGTTTTGGTGGATAACAAACTTAAAGGTAGCAAGCAGAGCCAGGCGGCAACAGCAGAGCCAGATGGTATTGTTTTAGTAGAGAGGTATGGGATTCAAGGAGAGAAATGTAATTCTCCCTCTTTACAAGCATTGGTAAGGGCTCATTTGGAATATGCAGTGCAATTTTGGAATCCTGTGTAACAAAAGGACATCTTTGAAATGGAAAGGGTTCAGAGAAGGGCAACTAAATTAATAAGGGGATTGGGGGAGCTTGAATATGAAGAGAGAATGGAAAAGTTACATTATGTATGCTGGAGAAAAGGCGCTTGCGTGGGATATGATTACTGTGTATAAAACATTAACGGGCATACAATAACTATCTGGGGCTGTTCACCAATAGAACATGTCAGAGGAACGCAGGACATCCCTTAAGACTGAAGAAAAAAAGGTTTAGGCTTCAGCTCGGAAAGGGTTTTTCACAGTGAGAATGGTAAAGCTATGGAATGTCTTCCAGTGGACGTTGTTATGCAGGTTCATTAGTCATTTTCAAAAAAAGCTGGATGTAGTTTCTGCAAACAAGGAATGTTACAAGTTACTGTATTGATACATAAAGTAGAGTGGATCCAGGGAAATTTCCGATTGCCACTTGAGTCAGGAAGGATTTTTCCCCCCTTCATAAATTTGGTGTTTTTTTTTTTTGCCTTCCTTCTGGATCAACAGTTAGGCGAAATGAGGTATGTGTTGTAAATGCATTGTGGTGTCCCTGCGGCCATATATTTGGGAGAGACAAGCAGCCCATAATCTAGAATATCACAGCATTGGTCAAGTATTAGACTCCAAGACAATACATTACCAGTACTAAGCACATTGGAGGCAGACATAATGAGAATGACTTCGGTTTTATGGTATTAGAGAGGTTTGTCATCAGTGAGACGAGGAGACAGGTACTCAAGCTGTGACAGAGGGAGGTGTGGGGGTAACAAATTGTATCTTTGTCCCAAATGGACTAAATAGAGATTTTGATCTCTATCTGTTCATTTGATACAATTCCAGGGTTGTTGTTTTTTTTGTATGGGATGTACAGGTTTTTGGGGTAGCACTTATGGAGGGATTGATGTATGTCAATTCCTGTGATAGGCTTATATTCTGATGTGTAAATGTATCATGGCACTATCTGTTATTAATGCTGTTTGAGGAAGGGACTATATTTCCCAGAGACGTCGCAATTTACATTTGATGCAGATTTACGAAAAATCATAATGTATATATAAAAACAACTGCCCATATCTTGAGCAAGAGAGCTGTGTCTCTTGAAACGTTGCGTTATGTGTGGGCAGGACTATTACTAATGTGATCCAAAGCTTTTTTAATCTTCAAATTAATTTGGTGTGCGGCTCATATTTATCCAGTTTTATATTTACTTAGGGTACATATCAGTGTACCTGAGGAGATAATGAGGAGATATAAGTAACCCCCAAACTACTTTTTTCATTATACGGACTTATTATATGATCTCCTTAAGAGGACCCAATCCCTTACTGACAGGTACTGCCATTTCTGTTGCGCAACTTTGTTCTTCTGTGAAATTTACCTATAACTTAAGTATTGAAAGTAGAGTGCGCTGAATTCTATTGTGTATAAGCTTTGTCAGATTTCTAGATTTTGGAATGGAAACCGTTGTGAAAGCTGTGTTTAGGATTCTGTCCTATTAACACCCTTGAGCAAATATCCTCACCATTCCTCTTTTGAACTAGGCAATGTCATGCACTGATGTCTTTGCTTTTAATATTTACATTTTTTTACACCTGTTTATAGCACAATTTTCACTCATCTGTTAGATTTTTTTTAATGCTACTGATATTGTTTTAAATATTACTGTTCTTTTAAATAAGCGATAAAAACAGAAAGCCGACCTGTGGACGCACGGTGTGTAACACGGCCGTTGGCTGTATAATCGTGCCGTATATGGGACAGTTCCGTCCCCAGTGGTCAGGCAATGATCCCAGACCGAACCACCATTTTTGGCCAGCAAAGTTCACATACATGGCACACTTAAGTCCGAAACGGCCGTGCATACACAGTGCGTGCTGGTCGGCACCCGCCCCAATAGCAGGGTGTATGAACCTTTAGTTTTCCAAGCTTAGATTTTAGATTTCTTTCATAAGCCTGTCTGTTTGCATATGTTATTTACAGATTCATAAAATAAGTAGATGTATTTGTTGACTACAAGGAGATTGACTTTAAACACAAAAATATGTTATTTTACTTGGAGGGATGAGGGCTGAATCTTCATTTTGTCCATGTCATACAGTTTTAATTGTTTTAGCAACAAAGAACAAACGATGCAATGATTACGGGTTGTACTTTTGTCACTGACCTTAAAGTTAACTACCTTTGATTACAGACTTGAAGCACCTTTCAGGTGCTTCCTTGTGACAATACATTTAAATAAATGTAATAACATGGTATATTTGCAATGAAATAATTATGGGATGATTTCTGTCTTTATTTTTCTTCTAAACTAATTAAAGAAAATTTTCCTCCCCCAACACTAAAATTTTTGGAGATATAGGACATCTCCCCCCCCCCCCCACCAAACCTTGACCTCACATGTTTAAATGTTCTTTTGAGGCTTGTAAGTAAAACATTCCCAGCCCTATTCCCGGCTGCTTGTGCTGCTGCTACTCTAACTTTCTGTGCATGGCAGCAGCAGGAGTAGCCGAAATGTCATGAATTGGCTAAGACATTGTGTTACCCAAGGCATTTTAAAGGCTGGAAAGTGTATTGGTGCTGATGCAAAACTAGCTCTTGATCATAAATATGAAGCTTCTTTATAGACAGTAAAAAGTGATTCTGTTTAAAAATGCTGTATTGTTGAGTTTGATTTAAAAAAAAAGAATCCATGTGCTGAATGATGCCTCAAAAACCATATATAGATTGTACCTGACTCATAAAAGTAAATCAACTGCATATTCTTACTTTGGAGTTCTAAACTGCAAGCTTCTACTATTTTATGACATTTGAACCATTACTGACGACTTTTTCAACAGAGGAACCCGTGATGAACTACAAGTACCAAAAACTACCAAGGAATTTGAACCCTTTTTAAAAATGCAATAAAAAGGTAAATCTATAATTTGGTGAACCTTTTATTTTAGCAAGATAATGACACATGAAAAGATTTTTAGTGTTTTCGCCACCAAAATAAATTATATTGTTGAACATAAACAAGATATAGAAATTAATTGACCTGAAACACATACCCTGTAAATTATACTTCTTTCAGGCAGGGGTAGTCCAGCTATAGTTGCTACACTTTTGTAATCTGCGCAGAATTGGGTCTGGCATTGTCCGTGCTTATGGAGTTCCGAAGAAAAAAATTGTCTTGTTTCTAGAATTTAAGTGTAAGCCTCCATGAGCATTCTTTTACATAGGCAGTAGAGAAAGGCTGCAAAAATTAAGATTATTATAGGCAACTGTGGGTCTTCAAATAAGTTAGGACATAGATAAAAGCCTAATGTCATGCTTATCAAAATGAGAGCCCTATGTCTGGCTGCAGCCGTCAGAATTCGGTATTCTGGCGAATTTTAAAATTTCGTGCTTCCAGTTGGTTGAGTGACATCACTGACCCTCTGCTCCTCCCCTCTGCCTCAGTGGAACAAGCCTGTTTCTTATAAGACAGTGATGCCAACCTGCGCTGCCCTGGCCGCATTATTTTGCCTGCGACCCGCACGGAGTCTGCAGGTGGGCATGGTTGTGGTGTGTTTTGTGGGCATAACCAGAGAGGCCAGGGTGGAGCTTTCCCCATGTCCGCACCCACACACACATGGGAATGCCGCTTGTGAGGCCCCCAGCATGGTGTCCCAGATTGGGCACCCTGCCTTAAAGACTATATGCTGAGAGAAAAAGCAAGAAGTATCTGCATGGTTAAAAATATTTCACAGTTCAGAGGGGGGCCTATTAATGCAAGCAAACCAAAAAGCTGGTGATGTGGCTAAAAATAGAAGTAAGATAGCTGGCGACTTCAGCGATACCCCACAATTATAGGATTTCAGGGATTTTTCCGTTCTGAACAGGTAACCAGAGGGTTTACCTAACTTGTTACAAGTATATCCTTATGTATACAAGATCCAGCACTATTGTCCTGCAAAATATCAGGAAAACCATACGTGATCTTGAAAAATATACAAATACACAAAGCTGGTATCAAATCTCAGAGAACATAATTTCATTTAACTTTCCGATCGCTAATGAATAGTTCTTGTACCAACTTTATATGTAAACAAATTTTATAACAAAGTTGATAATATGCTAAATTATATTGCGCGTCATTGAAGCAGTTCAGACCGTCAGACAGGCGGGGAGGATCGAGTCTATCTGTCTGTGTGCTTGAAGATTCGGACAATGCACAGCTCTTACCTCCCGTCTTCAATACGAAGGATTCAATAAACTCAAAGTGAATCCTTTAAGACGTCCCTAAACATCTTAACAAGAGGAGAACAACGCCTTTGGAAGACCATGCCAGAGGGATGGCGTATCGCGATCGAACCGTTTTCACGATTTCCGTCTTCGAAAAGATTCGATTTCGAATCCCATAACGCTAAAAACTACTGAATTCAAAAAGATTAAATTTCGGCATTTCCATTTAAACGGCGCGCTGGTTTGATTTTATCAGACCCGACATCGAAGTCGACCATTTGTGAGAGGCAAACGAATGGAACATGTTAGTCAATCTATTTTACAAAAACAAGTAAACTAACTGATTAGAACTTAGTCTGTATTGATGAGCTTGCATATCTGCGCATTTGTACAAAATATGGTACTACCTGACCAATACAGACAGAAACGTGTAAGTAACAATGATTTTCCTCCCAATTAGTGGCTGAGCCCATATGTCTTGGTTATGACCGCATAATGGTTTTATAATTGATCCAGGGATATTCTGATGCTGTTTGGAGTCCAGGAAGGAATTTCCCCCCTTTTTTGGCTGTTTTTTTGCCTTCCTCTTAATCAACTGTTGGTAGGGTTAAAAAAAAAAATAAATAATAATAAACAAAAAAAAAAACAAAGCGGGTGAATAGGTTGGACTTGATGGATGCTTTTTTTTCACAACTCAATTACAATGTAACCATGTAACTACTATTGTTGTTATGGACATTAGTTTATGTTGATTTGTCCCCATTTTATGTCGATAAAGATCATAAAATGAACAAAAAAAATCCATGAATGTCAATTATTTGGTTATTTTATACTATTTAAATTTTGATGAGACATTAAATCAGCTATTTTTTATACTATCTGTGTAGTGGGTTTTGGAACTCTCTATTTATGATACACACTGTGTTTATCTCGGGCTTGTGATCTCTACATTAAATGATTTTTATTTACAGACTTGTGGCTAGCTTTAAAAAACAATACACATGTTGGTGGCTGGGGGTGGGGGGTTGTGGGGTTGTGTTGTGATGCAGCTGATGATGCTCTGTCACAGCAGTAGGGTTACAAGTGGGCATGCTCAAGCCAGTTACTGATGGTGTGATGGCATAGCTTACTATATAATCAGGAGCACCACCCTTTATACTGTGTAAAGCTTAGGTACACCTATCGATTTTCCTTCCTGACCGACCCGTTCGATTACTTCGACGGTCGGCCAGGAGGAAGGACTGTCGGTAGCGGCAAAAAGCAGCCGCGTCCGATAGTAACCACGGGAACGATCGTGCGGTCCATAGAGGACCGCACGAGTCGGACGCGGTTTTCCACCTGTCCGATGTCTTTCGTCCGATTCGGCAAGAAACGGTCGATCGGACATGGCACTTCGGGATGCGAAATTTCGGTCCGACGACCGATACCACTGAATATCGGTCGGCTCGGACCGGCGTGACTGGTTCATCCAAGTTTTCCCACAGTTTGACTGGTACATGCAAGTTTGCCCACAGTGTGACTGTTACATGCAAGTTTTGCCCACAGTGGTGAACTGTTACATGCAAGTTTGCCCACAGTGTGACTGTTACATACAAGTTTGCCCACAGTGTGACTGGTTCATCCAAGTTTTCCCACAGTTTTGACTGTTACAATGCAATTTACCCAACATTTTTTTTTTAAAAAAAACAAAAACTGTTATAATTACATTTTGCTCACAGTGTGACTGATACATACAATTTTGCACATAGTGTGACTGATATATATAAGTTTTCCCACAGTTTAACTGGTTCATACAAGTTTTCCAACAGTTTGACTGCAACTTGCTAGTTTGCCCACAGTTTGACAGGTACATACATGTTTGCCCACAGAGTGACTGTTACATCTAATTTTGCCCACAGTGTGACTGGTGCATACACGTTTCCCCACAGTTTGACTGGTACATGCAAGTTTGTCCACAGTGTGACTGGTACATACAAGTTTGTCCACAGTGTGACTGGTACATACAAGTTTGTCCACAGTGTGACTGGTTCATCCAAGTTTTTCCCACAGTTTGACTGGTACATGCAAGTTTGTCCGCAGTGTGACTGGTACATACAAGTTTGTCCACAGTGTGACTGTTACATACAAGTTTGCCCACAGTGTGTTGGGCAAAACTTGTATGTAACAGTCACACTGTGGGCAAACTTGATGTAACAGTCACACTGTGGGCAAACTTGCATGTAACAGTCACACTGTGGGCAAACTTGCATGTACCAGTAAACTGTGGGAAAACTTGGATGAACCAGTCACACTGGGCAAACTGTATGTAACAGTCACACTGTGGGCAAACTTGTATGTACCAGTCACACTGTGGACAAATTTGCATGTACCAGTCAAACTGTGGGGAAACGTGTATGCACCAGTCACATGTGGGCAAAATTAGATGTAACAGTCACTCTGTGGGCAAACATGTATGTACCTGTCAAACTGTGGGCAAACTAGCAAGTTGCAGTCAAACTGTTGGAAAACTTGTATGACCAGTTAAACGTGGGAAAACTTATATATATCAGTCACACTATGTGCAAAATTGTAGTCAGTCACACTGTGAGCAAAATGTATATAACAGTTAAACTGTGGGTAAATTTGCATGTACATCAAACTGTGGGAAAACTTGGATGAACCAGTCACACTGTGGGCAAACTTGTATGTAACAGTCACACTGTGGGCAAACTTGCATGTAACAGTCACACTGTGGGCAAACTTGCATGTAACAGTCACACTGTGGGCAAACTTGCATGTACCAGTCAAACTGTGGGAAAACTTGGATGAACCAGTCACACTGTGGGCAAACTTGTATGTAACAGTCACACTGTGGGCAAACTTGTATGTACCAGTCACACTGTGGACAAATTTGCATGTACCAGTCAAACTGTGGGGAAACGTGTATGCACCAGTCACATTGTGGGCAAAATTAGATGTAACAGTCACTCTGTGGGCAAACATGTATGTACCTGTCAAACTGTGGGCAAACTAGCAAGTTGCAGTCAAACTGTTGGAAAACTTGTATGAACCAGTTAAACTGTGGGAAAACTTATATATATCAGTCACACTATGTGCAAAATTGTATGTATCAGTCACACTGTGAGCAAAATTGTATGTAACAGTTAAACTGTGGGTAAATTTGCATGTACCAGTCAAACTGTGGGAAAACTTGTATGTACCAGTCACACTGCGGGCAAAATTATATGTTACAGTCACACTGTGGGATAACATTTTGCTATGGAGGCCAGTGATTTCTAGCTACACCCCTGATGCTGAGACAATCATTTTATTTATCCATTTATCAAGAGAAAATTGCTGTATACGTGTAGCCCAGGGCCACCTCTTCCAAAACTTGTATGTATCAGTCACATGTAGGCAAACTTGTATGTACCATCACACTGTGTGCAGATTTGTTTTACCAGTCACATGGGCAAATTAGTATATACCAGTCACTGTGTGCAAAGTTTGTACCAGTCTCTGCTTGGGCACTTGAACCGACCGATACGTTGACAGACAGAGTACAATGATATAGTATGTAGATGTACCATACATATTGTTCGACATTCAATTTGTTTTGTGATTAATGTCTAATGTTATCTATTGTGAGATTACATTACATTTAATTGGAACTTCAGAAAATACTATGATCATTTAACCAATCGACTTTAAAAAAGTTTTTCCTGTTCGTAATTATGATCGATATTACCAATGTAATGTCGGATAAATAAGATCGGAAAAACACTTTGTAACAATTGTTACTCGCTTTTTGGATTGATCATAATATCAGCTCAGGTATGGGCACCTTTATGCTGTGTACACAAGCAATTTTTCCTGCCTAATTGACCCATTTCAGTGTTTCAGTCAGTCGGGCCGAAAGTTTTAGGCCGGCTGACTGTTCACCCAATAACTGCTGAATAGGTGATTGGATGAATCCGAAAACCATGGGCGATCACGGTTTTCAGACTTTTGGTTGTGGCTAACTATGGGCCGTGGCTATTTTTGCCGAAATCGACAGTCCTTCATCTTGGCCGAAAACATTTAGTTTCACCACAATTTTGACTTTTTTGCACTTTCTTATTTAGATATAAATACAGATTGCAGGACTGGATTAGAAAGTCAGTCACCCATATAATACCAGGAGGGCTCAGCTAAATGGCAAACTGGTCTTGCAATCCCTATTTGCTGGCATTAGAATTCACACAAAAAAATGGCACAACCACTATATTAAATAGGTTGTGCTGGCTGCACGGATGTCTTTTGGGATACCGGTGCAAAGAAGGAGTTAACCAATATTAAATCGGTTAGTGTGACTTTGACTCCAAAATATATCCCAGCGCCATAGGATAAATGAGCTTGAGTATTTTTTATTAAAAAATGGGCATTGCAGTTAAAGGCCATGTCCACCCCAAAACTATACCCCCCACTAATGGCCCCACCATGTAGTGTAATAAAATCCTTACTTCACATCCAGCCTCCAAATGGTTCTCCTGTAGTCCCCCCAAAGTCCAAAAAACTGTCCACCAGGAGCCTAGCATAGTCCATATAGGACTCTGCCTCCTGTCTCGCCTCCGGGAGAAGTTTGGCATGCGCACTGCAGCCCTTCTCCCCTCCCTCCCCTTCTCCCAGTTTTGCAATCCCTCCCCCTACCATAGAAACCCTTGGCCATGTATTAGTATTTTCCCCACCCCAACCACTAAAAAACATTTTAAGAAAGTCCCCAGAACTTTACTTACCTTCCCTCTCTCCCCCGGCATTCTGAGAAGCTAGCAGCCACGTCCGTGATTGGTGCCTCTCAGCCAATAACGGACGCAGCTGCCGGTCCTGCCCCCCTTGCAGTGTCTTGCAAGCAGAAGGCTGGGCAGTGCGTCGGAGGAGAGAGGGAAGGTAAGTAAGATCTGGGCACTTCTTAAAACTATTTTATAGCGGTTGGGGCTGGGGGAAGGCATACTATCATAGGGGAAAGTTTTTTAAAAGGGTGGACATGCCCTTAAAACACCATAAAACTCTTAGGGCATATTCATAAAGGTTTGTTAACTTTTTGCATTTTTATCGCCACAGTTTTTGACAAATTGTCAAAATGCAAAAAACTTAATTTACAAGTTATTTCGGCCAGATCGGCATTTCACTTATCGCCGCTTATTACCACATTAACTGCTCAATTGTATTTATAACATGTAGGTAAGTGTTTCTTTGCATATATCACTTTTTTAAAGTGTCAGATGTCAGTGTTTCTCAATACTAATAAGGGTCCAGGAGGAGTGCTAGACTATTCTCCAGTATTTACTGTAAATCATTGTTGATTTCCTGGTTTACCAAGATTGCATTTCTCTCGTCCTTGGCGGGATACAGGACTTAAAAAAAATACGATGCTGTGTGGGGGAACATTGCTGTATTCATTGTGTTAAGTTCGGTATCGCTGAAAAAAGAGGAGATACTACCACCACGGCAATGCTTAATAAATAAGCCGATAATAAGGATCTTTGACAATGCAATATCCTATGATAGTTAAATGGCAAAAACAGCGATCCTAAATGCCTCCTAGATTCACCATAATTTTGCCTTTATTGCACTATGCCACTTTCTGGTTTAGATTGTTCCTTGCTTTAAAGGGCATGTCAACCCTCTTTGAAAACTTTTACATCTTGCAGGGCATACCCCTCCACCCCCAACCGCTATAGTCACACTTTTAAAATCGCTTCCAATATCTACTTACACCTCCTCGTTCAGCGCTGTTCCATCACTGAGAGGCAGCCAATCACAGCAGCGGCTGCGTCAATGCAGAACGGCGCTGCAACGAGGAGGTGTAAGTAGAGATTGGAAGCAATTTTACAAGTATGATAGCGGTTGGGGGTGGGAGGATATCCCCTGCAAGATATAAAAAGCTTTTATAGATGGAAGACTGCCAGCCACAGAGGGATGGGGAGGGAGGGAAGGGCTCCACTGTGCATGCCTCAGACCTTGCTGAAGTTAGCTAGATACAGGCAACGGATGACTCACTAACAGTTTCTAGTCCTCAGTTTCCTGAACTTTGAAGTGGCATAACAGGAGAACCACAAGGAGCAGGGATGTAAGGTAGGATTTTTTTTTATTGTACAGTGGGGCCAGTAGTTGGTAAAAATTTAGTTGGGGGGGGGACATGCTTTAAGAAACAGTGACACTGGATTATAACAGTTGTTTTGAGCTTTCCAGCATGCATACAACACAGTTTGTCTTTCAGCTTGTCAGATTATTGAGCCATCAAACTTACATTGGCTATTTCATGTTCTATCATTTCCCCCAGTAAATAAAACTGAAACATGACAGGGGAGAAACAATCAGTATAGATGTATTTAATTGTTACAGAATAAGCAAGGTAAGCAGATTATTTTAAGAAGGGGTTAGGAAGTTGATCACAGTTAAATGTTAACAAAAAACTTGCAACCATAGCTGAGTAAAATAGTACATTTACAGGGTTATTCAACAAAAGTTCTTATTGTTAAAAATGCTAATTTTGCTCCAACCAATCAGATTTTAGCTTTCAAATGTTAAATAAATCTGATGTGGGGGAAAATTAGAACCATTTTTAATTATAAGAACTTTTATTGATAACCCTGTTAATTTCTAGCAAATTTGAATGGGTGGATGATGTGTGCAACTTTTTATATCCTATCAATTTAGGTGAAGCTCAGTTCCGCATTTGGTCTTGGTGAAGCTCAGATTCCTGCATTCAGTCTTGTGTGAAGCTCAGATTCCTGCATTTGGTCTTGGAAAAGCTCAGATTCCTGCATTGGTTTGGTAAAGCTCAGATTCCTGAATTTGGCCATGGAGAATCTCAGATTCCTGCATTTGGTCTTGGTAAAGCTCAGATTCCTGCATTCGGGAAGGACATTTACCTATAGATTCAAAGTGCACAGGATAGCCTTTCTGACATTTAACACATATTTTATCCTTGGTACTTTTTTACTATATCTACCTTTTGCTTTTTTAGTACACTGGGTGAGTATGAATGGTTTAGTGCTGAGGCTGAACACTTCATCTTTATTTTTGCAAATATTAATGACTGGTTTATCGCTTGAGTGAATGAAAGTGTTGATGTTTTTGTAATTAATATATGCTTTTTACCATTAATGATCTTATTGCAATCAACATTTTTTAGTTTAGTAAGGCTTTGCCTTAAAGTCCTTCCAGGTCTGAGCTACGGACATGTGGCAGATACTAAGGATAACTCCAGAGATCAGAACGCAGTTAGGGACATCCTGAGATCTGATGGAACAGAGAAACATACAGTATGGATAGAGGACAACTTATATAACATGGCCAGTTAAATAATACCGCTGTATCCTGACAGGTACAGACTGATTGCTTGTAAGTAAACTATAGTGCGCATGCGCAAATGCACACATTAATTGACTATAGCAGTCATACCTGTCAGTGGAGCGAGCAATGGATCACGCTGCAGGTAAGTTCGCTCGTCTCTCCTGGTACATTAAGTGAAGGACAGTAGGTAAGACATAGTTAGTTTACCTCCCATTCTTCACTTAATGCTTTAAAGGACAATTGTAATGAAAATCAGCTGTTGCAAAAGGTGAGGTGGGTCACATTAATCCTACCTTAATCTAGAGTCCTGTTCTGTAGTAAAACTGTTCTGTTAGACACATCTATCTCCTTTGGCTCTTTACTGACCCTGTTACGTTCTCTGGAGAACCAGAGATTGTTGGTGAAAGAGGAGAAAGAGGATCAAGCTCTACTAGCAGAAGATTACTACAGAACTGGACTGTGAAAGGAATGAGGAGTAATCCAAACAACCTATTTTAATTTTAGCTTAGGCTGTTCTTCAGTATCATTGTATTTTAAAAAAAAGATAACAGTGTGATTTACCCAGAGACGACAATGCCTTGGCTGAATCTCACAAACGCGATTCAATATAGCGTTTGCGAATTGGGTAAATCTCGACAACGGATTTGTCCACAACATGATTTTAACCATGGGCTGGCGTTAAGCCGCTAGTGTGACTTTAACTTGAAAAAAGAGCGAAGCGGCTCCCAGTAAATGAGGCTAAATTTTGGAGACGATTATCTCTTTTTAAACTTGCCACATTATTTAATTTTGGTGCCCACATTTAAGGAAGGTATTAAGGAAAGGATTTTTTTAAGAATTTATTCATCGATTTTTAAATATGTACGTGGGGTGGCCCAACTTGTTATGTAAAAGGGTGAAGATTTTGTTATCTGCCACTTTTTATCTATTTGATCTAAAACAACGTTTATATCTCCATATATTATAACATGTTTATTTGCATTAAAAATGCAAATTAATCTTGCGAATAATCTTTGAGAAAACTTATTGATAAATGAACTTGATGTGCGTTCGGAGCATAGATGAGCCAAGAGTATACTTTTTACCAAAAAGTTCAAAGTTAATAATTAACTATCTGCCCATTTTGTCTTTTTTTAAACAGAATAACAATCCTGTTTTTCTTAATAAAGTCACTGGCAATCAATTTTTTGAAAATAGAGTCAGCAGGTAAGTATTGAGAAAATGAGTTTCTTCTAAACATAAAATATCAGCATTAATATCTGATAGATATTAGTAATGTGAGTTTCCTTTTTTTAGGATTATCCAAACCATTAACGTTTAAAGGATACTATATGTATTTTCCTATTATATAAAATAGATAGAAAGTAGGACATATGGGGGAGAGATGCAATAAATTTCACTTCGCAACCTACCCGCACTTGTTCCCGCAATGTATTAACCACTTTGCGACCGTTAATACATTGCGAAAACGCTAGCGGTTAGTTGCAAGCTTTAGCGTGGCTTTAAGACCCAATTGAAAAGCGTTAATATTCTGCAAAAAATAGCGCAAAACGGCACAATATTATTGCATCGCTTGCGCGGTCGGAAATTTTTTAAAATTGCGACATGGCGCAGGCAGCGCAAAACCTTTGCAACACGTCAGTACATAAGTTAGTGTGGAATTTAACGCTTATTTTCCCGTTAGGATATTGCATCTCCCCGATAATGTGGCAGACTCCTATAATAAACAAAAAGACATTTTAACAACAAATTAAATTCAAACTGTTATCAAGGAAGCATATCAAATACAAATTAACCAACAGCAAAAGTGTGCCCGTTGGTGCATAGTGGGAAATATGTGGGTGTATTAGTTTAGCTATATGTGGATACAAGATATATAAATCTTTATACACACTACTATAAATTTAGGGATTTGTACAAAAAAAATAAAGCCAAGATGTTAAAAATAAAAGAAATCCTATGAAATCCTGGTTCTATTAGTCTCACATCCCCTAAATGAATATTTTACACAATAACAGAGGCAGAAGGGAACCTATTGAGTGTACCCCAATAGGTATAAGAGGGGAATATATATACACACATCTTTTGGATTGTATTGGAAGTGTCAGTGCTTTAAAAATACATATTAAAATTTTTAAAAATTAGAATTTTAAAGGAATTTTTGAAACATTTTGTAAAATGATTCAGTAATTACTGTAAATGGCTCTGGGACCTGGGAAATGGTCTGGGATACAGATAATCCGATTCTTTCAAATTAGTACTCAGTTTCTTACTGAAAAAATCTAATTGTAACCAATTGTAATTGGAAAAGAATCTGATTGGTATACTAACTAAACAGAATCTTTCTAAAAGAATCTGAATGTAACAAAATCTGTTTAGAAAATTTGGTTACAATTGTTACCAACAGGTACTTTCAGAAAGAATCTTATTGGTACTTTTTCTGGAAGAATCTGATTGAACTAATCAGAATTATTTACTATCAGATTCTTTTAGAAATAATCTGATTGGCATACTAACCAATTAGACTCTTTCTGAAATAAAGCTGGGTACACACAGTGACGATAAAGCCCCGATACTGTCTGATCCGAGGTTATCGGGGCTTTATCGCTAGTGTGTGTACCTTCGTTTCCAACGAGTGCACGGCCACCAAACGATCGGGTCGGCTGAAAGCTTGTTCGGGAAAGACAGAAAATTTCCATCGGACGCACTAGACTCCCTATAGAAGAGTCTATCGCAGCCGAGGGAAACACAGTCCCAATTGTTCTCCAATGATGTGCATAGGGAGAATGCTCGGGACTGTGTGTATGCAGATCTTTGAGAGATGACAGACAGGATCTTGCAGATCCTGTCTGTTTCTCTCACTGATCTGTACTGTGTGTTTAGCTTTAGCTGATTGAAACCAATTCTGATTGGAAAAGAATCTGATTGGTTAGTATAGCAATCAGATACTTCCTGAAAGAATCTGATTGTATCTAATCAGAATTGATTACAATCAGATACTTTTTAGAAATAATCTTATTGGTAGCTTTTCGGAAGAATCTGATTGTAACCAATTGTGATGGGAAAGAATCTGATTGGTATACCAATTCAATATCTTTTCAAAAAAAAAAAAAAGAAGCTGATTGTACACATTAGAATGGTTAGTCAGATATTTTAGAAAGATATGTTGGTATGCTTTCTGGAAGAATCTAATTGTAACCAGAATCAGAAAAATCAAAATTACTTACAGATTAATTTTGAAATAATCTGAAATTTATAGTAACCAATTAGATTTTTTTCTAATCAGAATAGGTTACAATCGGATTCTTTGAGAAGAATCTAATTGTCTTTTCCCCAGACCATTTTGGGTCCCAAAACTATTTACAGCAAGTTATTTTATAATATTTACAAAATTTAAAAACTTCCTTGAAATTCTCTTTGAATTTTTGAATGTCTCGAAAAAATCTGCAGAGGGAATTCCCGCAAAATCAGTGAATCACGGAAATCCGTCGCGGAACTGGGTTCAGATCAGCGATCTGGTCCATTCTATTCTTAATCTATTTTTGTAACATTGTACAGTGTTATAGTTCAGTAAGAAACACCACAGTGAAATACAACTGTTGTGCAGAGCTGAATCAATCTCCCCCTTAAATTTCCACCAATAATAGATCAATAGGAGATCCATTGGATCATTCTATAATTAAAGTTATTAGTCTGTTTCAGTACTCACCCTCCCCATTAACTCACAGCTGTCACCAGGGATTCTGTTAGAGAGGGATCACTATTGATAAATCTGAGGTCGTATAAAGAAACCCAGACTATCCTGTTTCAGTCTTATTACATTATTACATTTTACACAGGTCATGGCTTCTATGGGGTCTATTGCTTAAATAATAAGTAATAAACCATTAACAAACTCACTTCATTGCTCAGAGAAATGGGCATGGAGATGGTTTCCTTTCACTCCCCCCTATCATAAAAGTCTCTAGATATCCCTTCCTGTCCAGCAAAAAACTACTAACACTCAGAAAATGTTTTGATTCGCTAACACTGCTGTCAATCTAACATTAAGCACACCATTGGATACAACACTAAAACTAAAAGGGAAGTGATAAAATGTTCCTTTGTAAGCTCCATTGCCTCCCTGTAAAACTTGGGGGTGGCTTAACACTCCACTTTGAGATACCATTACAAAACAGGAGGTGGAGTATGCAAGTACTTATTATTTATATAATTTGCCATTTACATTTCTATAAAACTTCATTACTACATATTGTGTAATATTGATATGACTATTATTTAGTGCTTAACAACACATAAACACCATCCCTATATTATAACTTTTTACCCTA
This sequence comes from Hymenochirus boettgeri, assembly GCA_019447015.1. Taxonomy (NCBI): domain Eukaryota; kingdom Metazoa; phylum Chordata; class Amphibia; order Anura; family Pipidae; genus Hymenochirus; species Hymenochirus boettgeri. The sequence continues at coordinate 172,237,716 of CM033472.1, forward strand.
TGTATTCCCCATGAAATTATAAATTTATCAGGGATAACTTAACACAAAGATGAGAGAGCAATTATTTACAGCCATAAGCACATGTTGTGATTGATGGTCCAGAGATGAGGGGGAACATGTAATATTAACTGTAAGTAATATTAAAGAATAGTGAGCAAAAACACTGATAAGTACTCCTTTACAAACTGCAAGTTAAAACAAATCAAAAACTAATAGTAGCATTTCATGTAGTTTCATCTGGGAGAGATTGGTGTTGTATTTTACCTAGGCAAATAGTTGATCAGTAAACTGGCGCGTCTTTGGAATTTTTGGACAGAAGTCCATTTCTTTGATTTATAAACCCCCCAGCCACACAGCTGGATAGGGCATCTCCACCCACCAAACCAAAATTTTAACTTTAGCTATCATCCCTCTATGGCCCCTCCCACATATGGTCTCCTTCTTTTGGCAGAGGCAGTTTTAAACTTTCTGTCTGAGGCTGTTTCGCCGAAGAGGCTGTTTTTACAGTTTTCTGTAGGGGGAGGGGGTATGGGTCTGAGGTGCCAGTGGGTGAGGGGCAATGGGCATTCCACCAGTGGAAAAGGCCAAGGGGGGCTTCAAGGGAAAAAATGGGGGGCTACGGGGGCCCTAAAGGGGAGGGGCCAAAGGGTGCCCATGAGAGGAGGGGCTACTGGACCCATGAGTGGGAGGAGACCAGGGGGGCTGCAAAGGAAGGCGCCAAGGGGGCCTAAATGGAAGGGCCCATGAGTGGGAGGGACCATGGTGAGGATAGGGGCTGTAGATTCACTTACCAGTGGTATCTTCACTGTCTGGTTTACAGAAGGGAGGGGGAGGGACTTTGGTTGTTTATGGGACATTTTGGATACACCTACAGACTGAATGTATTGTATGTACTCATTGTATCCCTTAAGAACATTTCTGGCTTACAGATTCTAAAGTAACAATTACTGCATAAAGCTACGAAGATTTGTTCAGTATCATGCTAACAGTCCATGAATAAATCATTATCTATTATATAGTGACATCCTGATACAAAATAAACCTTGTCATTTACCTTAAATGTCTCACAAGCTTTGTCTTTGCTGAATGTATGAATTTATATACTGGGATCTGTAAAGGAAAATATACAGAATGGATTCATAAAGCGCGGTCAAAACATTTCAATACACAATACCTGTCTGTATACTCACATATCATTAAGATATGTTACGTGGGGACTTGTATTCACTATAGAACTCTATTGATGTGTCCAATCTGGATAGTAATTCTGCACCGCTATAACATTGCTAACAGTGTTATCTCTGATTTATTGTTATTTTATATATCAATATACAATTTTCATTCAGAACAAATTATTTTGCCTTACTAACAATATTTGACTGATTATTACGTGCAATATGTTCGACCATATTTATTCCTAATATACCTAGAACTGGCTGGACATTATACAGTATGTGAAAGTATCATGTTTATGTACATCATCACACATGGGTATGTCGACTGAGCAGTGCCCCTATACTGTGTGTGTGTATCTATATACTTATCCACTATCACTATTTCCTTACCTGTGGGTGCAGTGGATTTGTTTCTGTGACTTTCATAAAGAAGACTATTAAAAGGAATTAAACAAACAAACAGGATTTACCTTAACCGTGCTGCTGTCTGCCTTTCTACAGTTCAGTTTTTTCTTGTAAGATACAATGGAGATCTACCAGGAAAGGTTAGAGGTAATAAGGTTAGAAAAAGCTTTTGCAGCTACTGATGTTTATTTCGCTTTATAAAGCTGAAGGATGGAATGGGTTCCTTTGTGGTTAAACACAAGGTGCAAGGAAATGTGGTTTTCTGAATGTTTGAAAGATAAGCATCACATGCAGTTGGTATGTTAATTCTTTTTAAGAATCGGTCAGTCAACCCTGCCATCTCTCTCTCCTCCAACCCCCCCCCCCCCTTCAGGGTTGACTGACCAATTCTTCTACAGGGCTCTCCCCTTCTCTTCCTCTCTCGGGTGCGAGAGTGCCGCATCATCAGCGCCGGCTTCTCCAACAGCGACGGACAGTGGGAGGAGATTGATGACGCGGCGCTCGACCGAACCTGTCCGTGGGCGATATGATATACACCTCTCTTTGTATATAGAATTTTGTGTACTCAGAATCAGTGCAGTTTTGTACTTTTTTCTTCCTATGCCAGCTAACCTGTGCAAACTACTTAACCTTCTCATCCCCACCATATTCCTGGCTCAGGGATATTATTGGCAGCTGGATTGTGGAGGTGTTTGAGCCAATAGTAGTTACTGGCCACACAAAAATACTCCCCATACAATGTACATAGATAGTTATGAGTGTGCGCAGCCAGTAATTTGCAGATGACAGATGAGCTTCCAATGGAATCTATTTGTCATCGCTATAAATTGTACAGTGTATACGTTTATCTGTAGCTTTTTGCTTGGCCCTAATATTTTGATTGCTTATACACACATATACATTGAATCCATCAAAAATTAATTAAAAGATATTTTATTTCAATGATTGTTCATTTCTATCAGTTTATCATATTGATCCCAAAATGATCAGACCAGGCAGTTTAGATTGACGTTATAGACATCAATGAAATATCTCATTGTGTATAGGCCACCATTAGCCCAGTTAAACGGTGACAGTTGCAATCGTTTATTCCCATTTCCTAAAGTTTTTAAGCATGGTTGGTTTAAAACACAAGGACACTGTGAAGCAAAAATAATCGTGACATTCAATAAAAGTTCTTATGTTAAAAATGGTGCTAATTTTGTCCAAACCAGATGTTAGCTTTCAAATGTTAAATAAGATCTGATTGGGGCAAAATTAGCACCCATTTTAACGATAAGAACTTTTATTGAATAACCCTGATTGTTTATTGTCCACTTTAATAAACATCTAGGTTTGTCTATGGTATTTTAAGAATTATTTTAAACCACTTTTATTTATTCAATTTTTATGAAAAGACGTCTTTGGGTAAATTATTCTCTCGACACAGTAATAACTGGAGGTAAACAGGGACATACAGATGTTACTATGTCCTCCTTCTGCTCCACAGTAGAGGCAGACCATTTTCTTGCATGCAGGGTAGACAGGAAGCACAATGTTGTGGATACTAATGTGTGTTAAGGTTGCCCTCCCTCCCACCCTCATAAACTTTTTGTGTTAGCACTTCACAGTGGGGTGAAGGGGGTCACATTTCAAGATGGTGGCTGAAGCCTTTTAAAAGGCTATTTTTGTAAAATACATTTCACACAGTAAGGATTTTGACAAACTTTAACCTTTAAACATTAAAACAACACTGAAAAAAACTCTTAAAGGACATGCCATCTCAACTAAGATTTTACCTTAATGCTCATCCATCCACCAAGTGTGTCTTAAAAAGTTATTAGCTCTGGTGTTCGTGGCCCCTTTTCTCCTCTGAAAGCTGCGTGGGACTCAAAAAGCTATGCCACATGCTCAGAGTAGGTCATCTGTCCTGTCCAAGACTAATGGCTCTAACTGCAAAACCAGAAGATGCTTTAGTGTGGCAAAACAGGAGATAATAACTACTGTTCCTTAAGACACACTTGGGGGACATTTTAATATTGTGGTCCTAGGGTTTGGGAAGTATTTAACCTAGGGGAAAAAAATCAGGTTGGCGGTGCCATTTAAGGTGGCCACACACAATTATACCAATGTACTATATTGACATTGTAAAATCCATTTCGATCCAATAAAAAATAGTTCAAAAGATGTTTTGAAGGTTTTAGACAGTGGTGTGAACTGTTAAAAGCATTTTAGAGTTTTTTTACAAATGTAAAACCAATTGAATGTGATTTATTTCAGTAGACTGCAGATGGATTGTTTAGTTTTGTATCAGCTTTCTAAAGGTTCATACACAGTGTGATCCGTTTGACACACGATGTGTACGAAAAAAAAAACATGTTTTGGCCTAGAGGTAATAAAAAGGTTAGAAAAGGTTTTGCAGCTACTGATGTTATTTCACTTTATGAAGATGGAGGATGGAATGGTGGTTTTCTTTGTGGTATAAAAATAACACAAGGTGCAAGGAAATGTGGTTTCTGAAGTTTGAAAGATAAGCATCACATGCAGTTGATATGTTAATTACCAGCAAACCCCTGATTCATTATTAAGATCGGTCAGTCAACCCGCATCTCTCTCTCTTCCTCCTCCCCCCCCCTTCAGGGTTGACTGACAACCTTCTTCTACGGGGCTATCTCCCCCTTTCTTTCCTCTCTCGGGTGCGAGAGCACCGCATCATCAACCCTCCTCCCACTGTGCGCCAGCTTCTCCAACAGCGCACGAACAGTGGGAGGAGATTGATGATGCGGCGCTCGAGCGAACGTGTCGTGGGCCATATGATATACACCTCTCTTTTAGTATATAGAATTGTGTAACTTAGAATCAGTGAAGTTTGTACTTTTTTCTTCCCTATGCCAGCTAACCTGTGCAAAACTATTCTAACCTCTCTCATCCACCACATATCCTGGCTCAGGGATTATGATTGGCAGCTGGATTGTGGAGGTGTTGAGACAATAGTAGTAATGGCCACTCAAAAGTACTCCACATAGAAAGTACTAGAGAGTTATGAGTTTGCGCAGCCAGTAATTGCAGGTGGACAGATGAGCTTCCAATGCAATCTATTTGTCATCTGCTATAAATCTGTACAGGTATACGTTTATCTGTAGCTTTTTGCTGGCCCTATATTTTGATTATACAACACATATACATTGAATCCATCAAAAAAGAATTAAAAGATATTTTTATTTTCATCGATCCAATAAAAATGTTTGAAAGATAGCTTTGAAGGTTTCTAGACAGTTGTATTAACCGTTTTAAAAGCATTTTAGAGTTTTTCACAAATGTAAACCAATTGATCGCGGGTCCCGACCATGACGCACGATGTGTACAAATAAACATTTTGGCCATAATCAGCCCTCGTGTTTAGGCACTTTTGTCCAAAGCGTGTCGGTCGTTTGGAGATACGACAAGTCAGTCGTGCAACAATCCCAGAACGAACGTCAGGTTCAGCCAATAACGTGCCCATCACATGGGCCGATTATCGGCCAAAACATTCGTTCGTACACATCGTGCGTCGCGGGTCGGGACCCGCAATCGTTACGGTGTACGAACCTCAAGGGTTGGATGCCCCTCTTCAAGGGCGGGGGGTAGGGGTAATGTCAGTAATCGTCTGTTCTTACCTCTCCTCCTCTCCCATGCCAATCCTTTTGGTCTTCTTCCCTGTTAGCTTTTCTGGTGGAGTTCTCTTTTGTTTGTTCAAGTGCACGTTTGATAGTTTTTCCTCAATGGTTCCTGGTTTTTTTTGGTGGAAAATGCAAATAGGCTCAGCCTATATCGGTACTGTTGTACTTTTTTCTACTTTGATAATAGGTGCTATGTACATTCATAAACGTGGGTGCACAGGCTTCCAACCCTTACCCCATAAGGGTCAAAATGTCCAATGCAATTAGAAATACATGGAAGATCGCATACTAAGGAATTAATAAGTTTTATTGAAACCATCACACATCAACAGCAATAACATTTCAGGGGGCTCCTCCCCTTCATCAGGTGATGCAAAAGTGCTTTTCCCATCACTTTAAATACCCATAGGGGGAGTGGCAAAGGAAAGTCCATCCATCTCTTAGCCCAAATAGTGTAAGCATAGTCCATAAAGTGACATAGTGACCAATCATAAAATACTAAAAATAGAGTAAAATAGTGCCTATTATAAAATCAATGAGATAAATCATATTTTCTAGGGTAAAAATATATCGATAGCTCTTAAACTTTCTTATAGCAAATATAAAATAAAATGGAATGAAAAAGCAATTACTACCTGTGGTATACAAATAACCCGCCAAGTGGAAGAACTCTCAAGATAAATTTTGTACCAATCCTAAAAGAGACAAAAGAAGAATTACAAAAATGGACCCTAAAATATCTACCATGGTTGACAAGTATAACTATTGAAAATGATGCTACTACCAAAATATTGTACAAATTCCAGCACACTGCCCATAATTATTCCTGAGTCATTTTAGATCTCTTGATACTCTAACTAATAAATATATATGGGACAACAAAAAAAAAGAACAGAATAAAAAAGAGTATACTTAGCAAATCAAAATAAAGTGGCATATCATTCCCAGAATTTCGAGATACATTATGCTGAAACTAGAACAAAACAAAAACTTGGTGGTCACAAACTGAAAGTAAACCAATGGGGAATATGAAAAAGCAAGAGAATAAAAATATATCACCCCAGATAATATTGAAGTTGTAACATTTAATTTGTCATACCCCCCAAAGTGATCTTATACTATTAAGCATCGATATATGTATGGAAGCAAATTATGAAATTTCACAACATTAAAAATTGATAAATTGCCATATGTTTCTATGAATACAATGGAAATACACTTTGGGAATATAAGGCAAAAGAATGGGAAGACAGAGGTATAACAGATTTCTGACTTCTTTGTACAGGGAATATTATGAGCTTTGAACAACTCAAACAAAAGTATAAATTCCCAGAGGAAATTCAGACTAACTTTTATCAGATAAAGAATCTATCCAAAAGTTAATGAAGTCTGATTCTAGCGGAACCGGTACTCCGGTCGTTGAACTCTTAGTTAACAAAGAGGAAAGATCAAAAAATATCTAAATTTTAAAACTGAATGACAAAAATTAGTTCACAAAATTGGAATGCCTATCCCAATGGGGATAGGGATCTAGAAGACAATATCCTCGATGAGCCGTGGTGTTGTAATGCTTTCAAATAACATGTTCAACTTTAATAAATTATCAGCCACTGGGAAACGAATAAAAAAATTGCCATGAGATTCTACAGAACGCCTACCAGATAAATCAATGGTTCGAAACAGAATCTCCATTATACTGGAGGGGTACGCTCCCGAGGAACACTCCTCTATATCTGCTGGTCGTGCCCTAAAATCAAAAGAATGTTGGTATAAAATATTTTATTTTTTAGCAAATTGTTGATGATAAATGTAGAGGCAGATCCGGATTAGGCAAACTTAACATAAATTTAAACCAATATAAGTATCCCAAAAAAACCAAATATATCATACATGTATTATAGCAAAAAAAACTGATCACAAAAAACTGGATATCAAAAAAAGATCCTAATCTAGGACAAATCATGTCCACTCTCACACAAAATATGAATCATGAAAAAAACTTTTATATTTCACAAAATATTTCAAAAGATTCTATTTGAGCGGCAACTCTGGTATGGTAGATGTACGCTAAATGTAAAATACCATATTATTATTATTATTATTAAATTATGAAAGTCGCCAAGAGGACACGAGGGGGAAGAGTGAATGGGGGTGAGAGGAGGAAGATTACTGTTTTGGAGTATGTGGTAACGAGCGGGTGTATAGAGTGATGTGAAGAATATAGTAATGAGGTCACCTGCGATGGGCAGCTGTTCATGTGTTGGGTAAAAGTAGTGTGGTTATACGGGTATGAAGATGAGATAAGAAGATGGTATGGTTGTGATGTAAAGAAAAAGGAAAAATTGCAAAGTCCGATAATTGGTAATAAGTGGGACATAGAGGTGTCGGAAGAGGTGAAGAGGGATAAGTGCGGCAGGGGTGGGTGGGGGGGGGGGGGGTGAAGGTGAGATTATAAGGTGATTGAAAATGTGATAGCATTGTGTGGTGGGATTTGAGTTTATCGAAAAGAGCGGTGCTTGGGTGGGGGTGGGGTGAGGTGTATTTTAAAGAGCTAGTGGAGGGACGGTGTAACAGTATGGAAGATAGCATGAGAATAGAAGTGGGGGGTTAATGGTGATAGGGTATGGTGGGGTGATGGGAGGTGATACGGTGGCAGTTCTGATGTCGCAAGGTGGACCAGCAGGAGTGTAAGGTGGACGTAGAGTGAGTGGTCGTGGTGTTGGTTTAAGCAGATATTGTAGGGGGGGGGGGGAGATCAGGATGTGGGGCCCAAGATGCCAGTGGTCGGGTAAAAACCCAGGACGTCGATTAAACGTGGGTTTTAGGGATGGGGGTTTAGGGGCGAGGACAGGGGGCAGCCATTTCTCAGAGAGGGGTTTTTGGGAGGGGAATTAGGGCAGCGGTAGTCTGTGACACTATGTCAGGTGCACAAAAACCGGGCCTGACCGGTTAGAAGTTGTGCGTGTTTTACTTGTGGGAGGCATTGTGTGTAAGTTGGGAGGGCATTACTACCTTAGTACGGTGGGGGGGTGGATGCGCGCCACGGAGTGCAAGTACCGCTGAGTGTGGGAACTGTGGGTAAATTTGCATGTACCAGTCAAACTGTGGGAAAACTTGTATGTACCAGTCACACTGCGGGCAAAATTATATGTTACAGTCACACTGTGGGATAACATTTTGCTATGGAGGCCAGTGATTTCTAGCTACACCCCTGATGCTGAGACATATCATATTTTATTTATCCATTTATCAAAGAGAAAATTGCTGTGAATACGTGTAGCCCAGGGCCACCTCTTCCAAAACTTGTATGTATCAGTCACACTGTAGGCAAACTTGTATGTACCAGTCACACTGTGTGCAGATTTGTTTTACCAGTCACTATGGGCAAATTAGTATATACCAGTCACTGTGTGCAAAGTTTGTACCAGTCTCTGCTTAGGGCACTCTGTAAACCGACCGATACGTTGACAGACAGATGTACAATGATAATAGTATGTAGATGTACCATACATATTGTTCGACATTCAATTTGTTTTGTGATTAATGTCTAATGTTATCTATTGTGAGATTACATTACATTTAATTGGAACTTCAGAAAATACTATGATCATTTAACCAATCGACTTTAAAAAAGTTTTTCCTGTTCGTAATTATGATCGATATTACAATGTAATGTCGGATAAATAAGATCGGAAAAACACTTTGTAACAATTGTTACTCGCTTTTTGGATTGATCATAATATCAGCTCAGTGTATGGGCACCTTTATGCTGTGTACACCATGCAATTTTTCCTGCCTAATTGACCCATAGTTCAGTGTTTCAGTCAGTCGGGCCGAAAGTTTTAGGCCGGCTGACTGTTCACCCAAATCTGCTGAATAGGTGATTGGATGAATCCGAAAACCATGGGCGATCACGGTTTTCAGACTTTTGGTTGTGGCTAACTATGGGCCGTGGCTATTTTTGCCGAAATCGACAGTCCTTCATCTTGGCCGAAAAACATTTAGTTTCACCACAATTTTGACTTTTTTGCACTTTCTTATTTAGATATAAATACAGATTGCAGGACTGGATTAGAAAGTCAGTCACCCATATATACCAGGAGGGCTCCAGCTAAATGGCAAACTGGTCTTTGCAATCCCTATTTGCTGGCATTAGAATTCACACAAAAAATGGCACAACCACTATATTAAATAGGTTGTGCTGGCTGCACGGATGTCTTTTGCGATACCGGTGCAAAGAAGGAGTTAACCAATATTAAATCGGTTAGTGTGACTTTGACTCCAAAATATATCCCAGCGCCATAGGATAAATGAGCTTGAGTATTTTTTATTAAAAAATGGGCATTGCAGTTAAAGGCCATGTCCACCCCCAAAACTATAATCCCCCCACTAATGGCCCCACCATGTAGTGTAATAAAATCCTTACTTCACATCCCAGCTCCAAATGGTTCTCCTGTAGTCCCCCCCAAAGTCCAAAAAACTGTCCACCAGGAGCCTAGCATAGTCCATATAGGACTCTGCCTCCTGTCTCGCCTCCGGGAGAAGTTTGGCATGCGCACTGCAGCCCTTCTCCCCCTCCCTCTCCCTCCCTCCAGTTTTGCAATCCCTCCCCCTACCATAGAAACCCTTGGCCATGTATTAGTATTTTCCCCAGCCCCAACCACTAAAAAACATTTTTAAGAAAGTCCCCAGAACTTTACTTACCTTCCCTCTCTCCCCCGGCATTCTGAGAAGCTAGCAGCCACGTCCGTGATTGGCTGCCTCTCAGCCAATAACGGACGCAGCTGCCGGTCCTGCCCCCTGCTTGCAGTGTCTTGCAAGCAGAAGGCTGGGCAGTGCGTCGGAGGAGAGAGGGAAGGTAAGTAAAGATCTGGGCACTTTCTTAAAACTATTTTATAGCGGTTGGGGCTGGGGGAAGGCATACTATCATAGGGGAAAAGTTTTTTAAAAGGGTGGACATGCCCTTAAAACACCATAAAACTCTTAGGCGCATATTCATAAAGGTTTGTTAACTTTTTGCATTTTTATCGCCACAGTTTTTGACAAATTTGTCAAAATGCAAAAAACTTAATTTACAAGTTATTTCGGCCATGATCGGCATTTCACTTATCGCCGCTTATTACCACATTAACTGCTCAATTGTATTTATAACATGTAGGTAAGTGTTTCTTTGCATATATCACTTTTTTAAAGTGTCAGATGTCAGTGTTTCTCAATACTAATAAGGGTCCAGGAGGAGTGCTAGACTATTCTCCAGTATTTACTGTTAAATCATTGTTGATTTCCTGGTTTACCAAGATTGCATTTCTCTCGTCCTTGGCGGGATACAGGACTTAAAAAAAATACGATGCTGTGTGGGGGCAACATTGCTGTATTCATTGTGTTAAGTTCGGTATCGCTGAAAAAAGAGGAGATACTACCACCACGGCAATGCTTAATAAATAAGCCGATAATAAGGATCTTTGACAATGCAATATCCTATGATAGTTAAATGGCAAAAACAGCGATCCTAAATATGCCTCCTAGATTCACCATAATTTTGCCTTTATTGCACTATGCCACTTTCTGGTTTAGATTGTTTTCCTTGCTTTAAAGGGCATGTCAACCCTCTTTGAAAACTTTTTACATCTTGCAGGGCATACCCTCCCACCCCCAACCGCTATAGTCACACTTTTAAAATCGCTTCCAATATCTACTTACACCTCCTCGTTCCAGCGCTGTTCCATCACTGAGAGGCAGCCAATCACAGCAGCGGCTGCGATCAATGCAGAACGGCGCTGCAACGAGGAGGTGTAAGTAGAGATTGGAAGCAATTTTACAAGTATGACTATAGCGGTTGGGGGTGGGAGGATATCCCCTGCAAGATATAAAAAGCTTTTATAGATGGAAGACTGCCAGCCACAGAGGGATGGGGAGGGAGGGAAGGGCTCCACTGTGCATGCCTCAGACCTTGCTGAAGTTAGCTAAGATACAGGCACCGGATGACTCACTAACAGTTTCTAGTCCTCAGTTTCCTGAACTTTGAAGTGGCATAACAGGAGAACCACAAGGAGCAGGGATGTAAGGTAAGGATTTTTTTTTATTGTACAGTGGGGCCAGTAGTTGGTAAAAATTTAGTTTGGGGGGTGGACATGCTCTTTAAGAAACAGTGACACTGGATTATAACAGTTGTTTTGAGCTTTCCATGCATGCATACAACACAGTTTGTCTTTCCAGCTTGTCAGATTATTGAGCCATCAAACTTACATTGGCTATTTCATGTTCTATCATTTCCCCCAGTAAATAAAACTGAAACATGACAGGGGCAGACACAATCAGTATAGATGAATATTTAATTGTTACAGAATAAGCAAGGTAAGCAGATTATTTTAAGAAGTGGGTTAGGAAGTTGATCACAGTTAAATGTTTAACAAAAAACTTTGCAACCATAGCTGAGTAAAATAGTACATTTACAGGGTTATTCAACAAAAGTTCTTATTGTTAAAAATGCTAATTTTGCTCCAACCAATCAGATTTTAGCTTTCAAATGTTAAATAATATCTGATCGGTTGGGGCAAAATTAGAACCATTTTTAATTATAAGAACTTTTATTGAATAACCCTGTTAATTTCTAGCAAATTTGAATGTGTGGATGATGTGTGCAACTTTTTATATCCTATCAATTTAGGTGAAGCTCAGATTCCTGCATTTGGTCTTGGTGAAGCTCAGATTCCTGCATTCAGTCTTGGTGAAGCTCAGATTCCTGCATTTGGTCTTGGAAAAGCTCAGATTCCTGCATTTGGTTTTGGTAAAGCTCAGATTCCTGAATTTGGCCATGGAGAATCTCAGATTCCTGCATTTGGTCTTGGTAAAGCTCAGATTCCTGCATTCGGGAAGGACATTTACCTATAGATTCAAAGTGCACAGGATAGCCTTTCTGACATTTAACACATATTTTATCCTTGGTTACTTTTTTACTATATCTACCTTTTGCTTTTTTAGTACACTGGGTGAGTATGAATGGTTTAGTGCTGAGGCTGAACACTTCATCTTTATTTTTGCAAATATTAATGACTGGTTTATCGCTTGAGTGAATGAAAGTGTTGATTGTTTTGTAATTAAATATATGCTTTTTACCATTAATGATCTTATTGCAATCAACATTTTTTAGTTTAGTAAGGTGCTTTGCCTTAAAGTCCTTCCAGGTCTGAGCTACGGACATGTGGCAGATACTAAGGATAACTCCAGAGATCAGAACTGCAGTTAGGGACATCCTGAGATCTGATGGAACAGAGAAACATATTACAGTATGGATAGAGGACAACTTATATAACATGGCCAGTTAAATAATACCGCTGTATCCTGACAGGTACAGACTGATTCTGGCTGTAAGTAAACTATAGTGCGCATGCGCAAATGCACACTATAATTGACTATAGCAGTCATTACCTGTCAGTGGAGCGAGCAATGGATCACGCTGCAGGTAAGTTCGCTCGTCTCTCCTGGTACATTAAGTGAAGGACAGTAGGTAAGACATAGTTAGTTTACCTCCCATTCTTCACTTAATGCTTTAAAGGACAATTGTAATGAAAATCAGCTGTTGCAAAAGGTGAGGTTGGTCACATTAATCCTACCTTAATCTAGAGTCCTGTTCTGTAGTAAAACTGTTCTGTTAAGCACAATCTATCTCCTTTGGCTCTTTACTGACCCTGTTACGTTCTCTGGAGAACCAGAGATTGTTGGTGAAAGAGGAGAAAGAGGATCAAGCTCTACTTCAGCAGAAGATTACTACAGAACTGGACTGTGAAAGGAATGTAGGAGTAATCCAAACAACCTATTTTAATTTTAGCTTAGGCTGTTCTTCAGTATCATTGTATTTTTAAAAAAAAGATAATCAGTGTGATTTACCCAGAGACGACAATGCTCTGGCTGAATCTCACAAACGCGATTCAATATAGCGTTTGCGATATTGGGTAAATCTCGACAACGGATTTGCTCACAACATGATTTTAACCATGGGCTGGCGTTAAGCCGCTAGTGTGACTTTAACTTGAAAAAAGAGCGAAGCGGCTCCCAGTAAATGAGGCTAAATATTTTTTGGAGACGATTATCTCTTTTTAAACTTGCACAATTATTTAATTTTGGTGCCCACATTTAAGGAAGGTATTAAGGAAAGGATTTTTTTAAAGAATTTATTCATCTGATTTTTAAATATGTACGTGGGGTGCCCAACTTGTTATTGTAAAAGGGTGAAGATTTTGTTATCTGCCACTTTTTATCTATTTGATCTAAAACAACGTTTATATCTCCATATATTATAACATGTTTTATTTGCATTTAAAAATGCAAATTAATCTTGCGAATTAATCTTTGAGAAAACTTTATTGATAAAATGAACTTGATGTGCGTTCGGAGCATAGATGGAGCCAAGAGTATACTTTTTACCAAAAAGTTCAAAGTTAATAATTAACTATCTGCCCATTTTGTCTTTTTTTAAACAGAATAACAATCCTGTTTTTCTTAATAAAGTCACTGGCAATCAATTTTTTTGAAAATAGAGTCAGCAGGTAAGTATTGAGAAAATGAGTTTCTTCTAAACATAAAATATCAGCATTAATATCTGTATAGATATTAGTAATGTGAGTTTCCTTTTTTTAGGATTATCCAAACCATTAACGTTTAAAGGATACTATATGTATTTTCCTATTATATAAAATAGATAGAAAAGTAGAGACATATGGGGGGAGATGCAATAAATTTCACATTCGCAACCTACCTGCACTTGTTCCCGCAATGTATTAACCACTTTGCGACCGTTAATACATTGCGAAAACGCTAGCGGTTAGTTGCAAGCTTTAGCGTGGCTTTAAAGACCCAATTGAAAAGGCGTTAATATTCCTGCAAAAAATAGCGCAAAAACGGCACAATATTTATTGCATCGCTTGCGCGGTGCGAAATTTTTTAAAATTGCGACATGGCGCAGGCAGCGCAAAACCTTTGCTAACACGTCAGTACATAAGTTAGTGTGAATTTAACGCTTATTTTCCCGTTAGGATATTGCATCTCCCCGATAATGTGGCAGACTCCTATAATAAACAAAAAGAACATTTTAACAACAAATTAAATTCAAACTGTTATCAAGGAAGCATATCAAATACAAATTTAAACCAACTAGCAAAAGTGTGCCCGTTGGTGCATAGTGGGAAATATGTGGGTGTATGTTTAGCTATATGTGGATACAGATGATATAAAATCTTTATACACACTACTATAAAATTTAGGGATTTGTACAAAAAAAAATAAAGCCAAGATGTTAAAAATAAAAGAAATCCTATGAAATCCTGGTTCTATTAGTCTCACATCCCCTAAATGAATATTTTACACAATATACAGAGGCAGAAGGGAACCTATTGAGTGTACCCCAATAGGTATAAGAGGGGACATATATACACACATCTTTTGGATTGTATTGGAAGTGTCAGTGCTTTAAAAATACATATTAAAATTTTTAAAAATTAGAATTTTAAAGGAATTTTTGAAACATTTTGTAAAAATGATTCAGTAACTTACTGTAAATGGCTCTGGGACCTGGGAAATGGTCTGGGATACAGATAATCCGATTCTTTCAAATTAGTACTCAGTTTCTTACTGAAAAAATCTAATTGTAACCAATTGTAATTGGAAAAGAATCTGATTGGTATACTAACTAAACAGAATCTTTCTAAAAGAATCTGAATGTAACAAAATCTGTTTAGAAAATTTGGTTACAATTTGTTACAATCAGGTACTTTCAGAAAGAATCTTATTGGTACTTTTTCTGGAAGAATCTGATTGTAACTAATCAGAATTATTTACTATCAGATTCTTTTAGAAATAATCTGATTGGCATACTAACCAATTAGACTCTTTCTGAAATAAAGCTGGGTACACACAGTGACGATAAAGCCCCGATACTGTCTGATCCGAGGTTATCGGGGCTTTATCGCTAGTGTGTGTACCTTCGTTTCCAAACGAGTGCACGGCCACCAAACGATCGGGTCGGCTGAAAGCTTGTTCGGGAAAGACAGAAAATTTCCATCGGACGCACTAGACTCCCTATAGAAGAGTCTATCGCAGCCGAGGGAAACACACAGTCCCAATTGTTCTCCATATGATGTGCATAGGGAGAATGCTCGGGACTGTGTGTATGCAGATCTTTGAGAGATGACAGACAGGATCTTGCAGATCCTGTCTGTCTTCTCTCACTGATCTGTACTGTGTGTTTAGCTTATCTGATTGAAACCAATTCTGATTGGAAAAGAATCTGATTGGTTAGTATAGCAATCAGATACTTCCTGAAAGAATCTGATTGTATCTAATCAGAATTGATTACAATCAGATACTTTTTTAGAAATAATCTTATTGGTATGCTTTCTGGAAGAATCTGATTGTAACCAATTGTGATTGGGAAAGAATCTGATTGGTATACCAATTCAATATTCTTTCAAAAAAAAAAAAAAGAAGCTGATTGTACCAATTAGAATTGGTTAGTCAGATTATTTTAGAAAGAATATGATTGGTATGCTTTCTGGAAGAATCTAATTGTAACCAGAATCAGAAAAATCAAATTACTTACAGATTAATTTTGAATAATCTGAAATTTATAGTAACCAATTAGATTTTTTTCTAATCAGAATAGGTTTACAATCGGATTCTTTGAGAAAGAATCTAATTGTCTTTTCCCCAGACCATTTTCCGGGTCCCAAAACTATTTACAGCAAGTTATTTTATAATATTTACAAAATTTTAAAAACTTCCTTGAAATTCTCTTTGAATTTTTGAATGTCTCGAAAAAATCTGCAGAGTGGAATTCCCGCAAAATCAGTGAATCACGGAAATCCGTCGCGGAACTGGGTTCAGATCAGCGATCTGGTCCATCTCTATTCTTAATCTATTTATTGTAACATTGTACAGTGTTATAGTTCAGTAGAAACACCACAGTGAAATACAACTGTTGTGCAGAGCTTGAATCAATCTTCCCCCTTAAATTTCCACCCAATAATAGATCAATAGGAGATCCATTGGATCATTCTATAATTAAAGTTATTAGTCTGTCTTTCAGTACTCACCCTCCCCATTAACTCACAGCTGTCACCAGGGATTCTGTTAGAGAGGGATCACTATTGATAAATCTGAGGTCGTATAAAGAACCCAGACTATCCTGTTTCAGTCTTATTACATTATTACATTTTACACAGGTTCATGGCTTCTATGGGGTCTATTGCTTAAATAATAAGTAATAAACCATTAACAAACTCACTTCATTGTCTCAGAGAAATGGGCATGGAGATGTTTTCCTTTCACTCCCCCTATCATATAAAAGTCTCTAGATATCCCTTCCTGTCCAGCAAAAAACTACTAACACTCAGAAAATGTTTTGATTCGCTAACACTGCTGTCAATCTAACATTAAGCACACCATTGGATACAACACTAAAACTAAAAGGGAAGTGATAAATATGTTCCTTTGTAAGCTTCCATTGCCTCCCTGTAAAACTTGGGGTGTGGCTTAACACTCCACTTTGAAGATACCATTACAAAACAGGAGTGTGGAGTATGCAAGTACTTATTTATTTATATATTTTGCCTTATTTACATTTCTATAAAACTTCATTACTACATATTTGTTAATATTGATATGACTATTTATTTAGTGCTTAAACAACACATAAACACCATCCCTATATATATAACTTTTTACCCTATGTATTCCCCATGAAATTATAAATTTATCAGGGATAACTTTAACACAAAGATAGAGAGACAATATTTTACAGCACTAAGCACATGTTGTGATTGATGGTCCAGAGATGAGGGGGAACATGTAATATTAACTGTATAGTAATATTAAAGAATAGTGAGCAAAACACTGATAAGTACTCCTTTACAAACTGCAAGTTAAAACAAATCAAAAACTAATAGTAGCATTTCATGTAGTTTCATCTGGGAGAGATTGGTGTTGCTTATTTTACCTAGGCAAATAGTTGATCAGTAAACTGGGCGCTTCTTTGGAATTTTTGGAGCAGAAGTCCATTTCTTTGATTTATAAACCCTAGCCACACAATGCTGTATAGGGCATCTCCACCCACCAAACCAAAATTTTAACTTTAGCTTATCATCCCTCTATGGCCCCTCCCACATATGGTCTCCTTCTTTCTGGCAGAGGCAGTTTTAAACTTTCTGTCTGAGGCTGTTTCTGCCTGAAGAGGCTGTTTTTACAGTTTTCTGTAGGGGGAGGGGGGTATGGGTCTGAGGTGCCAGTGGGTGAGGGGCAATGGGCATTCCACCAGTGGAAAAGGCCAAGGGGGGCTTCAAGGGAAAAAATGGGGGGCTACGGGGGCCCTAAAGGGGAGGGGCCAAAGGGTGCCCATGAGAGGAGGGGCTACTGGACCCATGAGTGGGAGGAGCCAAGGGGGGCTGCAAAGGAAGGCGCCAAGGGGGCCTAAATGGAAGGGGCCCATGAGTGGGAGGGACCATGGTGAGGATAGGGGCTGTAGATTCACTTACCAGTGGTATCTTCACTGTCTGGTTTACAGAAGGGAGGGGGAGGGACTTCTGGTTTAGTTTATGGGACATTTCTGGATACACCTACAGACTGAATATGTATTGTATTGTACTCATTGTATCCATTAAGAACATTTCTGGCTTACAGATTCTAAAGTAACAATTACTGCTATAAAGCTACGAAGATTTGTTCAGTATCATGCTAACATGTCCATGAATAAATCATTATCTATTTATAGTGACATCCTGATACAAAATAAACCTTGTCATTTACCTTAAATGTCTCACAAGCTTTGTCTTTGCTGAATGTATGAATTTATCTACTGGGATCTGTAAAGGAAAATATACAGAATGGATTCATAAAGCGCGGTCAAAACATTTCAATACACAATACCTGTCTGTATACTCACATATCATTATAGATATAGTTACGTGGGGACTTGTATTCACTATAGAACTCTATTGATGTGTCCAATCTGGATAGTAATTCTGCACCGCTATAACATCTGACTAACAGTGTTATCTCTGATTTATTTGTATTTTATATATCAATATACAATTTTCATTCAGAACAAATTATTTTGCCTTACTATACAATATATTTGACTGTATTTATACCTGTGCAATATGTTCGACCATATTTATTCCTAATATACCTAGAACTGGCTGGACATTATACAGTATGTGAAAGTATCATGTTTATGTACATCATCACACATGGGTATGTCGACTGAGCAGTGCCCCTATACTGTGTGTGTATCTATATACATTATCCACCTATCACTATTTCCTTACCTGTGGGTGCAGTGGATTTGTTTCTGTGACTTTCATAAAGAAGACTATTAAAAGGAATTAAACAAACATAACAGGATTTACCTTAACAGTGCTGCTGTCTGCCTTTCTACAGTTCAGTTTTTTCTTGTAAGATACACTGGAGATCTACCAGGAAAGGTCTAGAGGTAATAAAAGGTTAGAAAAAGCTTTTGCAGCTACTGATGTTTATTTCGCTTTATAAAGCTGAAGGATGGAATGGTGGTTTCCTTTGTGGTATAACACAAGGTGCAAGGAAATGTGGTTTTCTGAATGTTTGAAAGATAAGCATCACATGCAGTTGGTATGTTAATTCTTTTTAAGAATCGGTCAGTCAACCCTGCATCTCTCTCTCCTCCAACCCCCCCCCCCCCCTTCAGGGTTGACTGACCAATTCTTCTTACAGGGCTATCTCCCCTTCTCTTCATCTCTCGGGTGCGAGAGTGCCGCATCATCAGCGCCGGCTTCTCCAACAGCGCACGGACAGTGGGAGGAGATTGATGACGCGGCGCTCGACCGAACCTGTCCGTGGGCGATATGATATACACCTCTCTTTTAGTATATAGAATTTGTGTACTCAGAATCAGTGCCAGTTTTGTACTTTTTTCTTCCCTATGCCAGCTAACCTGTGCAAACTACTCTAACCTTCTCATCCCCACCATATTCCTGGCTCAGGGATTATTTATTGGCAGCTGGATTGTGGAGGTGTTTGAGCCAATAGTAGTTACTGGCCACACAAAAATACTCCCCATACAATGTACATAGATAGTTATGAGTGTGCGCAGCCAGTAATTTGCAGATGACAGATGAGCTTCCAATGGAATCTATTTGTCATCTGCTATAAATCTGTACAGTGTATACGTTTATCTGTAGCTTTTTGCTGGCCCTAATATTTTGATTGCTTATACAACACATATACATTGAATCCATCAAAAATTAATTAAAAGATATTTTATTTCAATTGATTGTTCATTTTCTATCAGTATTATCATATTGATCCCAAAATGATCAGACAAGGCAGTTTAGATTGATCGTTATAGACATCAATGAAAATATCTCATTGTGTATGGCCACCATTAGCACAGCTTAAACGGTGACAGTTGCAATCGTTTATTTCCCATTTCCTAACTGTTTTTAAGCATGGTTGGTTAAAACACAAGGACACTGTGAAGCAAAAATAATCAGTGACATTCAATAAAAGTTCTTATCGTTAAAAATGGTGCTAATTTTGTCCAAACCAGATGTTAGCTTTCAAATGTTAAATAAGATCTGATTGGGGCAAAATTAGCACCATTTTTAACGATAAGAACTTTTATTGAATAACCCTGATTGTTTATTGTCCACTTTAATAAACATCTAGGTTTGTCTATGGTAATTTTTAAGAATTATTTTAAACCACTTTTTATTTATTCAACTTTTTATGAAAAGACGTCTTTGGGTACATTATTCTCTCTGACACAGTAATTAACTGGAGGTAAACAGGGACATACAGATGTTTCACTATCGTCCTCCTTCTGCTCCACAGTAGAGGCAGACCATTTTCTTGCATGCAGTGGTAGACAGGAAGCACAATGTTGTGATACTAATGTGCTGTTAAGGTGCCCTCCCTCCCACCCTCCATAAACTTTTTGTGTTAGCACTTCACAGTGGGGTGAAGGGGGTCACCATTTCAAGATGGTGGCTGAAGCCTTTAAAAGGCATATTTTTGTAAAATACATTTCACACAGTAAGGATTTTGACAAACTTTAACCTTTAAACATTAAAACAAACACTGAAAAAAACTCTTAAAGGACATGTCCATCTCTCAACCTAAGATTTTACCTTAATGCTCATCCATCCACCAAGTGTGTCTTAAAAAGTTATTAGCTCTGGTGTTCGTGGCCCCTTTCTTCTCCTCTGAAAGCTGCGTGGGACTCAAAAAGCTATGCACATGCTCAGAGTAGGTCATCTGTCCTGTCCAAGACTAATGGCTCTAACTGCAAAACCAGAAGATGCTTTAGTTGTGGCAAACACAGGAGATAATAACTACTGTTCCTTAAGACACACTTGGGGGACATTTTAATATTGTGGTCATAGGGTTTGGGAAGTATTTTACACCTAGGGGAAAAAAATCAGGTTGGCGGTGCCATTTAAGGTGGCCATACACACAATTATACCAATTGTACTATATTGACATTGTAAAATCCATTTCGATCCAATAAAAAATAGTTCAAAAGATAGTTTTGAAGGTTTCTAGACAGTTGTGTGAACTGTTTAAAAGCATTTTAGAGTTTTTTTACAAATGTAAAACCAATTGAATGTGATTTATTTTCAGTAGACTGCAGATGGATTGTTTAGTTTTGTATCAGCTTTCTAAAGGTTCATACACACGTGTGATCGCGGGTCCTGACCCATGACGCACGATGTGTACGAAAAAAAAACATGTTTTGGCCTAGAGGTAATAAAAGGTTAGAAAAAGGTTTTGCAGCTACTGATGTTTATTTCACTTTATGAAGATGGAGGATGGAATGGTGGTTTTCTTTGTGGTATAAAAATAACACAAGGTGCAAGGAAATGTGGTTTTCTGAATGTTTGAAAGATAAGCATCACATGCAGTTGATATGTTAATTACCAGCAAACCCCTGATTCTTATTAAGAATCGGTCAGTCAACCCTGCATCTCTCTCTCTTCCTCCTCCCCCCCCCTTCAGGGTTGACTGACCAATTCTTCTACGGGGCTATCTCCCCCTTTTCTTCCTCTCTCGGGTGCGAGAGCACCGCATCATCAACCCTCCTCCCACTGTGCGCCAGCTTCTCCAACAGCGCACGAACAGTGGGAGGAGATTGATGATGCGGCGCTCGAGCGAACGTGTCCGTGGGCCATATGATATACACCTCTCTTTTAGTATATAGAATTTGTGTACTTAGAATCAGTGCCAGTTTTGTACTTTTTTCTTCCCTATGCCAGCTAACCTGTGCAAACTATTCTAACCTCCTCATCCCCACCATATTCCTGGCTCAGGGATTATTGATTGGCAGCTGGATTGTGGAGGTGTTTGAGACAATAGTAGTTACTGGCCACTCAAAAGTACTCCACATAGAAAGTACATAGAGAGTTATGAGTTTGCGCAGCCAGTAATTTGCAGGTGACAGATGAGCTTCCAATGCAATCTATTTGTCATCTGCTATAAATCTGTACAGTGTATACGTTTATCTGTAGCTTTTTGCTGGCCCTAATATTTTGATTATACAACACATATACATTGAATCCATCAAAAATGAATTAAAAGATATTTTATTTTCATTCGATCCAATAAAAAATTGTTTGAAAGATAGCTTTGAAGGTTTCTAGACAGTTGTATTAACCGTTTAAAAGCATTTTAGAGTTTTTTCACAAATGTAAAACCAATTGATCGCGGGTCCCGACCCATGACGCACGATGTGTACAAATAAACATTTTGGCCAATAATCAGCCCGTGTGTAGGCACTTTTTGTCCAAAGCTGTCGGTCGTTTGGAGATACGACAAGTCAGTCGTGCAACAATCCCAGAACGAACGTCAGTTTCAGCCAATAACGTGCCTACACATGGGCCGATTATCGGCCAAAACATTCGTTCGTACACATCGTGCGTCGCGGGTCGGGACCCGCAATCGTACGTGTGTACGAACCTCAAGGGTCTGGATGCCCCTCTTCAAGGGCGGTAGGGGTAATGTCAGTAATCGCTGTTCTTTACCTCTCCTCCTCTCCCATGCCAATCCTTTTGAGTCTTCTTCCCTGTTTAGCTTTTCTGGTGGAGTTTCTCTTTTGTTTGTTCAAGTGCACGTTTGATAGTTTTTCCTCAATTGGTTCCTGGTTTTTTTTGGTGGAAAATGCAAATAGGCTCAGCCTATCTGGTTACTGTTGTACTTTTTTCTACTTTGATAATAGGTGCCCTATGTACATTCATAAACGTGGGTGCACAGGCTTCCAACCCTTACCCCATAAGGGTCAAAATGTCCAATGCAATTAGAAATACATGGAAGATCGCATACTAAGGAATTAATAAGTTTTTATTGAAACCATCAACACATCAACAGCACATAACATTTCAGGGGGCTCCTCCCCTTCATCAGGTGATGCAAAAGTGCTTTTCCCATCACTTTAAATACCCATAGTGGGGAGTGGCAAAAGGAAAGTCCATCCATCTTCTTAGCCAAAATAGTGCTAAGCATAGTCCATAAAGTGACATAGTGCTCAATCAATAAAATACTAAAAATAGAGTAAAATAGATGCCTATTATAAAATCAATGAAGATAAATCATATTTTCTAGGGTAAAATATATCGATAGCTCTTAAAACTTTTCTTATAGCTAAATATAAATATAAATGGAATGAAAAAGCAATTACTTACCTTGGTATACAATTAACCCCGCAAGTGGAAGAACTCTTCAAGATAAATTTTGTACCAATCCTAAAAGAGACAAAAGAAGAATTACAAAAATGGACCCTAAAATATCTACCATGGTTGACAATAGTATCACTATTGAAAATGATGCTACTACCAAAATTATTGTACAAATTCCGCACACTGCCCATAATTATTCCTGAGTCATTTTTTAGATCTCTTGATACTCTAACTAATAAATATATATGGGACAACAAAAAAAAACAGAATAAAAAAGAGTATACTTAGCAAATCTAAACTTAAAGGTGGCATATCATTCCCAGAATTTCGAGACTACTATTATGCTGCAAACCTAGAACAAACAAAAACTTGGTGGTCACAAACTGAAAGTAAACAATGGGTAGATATAGAAAAAGCAAGAAATAAAAATATATCACCCAGAGCTAATATTGAAGTTGTACCATTTAATTTGTCATACCCCCAAAGTGATCTTATATCTATTAATGCATCGATATATGTATGGAAGCAAATTATGAAATTTCACAACATTAAAATTGATAAATTGCCATATGTTTCTATGAATACAATGGAAATACACTTTGGGAATATTAAGGCAAAAGAATGGGAAGACAGAGGTATAACAGATTTCTGACTTCTTTGTACAGGGAATATTCATGAGCTTTGAACAACTCAAACAAAAGTATAAATTCCCAGAGAAATTCAGACTAAACTTTTATCAGATAAAGAATCTTATCCAAAAGTTAATGAAGTCTGATTCTAGCGGAACCGGTACTCCGGTCGTTGAACTCTTAGTTAACAAAGAGGAAAGATCAAAAATAATATCTAAATTTTAAAACTGAATGACAAAAATTAGTTCACAAAATTGGAATGCCTATCCAAATGGGATAGGGATCTAGAAGACAATATCTCAGATGAGCAGTGGTGTAATGCTTTCAAACTAACATTTCAACTTTCTAAATGTATCAGCCACTGGGAAACGAATAAAAAAATTGCCATGAGATTCTACAGAACGCCTACCCAGATAAATCAATGGTTCGAAACAGAATCTCCATTATACTGGAGGGGTTACGCTCACCGAGGAACACTCCTCTATATCTGCTGGTCGTGCCCTAAAATCAAAAGAATGTGGTATAAAATATTTAATTTTTTAAGCAAATTGTTGATGATAAATGTAGAGGCAGATCCCGGATTAGCAATACTTAACATAAATTTAAACCAATATAATGTATCCCAAAAAACCATAATATATCATACATGTATTATAGCAAAAACAACTGATCACAAAAAACTGGATATCAAAAAAGATTCCTAATCTAGGACAAATCATGTCCACTCTCACACAAAATATGAATCATGAAAAAAACTTTTATATTTCACAAAATAATTTCAAAAGATTCTATTTGATGCGGCAACTCTGGTATGTAGATGTACGCTAAATGTAAAATACATATTATTATTATTATTATTATTAAATTAATGAAAGTCGCCAAGAGACACAGAGAAATTACTGTTTGGATATGTTTAACGACTGATAGATGATTGAAAATATATAATATCACCTGCATTCCTGCATTGTTGTAAAAGGTATACGATTATACTTCTATTGTATTTTGATTAATAATTGTATTTAAAGCAACATTATAATAACAGAATGTAATTCAAAACATTTTTTAATTTTTTAATATTGTTACTGTATGAAAAATGAATAAAAGTTATGTTATAAAAAAAAAATAGATGGGTATATATAAATAACATTTTATAAATGTATAAAGGTATGTAACAGTAATTTGTATCAATATAATAATGCAAATCCATAATGTAATAAGCAAAGTGTCAAAGTACTGAATAAGTGCAGGTAAGATATTAAAGTGATAAAATGTATACATTGTTTGGATTTAGTTATTCGAAAAGAGCTGATATTTAAAACTATATACTGTAATTAAATACATATAAATGTAATTATATAGGTGATGCTACGTGCATTCTATGTCTCCAATGACCACAGTTAATGACTAATTAGTCTGTTTTTAACAATCTTAGGAGGAGATTCAATATGGCCCAAATCCATCTAAAACCCACGTCAACCCGACAAAATTTCGGGTTAACGTGGGTTTTAGATGGGTTTTAGAGCACAGCACCATTTCCAAATGTTTTTGGAAATAGCACTGTGCTATCAATCCAAAACCCCTACCGTTAAAATTTGCGTTACTTGGTAGCGGTGTGGGAGGCTTTTAAAGTCGCATTACTTACCTTAGTACAATCCCACGATGCAATACCTGATGTAATCTCGTTTACGTCAGGTATTGTATCGTGGGATCGGGCTAAGGTAAATAATGCGATATAAAGTATTGAATCCTCTTCGTATATTTTTAAACCATTTATATTCAGTAGTATTCATGAAAGCTTCACTAGGTGGTGCTATATCTTAAACTGTGGAATAAACAAATGTAACCAATATGATGAAAAACCTAGAGCATTATAAACATACAAAACATACATACAATATTATTTTCAAAAATATACAAATACGTTACATTTATGGTACATTGAAGAGAATCTACATCTTAATTACAGAAAGCATGCCAAATTATATTCTTTATTCATACCGTTTGGAGCCATGGTATCCATTCTGTTTTGGACCTAACAAAAGGAAGTTTCCTTAAAAAGGATTCACATTGGTTGGACCTGTGGTTTGGACCTAACAAAAGGAAGTTTCCTGTGAGTGCAACGAACTAGAGTGGAACGTCTAAGTCCCATGCTCTTTAGAGTGGAACGTCTAAGTCCCATGCTCTTAAGGACCTTGATCTCAAGGACACAGAAAAAGTAGGACATTGAAACAAGAATTAAACAAGGTTTGTGCATCACTGTGTTGGTGTTGTGGATTAGAAAGGACAGTTTTGTCGGTACCATGCAATGTGCATCCTGCCACATGTATAGAAACCTGGAGCAGATGTTCCAGGAAACCTATGTCTGTGCCAGGTGTGAGTGGGTTGCCTGTTTGGAAGCTGAGATGGAGGGTCTAAAGGGGCAGCTTGCAGCATTGCAGGGATTGGCAAATCTGGGGGGTCAGCGGGCACTGGCTGGGGCCAGTATAGAGGTGGGTGGAAGTGGGACAGGGAAGGTTGGGGGGGATAGTTTTGTTAGGGTTACTAGGGGAAGTGGGGGACGGAAGGGTAGGGTGGCTTCTTCCCATATTGCCCATCCCAACAGATTTGCTGTCTTAGGTAATCAAGTGGAGGAGGACACCTCGGAATTAGCGTGTATGGAGGGGGCTAGTCCCTTGAGCACCCAGGGGATTGCCATCTCTGATACAAGAGAGGAGGAACTAAGGATCAGGATGCTAGGCAGGTGGAAGTGGCAGGGGACTCCATTATAAGGAAGGTAGATAGGGTAATCAGCCACCAAGACCCTACATGCCGAACTGTGTGTTGCCTGCCTGGTGCTAGGGTTCGGCATGTGATGGATCGTGTAGAGAGATTGTTGGGTGGGGCCGGGTGTGACCCGGCGGTCTTGGTTCACATTGATGCCAATGACAAAGTTAGAGGAGGAGGTGAGGTCCTTAAACATGATTTCCGAGAGCTAGGCGCCAAGTTAAAAGCAAGGACCTCCAGGGTAGTGTTTTCAGAAATACTACCGCAGCCACTTGCTAAGCCAGGGAGACAGCGGGAGCTTAGGAGCATTAATGCGTGGCTAAGAGGGTGGTGTAAGGAAGAAGGGTTTGGATTTATAGAGAACTGGGCAGACTTTGCTGTTGACTACAAGCTCTTTAGTAGGGATGGGTTGCACCTCACTGATGGCGGTGCAGCTGTTTTAGGGGAGAAGATGGCTAGAGCGTTGGAGGAGAATATAAACTAGGTTTGGGAGGGGAGGGTATTAGCAGTCTCACTGGGATTGATAGCCCAGGAGGAAAGCAGGGTGTAGATAGGCCAGTAGCGGGCAGAAAGGGAGGTGGGGCTAGCATAGCGGATAGGGAGGCATGTGTATTAAAGTGTACAAATAAATTACAGGATCATAATCTAAAATGTATGTTTGCAAATGTGGGAAGCCTTGCTGACAAAATGGTTGAATTGGAAATTATGGCGTTGAATGAAAAGTATGATGTAATAGGTATAGCAGAAACGTGGTTTAACAGTTCTCACGACTGGGCTGTAAATTTAGACGGGTATGCCTTGTTTAGGCAGGACAAAGAAAAAAGGAAAAGGGGAGGAGTATGTATTTATGTTAAAAAAGAATTGAAGCCAAATTTAAAGGATAAGTGCACTGTAAAATCAAGTTATGTTCATTTGGAAGCTGCAGCTTTAAAAATACCGTTGCCATATTTTTTTTTTTACCTATGCCCCTCCGGAGCCTAGCTTTGTGCCTTGGAAGTTGCTGACATCTTGTTACTGGTTTGATGAATGTTAAGCTCCACCCCTCTGAGATTTCCTCTGCTTTCTCCTGCTTGAGCCTCAAACAGTAATGCTTGTGAGTTCCGTGCACACGCACGTTCACGGAACTCACAGGCATTACTGTTTGAGGCTCAAGCAGGAGAGTGCACGAAACTTACAAGCATTACTGTTTGAGGCTCAAGCTGGAGAAAGCAGAGGAAGTCTCAGAGGGGCAGAGCTTAACATTCAACAAACCAGTAACAAGATGTCAGCAACTTCCAAGGCACAAAGCTAGGCTCTGGAGCAAATGCTGAAATGTTAAATGTTCTGTTTCTTTCATCCATGCTAGCAAAGACATGCACTGCAAAGATTACTTTTGTTTTTTGTATGTAAAGCATAGGAATTTATCATTGTTAGGGACAGGAGCATTTCTAATGTGTTTACACAAAAACTGCACTGATATCTGTGTTCTGTGTCAGAGGGAGGGATCTCTGAGCTGTAACATGATTGGCTGTCAGCTTCCAGGAACCAAGAATGCAGTTTCCTGTGAAGTGTCCGGCGGACATTTAGCTGGGTGTTCCCAGATAAGGTGAATTATGGTAGCTGACCCTTAGTACACACAGGTTATTTTCATAAATCACCCAGCATCCACAGCAAAGGGAGACATGAGACACAGCTTGTTGTTCGTTTGTGAATGTGCTCTCTCTATTGGGCCAATGTTGTCTGGGGACTTTAGTTCTCCTTTAATAAATACATCCTTGGGTACTTAGGGAGCTAAGTTCAGTTTTATCTAGGCCATTGTTTCTTATTTTTGCAGATTCCCTCATGTCCGGAGGTGTGCCTCTGGATTGGAAAAAGGCTGATGTTATTCCAATATTCAAAAAGGGTAGTCATTCACAGCCGGGTAATTACAGGCCTGTAAGTTTAACTTCGGTGGTGGGGAAGATCCTGGAAAGTTTAATAAGGGAATATGTTCTAGAGTATGTTTCAAGGACTGACATTATAAGTAGTAGCCAGCATGGATTTAGGGGAATAGGTCTTGTCAAACTAACTTGCTTGGCTTTTATGAGGAAGTACTTAGAAATTTAGACTCTGGCATAGCAGTAGATGTAGTTTACTTGGATTTTGCAAAGTCTTTTGATACAGTTCCCCATAGGCGACTAATGTATAAGCTAAGGCCTGTTGGTGTGGGGAGGCACATTTGTACATGGATAGAAAATTGGATAATGAATAGGATGCAGAGAGTAGTTGTTAATGGGGCTTCATCATTATTGAAAAAGTTCTTAGTGGGGTGCCACAGGATTCTGTGTTGGGGCCGCTTCTATTTAATCTATTTATTAATGATTTGGAAGTGGGTATTGTCAGCAAGGTTTCAGTGTTTGCTGACGACACAAAACTTTGTCGACCATTAAAAACTTCAGAGAATGTGCAATCGTGGCAGATGAAATTCAATGTTGATAAATGTAAGGTGATGCATTTTGGCTTTAAAAATCCTTGTGCTGCTTATACTATAAATGGCTCTGTGTTAAGTGAATCCCTGTTGGAAAGGGATCTTGGAGTTTTGGTGGATAACAAACTTAAAGGTAGCAAGCAGTGCCAGGCAGCAACAGCCAGAGCCAGCATGGTATTGTCTTGTATAAAGATATGGATGCAAGGGAGGAAACTGTTGTAATATGCAGAGCAATTTTGGAATCTTGTCTACAAAAAGGACATCTTTGAAATGGAAAGGGTTCAGAGAAGGGCAACTAAATTAATAATTTAGATTGGGGGAGCTTGTATATAAAAAGAGACTGGAAAAGTTACAATTATGTAAGCTGGAGAAAAGGAATTTGCTTGGCAGGGGCATGTTTAGGGGGGGTTCCTGGTGCCTGAAATCCCCCCTTTCTGCCTGCTCAGTGCTGTCTGCTGTTCTACCTCTCCTGGTGTCCATAGACTGTTACATAGTTTGCTACATTGCAGCATTTGTATGTTTCAAAAATGTATCCAGTCTGCCCTGTGATTGACAGCATTATAGAGATCTGTATCAACATTAACCATGCAGCTGCCTGAGGTAAATGGTGAGACTGGGGTTATATACATTAATTACTGTACCTATTACACTAAGATAGAGTTAGTGAGCAAGAATAGGGACATTAAGAAATCCTGGTGGTGGTTGAAGAGCTGATTGTCAACATTATATTTTATATATAAATATATAAAATAGTCCAGGCACAATGGTAGGCACTCAATAAGCAGGATATAAAAGGTGAGTAAATGAGACCCTGGTGCTACTAAAATTTAGATAATACCGTCCATGTAAAGCTAGTGCACACAGGGATATTTCAAAAGTATTTATTGAGTTGTATATATATAATATATAATCCAAGAAAAAAGGCAGGCACACTCCCAGCAGAAACAGGTAAGTGGAGATAAGGTACCCTGGTGCTACAATAGATAAATAGGTAAATATAGTAAGAAAGTCCTGTGCACTCAGGGATTTTCCAAACTTGACCGAAACATTGCCTTTATGTAACACAATAAAGTTAATTCGTTTGGAAAATCCCTGAGTGCACAGGACTTTCTTACTATATATATTAATATATATATATATATACTGCCAAGGGTGCTCCCAACAGATCCAGTAATATAGTAGAAATAATAGATCAGGCACTCCTTGGCTTACACAAAAACAAGTGGGTTTATTCACTCCATCAAGTGGCAACGTTTCGGTCCCTGGTCTTGGACCTTTATCAAGCCTACACACAGTTACAGTGCACAAACCTCTTATAGAGGAACAGTGATACGCACCCCATGCCTCACTTCCTGTGGGCGGAGTCAAAAAAGCAACAGGTGAAAACAACAACACCATACATCCAATATTCTACCCATAAAAACATATATGTATGTACATATCAGAGTACTCAAATAAAGTGCACTAAATAAAGGGGTTATTCAATAAAAGTTCGTATCGTTTAAAATGGTGCTTATTTTGCCCCACCCAATCAGATGTTAGCTTTCAAATGTTACATAAGTTCTGATTGGTTGGGAAAAATTAGCACCATTTTAAACGATAAGAACTTTTATTGAATCTCCCTGTAAGTGCTCTAGTGACAGTAATAAAGTGACAAGTGACTGTACTATTAAAGTGACTGTATTATTAAAGTGACTATAGTCTTAAAAGCCAATACATGACAGTGTAAAAAGTATAAAACAAAGGGTCCTAAAATACAGCAGGGAACACTGTAAAATGCACCAATTACATTTGACACACAAACATTTGAACAAACAGTTTTCATTTATACTTTGGGGGCTACTGTGTCCAGAGTCTGGACTAATGTGGGATCTGATAGTAATAGTTTCCAATTTTTATGTATGCCCTTTGTACCTGTGACCCTTGTGTTCAAATTGCAAACGCAAATAATTTGGGTTCCTTGTTTTCCTTGTGTGTCCCAACTCTCCACATTTATTTTTGGCATGTACAAGTGCCTGTTGTAGTAGTACTTGTTCTGGGTACCTCCGCTGTGCAAATCTAGCTTTCATCTCATTCAGCTGAATCAGTCTAGCAGTAGTCAGAGTTATTTCTGATCACCCCGGCAAAATTGGGAGATGGGTATATGGGCTGCTTTTGATTGCCCAAAGGTGCTGTTTAGATTGCCTGGGTCAGTTCTCAGACCTGCAGGTTTATTCACATAGACCCTCTATATTCTAGCTGGCAGGTAATTAGGTAAGGGAGGATATAATGTGTGTTTGTTCATTTAATTGATGCGATTATTTGTTTGTTTTTAGGACCTTCAACTAATTTTATATATTGCCCCTTGGATGTTTCCTGATGGATCCTGTGAGCACTGCAACTACACATAGAAAAACATACACACATAATTTCCACTGTGCACCAACGGGCACACTTTTGCTAGTGTATATATATATATATATATATAATCCAAGAAAAAATGGCAGGCACACTCCCAGCAGAAACAGGTAAGTGGAGATAAGGTACCCTGGTGCTACAAGTAGATTAAATAGGTAAATATAGTAAGAAAGTCCTGTGCACTCGGGATTTCCAAACTTGAGCCGAAACATTGCCTTTATGTAACACAATAAAGTTAATTCGTTGTGGAAATCCCTGAGTGCACAGGACTTTCTTACTATATATATATATATATATATATATACATACTACTGGTCCGAGGGTGCTCCCAACAGATCCAGTAATATAGTAGAAATAATAGATTCAGGGCACTCCTTGGTCTTACACAAAAACAAGCAGTGGGTTATTCAATCACATCAAGTGGCAACGTTTCGGTCCCTGGTCTTGGACCTTTATCAAGCCTACACACAGTTACAGTGACAAACCTCTTATAGAGGAACAGTGATACGCCCCCCATGCCTCACTCCTGTGGGCGGAGTCAAAAAAGGCAACAGTGAAAAACAACACCATACATACAATATTCTACCCATAAAAACATATAGTATTTACATATCAGAGTACTCAAGATAAAGTGCACTAAAGATAAAGGGGGTTATTCAATAAAAGTTCGTATCGTTTAAAATGGTGCTTATTTTGCCCCAACCAATCAGATGTAGCTTTCAAATGTTACATAAGTTCTGATTGGTTGGGGAAAAATTAGCACCATTTTAAACGATAAGAACTTTTATTGAATCTCCCTGTAAGTGCTCTAGTGACAGTAATAAGTGACAAGTGACGTACTATTAAAGTGACTGTATTATTAAGTGACTATAGTCTTAAAAAGCCATTACATGGACAGTGTAAAAAGTATAAAACAAAGGTCCTAAAATACAGCAGGGAACACTTAAAATGCACCAATTACATTTGACACACAAACATTTGAACAAACAGTTTTCATTTAAACTTTGGGGGCTACTGTGTCCAGAGTCTGGACTAATGTGGGATCTGATAGTAATAGTTTCCAATTTTTATTAGTTCCCTTTGTACCTGTGACCCTTGTGTGTCAAATTGCAAACTGCAAATGAATTTGGGTTCCTTGTTTTCCTTGTTGTGTCCCAACTCTCACATTTATTTTTGGCATGTACAAGTGCCTGTTGTAGTAGTACTTGTTCTGGGTACCCTCGCTGTGCAAATCTAGCTTTCATCTCATTCAGCTGAATCAGTCTAGCAGTAGGGTCAGAGTTATTTCTGATCACCCGGCAAAATTGGGAGATGGGTAGGGACTTTTTTTAATGCAGGAGGATGGAAACTCCTGGCCATCCCATTATCTCTTTGCGGGGTGGGGCGTTGAACCATTAGGTAAATTTGTGGACAGTTATACAACCTATTGTACACACAGAAAACTTATTTGAGAGACTCGGGGCACCTAATCTCTATTATCCAGGAGTTATCCCTGCCTACAGATGAGGAGGTGTGGTTAGTCACCATGGACACAATGTCTATACACTAACATTAACCATAAGAGGGCATGGCTGCTACTAAAAAGCTCTTAGGATGTGGATTGTGGAACACCAGCCTTTAAAAGGTTTGTGATCGACATGTTGAATGTGACATTAAAATTGAACTATTTTAGATTTGAAAACTCCTTTTAACAGGTACAGCAATGGTCGCGGCAATGGTGCTGGCATACGCCAATATCTATATGTACCAATATGAACAGTGTCACATCTTGTCACCATATGGCCAGCATCTGCTCATTTATTACAGGTTTATCGATGACCTGCTCTTCGTGTGGAAAGGAACACTTGAACAGCTGGAAATATGTTTCATTAATCTCAGTCTTTCTTGCCAACCAAGATACGGTTCACCAAAAATGTAAGTAAGACTCAGATTGAGTTTTTGGACCTATTAATTTATATTGATAATAACAGGCTGCCTATACATTGTACAAAAGGAGACTGATGAAATACGCTCCTCCAATTTATAGTTTCCATCCTCCTGGTCTATATAGTACTGTGCCCTTGTGGATTATTGTATGTGGGGAAAATGGACTTATGCTTAGAACCAGAATTGATGCCACAGTCTGCAATAAAAACAGCTTTTCGTGATAATAACTTAAAACCAGTAGCCAACATTTTTTTGGAAATGGGACATCAATTATCTGACTCAGGTTTTGGGCCATTGATCACATCTAACAGATCTAAAATGCTTCTGCAGAGGGAAACATATTGGATCAGACTCTGACACAGTAGCCCCCAAAGGATTAAATGAAAACTGTTTGTTCAAATGTTTTCTCCAGGAGAGATATTGACATTTGCTTACCCCTTGGGATTATCCGTATTTATGAGATTTATGCTATTATCTTATTTTATCTATAAATATGGTGCATTTTAGAGTGTTCCCTGCTGTATTTTTAGGACCCTTTGTTTTATACTTTTTACACCTGTCCATGTATATGGCTTTTTAAGACTATAGTCACTTTATAATACAGTCACTTTAATAGTGCAGTCACTTGTTACTTATTACTGTCACTAGAGCACTTTATCTTTAGCTCACTTTACCTGAGTACTCTGATATGTACATACAGAATGTTTTTATGGGTAGAATATTGTATGTGTAGTGTTGTATTTCACTGTTGCCTTTTTTGACTCCGCCCACAGGAAGTGAGGCATGGGGGGGCGTATCACTTTTCCTCTATAAGAGGTTTTGTCACTGTAACTGTGTGTAGGCTTGATAAAGTCCAAACCAGGGACCGAAACATTGCCACTTGATGTGATGTGAATAAACCCACTTGTTTTTGTGTAAAGACCAAGGAGTGCCCTGATCTATATTTCTACTATATATATATATATATATACCGTCCATGTAAAGCTAGTGCACACAGGGATATTTCAAAAGTATTTATTGTGCAAAATGCATAACGACAATGTTTCCGCCCCTCTCTAGAGCCTTTTTTAAGCCAGTCTCTGGCAATAAATACTTTTGAAATATCCCTGTGTGCACTAGCTTTACATGGACGGTATTATCTAAATTTTAGTAGCACCAGGGTCTCATTTACTCACTTTTTATATCCTGTTATTGAGTGCCTACCATTGTGCCTGGACTATTTTATATATTTATATATAAATATTAATGTTGACAATCAGCTCTTCAACCACCACCAGGATTTCTTAATGTCCCTATTCTTGCCACTAACTCTATCTAGTGTAATAGGTACAGTAATTAATGTATATAACCCCAGTCTCTCACCATTTACCTCAGGCAGCTGCATGGTTAATGTTGATACAGATCTCTATACTGCTGTCAATCACGGGCAGACTGGATACATTTTGAAACATACAAATGCTGCAATGTAGCAAACTATGTAACAGTCTATGGACACCAGGAGAGGTAGAACAGCAGACAGCACTGAGCAGGCAGAAAGGGGATTTCAGGCACCAGGAACCCCCCCTAAACATGCCCCTGCCAAGCAAATTCCTTTTCTCTCACGCTACATAATTGTAACTTTTCCAGTTCTCTTTATACCAAGCTCCCCCAATCTAAATTATTAATTTAGTTGCCCTTCTCTGAACCCTTTCCATTTCAAAGATGTCCTTTTTGTAGACAAGATTCCAAAATTGCTCTGCATATTACAACAGTTTCCTCCCTTGCATCCATATCTTTATACAAGACAATACCATGCTGGCTCTGGCGGTTGCTGCCTGGCACTGCTTGCTACCTTTAAGTTTGTTATCCACCAAAACTCCAAGATCCCTTTCCAACAGGATTCACTAACACAGAGCCATTTATGTATAAGCAGCACAAGATTTTTAAAGCCAAAATGCATCACCTTACATTTATCAACATTGAATTTCATCTGCCACGATTGCACATTCTCTGAAGTTTTTAATGGTCGACAAAGTTTTGTGTCGTCAGCAAACACTGGAAACCTTGCGACAATACCCACTTCCAAATCATTAATAATAGATTAAATAGACGGGCCCCAACACAGAATCCTGTGGCACCCCACTAAGAACTTTTTCAATAATGATGCCCCATTAACAACTACTCTCTGCATCCTATTCATTATCCAATTTTCTATCCTGTACAAATGTGCCTCCCCACACCAACAGCCTTAGCTTATACATTAGTCGCCTATGGGAACTGTATCAAAGACTTTGCAAAATCCAAGTAAACTACATCTACTGCTATGCCAGAGTCTAAATTTCTAAGTACTTCCTCATAAAGCCAGCAGTTAGTTTGACAAGACCATTCCCCTAAATCCATGCTGCTACTACTTATAATGTCAGTCCTTGAAACATACTCTAGAACATATTCCCTTATTAACTTTCCAGGATCTTCCCACCACCGAAGTTAAACTTACAGCCTGTAATTACCCGCTGTGAATGACTACCCTTTTTGAATATTGGAATACATCAGCCTTTTTCCAACCAGAGGCACCCTCCACATGAGGGAATCTGCAAAAATAAGAAACAATGGCCTAGATAAAACTGAACTTAGCTCCCTAATACCCAAGGATGTATTTATTAAAGGAGAACTAAAGTCCCCAGACAACATTGGCCCAATAAGAGAGCAGCATTCACAAACGAACAACAAGCTGTGTCTCATGTCTCCCTTTGCTGTGATGCTGGGTGATTTATGAAAATAACCTGTGTGTACTAAGGGTCAGCTACCATAATTCACCTTATCTGGGAACACCCAGCTAAATGTCCGCCGGACCTTCACAGAAACTGACTATTCTTGGTTCCTGGAAGCTGACAGCCAATCATGTTACACCTCAGGATCCCTCCCTCTGACACAGAACACAGATATCAGTGCAGTTTTTGTGTAAACACATTAGAAATGCTCCTGTCCCTAACAATGATAAATTCCTATGCTTTACATACAAAAAACAAAAGTAATCTTTGCAGTGCATGTCTTTGCTAGCATGGATGAAAGAAACAGAACATTTAACCATTTCAGCATTTGCTCCAAGCCTAGCTTACTTTGTGCCTGGAAGTTGCTGACATCTTGTTCTGGTTTGTTGAATGTTAAGCTCTGCCCCTCTGAGACTTCCCTGCTTTCTCCAGCTTGAGCCTCAAACAGTAATGCTTGTAAGTTTCGTGCACTCTCCTGCTTGAGCACTCAAACAGTAATGCCTGTGAGTTCGTGAACGTGCGTGTGCACGGACTCACAAGCATTACTGTTTGAGGCTCAAGCAGGAGAAAGCAAGGAAATCTCAGAGGGGTGGAGCTTAACATTCATCAAACCAGTAACAAATGTCAGCAACTTCCAAGGCACAAAGCTAGGCTCCGGAGGGGCATAGGTAAAAAAAAAAATATGGCAACGGTATTTTTAAAGCTGCAGCTTCCAAATGAACATAACTTGATTTTACAGTGCACTTATCCTTTAAATTTGGCTTCAATTCTTTTTTACATAAATACATACTCCTCCCCTTTTCCTTTTTTCTTTGTCCTGCCTAAACAAGGCATACCGTCTAAATTTACAGCCCAGTCGTGAAGAACTGTTAAACCACGTTTTCTGTATACCATTACATCATACTTTTCATTCAACGCCATAATTTCCAATTCAACCATTTTGTCAGCAGCTTCCCACATTTGCAAACATACATTTTAGATTATGATCCTGTAATTTATTTGTACACTTTAATACACATGCCTCCCTATCCGCTATGCTAGCCCCACCTCCCTTTCGCCCGCTACTGGCCTACTACACCCTGCTTTCCCCTGGGCTATCAATCCCAGTGAGACTGCTAATACCCTCCCCTCCCAACCTAGTTTATATTCTCCTCCAACGCTCTAACCTTCTCCCCTAAAACAGCTGCACCGCCATCAGTGAGGTGCAACCATCCCTACTAAAGAGCTTGTAGTCAACAGCAAAGTCTGCCCAGTTCTCTATAAATCCAAACCCTTCTTCCTTACAACACACCCTCTTAGCCACGCATTATGCTCTATCTAAGCTCCCGCTGTCTCCCTGGCTTAGCAAGTGGCTGCGGTAGTATTTCTGAAAACACTACCCTGGAGGTTCCTTGCTTTTACTTGGCGCCTAGCTCTCGGAAATCATGTTAAGGACCTCACCTCCTCCTCTAACTTTGTCATTGGCATCAATGTGAACCAAACCGCCGGGTCACACCCGGCCCCACCCACAATCTTAACTCTCACACGATCCATCACATGCCGAACCCTAGCACCAGGCAGGCAAACACACGTTCGGCATGTAGGGTCTTGGGGGCTGATTACCCTATCTACCTTCCTTATAATGGAGTCCCTGCCACTTCCACCTGCCTAGCATCCTGATCCTTAGTCCTCCTCTCTTGTATCAGAGATGGCAATCCCCTGGGTGCTCAAGGGCTAGCCCCCTCCATACACGCTAATTCCGAGGTGTCCTCCTCCCCTTGATTACCTAAGACAGCAAAATCGTTGGGGGGCATATGGGAAGAAGCCACCCTACCCCGTCCCCCACTTCCCTAGTAACCCTAACAACTATCCCCCCCACCTTCCCTGTCCCACTTCCACCCACCTCTATACTGGCCCCAGCCAGTGCCCGCTGACCCCCCAGATTTGCCAATCCCTGCATGCTGCAAGCTCCCCTTTAACCCTCCATCTCAGCTTCCAAACAGGCAACCCACTCACACCTGGCACAGACATAGGTTTCCGGAACATCTGCTCCAGGTTCATACATTTGGCAGGATGCACATTGCATGGTACCGACAAAACTGTCCTTTCTAATCCACAACACCAACCAACAGTGATGCACAAACCTTGTTTAATTCTTGTTTCAATGTCCTACTTTTTCTGTGTCCTTGAGATCAAGGTCCTTAAGAGCATGGACTTAGACGTTCCACTCTAAAAAGCATGGGACTTAGACGTTCCACTCTAGGTTCGTTGCACCTCACAGGAAACTTCCTTTTGTTAGGTCCAAACCACAGGTCCAACCAATGTGAATCCTTTTTAAGGAACTTCCTTTTGTTAGGTCCAAAACAGAATGGATACCATGGCTCCAAACGGTAGAATAAAGAATTAATTTGGCATGCTTTCTGTAATTAAGGATGTAGATTCTCTTCAATGTACCATAAATGTAACGTATTTGTAATTTTTGAAAATAATATTGTATGTATGTTTTGTATGTTAAATGCGTCTAGGTTTTTCATCATATTGGTTACATTTGTTTATTCCACAGTTTAATATAGCACCACCTAGTGAAGCTTTCATGAATACTACTGAATATAATGGTTTAAAATATACGAAGAGGATTCAATACTTTATATCGACATTATTTACCTTAGCCCGATCCCACGATACAATACCTGACGTAAACGAGATTACATCAGGTATTGCATCGTGGGATTGTACTAAGGTAAGTAATGCGACTTTAAAAGCCTCCCACACCACGCCTACCAAGTAAGCAAATTTTAACGGTAGGGGTTTTGGATTGATAGCACAGTGCTATTCCAAAAACATTTGGAAATGGTGCTGTGCTCTAAAACCCATCTAAAACCCACGTTAACCCGAAATTTTGTCGGTTGACGTGGGTTTTAGATGGATTTGGGCCATATTGAATCTCCTCCTAAGATTGTTAAAAACAGACTAATTAGTCATTAACTGTGGTCATTGGAGACATAGAATGCACGTAGCCATCACCTATATAATTACATTTATATGTATTTAATTACAGTATATAGTTTTAAATTCAGCTCTTTTCGAATAACTAAATCCAAACAATGTATACATTTTTCACTTTAATATCTTACCTCACTTATTCAGTACTTTGACACTTTGCTTATTACATTATGGATTTGCATTATTATATTGATACAAATTACTGTTACATACCTTTATACATTTATAAAATGTTATTATATATACCCATCTATTTTTTTTTTATAACATAACTTTTATTCATTTTTCATACAGTAAACATATGAAAAAATTAAAAAATGTTTTGAATTACATTCTGTTATTATAATGTTGCTTTAAATACAATTATAAATCAAAATACAATAGAATGAATCGTATACCTTTACATACAACATGCAGGAAGCAGGTGATATTATATATTTTCAATCATCTATCAGTCGTTAAACATATCCACACGTAATTTCTCTGTGTCCTGGCGACTTTCATTAATTTAATAATAATAATAATAATAATATGTATTTTACATTTAGCGTACATCTACATACCAGAGTTGCCGCATCAATAGAATCTTTTGAAATTATTTTGTGAAATATAAAAGTTTTTTTCATGATTCATATTTTGTGTGAGAGTGGACATGATTTGTCCTAGATTGGATCTTTTTGATATCAGTTTTTTGTGTGATCAGTTGTTTTTTGCTATATACATATGATATATTATGGTTTTTTGGGATACATTATATTGTTTAAATTTATGTTAAGTATTGCTAATCCGGGATCTGCCTCTACATTTATCATCAACAATTTGCTAAAAAATTAATATTTTATACCACATTCTTTTGATTTTAGGGCACCGACCAGCAGATATAGAGGATGTTCCCGGTGAGCGTAACCCCTCCAGTTATATGGAGATTCTGTTTCGAACCATTGATTTATCTGGGTAGGCGTTCTGTAGAATCTCATGGCAATTTTTTATTCGTTTCCCAGTGGCTGATACATTTAGAAAGTTGAATGTTAGTTTGAAAGCATTACAACCCTGCTCATCTGAGATATTGTCTTCTAGATCCCTACCCATTTGGATAGGCATCCATTTTGTGAACTAATTTTTGTCATTCAGTTTTAAAATTTAGATATTATTTTTTGATCTTTCCTCTTTGTTAACTAAGAGTTCAACGACCGGAGTACCGGTTCCGCTAGAATCAGACTTCATTAACTTTTGGATAAGATTCTTTTCTGATAAGTTTAGTCTGAATTTCTCTGGGAATTATACTTTTGTTTGAGTTGTTCAAAGCTCATGAATATTCCTGTACAAAGAAGTCAGAAATCTGTTATAACCTCTGTCTTCCCATTCTTTTGCCTTAATATTCCCAAAGTGTATTTCCATTGTATTCATGAAACATATGGCAATTTAATTTTTAATGTTGTGAAATTTCATAATTTGCTTCCATACATATTCGATGCATTAAGATGATATAGATCACTTTGGGGGTATGACAAATTAAATGGTACAACTTCATATTAGCTCGGGTGATATATTTTTATTTCTTGCTTTTTCTATATCTACCCATTGTTTACTTTCAGTTTGTGACCACCAAGTTTTTGTTTGTTCTAGGTTTGCAGCATAATAGTAGTCTCGAAATCTGGGAATGATATGCCACCTTAAGTTTAGATTTTGCAAGT
Organism: Hymenochirus boettgeri; assembly: GCA_019447015.1. Lineage (NCBI taxonomy): Eukaryota > Metazoa > Chordata > Amphibia > Anura > Pipidae > Hymenochirus > Hymenochirus boettgeri. The sequence continues at coordinate 172,278,214 of CM033472.1, forward strand.
ATACTCTTTTTTATTCTGTTTTTTTTTTTGTTGTCCCATATTATTTATTAGTTAGAGTATCAAGAGATCTAAAAAATGACTCAGGAATAATTATGGGCAGTGTGCGGAATTTGTACAATAATTTTGGTAGTAGCATCATTTTCAATAGTGATACTATTGTCAACCATGGTAGATATTTTAGGGTCCATTTTTGTATTCTTCTTTGTCTCTTTTAGGATTGGTAACAAAATTTATCTTGAAGAGTTCTTCCACTTGCGGGTTAATTGTATACCAAGGTAAGTAATTGCTTTTTCATTCCATTTATATTTATATTTAGCATAAGAAAAGTTTTAAGAGCTTCGATTATTTTTACCCTAGAAAATATGATTTCTCTTCATTGATTTTATAATAGCATCTATTTTACTCATTTTTAGTATTTTATTGATTGAGCACTTGTCCTTATGGACTATGCTTAGCACTATTTGGCTAAGAGATGGATGGACTTTCCTTTGGCCACTCCCCACTATGGTATTTAAAGGTGATGGGAAAAGCACTTTGGCATCACCTGATGAAGGGAGGAGCCCCCTGAAATGTTGTGCTGTTGATTTGTTGATATGGTTTCAATAAAAACTATAATTCCTTATATGCGATCTTCCAGTATTTCTAATTGCATTGGACTTTGACCCTTATGGGTAGGGTTTGGAAGCCTGTGCACCCCACGTTTATGAATGTACATAGGGCACCTATTATCAAAGTAGAAAAAAGTACAACAGTAACCAATAGGCTGAGCCTATTTGCATTTTCCACCAAAAAAAACCAGAACCAATTGAGGAAAAACTATCAAACGTGCACTTGAACAAACAAAAGAGAAACTCCACCAGAAAGCTAAACAGGAAGAAGACTCAAAAGGATTGCATGGGAGAGGAGGAAGAGTAAAGAACAGCGTTACTGACATTACCCCTACCGCCCTTGAAGAGGGGCATCCAGACCCTTGAGTTCGTACACACGTACGATTGCGGGTCCCGACCCGCGACGCACGATGTGTACGAACGAATTTTTTGGCGCGCAATCGGCCCATGTGTAGGCACGTTATTGGCTGAAACTGACGTTCGTTCTGGGATTGTTGCACGACTGACTTGTCGTATCTCCAACCGACCGACAGCTTTGGACAAAAGTGCCTACACGGGGCTGATTATTGGCCAAAAGTTTATTTGTACCCATCGGCGTCATGGGTCGGGACCCGCGATCAATTGGTTTTACATTTGTGAAAAAACTCTAAAATGCTTTTAAACGGTTAATACAACGTCTAAAACCTTCAAAGCTAATCTTTCAACAATTTTTTATTGGATCGAATGAAAAATAAAATATCTTTTAATTCATTTTTGATGGATTCAATGTATATGTGTTGTATAATCAAAATATTAGCCAGCAAAAAGCTACAGATAAACGTATACACTGTACAGATTTATACAGATGACAAATAGATTGCATTGGAAGCTCATCTGTCACCTGCAATTACTGGCTGCGCAAACTCATAACTCTCTATGTACTTTTCATGTGGAGTACTTTTGAGTGGCCATTAACTACTATTGTCTCAAACACCTCCACAATCCAGCTGCCATCATAATCCCTGAGCCAGGAATATGGTGGGGATGAGGAGGGTTAGAATAGTTTGCACAGGTTAAGCTGGCATAGGGAAGAAAAAAGTACAAAACTGGCACTGATTCTAAGTACACAAATTCATAATACTAAAAGAGAGGTGTATATCATATGGCCCACGGACACGTTCGCGTCGAGCGCCGCATCATCAATCTCCTCCACTGTTCGTAGCGAGCTGTTGGAGAAGACTGGCGCACAGGGGAGGAGGGGTTGATGATGCGGTGCTCTCGCAACCACGAGAGAAGAGAAGAAAAGGGGGAGATAGCCCCGTAGAAGAATTGGTCAGTCAACCCTGAAGGGGGGGGGAGGAGGAAGAGAGAGAGATGCAGGGTTGACTGACCGTTCTTAATAAGAATCAGGGGTTTGCTGGTAATTAACATATCAACTGCATGTGATGCTTATCTTTCAAACATTCAGAAAACCACATTTCCTTGCACCTTGTGTTATTTTTATACCACAAAGAAAACCACCATTCCATCCTCCATCTTCATAAAGTGAAAATACATATTAGCGCAAACCTTTTCTAACCTTTTTATTACCTCTAGGCCAAAAACATGTTTTTTTTCGTACCATCGTGCGTCATGGTCAGACCCGCGATCACACGTGTTGTATGACCTTAGAAATCGGATACACAATAAAAAACAATCCATCTGCAGTCTACTGAAATAAATCACATTCAATTGGTTTTACATTTGTAAAAAAACTCTAAAATGCTTTAAACAGTTCACCAACTGTTAGAAACCTTCAAAACTATCTTTTGAAACTAATTTTTTATTGGATCGCAATGGATTTTACAAGTCAATATGTACAATTGGTATAATTGTGTGTATTGGCCACCTTAAATGCACCGCCAACCTGATTTTTTCCCCTAGGTGTAAAATACTTCCCAACCCTATGACCACAATATTAAAATGTCCCCCAAGTGTGTCTTAAGGAACAGTAGTTATATCTCCTGTGTTTGCCACAACTAAAGCATCTTCTGGTTTTTGCAGTTAGCAGCCATTAGTCTTGACAGGACAGATGACCTACTCTGAGCATGTGCATAGCTTTTGAGTCCCAGCACGCACTTTCAGAGAGAAGAAAGGGCCACGAACACCAGAGCTATACTTTTTAAGACACACTTGGTGATGATGAGCATTAAGTAAAATCTTAGGTTGAGAGATGGACATGTCCTTTAAGAGTTTTTTTCATGTTTGTTTAATGTTTTAAAGGTTTAAAGTTTGTCAAAATCCTATGTGGTGAAATGTATTTTACAAACAAATTGCCTTTTAAAGGCTTCAGCAACCATCTTGAAATGGTACCCCCCTTCACCCCACTGTGAATTGCTAACACAACAAAGTTTTTATGGAGTGTGGGAGGGAGGGCACCTTAACTACACACATTAGTATCACCAACATTGTGCTTCCTGTCTACCCACTGCATGCAAGAAATGGCTCTGCCTCTACTGTGGAGCAGAAGGAGGACGATAGTTGAAACATCTGTATGTCCCTGTTTACCTCCAGTTAATTCGTGTCAGAGAAGAATGTACCCAAAGACGTCCTTTCATAAAAAGTTGAATAAATAAAAAGTGTGTTTAAAATAATTCTTAAAAATTACCATAGACAAACCTAGATTGTTTTTAGTGGACAATAAACAATCAGGTTATTCAATAAAAGTTCCTTATCGTTAAAAATGTGCTAATTTTTGCCCCAATCAGATCTTATTTAACATTTGAAAGCTAACATTGGTTTGACAAAATTAGCCCATTTTTTAACGATAAGAACTTTTATTGAATGTCACTGATATTTTGCTTCACAGTGTCCTTGTGTTTTAAACCAACCATGCTAAAAACAGTTAGGAAATGGGAAATAAACGATTGCAACTGTCACCGTTAAGCTGTGCAATGGTGGCCATACACATGAGAATTTTCATTGATGTCTATACGATCAATCTAAACTGCCTTGTCGATCATTTTGGGATCAATATGATACTACTGAAGAAAATGAACAATCAATTGAAATAAAATATCTTTTAATTATTTGATGGATCAATGTATATGTGTTGTATAAGCAATCAAAATATTAGGGCCAACAAAAAGCTACAGATAAACGTTATACACTGTACAGATTTATAGCAGATGACAAATAGATTCCATTGGAAGCTCATCTGTCATCTGCAAATTCTGGCGCGCACACTTCATAACTATCTATGTACATTGTATGGGGAGTATTTTTGTGTGCCAGTAACTACTATGGCTCAAACACCTCCACAATCCAGTGCCAATAAATATCCCTGAGCCAGGAATATGGTGGGGATGAGAAGGTTAGAGTAGTTTGCACAGTTAGGCTGGCATAGGGAAGAAAAAAAGTACAAAACTGGCCACTGATTCTGAGTACAACCAATTTATTACTAAAAGAGAGGTGTAATATCATATCGCCCACGGGACAGGTTCGGTCGAGCGCCGCGTCACAATCTCCTCCACTGTCCGGGCGCTGTTGGAGAAGCCGGCGCTGATGATGCGGCACTCTCGCACCCGAGAAGATGAAGAGAAGGGGAGATAGCCTGTAAGAAGAATTGGTCGTCAACCCTGAAGGGGGGGGGGGGGGTTGGAGGAGAGAGAGATGCAGGGTTGACTGACCGATTCTTAAAAAGAATTAACATACCAAACTGCATGTGATGCTTATCTTTCAAACATTCAGAAAACCACATTTCCTTGCACTTGGTTATACACAAAGGAAAACCACCATTCCATCCTTCAGCTTTATAAAGCGAAATAAACATCAGTAGCTGCAAAAGCTTTTTCTAACTTTTATTACCTCTTAGTAACCCATAGACCTTTCCTGTAGATCTCCGTGTATCTTACAAGAAAAAATGAACTGGAAAAAGGCAGACAGCAGCACTGTTAAGGTAAAATCCTGTTATGTTTGTTTAATCCTTTAATAGTCTTCTTTATGAAAGTCACAGAAACAAATCCACTGCACCCAAGGTAAGGAAATAGGATGGATATGTATATAGATACACACACAGTATAGGGGCACTGCTCAGTCGACATACCCATGTATGTGATGATTACAGAAACATGAACTTTCACATACTGTATAATGTTCCAAGCTCAGTTCTAGGTATATTAGGAATAAATATGGTCGAACATATTGACAGTTAAATACAGTCAAATCTATTGCTATAGTAATGCAAAATAATGTGTTCTGAATGAAAACTTGTATATTGATATATAAAATACAAATAAATCAGAGATAAACACTGATTAGTCAGATGTATAGCGGTGCGAATTACTATCCAGATTGGACACCATCATGAGTTTCTATAGGTAATACAAGTCCCAACGTAACTATATCTATATGCTATGTGAGTATACGACAATCGGTATTGTGTTATTGAAAATGTTTTAGACCCGCGCTCTTATGAATCCATGCTGTATATTTCCTTTACAATCCAAGATAAATTCATTGACATTCAGCAAAGACAAAGCTTGTGAGACATTTAAGGTAAATGACAGGTTTATTTGTATCAGGAAATGTCCACATAAATAGATAATTGATTTATTCATGGACATGTTAGCTGATACTGAACAATCTTCGTAGCTTTTTATAGGCAGTAATTGTTACTTTAGAATCGTAGCCAGAAATGTTCTTACAGGGATACAATGAGTTACAATACAATACATTATTCAGTCTGTAGGTGTCCCGAAATGTCCACATAAACTAACCAGAAGTCCCTTCCCACTCCCTTCTGTAAACACGCAGTAGAAAGATACCACTGGAAGTGAAATCTACACCCTATCCCCACCATGGGTCCCTCCCACCCATGGGCCCTTCCTTTAGGCCCCCTTGGCGCCTGCCTTTGCAGCCCCCTTGGCTCCTCCTCCCACTCATGGGTCCAGTATAGCCCCTCCTCTCATGGGCACCCTTTGGGCCCCTCCCTTTAGGGGCCCCGGTAGCCCCCCATTTTTTCCCTTGAAGCCCCCCATTGGCCTTTTCCACTGGTGGAATTCCCTTGCCCTCACCCACCTTGCACCTCGACCCGTACCCCCACACCCTCCCCCTACAGAAAACTGTTAAAAACAGCCTCTCAGCGCAGAAAACGCCCTCAGACCAGAAAGTTTAAAACTGCCTCTGCCAAAGAAGCGACCATAGGTGGGAGGGGCCATAGAGGGATGATAAGCTAAATTATAAATTTTGGTTTGGGGGTGGAGATTGCCTATACACATTTTGGCTACGGGTTTATAAAATCAAAGAAATCGGACTTCTGCCCAAAATTCCAAGAAGCGCCCAGTTTACTGATCAACTATTTTGCCTAGGGTAAAATAAGCAACACCAATCTTCTCCCAGATGAAAACTTACTGAAATGTCTACTACTTATGTTTTTGATTGTTTTAACTTGCAGTTTTGTAAAGGTACTTTCAGTTTTGTTTGTAACTACTTCTTGAATATACTATACAGTTATATTTACATGTTCCCGCCTCATCTCTGGACCACAAGCACAACATGTGCTAGTGCTGTTAAAATAGGTTCTCTATCTTTTGCTTAAGTTTATCCCTGATTAAATTTATACTTGTCCATGGGGAATACCATAGGGTAAAGTTAATATAAATAGGGATGGTCGGTTTATGTGTGTGTAAGCACTAAATAATTAGTATATCACTATTACAATAGTTTAGTAATTAAGTTTATAGAAATGTAAAATGGCAAAATATATAATAAATAACGTACTTGCACTCAACTCCTGTTTTGTGTTAATAAGGTATCTCAAAGGGAGTGTTACGCCACAACCCCAAGTTTTACAGGGAGGCAATGGAAGCTACAAAGGAAACATATTTATCACTTCCCTTTTAGTTTAGTGTTGTATCCATGGTGTCTTAATGTTGATTGACAGCTAGTGGGTTAAGCGATCAAAACATTTTTCTGAGTGTTAGTAGTTTTTTTTTTCTGGACAGGAAGGTATTATCTAGAGCTTTATATGATAGGGGGGAGTGAAGGAAAAACACTCCATGCCCATTTCTCTGAGACAAGGATAGTTTTTGTTTAATGGTTTATTAATTATTATTTTAAGCAATAGACCCCATAGAAGCCATGAACCTGTGTAAAATGTATAATGAATAAGACTGAAACAGGATAGTCTGGGTTCCTTTATACGACCTCAGATTTTATCAATAGTGATCCCTCTTTCTAACAGACATCCCTGGTGACCGCTTGATTACTGGGGAGGTGAGTACTGAAAGACCAGACTAAACTTTAATTATAGAATGATCCACGTGATCTCCTTTGATCTATTAATTGGGTGGAAATTACGGGGGAAGATTGATTCAAGCTCTGCACAACAGTTTGTATTCACTGTGGTGTTTTCTACTGAACTATAAACACTGTACAAGTTACAAATAATAATTAAGAATAGAGATGACCAGATCGTGCTACTGCAATCTGAACCCATTTTCCGCGCACGGATTTCGTGAATTCACGATTTTGCGGGAATTCCCCCCTGCAGATTTTTTTCGAGACATTCAAAAATTCAAAGCGAAATTTCAGGAAGTTTTAAAATTTTGTAATATTATAAAATAACTTGCTGTAAATAGTTTTTGGGACCCGGAAATGGTCTGGGGAAAATACCTTAAGCTTCTTTCTCAAAGAATCCGATGTAAACCTATTCCTGATTAGAACAAAAATCTATTGGTTACTATAAATTTCAGATTATTTCAAATTAATCTGTAATTAATTTTTGATTTTTTCTGATTCTGGTTCAATTAGATTCTTAATTTCTTCCAGAAAGCATACCAATCATATTCTTTCTAAAATAATCTGACTAAGCCATTCTAATTGGTACATCACTTCTTTTTTTTTTTTGAAAGAATATGAAATTGGTATACTACAAATTCTTTCCCCAATCACATTGGTTACAATCAGATTCTTCCGAAAGCATACCAAATAAGATTATTTCTAAAAAGTATCTGATTGTAATCACTTCTGATTAGATACAATCAATTCTTTCAGGTAGTATCTGATTGCTATCTAACCATCAGATTCTTTTCCAATCAGAATTGGTTTCAATCAGCTAAAGCTAAACACACCGTACAGAATCAGTGAGAGAAGACAGAACATCGGAATCTTGCAAGATCCTGTCTGTCATCTCTTCAAAGATCTGCATCCACACGTCCCCATCATTCCTCCCTATGCACATCATATGGAAACCATTGGGACTGGTGTTTCCCTCGGCTGCGTAGACTCTTCTATAGGGAGTCTAGTGCGTCCTGGAAAGTTTCTGTCTTTCCACCGAACAAGCTTCAGCCGCCTACGTTTGTGGCCGTGCACTCGTTTGGAAACGAAGGTACACCACTAGTCGATAAAGCCCCGATAACCTTCGGATCAGACATATCGGGCTTTAATCGTCACGTGTGGTAACCCAGCTTTATTCAGAAAGAGTCTAATGTTATAATGCCAATCAATTATTTTAAAGAATCTATAGTAATAATTCTGATTAGTTTACAATCAGATTCTTCCAGAAAAGTACCAATAATGATTCTTCTGAAAGTACCTGTTTGTAACAAATTGTAACCAAATTTTCTAAACAGATTTTTGTTACATTCAGATTCTTTTAGAAGATTCTGTTAGTTTAGTATACCAATCAGATTCTTTTTCCATTACAATGGTTACCATTAGATTTTTTCAGTAAAGAACTGAGTACTAATTTGAAAGAATCGGATTTATCTGTATCCCAGACCATTTCCGCAGTCCCAGAAGCCATTTACAGTAAAGTTACTGAATCATTTTTACAAAATGTTTCAAAAATTCCTTAAAATTCTAATTTTTAAAAAATTTTAATATGTATTTTAAAGCACTGACACTTCCATACATCCACAGATGGTGTGTATATAGGTCCCCTCTTATACCTATTGTGTACACTCAATAGGTTTCCCTTCTGCCTCCGTATATTGTGGTAAAAATATTCATTTAGGGGATGTGAGACTAATAGAACCAGAATTTCATAGGATTTCTTTTATTTTTAACATCTTGGCTTATTTTTTTTTTGTACAAATCCCTAAATTTTTATAGTAAGTGTGTATAAAGATTTTATATAATCTGTATCCACAAAGCTAAACATACACCCCATATTTCCTTCCCACTATGCACCAACGGCAACACTTTGCTAGTTGGTTTAAATTTGTATTTGATATGCTTCCTTGAATAACAGTTTGGAAATTTTTAATTTTGTTGTTAAATGTTCTTTTTGTTTATTTTTTTTAAAAAATAGGAGTCTGCCACATTTCGGGGGAGATGCAATATCCTATACGGGCAATAAGCGAAAATTCACACTACCTTATGTACTGACGTGTTTAGCAAAGTTTTGCGCTGCTGCGCCATGTTCGCAATTGTTAAAAAAATTTCCCAGCACCGCGCAAGCTCTGCAATAAATATGTGCCGTTTTTGCGCTATTTTTTGCAGGATTAACGCCTTTTCAATTGGGTCTTAAAGCCCACGCTAAGCTTGCAACTAGACCGCTAGCGTTTTCGCCAATGTAATTACGGTCGCAAGCGGTTATACATTGCGGGAACAAGTGCAGGTAGGTTGCGAATGTGAATTTATTTGCATCTCCCCCCATATTGTCTCTACTTTTCTATCTATTTTATATAATTAGGAAAATACATATAGTCTCCTTAAAAACGTTAATGGTTTGATAATCCAAAAAAGAAACTCACATTACTACTCTCTTATACAGATATTAATGCTGAGATTTTCTGTTTAGAAGAAACCATTTTTCTCAATACTTACCTGCTGACTCTATTTTCAAAAAATTGATTGCAGTTGACTTTATTAAGAAAACAGGATTGTTATTCTGTTTAAAAAAGACAAATGGCAGATAGTGTAATTATTAACTGAACTTTTTGGTAAAAAAGTATACTCCCTTGGCTCCATCTATGCTCCGACCAGCACATCAAGTTCATTTTTCAATAAAAGTTTTCCTCAAAGATTAATTCGCAAGATAATTTTGCATTTTTAAATGCAATAAACATGTTTATAAATTATGGAGAATAAACGTTTGTTGTAGATCAAATAGATAAAAAGTGGCGATAACAAAATCTTCACCCTTTTACAATAACACGTGGGCACCACCATCGTACATATTTAAAATCAGATGGATAAATTCTTTAAAAAATCCTTTCCTAATACCTTCCTTAAATGTGGGCACCAAAATAAATAATTGTGCAAGTTAAAAAGAGTATAATCGTCTCCAAAAATATTTAGCCTCATTTTACTGGAGCCTCGCTTCGCTCTTTTTTCAAGTTTAAAAGTCACACTAGCGGCTTAACGCCAGCCCATGTTAAAATCATGTATTTGAAGCAAATCCGTTGTGAGTTACCCAATATCGCAAACGCTATATTGAATCGCGTTGTGGAGATTCAGCCAGAGCATGTCGTCTCTGGGTAAATCACAATGATTATCGTTTTTTTAAAAATACAATGAAACTGAGAACAGCTAAGCTAAAATTAAATAGGGTTGTTTGGATTCACTCCTACCTTCCTTTCCCAGTCCAGTTCTGTAGTAATCTTCTGCTGAAGAGAGCTTGATCCCTTTCTCTCCTCTTTTCACCACAATCTCTGGTTCTCCATAGAACGTAACAGGTCAGTAAAGAGCCAAAGGAGATAGAATTGTGCTTAACAGAACAGTTTTAACTACAGAACATGACTCTAGATTAAGGTAGGTTAATGTGACCAACCTCACCTTTTGCAACACTGATTTTCATACATTGTCCTTTAAAGCATTAAAGTGAAGATTGGGTAGTAAACTAACTATGTCTTACCTACTGTACCTTCACTAATGTACCGGAGAGACGAGCGAACTACCTGCAGCTGATCCTTGCTCCGCTCCACTGACAGTAAGACTGCTATAGTCAATATAGTGTGCATCTGGCGCATGCTCACTAATAGTTTACTTACATGAGCCAGAATCATTCTGTTACCTGTCAGGATACAGCGGTATTATTAACTGGCAACTGGCCCATGTTATATAAGTTGTCTCGACCATACGTAATATTGTGTCTCTGTTCCATCAGATCTTCATATGTCCCTACTGCAGTTCTGATCTCTGGAGTTTCCTTAGTATCGCCACATGTCCGTGCTCAGACCTGGAAGGACCTTTAGGCAAACACCTTACTAAACTAAAAAATTCGCTTGATTGCAATAAGATCATTATGGTAAAAAGCAATATTTAATTACAAAACAATCAACACTCTTCATTCACTCAAGCGATAAACCATTCCATTAATTTTTGCAAAAATAAAGATGAAGTGGTTCACTCACACTAAACCATCATACCCCCCCTGTACAAAAAAGCAAAAGGTGATTAGTAAAAAATTAACCTAAGGATAAATATGTGTTAAATGTCAGAAGGCTATCCTGTGCACTTTGAATCTATAGGTAATGTCCTTTCCCGAATGCAGGAATCGGAGCTTTTAACCAAGACCAATGCAGGAATCTGAGATTTCTCCATGGGCCAAATTCATGAATCTGAGCTTTACCAAAACCCAAATGCAGGTAATCTGAGCTTTTCCAAGACCAAATGCAGAATCTGAGCTCACAAGACTAAGCAGGATCTGAGCTTCACCATACAAATGCCAGGAATCTGATCTTACCTAATTGATAGGATATAAAAAAGTTGCAACAATCATCCACACATTTCAAATTTGCTAGAATTATACAGGGTTCTTCAATAAAAGTTCTTATATTAAAATGGTTCTAATTTTGGGGTTGGTGTTTTGGGGGAGTGGGGTTGTTTGTGTGTTTGTTGTGTTTTGTTGGCCCCACGGTCTCTCCAGCATATTATTTACATTTGAAAGCTAAATCTGCATTGGTTGAGCCAAATTAGCATTTTTAACATAAGAACTTTTGTTGAATAACCCTGTAAATGTTACTAATTTTACTCAGGCTATGGTTGCAAAGTTTTTGTTAAACTTTAACTGTGATCACCTTCCTAACCCACTTCTTTAAACATAATCTGCTTCCTTGCCTTATTCTGTAACAATTAAATATTCATCTATACTGATTGGTGTCTGCCCCTGTCCTGTTTCAGTTTTATTTACTGGGGGAAATATAGAACATGAAATAGCCAATGTTAAGTTGATGCTCAAGAATCTGACAAGCTGGCCAGACAAACTTTGTTGTATGCATGCATGGAAGCTCAAAACAACTGTTATAAATCCATTGTCACTGTTTCTTAAGAGCATGTCCACCCCCCAAACTAAATTTTTTACTCACGACTGGCCCTCACTGTACAATAAAAAAAAATCCCTACCTTACATCCCTGCTCCTTGTGGTTCTCCTCTGTTATTCCACTTCATCAAAGTTCAGGACACTGAGGACTAGAAGCTGTTATGGTCATCCGGTGCCTGTATCTTGCTAACTTCAGCAAGGTCTAGGCATGCCACAGTGAGCCCGTCCTCTCCCTCCCCATCCCTCTGTGGCTGGCAGTCTTCCAATCTATAAACGCTTTTTATATCTGCAGGGGGGAAAAAAAAAAAAAAAAAAATTTTTTTTAAAATGTTTTTCCACCCCTCCCACCCCCAACCCTATAGTCATACTTGTAAAATTGCTTCCAATCTCTACTTACACCTCCTCGATTGCAGCGCCGTTCTTCATTGATCGCAGCCGCTGCTGTGATTGGCTGCCTCTCATTGATGAACGCGCTGGAACATGATGTGTAAGTAGATATTGGAGGATTTAAAAAAAGTGTGACTATATCGGTTGGGGGTGGGAGGGTATGCCCTGCAAGTATGTAACAGTTTTCAAAGAGGGTTGCTGCCCTTTAAAGTCAAGGAAAAAATCTAAACCAGAAAGTGGCATAGTTCAATAAAGCAATTAGGTTAATCTAGGAGGCATAATTTAGGGACGCTGTTTTTGCATTTAACTATCATAGGATATTTGGCATTGTCAAAGGATCCTTATTTATCGCTTATTTATTAAGCATTGCGTGGTTTGTAGTATCTCCTCTTTTTCAGCGATACCGAACTTACCACAATGAATACCGCAATGTTGCCCCCACACAGCATCGTATTTTTTTTTAAGTCTCCTGTATCCTCGCCAGGACGAGAGAAATTGCATATCTTGTAACCAGGAAATCAACAATGATTTAACGTAAATACTGGAGAATAGTCTAGCCTCCTCCTGGACCCATTATTAGTATGATAAACACTGACATCTGACACTCTTTAAAAAAGTGATAATATGCCAAAGAAACACTTACCGTACAGTTAAAATACAATACAATTGAGCATTAATTGGTAATAAGCGCGATAAGTGAAATGCCATATCATGGCCGAAATAACTTGTAAATTAAGTTTTTTGCATTTGTTGACATAAATTTGTCAAAAACTGTGGCTATAAAAATGCAAAAATTTAACAAACCTTATGAATATGCGCCTAAGAGTGTTTAATGGTTTTTTAAGGCATGTCCCCCCTTTTAAAAAACTTTTCCCCTATGAAATAGTATGCCCTTTCCCCCCCCCCAACCGCTATAAAATAGTTTTTTAAAGAAAGTGCACCCAGATCTTGACTTACCTTCCCTCTCTCCTCCTACGCACTGCCCAACTGCCCGCCTTCTGCTTGCAAGACACTGCAAGCAGGGGGCAGGACGTCGCTGCGTCCGTTATTTGGCTGAGATGCCGCCATCAACGACTGGCTGCTAGCTTCTCAGAATGCCGGGGAGAGAGGTGGGAAGGTAAGTAAAGTTCTGGGGACTTCTTAAAATGTTTTTTTAGTGGTTGGGGGCTGGGGAAAATAACTAATACCTGGCCAAAGGGGTTTTCTATGGTCGGGGAGGGATTGCAAAACTGAGGAGGGAGAGGGAGGGTGAGATGGCTGCAGTGCGCATGCCAAACTTCTCCCGGAGGCGAGACAGGAGGCAGAGTCCTATATGGACTATGCTAGGCTCCTGGTGGACAGTTTTTTGGACTTTGGGGGGACTACGGAGAACTCATTTGGACTGGATGAGTGAAGTAGGATTTTATTACACTACATGGTGGGCCATTGTGGGGGGATTATAGTTTTGGGGTGGACATGGCCTTTTAACTGCAAGGGCCCTTTTTTATAAAAATACTCAAGCTCATTTATCTATGGCCGCTGGGATATATTTTGGAGTCAAAAGTCACACTACCCGATTTAAATTTGGTTAACTCCTTCTTTGCACCGTATCGCACAAGACAAAGCCGTGCAGCCCCAGCACAACCTATGGAATCGAGGGGGGGGGCCAGTGGGTGGGTGTGAAGGCGACTGCCAGCAAAGAGGATTGCAAAGACCAGTTGTTCCCTTTAGCGGAGCCCTCCTGGTATATATGGGTGACTGACTTTCTATCCCGTCCCTGCAATCTGTTAATTAATCTAAATAAGAAGTGCAAAAAATCAAAATTGTGGGGGAAACTAAATGTTTTTTCGGCCAAGATGAAGGACTGTCGATTTCGGCAAAAATCATAGCCACGGGCCCAAGTTAGGCCACAACCAAAAGTCTGAAACCGGATCGCCCATGGTTTTTTCGGATTCATCCAATCACCTATTCAGCAGATTTGGGTGAACAGTCAGCCGGGCCTAAAACTTTCGGCCCGACTGACTGAAACACTGACTAGGGTCAATTAGGCAGGAAAAATTGGCATGGTGTACACAGCATAGGTGCCACATACACTGAGGCTGATATTATGCTCAATCCAAAAGCGAGTAACAATTGTTACAAGTGTTTTGCCTATCTTATTTATCCGACATACATTGTAATATCGTCATAATTACGAACAGGAAAACTTTTTTAAAGTCATTGGTTAAATGATCATAGTATGTTCTGAAGTTCCAATTAAATGTATGTACTCTCACAATAGATGACCTTAGACAATTAATCACAAACAAATGAATGTCGAACAATAGTAGGTAACATCTACATACTATTATCATTGTACACATCTGTCTGTCAACTATCCGGTCGGTGGTTACAGAGTGCCCCAGCAAGAGAGTGGTACAAACTTGCACACAGTGACTGTATATACTAATTTGCCCCATAGTGACTGGTAAAACAAATCTGCACACAGTGTGACTGGTACATACAAGTTTGCCTACATGTGACTGAGCCATTACAAGTTTTGGAAGAGTGGCCCTGGGCTACACCGTATTCACATCAATTTCTCTTGATAAATGATAAATAAAATAGGATATGTCAGCATCAGGGTTGTAGCTAGAATCACTGGCCTCCTAGCAAATGTTATCCCACATGTGACTGTAACATATAATTGTTGCCCCGCAAGTGTGACTGGTACAGACAAGTTTCCCACAGTTTGACTGGTACATGTGCAATTTAAACCCACAGTTTAACTGTTACATACAATTTTTGCTCACAGTGTGACTGATACAAACATTTTGCACATAGTGTGACTGATATATATAAGTTTTCCCCACAGTTTAATGGTTCATAACAAGTTTTTTCCAACAGTTTGAACGCACTTGCTTTTGGCCCACAGTTTGACCGGTACATACATGTTTGCCCCCAGAGTGACTGTTACAATCTATTTTTGCCCACAATGTGGACTGGTGCATACACGTTTCCCCCAGTTGACTGTACCTGGCAAATTTGTCCACATTGTGACTGTACATACAAGTTTGCCACAGTGTGACGGTTTTACATACAAGTTTGCCCACATTGTGAAACTGGTTCATCCAGTTCTGTCCCACAGTTTGACTGGTACTGCAAGTTTGCCCACAGTGTGACGGTACATTACAATGCAAGTTTGCCCACAGTGTGACTGTTACTTGCACGTTTGCCCGACAGTGTGACTGTTACATACAAGTTTGCCCACAGTGTGATGGTTCATCCAATTTTCCCCATTTGACTGTAAACATTCAAATTTACCCACAGTGTAACTGTTATATACAATTTTGCTCACGTGTGACTGATACATACTTTTGCACAGTAGTGTGACTGATAATATAGTTTTTCCCACAGTTTAACTGGTTGCATACAACGTTTTCCAACAGTTTACTGCAACTTTCTATTTGCCCACAGTTTGACCGGTACATACCTGTTTGCCCCAAGTGACTGTTAAATCTACTTTTGCCCACATGTACTGTGCATACACGTTTCCCCACAGTTTGACTGGTACAATGCAAATTTGTCCCGACCTTTGTGACTGGTACATACAAGTTTGCCCACAGTGTGACTGTACATAACAGTTTTGCCCACAGTGTGACTGGTTCATCCAAGTTTTTTCCCACAGTTTGACTGGTACAATCAAGTTTGCCCACAGTGTGACTGTTACATGCAAGTTGGCCCACAGTGTGACTGTTACATGCAATTGCCCACAGTTGACTGTTACATACAAGTTTAGCCCCAGTGTGACTGGTTTCATTCCAAGTTTTCCCACAGTGTTGACTGGTAATGCCAATTCGCCCACAGTGTGACCCCTTGGGGGGGGGGGTTAAAAACAAATTTTAATTTTGGCCCACAGTGTGAAAACTGATTTATACAAAGTTTTCCCACAGTTTGACTGGTACCATGCAAGTTTTTCATAGTGTGACTGGTACATACAAATTGCGCAAGGTGTGACTGGGTACAATACAATTTGCCCACAGTGTGACTGTTACAACAATACAATTTGCCCATATTTTGACTGGTACCTACAAGTTTTCCCACATTTTCCTTTTCTCAATTGGAACTGGTACATACAAGTTTGCTCACAGTGTGACTATTAAATAACAAGTTTTCCACGTTGTACTGGTACATGCAAGTTTGCGCACGGTGTGACGGTATCATACAATTTGCGCCCACAGTGTGACTGTGGTATACAAGTTGTTTTTACACAGTTTGACCGGTAGATGAATGGAAGTTTGCCCACGAGTGTGACTGACATACAAGGCTTGTCCACAGTGTGACTGGTGTATACAGTTTGTTAACAGTTTGAAACCGGTAGATGACATGGAAGTTTGCCCACAGTGACTGAACAAACACGCTTGTCCCAGTATGACTGGTAGAACAATTTTTCCACAGTACTGTACATACAAGTTTGGCCCACAGCATGACTGGTACATATACGTTTGCGGACAGTGTGACCGGTACAATCAAGTGTGGCCCCAGCGTGACTGTACATACACTTTGCAAGAGGCAGACTTATTAACAATGCTCTCTTTATATCGACGGGAGAACTTTGTGGGGCCACGTCTGCTATAGGCTCTTTATTTAAATATAGGGGTCCATATAAATTTTGTTTGCAGCCGAACAATCCTATGACTGATAGTGGTAGATTATCTACCCATTGGGACCTGATGAAGTGACCTCTTATGTACTGTGTATATCCAGCTTAATTTGTTTGTGTCTTGTCCCTTATTATGAATCTTAGCGCGTATGACACTACAAAGACTTTTGATGAATTCATGTTTGATGAATGAGTGAATTCTAGCTTAAACTAAGGCAAAACACTGCATTTGTGTGTGATGTTGTTAAAGTATTGGTTTTAGGACAAAAGAAGATGTTACACAGGCCAAAACTTCCCATACAAATAATGGAAGTAATTCATGGAAAACAATTTGCCCTTGATAAATAGATAAATGAAGTATTATGTGTCATCAGGGACATAGCTAGAAATTCACTGGGCCCCATGGCAAAATGTTAGAAACACCCCCCCCCCCCCCCCCCATGCGTGTGCAGATTCTCATTCATCCAGTCATGGTATATCTGTTTTGTATTCAGTTAGATCAAATGGGAACTTTTTTGGGAAAAAAAAGTTTAGTCCTTAAAGGGACAGTTCAGTGGAAATTATCAAAATTTGTTAAAATGTTAGTTTCTGTTAATCCTTCTTAGTTATTATAAATATTCTCTCCCATTTGAAAAATCAGTTGATTTCATACCCTTTGCTGTTCCCGTACTTTACATTAGTGAGCTGACATTTCAGGTTCAACGGTCCCTTCTTCTTCCCCGGATGCACCA
The DNA here is from genome assembly GCA_019447015.1 of Hymenochirus boettgeri. Taxonomy (NCBI): domain Eukaryota; kingdom Metazoa; phylum Chordata; class Amphibia; order Anura; family Pipidae; genus Hymenochirus; species Hymenochirus boettgeri. Next base: position 172,295,789 of record CM033472.1, read on the forward strand.
CATCCTTGGAATGTTCCTAACAGTATTTCTTACTGGATTGGCTGTTGGATGGGTCAAAGATGCTCAGATTTCTATTGAGCAACTGAATCAACCCCAGGCCTGGGCAAGGGCCCAAGACCATAAGGTCTCTACAAGGGGTCCTGCAGAACGAAAGTCAGTATTTGGTTGCATTTATTTATATACCACTAGACAAAATGCTGAATGGGCCGAGATTAAGGTCATTGGAATGAAAAAATCCTACTCTTTTTTCTGAAATGCACTGTATTTGCCTGAACTTCCCCTTTCAAGACGTTCACTATAATCCGACTGTCTGTTCTTAATTCAGAATGATTTGTACAAGAATCATTTTCGCAATTATGTACCCTGGAAAGTCCCAATTATCTATCCAGCCAGGTGTAATGACATTATGAAAGCAAGGCTTGATTGTATTGTGGCACAGAGTGAAGCTAAGAAATTAAACATCTCAGTGGGCCCTATAAAAAACTTTTTTCCCAACATCCTCTGCTACTGTTTTTTCTTTTGGTTGGCTAATCTTTCTTTTTTTTACGCAGTCCCAAAGTTTTAAATTGGATTGACCTTGTCAATAAAAGACTTGGGGAATGGAAGAGAGACAGTATCAATGTCCAATTGTTTTAAATAAAGCTGAAAACCTCCTTATCAACAACCCCCCCAGTCTGTTAACGTTATCAGTTTATCAAAATACACTCAATTAAAACCGAAAAGTCAAACTAACAGAACGGAGGGAAGAGGGTAGTGAACATATAATACACACTAACATATATATAAACTTATAATATAGCTGCCACCCATTCTGATACAGCCAAGAATGACCTTCTAAATATATTTACAGGTTATACACACCACTCCTATAGCTATCCTGTACGAAAATGTTTCGCCACTATAACCTTCTATACACAAATCTTGGTACTCCACTATGGGAAATAAATGATGCAAAAAAAAAGTCAATAATGAGCCATTCTATATCATGCAATATTAGTTTGATCTTGCCAGGACCACCTTTCCCATTCTTATATGCCACAGATAGGCGGTTCTTGCATGATCGGTCTAATGTCGCGGGAGCACTCGGTCTGGAAAGTAAAATCGGATATATGTATGGGCTGCTTTTGATTGCCCAAAGGTGCTGTTTAGATTGCCTGGGTCAGTTCTCAGACCTGCAGGTTTATTCCACATAGACCCTCTATATTCTAGCTGGCAGGTAGTATAGGTAAGGGAGGATATAAGTGTGTGTTTGTTCATTTAATATGATGCGATTATTTGTTTGTTTTTTTAGGACTTTCAGACTAATTTTATTGTTGCCCCCCTGGATGTTTCCTGATGGTTCCTGTGAGCAGCTACAACTGCACATAGCAAAACATACACACATAATTTCCACTGTGCACCAATGGGCACACTTTTGCTGGTGTTGCCAGAGACTGGCTTAAAAAAGGCTCTAGAGGGGGCGGAAAACATTGTCGTTATGCATTTTGCACAATAAATACTTTTGAAATATCCCTGTGTGCACTAGCTTTACATGGACGGTATATATATATATATATAGTAGAAATAATAGATCAGGGCACTCCTTGGTCTTACACAAAAACAAGTGGGTTTATTCACATCACATCAAGTGGCAATGTTTCGGTCCCTGGTCTTGGACCTTTATCAAGCCTACACACAGTTACAGTGACAAAACCTCTTATAGAGGAAAAGTGATACGCCCCCCCATGCCTCACTTCCTGTGGGCGGAGTCAAAAAAGGCAACAGTGAAATACAACACTACACATACAATATTCTACCCATAAAAACATATCTGTATGTACATATCAGAGTACTCAGGATAAAGTGAGCTAAAGATAAAGTGCTCTAGTGACAGTAATAAAGTAACAAGTGACTGCACTATTAAAGTGACTGTATTATTAAAGTGACTATAGTCTTAAAAAGCCATATACATGGACAGTGTAAAAAGTATAAAACAAAGGGTCCTAAAAATACAGCAGGGAACACTCTAAAATGCACCAATTATTTATAGAATAAATAAGATAATAGCATAAATCTCATAAATACGGATAATCCCAAGGGGTAAGCAAATGTCAAATTATCTCTCCTGGAGAAAACATTTGAACAAACAGTTTTCATTTAATCCTTTGGGGGCTACTGTGTCCAGAGTCTGAATCCAATATGTTTCCCTCTGCAGAAGCATTTTAGATCTGTTAGATGTGATCAATGGCCCAAAACCTGAAGTCAGATAATTGATGTCCCATTTCCAAAAAAATGTTTGGCTACTGGTTTTAAAGTTTTATTATCACGAAAAGCTGTTTTTATTGCAGACCTGTGGCCATCAATTCTGGTTCTAAGCATAAGGTCCATTTTCCCCACATACAATAATCCACAAGGGCACAGTACTATATAGACCACAGGAGGATGGAAACTATTAAATTGGAGGAGCGTATTTCTATCAGTCTCCTTTTGGTACAATGTATAGGCCAGCCTGTTATTATCAATATAAATTAATAGGTCCAAAAACTCAATCTGAGTCTTACTTACATTTTTGGTGAACCGTATCTTGGTTGGCAAAGGACTGAGATTAATGAACATATTCTCCAGCTGTTCATTAGTGTTCCTTTCCACACGAAGAGCAGGTCATCGATAAACCTGTAATAAATGACAGATGCTGCGCATATGGTGACAAGATTACCTGTTCATATTGGTACATATAGATATTGGCGTATGCCAGCACCATTGCCGCGCACCATTGCTGTCCTGTTAAAAGGAGTTTTCAAATCTAAATAGTTCAATTTTAATGTCACATTCAACATGTCGATCACAAACCTTTTAAAGGCTGGTGTTCCACAATCCACATCCTCAAGAGCTTTTTTAGTAGCAGCCATGCCCTCCTTATGGTTAATGTTAGTGTATAGACTATTGATGTCCATGGTGACTAACCACACCTCCTCATCTGTAGGCAGGGATAACTCCTGGATAATAGAGATTAGGTGCCCCGAGTCTCTCAAATAAGTTTTCTGTTGTGTTACAATAGGTTGTATAACACTGTCCACAAATTTACCTAATGGTTCCAACGCCCCACCCCGCAAAGAGATAATGGGATGGCCAGGAGTTTCCATCCTCCTGCATTAAAAAAAGTCCCTACCCATCTCCCAATTTTGCCGGGTGATCAGAAATAACTCTGACCCTACTGCTAGACTGATTCAGCTGAATGAGATGAAAGCTAGATTTGCACAGCGAGGGTACCCAGAACAAGTACTACTACAACAGGCACTTGTACATGCCAAAAATAAATGTGGAGAGTTGGGACACAACAAGGAAAACAAGGAACCCAAATTCATTTGCAGTTTGCAATTTGACACACAAGGGTCACAGGTACAAAGGGAACTACATAAAAATTGGAAACTATTACTATCAGATCCCACATTAGTCCAGACTCTGGACACAGTAGCCCCCAAAGTATTAAATGAAAACTGTTTGTTCAAATGTTTGTGTGTCAAATGTAATTGGTGCATTTTACAGTGTTCCCTGCTGTATTTTTAGGACCCTTTGTTTTATACTTTTTACACTGTCCATGTATATGGCTTTTTAAGACTATAGTCACTTTAATAATACAGTCACTTTAATAGTACAGTCACTTGTCACTTTATTACTGTCACTAGAGCACTTACAGGGAGATTCAATAAAAGTTCTTATCGTTTAAAATGGTGCTAATTTTTCCCCAACCAATCAGAACTTATGTAACATTTGAAAGCTAACATCTGATTGGTTGGGGCAAAATAAGCACCATTTTAAACGATACGAACTTTTATTGAATAACCCCCTTTATCTTTAGTGCACTTTATCTTGAGTACTCTGATATGTACATACATATATGTTTTTATGGGTAGAATATTGTATGTATGGTGTTGTTTTTCACTGTTGCCTTTTTTGACTCCGCCCACAGGAAGTGAGGCATGGGGTGCGTATCACTGTTCCTCTATAAGAGGTTTTGTCACTGTAACTGTGTGTAGGCTTGATAAAGGTCCAAGACCAGGGACCGAAACGTTGCCACTTGATGTGATGTGAATAAACCCACTTGTTTTTGTGTAAGACCAAGGAGTGCCCTGATCTATTATTTCTACTATATTACTGGATCTGTTGGGAGCACCCTGGCAGTATATATATATATATATATATATATATAGTAAGAAAGTCCTGTGCACTCAGGGATTTTCCAAACGAATAACTTATTGTGTTACATAAAGGCAATGTTTTCGGCTCAAGTTTGGAAAATCCCTGAGTGCACAGGACTTTCTTACTATATTTACCTATTTAATCTACTGTAGCACCAGGGTACCTTATCTCCACTTACCTGTTTCTGCTGGGAGTGTGCCTGCCATTTTTTCTTGGATTATATATAATATATATAATACACTAGCAAAAGTGTGCCCGTTGGTGCACATGGAAATTATGTGTGTATGTTTTTCTATGTGTAGTTGCAGTGCTCACAGGATCCATCAGGAAACTCCAATGGGGCAATAATAAATTAGTCTGAAGGTCCTAAAAAACAAAACAAATAATCGCATCATATTAAATGAACAAACACACACTTAATCCTCCCTTACCTATACTACCTGCCAGCTAGAATATAGGGGTCTATGTGGAATAAACCTGCAGGTCTGAGAACTGACCCAGGCAATCTAAACAGCCACCTTTGGGCAATCAAAAGCAGCCCATACATATATCTCGATTTTACTTTCCCGACCGAGTGCTCCCGCACATTAGACCGATACTGCAAGAACCGCCTGTCTGTGGCATGAAGAATGGGAAGGTGGTTCTGGCAAGATAAAATTAATATTGCATGAGCACTTGGTTGGATAAGTAAAATCGGATATATGTATGCCACCTTAAATCCTATACAGTATCCTGATTAACCTGCAAGGTTCATATTTATTAGTATTTACCACAACAAGTTAACTAAACTATGGGGTTAGGACTTGGGAGCACAGGATACTGATTGAATATACATGTTAGGGAGAGGTGTGGATAGAGGAGCTAAAGCTCCCACAGAGTTAAAATGAATAGAGCCTTCTTATAAAGAAGGTATCTCATAGAATCATGATATTATAATAACATTGACTTAATAATCTAACTATAAACACATATTTCTCATTTAAAGAAATGGGTGGGGACATGCAAAGTATCTTATTTATTGCCTGTGGCAAAGGCATGTGTCTAGATATATACAGCCTAATGTATAGAGCAGGCGTGTTTAACTTGTAACCTTTTACATGTTTAAAAACCACAATTCCCAACATTCTCTGTTTGCAGTAAGTTTTTTTCTTAATATCCTGTAGCAAAGGCATCTGTCTAGATCTAATACAGCCTAAGCTCGTGACTTTCACATGTTTAAAACTACAACTCCCAGCATTCCCTAACTGCACAGAATTCTGGAAAACTTAGTTTTCATACATCCTGGAATAAAGATATTTTCCTGACTTACAGACATTAAAAGCCCCCAGTCATGTTTTAGCGCTTCCTAACCAAGGGCTTGAACATGCAAGTGATTCATCTGCCCTTCCCTTACATCCATAGCTATTATATTATGGAAGCATTATATGGGTTATATATATTAGTTGGCGCAAACGTTAATACCCACTTTGCTGCGGCAGCGAGAGTACTAGAAGAGGCACTCGTGCGGCTGTTTCAAAGTAATTTACCAGAGGTTGCGTGCCTCTTTACACGTAAGTATTAAACACCAATTAATAGCTGGCGATAAATACTTATGTGTGGGTGAGATTCACCCAAAATCGCACAGCCTCTGGTAAATCCCGTACAGGAGATTTGCCAGAGAGCGTTGCCTCTGGGTGAATCTTCCTGTTAGAGTCATAAACTTTACCATATTTGCACTCACTTCCAAATACCACCTACCTGGCAGTTATAAATCTATAAAGTCTAAAGGTTTGTGCACAATGCGATTGCCGGTGCCCGACGCATGACGTGTGCGAACGGCCGTTTCAGATTATATTCGTGCCGTGTATCGACAGATCGGCCATTTTAGCCGATAAAGTGCCCATACATGGCACGATTATCGGCCGTTCGTACACACCGTGCGTCACGGGTTTGGCACCCGCGTCGCATGTGTGTACGAACCTTAAGGCTGGGTAAACACCAGTAACAAACCACAGTAAATTCAGTCAGATTCACCTTCGGTATCACAGCTCTGACTATGAAAGACACTAATGGTAATGTAGTGCAATTGTGGATTTATCAGTAAAACAGGCTGGGTACACACGGACAAATTTTCTGTCCTGCCTTTTTGCCGCTATAAAGTGTTCGGCCACAGCAAATGTCTCCTACGGACCGCAGCCGAAATCACCTCAGATTTTTTTGCCCCGACCGACCAATACACAAGAAATATCTGTTGGTTTGTGTGTACCCAGCCATAATAAGTATATACTTTTTAAGAAAAGAAAGGGAATATGTATATTGGCCTCAGTGATGATAATCTGGCAATTAGAGAATATATATAATATTATATGATCCATATATATAACAGAACATATGAATGTTTTTGGTTGTGAACCTCCTTCTGAGCTTGTTTAGTGGTAACCCATTTAGGAATCCCCCCCTTGAAAATCCTGCGCTTGCCACTGCGTGGGGATATGATTACTGTGTATAAATACATTAACAGGCCATACAATAAACTATCTGGGGCATTGTTCACCAATAGAACATGTCAAAGGACACGTGGACATCCCTTAAGACTTGAAGAAAAAAGGTTTAGGCTTCAACTTCGGAATGTTTCACTGTGAGAACGGTAAAGCTATGGAACTGTCTTCCAGTGGACGTTGTTTGGCAGGTTCATTTGTCAGAAAAAAGCTGCTGGATGAGTTTTCTGCAAACAAGGAATGTTGCAATTTACTGGTATTGGTACTAAAGTAGAGTTGATCCAGGGAAATTTCAGATTGCCACTTGGAGTCAGGAAGGACTTTTTTTCCCCTTCATAAATTTGGTGGGTTTTTTTTGCCTTCCTCTGGATCAACAGTTAGGCAGGAAATCAGGATATTGCTAGATGGTTGGACTGGATGGCATATTTCTTTATTCAACCTCAAATACTATACTATACTATCCAATCTAGTACTCTACATAATAAAGATTGTGCAAAGTTCTCATTCTTTGATGTCTTTTAACTACTTCAAAATTAACCTCATAATTGTGATACATGGTGCTTCCTTTCAAAAAAATGTTTACTTACTGAGGTCTCAAACTTGTTAGTACCTTGAAATTTTCCAATATCACGTTTGTATTCCCCTATTCTGATCCTAGATTCTCTTTTAGTTTTCCCTACGTATGCCCAACCACATGGGCATTTAAACATATAGATAACATATAGATAAGTCTCCTGTAGACCTGCTTGTAGCAAACTGATTCAGTTTAATATTATGTCCTTTCCAGGGGTAGCTCACTTAATGCCCAGATATTATGACGTTACATCACTGGCAGTTTTTACAAGGGAATGTACCTCTTTTACTTGACTTGAGACTTGAGAATCTGATTCTGACTTACTATTTCTGTTAAATCCGCATTTATTGCAATCTTAATGGGTCTCTACTCACTCCCCTCTGCCCCGATCCCAGCAATAGTTACAGCAATCAGAATAGGATTGGAAGGAGACTCCATGCAGTATTCCACTGCAGACAACTTTTATTTCAGTGCTTTTGCAACATTTTTCTAATCTTACATGGATCCTTTTTCAAGCTTGAAAGGATCCATGTAGATCCGAAACATATTGCAAAAAGCAAGTTTGCAGTGGAATACTGCGTGGAGTCTCCTTCCAATCCTATTCTGATTGCTGTAACTATTGCTGGGATCGGGGCAGAGGGGAGTAGAGACCCATTAAGTGTGGGACAAAACACCAAACCTAAGGCGCGGGGGGGAGGGGGAGGAAAAGGAAAAAAAAGGACCAAACCGTAAATCTGGCTAAGTATATAAGTGGTACTGTATGGAATAAAAAGGGAGAGCTCGGGTGTGGGGAGGTGCATTTACAAATAATGGTACAGTAATACGCGGGAGTGTTGTATGTCTCGACGATTTCTCAGACACATAATAATTATGCATCGCTGTAATTTCTAACTACTATAAAGTCGGCACTATCTTCGGTGTATTACACTTGATATCTATATCAATACTGGCTGAGGGAAAAAAACATTATAGGTGGAGGACCCAAAGGGTGGGTGCAGGGGTATTATAATTGGACATCTTATTTGTTCTTGCTCAGGACACTTATTATTCTCTGCGGGATAGCGACTCATCACCGCATGTTTGTAACATCTCATATGTCTACTGGGTAGTATCCCCATATTTGACAATTTGTATGTGTAACACCCCGCCAACTCGATCCATACCTAGATATGTCATCACTCACATCATAGGTCTATTGATGTCCGCCTATGTCCCCATTATTGACTCTCTGAAAAATGGGCTCATGTGTAACCCTTTAAACACACTTTTGGGATGGAGGCTAGTGACTATAGACTGTATTCTACAGTACTCTTACTAAGGTCAGTATCATGGGCACCTTTACCATTTTTGTTGTACAATCACACTCCAGACTAATTAATTTTCTCTTTATCATAGCACGTAGTCGAATTCCGTATATGTCGTGGTGTTCAAACTTGTTTCACTCTACTCTGCACACTTTCCACAGATGAAACAACTTACCTTCCACAAAAAAAACCATCTCCATCATAATCCTAACGTGTAATGCAGATTTTATCAATGTTAAACTTTCCATCACGTATAATACTTATGTGTTATTCAAGTGTTGCAAGCCACTAAAGTAACTATTGACATAGAGGCGGGGACCAAGGAGCTTACGGGGCCACTGCACTGTCGCTTGTCGCTACCGTGTATAACCCATTCCTTTTCAGAAACGTGAGTACTAACCATGTTCTTGAGCCACAAAAAAATTTAATAGATCAAAGAGAAAACTACCAATCTGCTGTCATATTTCATAGTTTGAATCGGGAGGGGGGAAAAAAGAGGAAAAGGGGGAAGGAAGGGGGGCTGTTCATAATGAGTTGGTCTAAATACTAAATCCCTCATAGTGGGGAGGGGTGATTAAGATGGGGGCCATACTTCTATAGATAGAAGTCCATATGTATGGAAAGACATAGTGCTCCAATGGTAATCTTTAATCTGTCCTCCAATCAGTTAAAAAAATTAAGAAGTAAATCAAAGTACATACTTTGACAAACATATTTAGTCGAAGTGCTACATCTGGGTTAGGTGCAGGCGTACAAAGTGAGAATGCAATAACGGGAATACCCAAAGGTGAATCAACCAAGGGACCCAACATTCGATAGCAGATAGGGGCGTCTCCGAATGTGGTGGATCGTGTACATTTTTATCCTGTATTGGATATGTGGGTAGCAGATATAAATACCCAATGGGAAGTTTCTTGGAACATAATCATTATACCAGGAAATCGTTATGTGTACTGGCGTTATCTATCATGTGTTCCATTAAAATGATTTCTATAGGAACACATCATCAATGTCTGTTTTTAATGTAAATGTTGGATACCGCTTGTCGAGTGGAATGGTAGTGAGATTAACACACTGGGGTTAAAGGGTGTCCATCAGCGCTCCTTTAGCATGCCTTTTTACTGTAGTCATACACACGGCAACACAGCACGGTGGTGGGGGAGGGGGCAGTGGAGTAAAGGCGGGGGTGGTGAGTGGTGGAAAAAAGTGGGTAATCACGGAGGGGTGGGGAGTAGGGTGGCAGTGCTGTGCGGAAATGCGCTGGCAAGGAAAAGGAAGGGGGGGGAGGGGGGGGGAGTGGAGGGGGGTGCTGGGCGGAGGGGTGGGGGGTGATGGAAGAAAGGGTGGGGGGGTAAAAAAGAGGGGGGGGGGGGCCTAAGGTGGAGTCGAGATAAGAAGGGGGCGGGGGGTGGTGGAGGGATACAGAAGGAAGGAAAGAAAGGGGGGTGGAAGCTGTGTGGGGGGGGGGCAGGGTGGGGGAGTGGGTGGAAAAGCACTTGTTATCCAGAGGGGGGCTGTTGTCTCCCACCCCTATCCACCCTTTTCACAATAATTTATTTGTCACCATTGAATTCACCTCTGTTTAGATTATTTTTGTTAATCTATTGTACCATGGTATGGCAGTAACTTTTCTGCATTACAGCATTATTAAAGGACTCTAAAGTGGCATTACCGGTACTTCTTTTAGGAACAAATGTAGATTTTTCTTAAATTTAGATCTATTATCTCCTTTGTCTGTAAAACACATTTTTTAATTTTATGTTTCTGTTAATTTAAACCTGTCTTTTTTAAATCAAACACAATCCCTCTTTATGGGTAGGGACAAACCATAATCCTCTATTAATCAGATGTTCTTGTTTACTGGTTAAAGTTTGTCAGAAATATTAACCACTAGAGACTGAGACAGATTGCTTACTTGTATCGGTTGTGTCCTTGTTCCTATGGATCTGCCTTGTGATTCTGTCTTCCCCTCCTTTTGCACCTCCGGAATTTGCTTTTCTATTTCCCTTCGATATGATTGTTTTGAAAGGAAGCACCATGTATCACAATTATGATGGTTAATTTTAAAAGTAGTTAAAAGACGTCAAAGAGGTGGGAACTTTGCACAATCTTTATTATGTAGAGAACTAGATGGATAGACAGACTGGATACCATGGCTGTCAACGGTATGAATAAATAATATAATTTGGCATGCTTTCTGTAATTAAGATGTAGTTTCTCTTCAATGTACCATAAATGTCACATATTGTATATTTTTGAAGATAACATGTATGCATGCTATGTATCATCATATTGGTTATTCTTGTTTTTCCACATGTTTAGGATGAAGCACCACCTAGTGGAGCTTTCATGAATACTACTGAAAAGGTACTTAATTTACATGTACTAACAAATTGCTGCTAGTCAGTAATAATTCTTTAGAATATAAATGGTTTAAAAAAATGTACTGTTACATACCTTATATATTTATACAATGTTATTTAATATACCCATCTATTTTACTCTATTTTTAGTATTTATTGATTGAGCACTGTCACTTTATGGACTATAATTAGCACTATTTCAGCTATGGACCACCTAGCACTATGGGTATTTATAGGGATTGGAGAATCACTGGAACCCCCCAAATGTTGTGGCTGTTGATGTTTAAATAAAAACACTTATCATTTCCCTGGTGTGTGACCTTTGCTTCTACTCCCTGAATGGTTTCATCTATTTTTCCTTTAAGCTTCCAATTTTCTGTCCATGGTTGCCCATTATAGCTTGTGGTTCTCCCTAGCCTGTGGTGTGTTTTTATGTTTTGATCTTCTGGTGCTGATTCTGCCTGTTTCCCATTTTTGCTTGTTTGACACCTGACCTAACTCCTGCTCACCCTTTAACTAAGATTTTTTTTGCTCCTTTGGTACCTTGCTCCGCTGATTTCCTGTGTACTGACCCTTGGCTCTGTCCCTGACTCCAATTCTAATTACTACTTCTGTACCACGCTTGTCCAGAGCTATCTGCCTGCCAGTTGAGCTTCGGTTTTCTCGAGTGTCCCCCGCCTTAGCACAGATACCCTGCACTCTAAGTCCTGGGGCAACCGTGCCCAGGTAGGCCCATCAAGCCTCCTGACAAATGGCTTCTATAGATGAAGTGAGTGGTTTTAGATTGTGTATCTGAGCTGAAGGGATACTCTGGGACTCTGGAGCATTACAGTCTGGCACCATTTCCCCTCCTATTGGAAAAATTTTTATTGATGATACTGTAAAAAAATACAGTTGCATATTATAAGTAGCAAAAAACGTAGAAAAACAGTTATAGATATTATGTTATATTTAGTGTTCAATTCTTGCAAATAAGTAGTGTACAGTTGAAATTATCAATGTTCTGTATCGTTATATAATATATTAAGAACATTAATACTTACTAAAACATAAAAAAGGAAAAACTATTCTGCCTTGTAGCATGTTTTTCCATTCTATTTAGTATTCCTAAGGAATAAACTTTAAACACTGTCATTATAGCCAATTGTTTGTGTTAGGCATTTAATCATTACATGTGTAGGAGGAGCTTTCCCATCTGGACCATACTTTGTCATATTTGGTGGGGCAGCCCCAGTGGGTGTAGATTAGTTTTTAAGGGGAGGGTTGCATTTATGGCGGTCTTTCAAATTAGCAGTGAGGGGAGGGTTTGAACGGATCCATGTTTGGGCAATCAACTTTCTTGCATAGAAAAGGGTTTCGTTAAGGAAGATGCAGAAGAATTATGGGAATTATGGGAATTATTTCTTCCATAATTCCTAAGAGACAAATTTAGAGTCCAGTTTCACCGGTATGGTCATGCAGGAACTTGATTATTTGGTGCCAAAAGCCCTGAACTCTGGGGCATTCCCATACATGTGTTAAAAAATTACCTGGTGGTAATAGGCATTTGGGCAGTATGGGTTGTAATTGGGTCTGTAGCGAGAAAGGTGGACTGGGGTGAGTGTTTCAGGGGTGAGATAGGGGTGAGATAGGTTCTATGGAGGATGACATAGTTGAGTTAATCTTTGGACATTTTGTAGAAACTAGAGTATGGGCCATTAGGGCTATTCTGGCAGCATTGTAAACCCTCGCCACTGTTACAGCCCTCCAGATCATTACCCAGTGTTATTAACCCCTTAGATCATTACCTAGTGTCATTAGCCAGTGTTTCTAGCCCTCCAGATAATTACCCAGTGTTATCAGCCCTCCAGATCATTAGCCAGTGTTAAGTCAGCCTTTCAGTTTTTAGTCTGTTGGTTATCTTAACCACATCATACACTTGAAAAAGTTGCAGGCAACCATGTAAAATAAGAACAGTAGTCTTAAAAATGGGCATACTGAACTTAAACAAAGTGTGTGACCTTAGCAAAGTCGGTGTGGTCAAATTTTATGATCTACCGTGAAAGGAACACTTAGTTGTATTTGCCCCTGGCCAAATAGTCCCAGTCCTCCCCTGTCAGTATTTTAAATTGGAGCTTTGATTTTCAATGTAACAGGTTTTAAAATTGATTTAGGTGTACATTTTTAGTACCTATAACGTCACTGTAAATATTTTAGAAATATAGAAACTATTTATAATGATTATTTAGATAAAACTATTACTAATGAACAACCCCCGTTTCCTCCCCTGCATATTCAAATTGAGTAATTGGAAAGAAATACGTAGTGTCAGTTTGGATATGTGACTGTGTGTTTTATCTTTTAGGAGATCTTAACATGGGGAACAACTGCTGTTGTTGTTAAGAAAACGGGAGAGAATTCATGTTCTAAAATGGGGAAGATGATAAATTGTGTTGATGACAATTTGCTGCATTCAGAAGAGTAAAATCCCATATTGAATATTATTTTATATATTCTTAAGATGTAAATTAAGCAAATTAAAGTGATATGTCTTGGATCTTGGATCTTGGGGGTGTTATTGTCCAAAACGAAATGAATATAATCCCTTTAATTCTATCTTTCTGTAGACCACGGTGATGAAATTGCAAAATGTAGTTGCGTACTAAGAATGAAAGCCTGTTCAGGAATGAACATATTGAACTTCATATTTCATTGTTACAGCAGCTGAAAACATAAACCCAAACGCGTTGGAAAGGGTTATTTTCTAGATTATAGGTAGGTTTTAAATGTCTTTACTCCCCACCATCCCTCCCGATAATATAGGTGCAATCTCAATGGTCACCCAGCGCTGTTTAAACTCTATGGTTTGATTCTCCTTGATACAAATAGATTTTCTAAACAAACAGGCCATATAGACCACATCCCATAATTCCACTTGTCAAGTCCCCCCATACCTATGTAACAGTCTCCAGTTTCATTACCAGTTTTCTGTTTTATTTTAGATTCCCTTGGTACACTGCCTGAGGTGTTACACAGCCAGTTTCTCTGGGCCATAAATTCCGGAGATGATTAGGTAAGTAGTTTTATTGGGTGACTGGAACTTCACAAGGTGTAAGGGAGAATCTAAAAACATATATTGCTTCTCTTTGTACATCGCTTTGAAAGCGGTATGGCAGCTCCCATTTATAGTGATGTAGTAGATAGGTTGGGCTGTTTGTCACACTGAAAAGTTTTAACTAAATAAAACCTATTTCCATTCTTTACAAATAATTTGTTATCTGCTTGTTAATAGGGACTGTAATAACCCTGCAGAACCCAGGAGGCAGTAAAAATTAGTAAGTGTTCAAGGAACTACAACTTCCCATTTGCTCTGCTAATAATACAATGTGGTCACATGACCCAGTGACCCAGTGTGTCTGTTATATTTACCAACACAGACACATTTATTAAATATTATTATTATTACTTTCTAATTCCCTTTCTTGTCTTTTCCCTTTAGCCCACTGAAAGTTTCATCGTAAAATAAAAACAGGTGGTATAAAGGGAGTTTGGAGTTGTTGTTTTTTTTTTTATTAAACTTTGCAGCCAATAACTAGGTCTGCTTGTTACAGATAATTACATCTAAGCTTCATATGTATGTTGATCATGGGGCCTGACCCACGAACGCCCATTTCGGCCAGCCAAAGCCCATACACCTACCGATAGTCGGGCCGAAACAGCCGTTCGTACACATTCAGGGTTATTTAATGAAAGTTCTTATCGTTAAAAATGCTGCTAATTTTTCCCCAACCAATCAGATGTTAGCTTTCAAATGTTAAATAAGATCAGATTGGTTGGGGCAAAATTAGCACCATTTTAAATTATAAGAACTTTTATTGAATCTCCTTTATGCTTTGCAGGTCGAACCCCCGCAATTGCACCTGCGTGGGCCTTAAGTTCCAAGTCCAGATATTAGTCTGTGTGCCACTTACAGGGGTGTACAATAGGTAGTTTTAATACTACCTACCAGCTGCAGCTCTGTTCCAGACCGGTCTGGCCCTACTTCCTCCACTAGGCAAGAGACCGCCCATGGGAAGGGGCAGGACGAGAAATAGAGGCAGCAGCTAGTAGTAAGTATCCAAATTACCTACTGTACCGCCAGGGGTAAGGATTTAGCATTTTAGGTCCTGACCTGGGTAAAGCCAAAGGGAACGAGGTCAATTTGACTTTCATTTCCCTTTCAATCATTTTTTCTCTGTTTGAGAACATTGTCTGTGGAATCAGACTGGGTAATTTCCCTCATTCTGGGATAGGAGGAAATTTTGAAATGGGTGCAAATAGATGGAACTATTGGACCAGGTTTATAGCAGTCAAAGTTTTAGGCTTGTTTTAACGTCCAGAGTGTGGTCCAGGGATTATCCGATTGCAACAGGGAGTCAGAAAGGAATTTCCCCCCATTCCATTTTTTTTTGCCTTCCTCTAGATAAATCTGTGATAGAGTAGAATTTGGGGGTAGGGATGTTAAGTTAGTGTTAAAATAAAATAATAAATAAAATCATAATAAAACTCAAACACCGGTGTCTGGATTTTCTTTCCCTTTATATTTCCCTGTGCAATATGGGGATCAGACTATGATTGGAAAGAATTTCATATCATTGTTAGACTTTATAGTATCAATATATGTGAGTATGTATGTATGTATAGTTTATTTATATAACGCCAGTTTGGGGACACATTGCTGTGCAATATCAAAATCCTAAAGTCATACAAGGTGGACAAAAAATATAAATCTGTAAATAGCTTTGAAATTGAGGTTGAATAAGACATGAAACTGTGGATCAACTGTCCATCAAGGTCCTCTCCTTCCTTGTTTAATGCCCAGGTAAAAGGGGAAATGGAAAAAAAAAAGAAAAAGGCTTTTAAAATTTTGAAAACGGAGGGAACCGAACAGGCATACAGGGAGTTAAAAGCTGTAATAATGAGTGCAAGAAAGCAATTAACTAGCTAAAATAGAAAATGAATACGGATACCTTTTCACCCTCCTTTTAACCCTACCTAACAGTTAATCGGAGGAAGGCAAAAAAAAACAGCTAAAAAAGGGGAAAAAATTCCTGACTCCAAATGGCAATCAGAAAGTATCCCTGGATTAACCAGCACTGCAGTATATGTATTAATACCAGTAATCTCAATATTTTTTAGTTTTAGAAATGTATCCATCCCACTTTTAAAGCTATTCAATGAACTTGCCATTACCACATCTACAGTTCCACAGTTTCACCATTCTCACTGTAAAGAAACCTTTCCTAACCTGAAGATGAAACTTCTTTTCTTCAATATTTAAGGATGTCCATGTGTCCTCTGATATGACGATTAGTAAACAATGCCCAGAGAGTTTATTGTATGGCCCATTAAATATATTTATAAGGTTTCGTATCCCCCGCAAACGCCGCTTCTCTAATGTAAACAGTGATAACTTTCTAATCTGCATAGTCAAGGCTCTCCATTCCTTATTATTTTAGTTGCCCTTCTCTGAAACTGCTTCCATTTTCAAGATGTCCTTTTGTATATTGATTCCAAAACTGCACTGCATATTCCAAATGAGGTCTTACCGTGCCTTGTAAAGAGGGAGAATCCTTTATTTTCTCTGAATCTATTCCCCTTTATACAAAGACAATATCTTGCTAGCTCTAGTTGCTGCCTGTTATTGTTTGCTACAGCTAAGTCGTTATCTACCAGAAACCCAAATCTTTTTCCAGTCGAGAGTTATTTAGGTGTAGGTGGCACATGCATTGTTAACCCTAAATACATCACCTTACAGCATTGTATCTCATCTGCTATACTGCGGCCCATTTTGATAATTGCTTCCAGCAATTGCACATCATTGAAGTTTCCAAAGCTCTGCATAGTTTAGTGTTATCAGCAAACACAGAGACCTTGCTCTCATGCCCTATTCTAAGTCATTTAAACAGATTAAAAAGAAGTGGACTCAGTATGGAACCCTGAGGATACATATATCCGATTTTACTTTCCCGACCGAGTGCTCCCGCGACATTAGACCGATACTGCAAGAACCGCCTGTCTGTGGCATAGAAGAATGGGAAAGGTGGTTCTGGCAAGATAAAATTAATATTGCATGAGCACTTGGTTGGATAAGTAAAATCGGATATATGTATAGCCACCTTAAATCCTATACAGTATCCTGATTAACCTGCAAGGTTCATATTTATTAGTATTTACCACAACAAGTTTAACTAAACTATGGGGTTAGGACTTGGGAGCACAGGATACTGATTGAATATACATGTTAGGGAGAGGTGTGGATAGAGGAGCTAAAAGCTCCACACAGAGTATAAAATGAAATAGAGCCTTCTTATAACAGAAGGTATCTCATAGAATCATGATATTATAATAACATTGACTTAATAATCTAACATATAAACACATATTTCTCATTTAAAGAAATGGGTGGGGACATGCAAAGTATCTTATTTATTGCCTGTGGCAAAGGCATGTGTCTAGATATAATACAGCCTAATGGTATAGAGCAGGCGTGTTTAACTTGTAACCTTTTACATGTTTAAAAACCACAATTCCCAACATTCTCTGTTTGCAGTAAGTTTTTTCTTAATATCCTGTAGCAAAGGCATCTGTCTAGATCTAATACAGCCTAAGCTCGTGACCTTTCACATGTTTAAAACTACAACTCCCAGCATTCCCTAACTGCACAGAATTCTGGAAAACTTAGTTTTCATACATCCTGGAATAAAGATATTTTCCTGACTTACAGACATTAAAAGCCCCCAGTCATGTTTTAGCGCTTCCTAACCAAGGGCTTGAACATGCAAGTGATTCATCTGCCCTTCCCTTACATCCATAGCTATTATATTATGGAAGCATTATATGGGTTATATATATTAGTTGGCGCAACGTTAATACCCACTTTGCTGCGGCAGCGAGAGTACTAGAAGAGGCACTCGTGCGGCTGTTTCAAAGTAATTTACCAGAGGTTGCGTGCCTCTTTACACGTAAGTATTAAACACCAATTAATAGCTGGCGATAAATACTTATGTGTGGGTGAGATTCACCCAAAATCGCACAGCCTCTGGTAAATCCCGTACAGGAGATTTGCCAAGAGAGCGTGTGCCTCTGGGTGAATCTTCCTGTTAGAGTCATAAACTTTACCATATTTGCACTCACTTCCAAATACCACCTACCTGGCAGTTATAATCTATAAAGTCTAAAGGTTTGTGCACACATGCGATTGCCGGTGCCGACGCATGACGTGTGCGAACGGCCGTTTCAGATTATATTCGTGCCGTGTATCGACAGATCGGCCATTTTAGCCGATAAAGTGCCCATACATGGCACGATTATCGGCCGTTCGTACACACCGTGCGTCACGGGTTGGCACCCGCGATCGCATGTGTGTACGAACCTTAAGGCTGGGTAAACACCAGTAACAAACCACAGTAAATTCAGTCAGATTCACCTTCGGTATCACAGCTCTGACTATGAAAGACACTAATGGTAATGTAGTGCAATTGTGGATTTATCAGTAAAACAGGCTGGGTACACACGGACAAATTTTCTGTCCTGCCTTTTGCCGCTATAAAGTGTTCGGCCACAGCAAATGTCTCCTACGGACCGCAGCCGAAATCACCTCAGATTTTTTTGCCCCGACCGACCAATACACAGAAATATCTGTTGGTTTGTGTGTACCCAGCCATAATAAGTATATACTTTTTAAGAAAAGAAAAGGGAATATGTATATTGGCCTACAGTGATGATAATCATGGCAATTAGAGAATATATATAATATTATATGATCCATATATATAACAGAACATATGAATGTTTTTGGTTGTGAACCTCCTTCTGAGCTTGTTTAGTGGTAACCCATTTAGGAATCCCCCCCTTGAAAATCCTGCGCTTGCCACTGCGTGGGGATATGATTACTGTGTATAAATACATTAACAGGCCATACAATAAACTATCTGGGGCATTGTTCACCAATAGAACATGTCAAAGGACACGTGGACATCCCTTAAGACTTGAAGAAAAAAGGTTTAGGCTTCAACTTCGGAAATGTTTCACTGTGAGAACGGTAAAGCTATGGAACTGTCTTCCAGTGGACGTTGTTATGGCAGGTTCATTTGTCAGAAAAAAGCTGCTGGATGAGTTTCTGCAAACAAGGAATGTTGCAATTTACTGGTATTGGTACATAAAGTAGAGTTGATCCAGGGAAATTTCAGATTGCCACTTGGAGTCAGGAAGGACTTTTTTCCCCTTCATAAATTTGGTGGGTTTTTTTTGCCTTCCTCTGGATCAACAGTTAGGCAGGAAATCAGGATATTGCTAGATGGGTTGGACTGGATGGACATATGTCTTTATTCAACCTCAAATACTATACTATACTATCCAATCTAGTACTCTACATAATAAAGATTGTGCAAAGTTCTCATCTCTTTGATGTCTTTTAACTACTTCTAAAATTAACCATCATAATTGTGATACATGGTGCTTCCTTTCAAAAAAATGTTTACTTACTGAGGTCTCAAACTTGTTAGTACCTTGAAATTTTCCAATATCACGTTTGTATTCCCCTATTCTGATCCTAGATTCTCTTTTAGTTTTCCCTACGTATGCCCAACCACATGGGCATTTAAACATATAGATAACATATAGATAATAGATAACTCCTGTAGACCTGCTTGTAGCAAACTGATTCAGTTTAATATTATGTCCTTTCCAGGGGTAGCTCACTTTATGCCCAGATATTATGACGTTACATCACTGGCAGTTTTTACAAGGGAATGTACCTGCTTTTACTTGACTTGAGACTTGAGAATCTGATTCTGACTTACTATTTCTGTTAAATCCGCATTTATTGCAATCTTAATGGGTCTCTACTCCCCTCTGCCCCGATCCCAGCAATAGTTACAGCAATCAGAATAGGATTGGAAGGAGACTCCATGCAGTATTCCACTGCAGACAACTTTTATTTCAGTGCTTTTTGCAACATGTTTCTAATCTTACATGGATCCTTTTTCAAGCTTGAAAAAGGATCCATGTAAGATCAGAAACATGTTGCAAAAAGCACTGAAATAAAAGTTGTCTGCAGTGGAATACTGCATGGAGTCTCCTTCCAATCCTATTCTGATTGCTGTAACTATTGCTGGGATCGGGGCAGAGGGGAGTAGAGACCCATTAAGTGTGGGACACACCAAACCTAAAATCTGCATTTATTAAGTCATTGGCTAAACTCTTAGCTTTAAAATATGAGAATAGAGGTGGATTTTCGAAGAGTTTACCAAATAATGCATCCGATTTTAATATAAGTCAGTTCTTATTAACGATATAATTTATCTGAGGGGAAAAAAACATTATAGGTGGACCCAAAGGGTAGTCAGGTATTAGTTGCATCTTTATTTGTTTTGCTCAGACATTATTATTCTCTGGGTACACTCATAACCTTTTTTACATCTTTTCTCTGGAGTATCCCCTATTTACAATTTTTTTAACCCCCTCGTCCATCCTTGTTTTACACACCTCATCATTATTAATAATCCTTTTGACTCTCTGAAAATGGCTCATGTGTAACCCTTTAAACACACTTTTGGGATGGAGGCTAGTGACTAATAGAAGGTTATTCCTATCAGTACTCTTTACATAAGGTCAGTATCTGGGCATTTACCATTTTTTTGTACCATCACATCCAGATAATTAATTTTCTCTTTATCATAAGCAATAGTGAATTTTAGTGTAGGGTGTAAACTGTTCATCTTATTACACATTTCCATAAGTGAAACAACATTACCTTTCCACAAGAAAAACACATCATCCACATATCTAACGTAATTGCAGATTTTATCTTTAAACATTTCATCACATAATACTTTGTTGTTTTCCAAATTGGCCACAAATAACTTTGCATATACGGGGCCAAATTAGCGCCCATACTGTTCCCTTGAGCTTGGATAAACCAGTCCTTTTCAAAACGGAAATACATTTTCTTGAGGCAAAATTTAATAGATCAAAGAGAAAAATACCAATCTGCTGTCATATTCATAGTTTAATAGGGCTTCTTTGATTTCTTCTATCCCTTCATAGTGGGGAATGGATGTATACAATGACTCTATAGTAATATCCATAGTGGAAAGGATAGTCTCAGATGTAAAATCTTTAATATTCTCCAATCGTTTTAAGAAGTCAGTATACTTTAAACATATTTTATTCTGTGCTACTCTGGGTTGTAGATAAGAGTCAATAAAAATACCCAAAGGTTGTAACAGGGACCCAACATTCGATACAATAGGGCGTTCCGATGGTGTCTGTACATTTTTCTGGATTTTGGGGAGCAGATATAATACTGGGGTTCTGGGAAATTCATTTACCAGGAAATCGTTTGTATGCTTATCTATAGTTTCCATTAAAAATGATTCATATCATGAATCACATCATCAATGTCTTTTTTAAATGTAAATGTGGGATCCCCTTGTAATGGATGTAGTGAGATTTAACACTTTAAATGTCCATCAGCCTCCTTTAAGCAATCCTTTTTGTTCATCACACAACTGTTGCTCCACCCCTATCCACCCTTTTCACAATAATTTATTTGTCACCATTGAATTCACCTCTGTTTAGATTATTTTTGTTAATCTATTGTACCATGGTATGGCAGTAACTTTTCTGCATTACAGCATTATTAAAGGACTCTAAAGTGGCATTACCGGTACTTCTTTTAGGAACAAATGTAGATTTTTCTTAAATTTAGATCTATTATCTCCTTTGTCTGTAAAACACATTTTTTAATTTTATGTTTCTGTTAAATTTAAACCTGTCTTTTTTAAAATCAAACAATCCCTCTTTATGGGTAGGGACAAACCATAATCCTCTATTAATCAGATGTTCTTGTTTACTGGTTAAAAGTTTGTCAGAAATATTAACCACTAGAGACTGAGACAGATTGCTTACTTGTATCGGTTGTGTCCCTTGTTCCTATTGGATCTGCCTTGTGATTCTGTCTTCCCCTCCTTTTGCACCTCCGGAATTTGCTTTTCTATTTCCCTTCGATATGATTGTTTTTGAAAGGAAGCACCATGTATCACAATTATGATGGTTAATTTTAAAAGTAGTTAAAAGACGTCAAAGAGGTGGGAACTTTGCACAATCTTTATTATGTAGAGAACTAGATTGGATAGACAGACTGGATACCATGGCTGTCAACGGTATGAATAAATAATATAATTTGGCATGCTTTCTGTAATTAAGATGTAGTTTCTCTTCAATGTACCATAAATGTCACATATTTGTATATTTTTGAAGATAACATTGTATGCATGCTATGTATCATCATATTGGTTATTCTTGTTTATTCCACATGTTTAGGATGAAGCACCACCTAGTGGAGCTTTCATGAATACTACTGAAAAGGTACTTAATTTACATGTACTAACAAATTGCTGCTAGTCAGTAATAATTCTTTAGAATATAAATGGTTTAAAAAAAATGTACTGTTACATACCTTTATATATTTATACAATGTTATTTATATATACCCATCTATTTTACTCTATTTTTAGTATTTTATTGATTGAGCACTGTCACTTTATGGACTATAATTAGCACTATTTCAGCTATGGACCACCTAGCACTATGGGTATTTATAGGGATTGGAGAATCACTGGAACCCCCCAAATGTTGTGTGCTGTTGATGTTTTAAATAAAAACACTTATCATTTCCCTGGTGTGTGACCTTTGCTTCTACTCCCTGAATGGTTTCATCTATTTTTCCTTTTAAGCTTCCAATTTTCTGTCCATGGTTGCCCATTATAGCTTGTGGTTCTCCCTAGCCTGTGGTGTGTTTTTATGTTTTGATCTTCTGGTGGCTGATTCCTGCCTGTTTCCCATTTTTGCTTGTTTGACACCTGACCTAACTCCTGCTCACCCTTTAACTAAGCTTTTTTTTGCTCCTTTGGTACCTTGCTCCGCTGATTTCCTGTGTACTGACCCTTGGCTCTGTCCCTGACTCCAATTCTAATTACTACTTCTGTACCACGCTTGTCCAGAGCTATCTGCCTGCCAGTTGAGCTTCGGTTTTCTCGAGTGTCCCCCGCCTTAGCACAGATACCCTGCACTCTAAGTCCTGGGGGCAACCGTGCCCAGGTAGGCCCATCAAGCCTCCTGACAAATGGCTTGTCTATAGATGAAGTGAGTGGTTTTAGATTGTGGTATCTGAGCTGAAGGGATACTCTGGGACTCTGGAGCATTACAGTCTGGCACCATTTTCCCCCTCCTATTGGAGAAATTTTTATTGATGATACTGTAAAAAAATACAGTTGCATATTATAAGTAGCAAAAAACGTAGAAAAACAGTTATAGATATTATGTTATATTTAGTGTTCAATTCTTGCAAATAAGTAGTGTACAGTTGAAATTATCAATGTTCTGTATCGTTATATAATATATTTAAGAACATTAATACTTACTAAAACATAAAAAAAGGAAAAACTATTCTGCCTTGTAGCATGTTTTTTCCATTCTATTTAGTATTCCTAAGGAATAAACTTTAAACCACTGTCATTATAGCCAATTGTTTTGTTTAGGCATTTAATCATTACATGTGTAGGAGGAGCTTTCCCATCTGGACCATACTTTGTCATATTTGGTGGGGCAGCCCCAGTGGGTGTAGATTAGTTTCTTAAAGGGGAGGGTTGCATTTATGGCGGTCTTTCAAATTAGCAGTGAGGGGAGGGTTGAACGGATCCATGTTTGGGCAATCAACTTTCTTGCATAGAAAAGGGTTTCGTTAAGGAAGATGCAGAAGAATTATGGGAATTATGGGAATTATTTCTTCCATAATTCCTAAGAGACAAATTTAGAGTCCAGTTTCACCGGGTATGGTCATGCAGGAACTTGATTATTTGGTGCCAAAAGCCCTGAACTCTGGGGCATTCCCATATCATGTGTTAAAAATTACCTGGTGGTAATAGGCATTTAGGGCAGTATGGGTTGTAATTGGGTCTGTAGCGAGAAAGGTGGACTGGGGTGAGTGTTCAGGGGTGAGATAGGGTGAGATAGGTTCTATGGAGGATGCATAGTTGAGTTAATCTTTTGGACATTTTGGTAGAAACTAGAGTATGGGCCATTAGGGCTATTCTGGCAGCATTGTAAACCCTCGCCACTGTTATCAGCCCTCCAGATCATTACCCAGTGTTATTAACCCCTTAGATCATTACCTAGTGTCATTAGCCAGTGTTTCTAGCCCTCCAGATAATTACCCAGTGTTATCAGCCCTCCAGATCATTAGCCAGTGTTAAGTCAGCCTTTCAGTTTTTTAGTCTGTTGGTTATCTTAACCACATCATACACTTGAAAAAGTTGCAGGCAACCATGTAAAATAAGAACAGTAGTCTTAAAAATGGGCATACTGTAACTTAAACAAAGTGTGTGACCTTAGCAAAGTCGGTGTGGTCAAATTTTATGATCTACCGTGAAAGGAACACTTAGTTGTATTTGCCCCCTGGCCAAATAGTCCCAGTCCTCCCCTGTCAGTATTTTAAATTGGAGCTTTGATTTTTCAATGTAACAGGTTTAAAATTAGATTTAGGTGTACATTTTTAGTACCTATAACGTCACTGTAAATATTTATTAGAAATATAGAAACTATTTATAATGATTATTTAGATAATAACTATTACTAATGAACAACCCCCGTTTCCTCCCCCTGCATATTCAAATTGAGTAATTGGAAAGAAATACGTAGTGTCAGTTTGGATATGTGACTGTGTGTTTTATCTTTTAGGAGATCTTAACATGGGGAACAACTGCTGTTGTTGTTAAGAAAACGGGAGAGAATTCATGTTCTAAAATGGGGAAGATGATAAATTTGTGTTGATGACAATTTGCTGCATTCAGAAGAGTAAAATCCCATATTGAATATTATTTTATATATTCTTAAGATGTAAATTAAGCAAATTAAAGTGATATGTCTTGGATCTTGGATCTTGGGGGTGTTATTGTCCAAAACGAAATGAATATAATCCCTTTAATTCTATCTTTCTGTAGACCACCGGTGATGAAATTGCAAAATGTAGTTGCGTACTAAGAATGAAAGCCTGTTCAGGAATTGAACATATTGAACTTCATATTTCATTGTTACAGCAGCTGAAAACATAAACCCAAACGCGTTGGAAAGGGTTATTTTCTAGATTATAAGGTAGGTTTTAAATGTCTTTACTCCCCACCATCCCCTCCCGATAATATAGGTGCAATCTCAATGGTCACCCAGCGCTGTTTAAACTCTATGGTTTGATTCTCCTTCTGGATACAAATAGATTTTCTAACAAACAGGCCATATAGACCACAATCCCATAATTCCACTTGTCAAGTCCCCCCATACCTATGTAACAGTCTCCAGTTTCATTACCAGTTTTCTGTTTTATTTTAGATTCCCTTGGTACACTGCCTGAGGTGTTACACAGCCAGTTTCTCTGGGCCATAAATTCCGGAGATGATTAGGTAAGTAGTTTTATTGGGTGACTGGAACTTCACAAGGTGTAAGGGAGAATCTAAAAACATATATTGCTTCTCTTTGTACATCGCTTTTGAAAGCGGTATGGCAGCTCCCATTTATAGTGATGTAGTAGATAGGTTGGGCTGTTTGTCACACTGAAAAGTTTTAACTAAATAAAACCTATTTCCATTCTTTATAACAAATATATTTGTTATCTGCTTGTTAATAGGGACTGTAATAACCCTGCAGAACCCAGGAGGCAGTAAAAATTAGTAAGTGTTCAATGGGAACTACAACTTCCCATTTGCTCTGCTAATAATACAATGTGGTCACATGACCCAGTGACCCAGTGTGTCTGTTATATTTACCAACACAGACACATTTATTATAAATATTATTATTATTACTTTCTAATTCCCTTTCTTGTCTTTTCCCTTTTAGCCCACTGAAAGTTTCATCGTAAAATAAAAACAGGTGGTATAAAGGGAGTTTGGAGTTGTTGTTTTTTTTTTTTATTAAACTTTGCAGCCAATAACTAGGTCTGCTTGTTACAGATAATTACATCTAAAGCTTCATATGTATGTGTGATCATGGGGCCTGACCCACGAACGCCCATTTCGGCCAGCCAAAGCCCATACACCTACCGATAGTCGGGCCGAAACAGCCGTTCGTACACATTCAGGGTTATTTAATGAAAGTTCTTATCGTTAAAAATGCTGCTAATTTTTCCCCAACCAATCAGATGTTAGCTTTCAAATGTTAAATAAGATCAGATTGGTTGGGGCAAAATTAGCACCATTTTAAATTATAAGAACTTTTATTGAATCTCCCTGATTATGCTTTGCAGGTCGAACCCCCGCAATTGCACCTGCGTATGGGCCTTAAGTTCCAAGTCCAGATATTAGTCTGTGTGCCACTTACAGGGGGTGTACAATAGGTAGTTTTAATACTTACCTACCAGCTGCAGCTCTGTTCCAGACCGGTCTGGCCCTACTTCCTCCACTAGGCAAGAGACCGCCCATGGGAAGGGGCAGGACCAGAGAATAGAGGCAGCAGCTAGTAGGTAAGTATCCAAATTACCTACTGTACCGCCAGGGGTAAGGATTTAGCATTTTAGGTCCTGACCTGGGTAAAGCCAAAGGGAACGAGGTCAATTTTGACTTTCATTTCCCTTTCAATCATTTTTTCTCCGTTTGAGAACATTGTCTGTGGAATCAGACTGGGTAATTTCCCTCATTCTGGGATAGGAGGAAATTTTGAAATGGGTGCAAATAGATGGAACATATTGGACCAGGTTTATAGCAGTCAAAGTTTTAGGCTTGTTTTAACGTCCAGAGTTGGTCCAGGGATTAATCCGATTGCAACAGGGAGTCAGAAAGGAATTTCCCCCCATTCCATTTTTTTTTGCCTTCCTCTAGATAAATTCTGTGATAGAGTAGAATTTGGGGGTAGGGATGTTAAGTTAGTGTTAAAATAAAATAATAAATAAAATCATAATAAAACTCAAACACCGGTGTCTGGATTTTCTTTCCCTTTATATTTCCCTGTGCAATATGGGGATCAGACTATGATTGGAAAGGAGATTTCATATCATTGTTAGACTTTATAGTATCAATATATGTGAGTATGTATGTATGTATAGTTTATTTATATAACGCCATTTGGGGACACATTGCTGTGCAATATCAAAATCCTAAAAGTCATACAAGGTGGACAAAAAATATAAATCTGTAAATAGCTTTGAAATTGAGGTTGAATAAAGACATGAAACTGTGGATCAACTGTCCATCAAGGTCCTCTCCTTCCTTGTTTAATGCCCAGGTAAAAGGGGAAATGGAAAAAAAGAAAAAGGCTTTTAAAATTTTGAAAACGGAGGGAACCGAACAGGCATACAGGGAGTATAAAAGCTGTAATAATGAGTGCAAGAAAGCAATTAATCTAGCTAAAATAGAAAATGAAATACGGATACCTTTTCACCCTCCTTTTTAACCCTACCTAACAGTTAATCCGGAGGAAGGCAAAAAAAAACAGCTAAAAAAGGGGAAAAAATTCCTGACTCCAAATGGCAATCAGAAAGTATCCCTGGATTAACCAGCACTGCAGTATATGTATTAATACCAGTAATTCTCAATATTTTTTAGTTTTAGAAATGTATCCATCCCACTTTTAAAGCTATTCAATGAACTTGCCATTACCACATCTACAGTTCCACAGTTTCACCATTCTCACTGTAAAGAAACCTTCCCTAACCTGAGATGAAACTTCTTTTCTTCAATATTTAGGATGTCCATGTGTCCTCTGAATGACCGATTAGTAAACAATGCACCGAGAGTTTATTGTATGCCCATTAATATTTTTTATAAGGTTATCGTATCCCCACGCAAACGCCGCTTCTCTAATGTAAACAGTGATAACTTGTCAATCTGCATAGTCAAGGCTCTCCATTCCCTTTATTATTTTAGTTGCCCTTCTCTGAACTGCTTCCATTTTCAAGATGTCCCTTTGTATATTGGATTCCAAAACTGCACTGCATATTCCAAATGGTCTTATAACCAGTGCCTTGTAAAGAGGGAGAATCCTTTATTTTCTCTTGAATCTATTCCCCTCTTTATACAAGACAATATCTTGCTAGCTCTAGTTGCTGCCTGTTATTGTTTGCTACAGCTAAGTCTGTTATCTACCAGAAACCCCAAATCTTTTTCCAGTCGAGAGTTATTTAAGGTGTAGGTGGCACATGCATTGTTAAACCCTAAATACATCACCTTACAGCATTGTATCTCATCTGCTATACTGCGGCCCATTTTGATAATTGCTTCCAGCAATTGCACATCATTTGAAGTTTCCAAAGCTCTGCATAGTTTAGTGTTATCAGCAAACACAGAGACCTTGCTCTCAATGCCCTATTCTAAGTCATTTATAAACAGATTAAAAAGAAGTGGACTCAGTATGGAACCCTGAGGCACTCCACTTAGAACTTTAGCCCACATAGATGTAGCCCCATTGACCACCACTCTCTGTTTGCAATCCAATAACCAATTCTCTATACATGTACAAATGTTTTTTTCTAAGCCAACAGTCCTCAGTTTATACATTAGTCACCTATGTGGCACAGTATCAAAAGCATTAGCAAAATCCAAGTATACCACATCTACTGCTATGCCAGAATCTAAATTCTTACTCACTTCTTCATAAAAAACAAGTAAATTTGTCTGGCACAATCTATTTCTCATAAACCCATGCTAACTACTACTAATAAGATCAGTTATGGAGACAAAGTCAAGGACATGATCCTGTAACAAAGTTCCCATCACCTTCCCTACTGATGTTAGGCTTACAGGTCTATAGTTACCAGGTTGGGAATGACTACCTTTTTGAATATTGGTATTACATTGGATAAAACTGAATTAAGCTCTCTTAAGTTCCAAGGATGTATTCTATCTGTTCCTGGGGCTTTATTGATATTAACTTTGTAAATGTTTCCGCACCATATCCTTTGTCAGCCAGAGTGAATATTCCTCATTTATACCCTTCATATTATTGCAGTTCCTACTATAAGGACTAGGATTATCTAAAGTGAATACAGAGGAAAATAAATGGTTTAGCACATTAGCCTTCTCTGCATCCCCTATAACAATCTCAGCCTCATTATTTAATGGTCCCACATCCTCAGTCCTCATCTTTTTACTATTGATATATTTAAAAAACATTTTCGGGTTAAACTTGCTTTGTTCTGCTATCCTTATTTCATTTTCTATTTTAGCTAGTTTAATTGATTTCTTGCACTCATTATTACAGCGTTTATACTCCCTGTATGCCTGTTCGGTTCCCTCCGCTTTCAAAATTTTAAAAGCCTTTTTCTTTTTTCCATTTCCCCTTTTACCTGGGAATTTCGGATATCCGCCCGGGTATCCAAACGGGTATTTTGACAGATAAAATGCCCATACACAGGCCGATTGTCGCCCAAAATGCCCGTTCGTACACAGAGTGTGTCGCGGGTTGGCACCCTTGATCGCATATGTGAACAAACCTTAAGAAACAAGATCTTTCTAGCCCTATTGAACGACACTTGGTAGAAAAGCGTAATTATACTAATTATACTAATATGGAAATGATTGTCTATTCTGCTTAAGAATGAGGCTAAAGCTAGCCATACATGAGATTATTTTTCTTTCTGATCGTGTAGTGAATTAGATTCCTTAAATTGATCGCTTTTAAAATAGATTCTTTTTTTGCATTAGATCAACCGGCCAAGGGGCCAAGATAAAAGCAAGGACCTCCAGGGTAGTGTTTTCAGAAATACTACCGCAGCCACGTGCTAAGCCAGGGAGACAGCGGGAGCTTAGGAGCATTAATGCGTGGCTAAGAGAGTGGTGTAAGGAAGAAGGGTTTGGGTTTATTGAGAACTGGGCAGACTTTGCTGTCAGCTACAGGCTCTTTAGTAGGGATGGGTTGCACCTCACTGATGGTGGTGCAGCTGTTTTAGGGGAGAAGATGGCTAGAGGGTTGGAGGAGATTTTAAACTAGGTTTGGGGGGGGAGGGTAGCAGTCCACTGGGATAGATTGTCCAGGAGCGAAAGCAGGGTGTAGATCTCGGCCAGTGGTGGGGAAAGGGGGGTGGGGCTAGCATAGGGGATAGGGAGGAATGTGTATCAAAGTGTACGAATAAATTACAGGATCATAATCTAAAATGTATGTTTGCAAATGCGAGAAGCCTGGCTGACAAAATGGGTGAATTGGAAATGATGGCATTGAATGAAAAGTATGATGTAATAGGTATAGCAGAAACGTGGTTGAACAGTTCTCACGACTGGGCTGTAAATATAGAAGGATATGCCTTGTTTAGGCAGGACAGAAAAAAAAGGAAAGGGGGAGGAGTATGTGTATATGTTAAAAAAGAATTGAAGCCAAATTTAAAAGAAGAGATAGCTGGCGATATGGATGATAAAGTGGAGGCAATATGGGTGGAATTAGGCAACAGGAAAGGGGGTAATGTCATTGTTGGTGTCTGCTATAAGCCGCCAAATGCTAGCAGAGAGGAGGTGAGTCAACTTCATATGCAGTTGGCAAGGGCTGCAAGTTTGGGGAGTGTGCTCATTATGGGGGACTTCAATTACCCTGACATTGATTGGTGTGGTGGAACTGCCATCACAGAAAAAGGCGATGAGTTCCTGAATTTGCTGCAGGATAATTTTCTCTCACAGGTGGTTGAGGTTCCTACTAGAAAAGGAGCTCTGTTGGATCTGGTAATATCTAACATTGTGGAGCGTATTATAGATATAAAGGTAACTGGAGGCTTAGGGAATAGTGACCATGAAATAGTGGCATTTGGACTTTGTTATCGAAAGGAAAAGTGCGCTGGGTTAACAAAGACATTTAATTTCAGGAAAGCAAATTTTCCCAGGTTAAAAGCAGCTCTTCAGAATGTCAACTGGGATAATGTATTATCAGGTAAAGGTACTGAACAGAAGTGGACTGTGTTCAAGGGGATTTTAAGCCAGTTCACATCTAAATTTATACCCTTGGGAAATAAATGTAAAAAAAATAAATCCGCGCCCATGTGGCTGAATTCTGATGTAAAGAGGCAAATGGTAAGGAAGAAAAAGGCATTTAAAACCTTTAAGGCCGAGGGAACGGAAAGGGCCTTTAGGTATAAAAACTGTAACAAGGAGTGTAAGAAAGCAATCAAACTAGCTAAAATTAATAATGAAGTTAGGATAGCTGAAGAAAGCATCACTAAGCCTAAACATTTTTTAAGTATATTAATAGTAAGAAGATGAGGACTGAGAATGTGGCACCATTAATTAATGGGGATAAGTTAGTTACGGAGGATGGCGATAAAGCAAATGTCTTGAATAATTTTTTTCCTCTGTATACACTATAGAAGATCCAAGTACAGATATCATAGAGTATAGTAGCAATAAAGATATACAAGATTCAAGTTCACTTTAGTTAACCGAGGATATGGTACAGAAAGAACTAAATAAGGTTAATATTAGTAAATCTCCTGGACCGGATAAAATACATCCTCGGGTACTTAAGGAGCTAAGTTCAGTTTTATCTAGGCCATTGTTTCTTATTTTTGCTGATTCCCCCATGTCCGGTGGTGTGCCTCTGGATTGGAAAAAGGCTGATGTTATTCCAATATTCAAAAAGGGTAGTCGTTCACAGCCGGGTAATTACAGGCCTGTAAGTTTAACTTCAGTGGTGGGGAAGATCCTGGAAAGTTTAATAAGGGAACATGTTCTAGAGTATGTTTCAAGGACTGACATTATAAGTAGTAACCAGCATGGATTTAGGAGGAATAGATCTTGTCAAACTAACTTTCTTGGCTTTTATGAGGAAGTAAGTAGAAATTTAGACTCTGGTATAGCAGTAGATGTAGTTTACTTGGATTTTGCAAAGGCTTTTGATACAGTCCCCCATAGGCGACTAATGAATAAGCTAAGGTCTGTTGGTCTGGGGAGTCACATTTGTACATGGATAGAAAATTGGTTTAAGAATAGGATGCAGAGAGTTGTATGGGGTTATCATATGGACTAAAGTGCTAAGTGGGGTGCCACAGGGTTCTGTGTGGGGCCGCTTCTATTTAATCTATTTATTAAAGGGCATGTCCACCCCTAAAACTATAATACACTAACGGGCCATACAATTAACTATCTGGGGCATGTTCACCAAAAGAACATGTCAAAGGACACGAGGACATCCTTAGACTTGAAGAAAAAGGTTTAGGCTTCAAGCTCGGAAAGGGTTCACTGTGAGAACGGTATAAGCTATGGAACTGTCTTCCAGTGGACGTTGTAATGGCAGGTTCATTGGTCAGTTTCAAAAAAAGTGGATGAGTTTCTGCAAACAAGGAATGTTGCAAGTTACTGGTATGATACATAAAGTAGAGTTGATCCAGGGAAATTTCCGATTGCCACTTGGAGGCAGGAAGGAATTTTTTCCCCCTTCATAAATTTGGTGGGGGTTTTTTGCTTCCTCTGGATCAACAGTTAGGCAGAAATTAGGATATTGCTAGATGGGTGGACTGTATGGACGTATGTCTTTATTCAACCTCAAATACTATACTATACTATACTAACCGAAAGTAACAGATATTGAGTGTAGGATAGATCACATTTTGATCGGTCAGGTCAGAAAATTTATGTTCGATCGCATTAAAAAGCATGCAAACTGCAGAAATATCCCTGTCAGAACTCAGAGACGCATTGGGACAATTGACAAATGGCAAAACCCCAGGCTCGGATGGAATCCCGGTTGATGTCTATAAAAAATATGACGAGCTCACACTCCTGCTCTGCTAGACACGTTAAAGGCTTAGTCCACCCTGAAAAATTTTTTTTATATATGGTCCCCCCTGGGCTCCCAGCCCCAACGCGCTATAATTTTTTTTTAGAAAGCCCCCCAAACTTTACTACCTCCCCTCGATCCTCCGCCGCGCTCCCGGCCCTCTGCTTGCAAGGAAATGCAAGCAGAGGGCGGGGGACGGCAGCCGCGTCTGTGATTGGCTGAGCGGCAGCCAATCACAGACGCGGCTGCCGGCAGCTCACTTCGCCGGAGGAAAGAGGAGAGGTAGTAAGGTTTGGGGGAGCTTTCTAAAAAAAAAAAATATGCGGTTGGGTGGGAGACATGGGGGATGATTACTTAAGGGGGTTTATGCTAGGGGGAGGGATGTAGAACGGGAGGGAGAGGGAGGGAGAGGGAGGGGAGGGAGGGGAGGGAGGGGGGAGAGGGCTGCAGTACGCATGGCAAAAATCTACCTGAGGCCAGCTAGCAGGCAGTGTCCTATATGGACTCTGCTAGCCTCCTGGTAGTCATTTTTGGGACTGTGGGGGGGACTACAGGAGAACCCTATGGAGCTGGCGGAGGAGGTAAGTATTAAACTACACTACATGGTGGGGCCAGTAGTTGGGGGGATTATAGTTTTGGGGGTGGACATGCCCTTTAAATGAAGCCTTTCATAAGGGCTCACTCCCCAACTCTATGTACAACGCACACATTACATTAATCCCCAAATCAGATAAAAACCCATTGAACCCAGCCTCATACCGCCCTATCTCTCTGCTGAACGCAGACTATAAATTACTAGCGAAGGTCCTTGCTAACCGGTTACAACGCATTATAACATCAATCATTCAACCAGATCAGACGGGATTTATACCCGGGAAATCCACCTCAATTAATATTAGAAAAACATTAATTAACACCCTAGTAGACCACGACAACTCTGGGTCCCGTATATGGGTTATATATATTAGTTGGAGCAACGTAATACCCACTTTGCTGGCTGGCAGCGAGGAGTACTAGAAGAGGCACTCGTGCGGCTGTTTCAAAGTAATTTACCAGAGGTTGGTGCCTCTTTACACGTAAGTATTAAACACCAATTAATAGCTGGCGATAAATACTTATGTGTGGGTGAGATTCCCCAAAAATCGCACAGCTCTGGTAAATCCGTACAGAGATTTGCACAAGAGAGCGTGTGCCTCTGGGTGAATCTTCCGTTAGAGTCATAAACTTACCATATTGCCACTCACTTCCAAATACCACACCTACCTGGCAGTTATAATCTATAAAGTCTAAAGGTTTGTCACACATGCGATTGCCGGTGCCGACGCATGGACGTGTGCGAACGGCGTTTTCAGATTTATTCGTGAGTTGTATCGGACAGATCGGCCATTTAGCCGGTAAAGTGCCCATACATGGCCGTTATCGGCCTTCGTACACACCGTGCGTCGGGTTGGCACCCGCGATCGCATTGTGTGTACGAACCTTAAGGCTGGGTAAACCAGTAACAAACCACCGTAAATTCAGTCAGATTCACCTTCGGTATCACAGCTCTGACTATGAAAGACACTAATGGTAATGTAGTGCAATTGTGGATTTATCAGTAAAACAGGCTGGGTACACACGGACAAATTTTCTGTCCTGCCTTTTGCCGCTATAAAGATGTTCGGCCACCGCAATGTCTCCTACGGACCGCAGCCGAAATCACCTCAGAGTTTTTTTGCCCCGACCGACCAATACACAGAATATCTGTTGTTTGTGTGTACCCAGCCATAATAAGTATATACTTCTTTTAAGAAAAGAAAGGGAATATGTATATTGGCCGACAGTGATGATAATCATGGCAATTAGAGAATATATAATATTATATGATCCATATATATAACAGAACATATGAATGGTTTGGGTTTGAACCTCCTTCTGAGCTTGTTAGTGGTAACCCATTTAGGAATCCCCCCCTTGAAAAACTGCGTTGCCACTGCGTGGGGATATGATTACTGTGTATAAATACATAACAGGCCATACAATAAAACTATCTGGGCATTGTTCACCAATAGAACATGTCAAAGGACAGTGGACATCCCTTAGACTTGAAGAAAAAAAGGTTTAGGCTCAACTCGAAATGTTTGCACTGTGATGAAACGGTAAAGCTATGGAACTGTCTTCCAGTGGACGTTGGTATGGCAGGTTCATTTGTCAGAGAAAAAGCTGCTGGATGAGTTTCTGCAAACAAGGAATGTTGCAATTTACTGGTATTGGTACATAAAGTAGAGTTGATCCAGGGAAATTCAGAGTCCACATTGGAGTCAGGACAGGACTTTTTTTCCCCTTCATAAATTTGTGGTGGTTTTTTTTGCCTTCCTCTGATCAACATTAGGCAGGAATCAGGATATTGTCTAGATGGGGTTGGACTGGATGGACATATGTCCTTTATTTCAACCTCAAATACTATACTATACTAC
Organism: Hymenochirus boettgeri; assembly: GCA_019447015.1. Taxonomy (NCBI): domain Eukaryota; kingdom Metazoa; phylum Chordata; class Amphibia; order Anura; family Pipidae; genus Hymenochirus; species Hymenochirus boettgeri. The sequence goes on from CM033472.1 coordinate 172,330,904, forward strand.
CAATCTAGTACTCTACATAATAAAGATTGTGCAAAGTTCTCATCTCTTTGATGTCTTTTAACACTTCTAAATTAACCATCATAATGTGATACATGGTGCTTCTTTCAAAAAAATGTTTACTGTACTGAGGTCTCAAACTTGTTAGTACTTGAAATTTTTTCAATATCACGTTTGTATTCCCCTATTGATCCTAGATTCTCTTTTAGTTTTCCCACGTATGCCCACCACATGGGCATTTTAAACATATAGATAACATATTAGATAATAGTACTCCTGTTAGACTGCTTGTAGCAAACTGGATTCGTTTAATATTATGTCCTTTCCAGGGTAGCTCATTTATGCCCCAGATATTATGACGTTACATCACTGGCAGTTTTACAAGGGAATGTACCTTTACTTGACTTGAGACTTGAGAATCTGATTCTGACTTACTATTCTGTTAAATCCGCATTTATTGCAATCTTAATGGGTCTCTACTCCCCTCTGCCCCACCCAGCAATAGTTACAGCAATCAGAATAGGATTGGAAGGAGACTCCTGCCAGTTCACTGCAGACAACTTTTTATTCAGTGCTTTTGACAACATGTTTCTAATCTTACATGGATCCTTTTCAAGCTTGAAAAAGGATTCCATGTAAGATCCGATAAACATATTGCAAAAAGCAAGTTTGCAGTGGAATACTGCGTGGAGTCTCCTTCCAATCCTATTCTGATTGCTGTAACATATTGCTGGGATCGGGGCAGAGGGGAGTAGAGACCCATTAAGTGGTGGGACACCACCAAACCTAAAATCTGCTTATTAAGTCATTGGCAAACTCTTAGCTTAAAAATTGAGAATAGAGGTGGATTTCGAAGAGTTTACCAAATAATGCATCCGATTTTAATATAAGTCAGTTCTTATAACGATATAATTTTTTATCTGAGGGAAAAAACATTATAGGTGGACCCACAAGGGTAGTCAGGTATTAGTTGCACTTTATTTGTTTGCTCAGACATATTATTCTCTGGGTACACTCATACCTTTTTTACATCTTTTTCTCTGGAGTATCCCCTATTTACATTTTTTTAACCCCTCGTCCAATCCTTGTTTTTACACACTCATCATTATTAATATCCTTTGACTCTCTGAAAATGGCTCAGTGTAACCTTTTAACACACTTTTGGGATGGAGGCTAGTGACTAATAGAAGGTTATCCTATCAGTACTCTTTACATAAGGTCAGTATTGGGCATTTACCATTTTTTTGTACCATCACATCCAGATAATTAATTTTCTCTTTATCATAAGCAATAGTGAATTTTTAGTGTAGGGTGTAACTGAATGTTCATCTTATTAACATTTCCATAAGTGAAACAACATTACCTTTCCCACAAGAAACACATCATCACATATTAAGTAATTGCAGATTTTATCTTTAAACATTTCATCACAAATACTTTGTTGTTTTCCAAATGGCACAAATAACGTCATATACGGGGCCAAATTAGCGCCCATACTGTTCCCGTTGAGCTTGGATAAACCAGTCTTTTCAAAACGAAATACATTTTCTTGAGGCAAAATTTAATAGATCAAAGAGGAAAAATACCAATATCTGTCATATTCATAGTTTAATAGGGCTCTTTGATTTCTTCTATCCCTCATAGTGGGGAGGAAGGATGTATACAATGACTCTATAGTAATACCATAGTGGAAGGATTGTCCAGATGTAAATCTTTAATATTCTCCAATCGTTTTTAAGAAGTCAGTATACTTTAAACATATTGTATTCTGTGCTACTCTGGGTTGTAGATAAGAGTCAATAAAAATACCCAAAGGTTGTAACAGGGACCCAACATTCGAACAAAGAGGGCGTTCGATGGTGTCTGTTACATTTTTCTGGATTTTGGGGAGCAGATATAATACTGGGGGTCTGGGAAATTCATTTACCAGGAAATGCGTTGTATGCCTATCTATAGTTTTCCATAAAAATGATCATTCATGAATCACATCATCAAGTGTCTTTTTTAAATGTAAATGTGGGATACCCTGTTGTGATGGATTTAGTGAGGATTAACACTTTAAAATGTCCATCAGCCTCCTTTAAGCAATCCTGTTCATCACACAAAACTGTTGCTCCACCCCTATCCACCCTTTTCACAATAATTTATTTGTCACCATGAATCCCTATGTTTAGATTATTTTTGGTAAGATCTATTGTACCATGTTATGGCAGTAACTTTTGCGCATACAGCATATAAAGGACTCTAAAGTGGCATTACCGGTACTTATTTAGGAACAATGTAGATTTTTCTTAAATTAGTCTTATCTCCTTGTCGTAAACACTTTTTAATTTTATGTTTCTGTTAAATTTAAACCTGTTTTTTAAAATCAACAATCCCTCTTTATGGGTAGGGACAAACCATAATCCTCTATAATCAGATGTCTTGTTTACTGGTTAAAAGTTTGTCAGAAATATAACCCACTAGAGACTGAGACAGATTGCCTACTTGTACGTTGTGTCCCTGTTCTATTGGATCTGCCTTGTGATTCTGTCTTCCCTCTCTTTTGCACCTCCGGAATTTGCTTTTCTATTCCCTTCGATATGATTGTTTTTGAAAGGAAGCACCATGTATCACAATTATGATGGTTAATTTTAAAAGTAGTTAAAAGACGTCAAAGAGGTGGGAACTTTCACAATCTTTTATTATGTAAGAACTAGATTGGTAGACAGACGGATACCATGGCTTGTAACGGTATGAATAAATAATATAATTTGGCATGCTTTCTGTGTAATTAAGATGTTAGTTTCTTCAATGTACCAAAATGTCACATATTGTATATTTTGAAGAAACATTGTATGCATGCTATGTTCAATCATATTGGTTATTTTGTTATTTCACATGTTTAGGATGAAAGCACCACCTAGTGGAGCTTTCATGAATACTACTGAAAAGGTACTTAATTTACATGTACTAACAAATTGCTGTAGTCGTAAATTCTTTAGAATATAAATGGTTTAAAAAAATGTACTGTTAATACCTTTGATATATTTATACAATGTTATTTATATATACCCATATTGTTACTCTATTTTTAGTATTTTATGATTGAGCACTGTCACTTTATGGACTATAATTAGCACTATTCAGTATGGACCACCTAGCACAATGGTTATTATAGGGATTGGAGAATACTGGAACCCCCCAAATGTTGTGTGTGCGTTGATGTTTTAAATAAAAAACACTTATCATTTCCCTGGTGTGGTGACCTTTGCTTCTACTCCCGGATGGTTTCATCTATTTTTCCTTTTTAAGCTTCCAATTTTGTCCATGGTTGCCCATTATAGCTTGTGGTTCTCCCTAGCTCGTGGTGTGTTTTATGTTTGATTTTGGTGGTGATTCCTGCCTGTTTCCCATTTTGTGCTGTTGACACCTGACCTAACTCCTGCTCACCTTTAACTAAGCTTTTTTTTGCTCCTTTGGTACCTTGCTCCGCTGATTTCCTGTTGTATGACCTTGGCTCTGTCCCTGACTCCATTCTAATTATACTCTGTACCACGCTTGCCAGAGCTATCTGCCTGCCAGTTGAGCTTCGGTTTTCTCGAGTGTCCCCCGCCTTAGCACAGATACCCTGCACTCTAAGTCTCTGGGGGCAACCGTGCCCAGGTAGGCCCACAAGCTCCTGACAAATGGCTTGTCTATAGAGAAGTGAGTGGTTTAGATTGTGGTATCTGAGTCTGAAGGGATACTCTGGGACTGGGGCATTACAGTCTGGCACCATTTCCCCTCCTATTGGAGAAAATTTTTATTGATGTTACTGTAAAAAAAATACAGTTGCATATTATAAGTAGCAAAAAACGTGAAAGAAAAAACAGTTATAGATATTATGTTATATTAGTGTTCATTCTGCAAATAAGTAGTGTAAGTTGAAATTTCAATGTTCTTGTATCGTTATATAATATATTTAAGAACAATTATACTTACTAAAACATAAAAAAAGGAAAAACTATTCTGCCTTGTGCATGTTTTTCATTCTATTTAGTATTCCTAAGGAAAAACTTTAAAACCACTGTCATTATAGCCAATTGTTTGTTTAGGCATTTAATCATTACAGTGTAGGAGGAGCTTTCCCCATCTGGACCATACTTGTCCATATTTGGTGGGGCCAGCCCCAGTGGGTGTAGATTAGTTTTCTTAAAGGGAGGGTTGCATTTATGGCGGTCTTTCAAATTAGCAGTGAGGGGAGGGTTGAACGGATCCATGTTTGGGCAATCACACTTGCATAGAAAAGGGTTTCGTTAAGGAAGATGCAGAAGAATTATGGGAATTATGGGAATGTATTTCTTCCATAATTCCTAAGAGACAAATTTAGAGTCCAGTTTCACCGGGTATGGTCATGCACGGAACTTGATTATTTGGTGCCAAAAGCCCGAACTCTGGGGCATTCCCATATCATGTGTTAAAAAATTACTGGTGGTAATAGGCATTAGGGCATATGGGTTGTAATTGGGTCTGTAGCGAGAAAGGTGGACTGGGGGAGTGTTCAGGGGTGAGGATGAGGGTGAGATAGGTTCTATGGAGGATGCATAGGTGAGGTAATCTTTTGGACATTTGGTAAAAGAAAAGAGAGTATGGGCCATTAGGGTATTCTGGAGCATTGTAACCCCTCGCCCACTGTATCAGCCCTCCAGATCATTAACCAGTGTTATTAACCCCTTAGATCATTACTAGTGTCATTAGCCAGTGTTTCTAGCCCTCCAGATAATTACCCAGTGTATCAGCCCTCCAGATCATTAGCCAGTGTTAAGTCAGCCTTTCAGTTTTTAGTCTTTGGTTATCTTAACCACACTATACACTTGAAAAAGTTGCAGGCAACATGTAAAATAAGAACAGTAGTCATTAAAAATGGGCATAACTGTAACTCTTAAACAAAGTGTGTGACCTGAGAAAGTCTTGTGCGTCAAATTTGATGATCTACCGTGAAAGGAACACTTAGTTGTATTTGCCCCCTGGCCAAATAGTCCAGTCCTCCCCTGTCAGTATTTTAAATTGGAGCTTTGATTTTTCAATGGAACAGGTTTAAAATTAGATTTAGGTGTACATTTTTAGTACCTATAACGTCACTGAAATATTTATTAGAAATATAGAATATATACTGATTATTTAGATATAAAACTATACTAATGAACAACCCCGTTTCCTCCCCCTGCATATTAAATTGAGTAATTGGAAAGAAATACGTAGTGTCAGTTTGGTATGTGACTGTGTGTTTTATCTTTGAGAGATCTTAACATGGGGAACACTGCTGTTGTTGTTAAGAAAACGGGAGAGAATTCATGTTCTAAAATGGGGAAGATGATAAATTTGTGTTGTGATGACAATTTGCTCATTCAGAAGAGTAAAATCCCAATTGAATATTATTTTATATATTCTTAACATGAAATTAAGCAAATTAAAGTGATATGTCTGGATCTTGGATCTTGGGGGTGTTATTGTCCAAAACGAATGAATATAATCCCTTTAATTCTATCTTTCTGGAACCAACGGTTGATGAAATTGCAAAATGTAGTTGCGTACTAAGAATGAAAGCCTGTCAGGAATTGAACATTAATTGAACTCATATTCATTGTTACAGCAGCTGAAAACATAAAACCCAAACCGTTGGAAAGGGTTATTTTCTAGATATAGGTAGGTTTTAAATGTCTTACTCCCCACCATCCCCTCCGATAATATGGTGCAATCTCAATGGTCACCCAGCGCTGTTTTAAACTCATGGTTGATCTCCTTGGATACAAATAGATTTTCTAACAAACAGGCCATATAGACCACAATCCCATAATTCCACTTGTCAAGTCCCCCCGATTAAACCAGTCTCCAGTTTCATTACCAGTTTTCTGTTTTATTTTAGATTCCTTGGTTACACTGCCTGAGGTGTTACACAGCCAGTTTCTGGCGCATAAATTCCGGAGGATGATTAGGTAAGTAGTTTTATGGGTGACTGGAACTTCACAAGGTGTATGTAAGGGAGAATCTAAAAAACATATATGCTTCTCTTTGTACATCGCTTTTGAAAGCGGTTATGGCAGCTCCCATTTATAGTGTGTAGTAGATAGGTGTGGGCTGTTGTCACACTTGAAAAGTTTTAAACTAAATAAAACCTATTTCCATTCTTTATAACAAATATATTGTTATCTGCTTGTTAATAGGGACTGAATAACCCTGCAGAACCACAGGTGCGGCAGTAATAAAAATTAGTAAGGTTCAATGGGAACACAACTTCCATTTGCTCTGCTAATAATACAATGTGGTACAGACCCAGTGACCCAGTGTGTCTGTTATATTTACCAACACAGACACATTTATTTTAAATATGATTATTATTACTTTCTAATTCCCTTTCTTGTCTTTTCCCTTTTTAGCCCATGAAAGTGTCATCGTTAAAATAAAACAGGTGGTATAAAGGGCAGTTTGGAGTTGTTGTTTTTTTTTTTTTTTATTAAACTTTGCAGCCAATAACTAGGTCTGCTTGTTACAGATAATTACATCTAAAGCTTCATATGTATGTGGTGATCATGGGGCCGACCACGAACGCCCATTTCGCCAGGCCAAAGCCCATACACCTACCGATAGTCGGGGCCGACCGAAACAGCGTTCGTACACATTCAGGGTTATTTAATGAAAGTTCTTATCGTTAAAAATGCTGCTAATTTTTCCCCAACCAATCAGATGTTAGCTTTCAAATGTTAAAAGATCAGATTGGTTGGGGCCAAAATTAGCACCATTTTATAAATTATAAGAACTTTTATTGAATCTCCTTGATTATGCTTTGCAGGTCGAACCCCCGCAATTGCACCTGCGTATGGGCCTTAAGTTCCAAGTCCAGATATTAGTTGTGTGCCACTTACAGGGGTGTACAATAGGTAGTTTTAATACTACCTACCAGCTGCAGCTTGTTTCCAGACACGGTCTGGCCCACTTCCTCCAATAGGCAGAGGACCGCCCTGGGAAGGGGCAGGACGAGAATAGAGGCAGCAGCTAGTAGGTAAGTATCCAAATACCTACTGTACCGCCAGGGGTAAGGATTTAGCATTTTAGGTCCTGACCTGGGTAAAGCCAAAGGGAACGCGGTCAATTTGACATTTCATTTCCCTTTCAATATTTTTTCTCGTTTGAGAACATTGTCTGTGGAATCAGACTGGGTAATTTTCCCATTCTGGATAAGGGAGGAAATTTTGAAATGGGTGCTAAATAGATGGACATATTGGCCAGGTTTATAGCAGTCCAAAGTTTTAGGCTTGTTTTAACGTCCAGAGTTGGTCAGGGATTAATCCGATTGCAACAGGGAGTAGAAAGGAATTTCCCCCCCATTCCATGTTTTTTTGCCTTCTCAGATAAATTCGTGATACGAGTAGAATTTGGGGGTGTGGGAGGGATGTTAAGTTAGTGTTAAAATAAAAAATAAATAAAATCATAATAAAACTCAAACAAACCGGTTGTCTGGAGTTCTTTCCCTTATATTCCCTGTGAAATATGGGGATCAGACTATGATTGGAAGGAGATTTCATATCATTGTGCTTATAGTATCAATATATGTGAGTATGTATGTATGTATAGTTTATTTATATAACGCCATTGGGGACACATGCTGTGCAATATCAAAATCACTAAAAGTCATACAAGGTGGACAAAAATATAAAATCTGTAAATAGCTTGAAATTGAGGTTGAATAAAGACATTGAAACGTGGATCAACTGTCCATCAAGGTCCTTTCCTCCTGTTTAATGCCCAGGTAAGGTAAAAGGGGGAAATGGAAAAAAAAGAAAAAGGCTTTTAAAATTTTGAAAACGGAGGGACCGAAAGGCATACAGGGAGTTATAAAATCTGTAATAATGAGTGCAAGAAGCAATTAATCTAGTCTAAAATAGAAAAATGAAATACGGATACCTTTTCACCCTCCTTTTAACCCTACCTAACAGTTAATCCGGAGGAAGGCAAAAAAAAACAGCTAAAAAAGGGGAAAAAATTCCTGACTCCAAATGGCAACAGAAAGTATCCCTGGATTAACCAGCATGCAGTATATGTATTAATACCAGTAATTCTCAATATTTGTTAGTTTAGAAATGTATCCATCCCACTTTTAAAGCTATTCAATGACTTGCCATTACCACATCTACAGTTCCACAGTTTCACCATTCTTCACTGTAAAGAAACCTTTCCAACCTGAAGATGAAACTTCTTTTCTTCAAATATGTTAAGGATGTCCATGTGTCCCTGATATGACCGATTAGTAAACAATGCACAGAGAGTTTATTGTATGGCCCATTAATATATTTTATAAGGTTATCGTATCCCACGCAAACGCCGCTTCTTAATGTAAACAGTGATAACTTGTCTAATCTGCATAGTCAAGGCTCTCCATTCCCTTTATTATTTTAGTTGCCTTCTCTGAACTGCTTCCATTTTCAAGATGTCCCTTTGTATATGGGTTCCAAAACTGCCACTGCATATTCCAAATGAGGTCTTACCAGTGCCTTGTAAGAGGAGAGATCCTTATTTCTCTTGAATCTATTCCCCTCTTATACAAGAACAATATCTTGCTAGCTCTAGTTGCTGCCTGTTATGTTTGCTACAGCTAAGTCTGTTATCTACCAGAAACCCCAAATCTTTTTCCAGTCGAGAGTTATTTAAGGTGGTAGGTGGGCACATGCATTGTTAAACCCTAAAACATCACCTACAGCATTGTACTCATTGCTATACTGCGGCCATATTGATAATTGCTTCCAGCAATTGCACATCATTTGAAGTTTCAAAGCTCTGCATAGTTAGTGTTATCAGCAAACACAGAGGACCTTGCTCTCAATGCCCTATCTAAGTCATTATAAACAGATTAAAAAGAAGTGGACTCAGTATGGAACCCGAGGCACTCCACTTAGAACTTTAGCCCAATAGATGTAGCCCCATTGACCACACTCTCTGTTGCAATCCAATAACCAATTCTCTATACATTACAAATGTTTTCTAAGACAACGTCCTCAGTTTATACATTAGTCACCTATGTGGCACAGTATCAAAAGCATTAGCAAAATCCAAGTATACCACAACTACTGCTATGCCAGAATCTAATCTTCTCACTTCTTCATAAAAAACAAGTAAATTTTCTGGCACAATCTATTTCTCATAAACCCATGCTAACTACTACTAATAAGATCAGTTATGGAGACAAAGTCAGGACATGATCCTGTAAACAAAGTTCCCTCACTTCCTACTGATGTTAGGCTTACAGGTTATAGTTACAGGTTGGGAATGACACCTTTTTGAATATTGAGTATTACATTGGATAAAAACTGAATTAAGCTCTCTTAAGTTCCAAGGATGTATTCTACTGTTCCGGGGCTTTATTGTATTAACTTGTAATGTTTCCGCACATTCCTTTGTCAGCCGAGTGAATATTCCTCATTATACCCTTCATATTATTGCAGTCCTACTATAAGGCTAGGATATCTAAAGTGTGAATACCAGAGGAAAATAAATGGTTTAGCACATTAGCCTTCTGCATCCCCATAACAATCTCAGCCTCATATTTAATGGTCCCACATCCTCAGTCCTCATCTTTTTACTATTGATATATTTAAAAAAATTTTCGGGGTTAAAAATTGCTTTGTTCTTGATATCCTATTTCATTTCTTTTTAGCTAGTTTAATTGATTTCTTGCACTCATTATTACAGCGTTTATATCCCTGTATGCCTGTTCGGTTCCCTCCGCTTTCAAAATTTTAAAAGCCTTTTTTTTTACATTTCCCCTTTTACTGGAATTTCGGATATCCGCCAGGGTATCCAAACGGGTATTTTGACAGATAAAATGCCCATACACAGGCGATTGTCGCCCAAAATGCCGTTCGTACACAGAGTGTGTCGCGGTGGCACCCTTGATCGCATATGTGAACAAAACTTAAGAAACAAGATCTTTCAGCCCTATTGAACGACACTTGGTAGAAAAGCGTAATTATAACTAATTATTACTAATATGGAAATGATTGTCTATTCTGCTTAAGAATGAGGCTAAAGCTAGCCATAAATGAGAGATTTTCTTTTCTGATGTGTAGTGAATTAGTCCTTAAATTGAGCGCTTTTAAAATAGATTCTTTTTTGCATTAGCTCAACCGGCCAAGGGGCCAGATAAAAGCAAGGACCTCCAGGGTAGTGTTTTCAGAAAATACTACCGCAGCCACGTGCTAAGCCAGGGAGACAGCGGGAGCTTAGGAGCATCTGCGTGGCTAAGAGAGTGGTGTAAGGAAGAAGGGTTTGGGTTTATTGAGAAAGGGCAGGACTTGTGTCAGCTACAGGCTCTTTAGTAGGGATGGGTTGCACCTCACTGATGGTGGTTGCAGCTGTTTTAGGGAGGAAGATGGCTAGAGGGTTGGAGGAGATTTTAAACTAGTTTGGAGGGGGGGGGAGGGAGATTAGCAGAGTCTCACTGGGATAGATTGTCCAGGAGGAAAGCAGGGTGTAGATACGGCCAGTGGGGGTGGAAAGGGGGGTGGGCTAGCATAGGGGGATAGGAGAGGAATGTGTATAAAGTGTACGAATAAATTACGGATCATAATCTAAAATGTATGTTGCAAAATGCGAGAAGCCTGGCTGACAAAATGGGTGAATTGGAAAATGATGGCATTGAATGAAAAGTATAGTATTGTAATAGTATAGCAGAAACGTGGTTGAACAGTTCTCACGACTGGGCTGTAAATATAGAAGGATATGCCTTGTTTAGGCCAGGAAAAAAAAAAAAGGAAAGGGGGAGGAGTATGTGTATATGTTAAAAGAATTGAAGCCAAATTTAAAAGAAGAGATAGCTGGCGATATGGAGATTAAAGGGAGGCAATATGGGTGGAATTAGGCAACAGGAAAGGGGGTAATGTCATTGTTGGTGTCTGCTATAAGCCGCCAAATGCTAGCAGAGAGGAGGTGAGTCAACTTACATTGCACGTTGGCAAGGGCTGCAAGTGTGGGGTGTGCTCATTATGGGGGACTTCAATACCCTGACATTGATTGTGGGGTGGCTTGGAACTGACACACAGAAAAAGGGCGATGAGTTCCTGAATGTGCTGCAGGATAATTTTCTCTCACAGGTGGTTGAGGTTCCTACTAGAAAAGGAGCTCTGTTGGATCTGGTAATATCTAACATTGTGGAGCGTATTATAGATATAAAGGTAACTGAGGCTTAGGGAATAGGACCATGAAATAGTGGCATTGGACTGTGTTATCGAAAGGAAAAGTGCGCTGGGTAAACAAAGACATTTAATTTCAGGGAAAGCAAACTTTCCCAGGGTTAAAAGCAGCTCTTAGAATGTTCAACTGGGATAAATGTATTATCAGGTAAAGGTATGAACAGAAGTGGACTGTGTTTCAAGGGATTTTAAGCCAGTTCACATCTAAATTTATACCTTGGGAAATAAATGTAAAAAAATAAAATCCGCGCCCATGTGGCTGAATTCTGATGTAAAGACAAATGGTAAGGAAGAAAAAGGCATTTAAAACCTTTAAGGCGAGGGAACGGGAAAGGGCCTTTAGGTATAAAACTGTAACACAGGAGTGTAAAGAAAGCAATCAAAACAGCTAAAATTAATAATGAAGTTAGGATAGCTGAAGAAGCATCACTAAGCCTAAACATTTTTAAGTATATAATAGTAAGAGAGAGGACTGAGAATGGGGCACCATTAATTAATGGGGAAAGGTTAGTACAGGAGGATGGCGATAAAGCAAATGTCTTGAATAATTTTTTTCCTCTGTTACACTATAGAGAGATCAAGTACAGATATCATAGAGTATATGTAGCAATAAAGATATACAAGATTCAAGTCACTTTAGTTAACCAGAGGATATGGTACAGAAAAGAACGAAATAAGGTTAAATATTAGTAAATCTCCTGGAACGGATAAAATAATCTCCTCGGGTTACTTAAGGAGCTAAGTTCAGTTTTATCTAGCCATTGTTCTTATTTTTGCTGATTCCCTCATGTCCGGGGTGTGCCTTGGATTGGAAAAAGCTGATGTATTCCAATATTCAAAAAGGTAGTCGTTCCAGCCGGGTAATACAGGCCTGTAAGTTTAACTTCAGTGGTGGGGGAAGATCCTGGAAAGTTTAATAAGGGGAACATGTTCTAGAGTATGTTTCAAGGACTGAATTATAAGTAGTAACCAGCATGGATTTTAGGAGGAATAGACTTGTCAAACTAACCTTGCGCTTTTATGAGGAGAGTAGTATAAGTAGAAATTTAGACTCTGGTATAGAGTAAGGTAGTTTCTTGATTTGCAAAGGCTTTTTGATACAGTCCCCCATAGGCGACTAATGAATAGATAAGGTCTGTTGGTCTGGGAGTCACATTTGTACATGGATGAAAATTGGTTAGAAAGAATAGGATGCGAGAGTAGTTGTTAATGGGGCTCATCATTATGGACTAAAGTGGCAAGTGGGTGCCACAGGGTTCTGTGTGGGGCCGCTTCTATTTAATCTATTTATTAAAGGGCATGTCACACCCCTAAAACTATAATACACTAACGGGCCATACAATTAACTTATCTGGGCATTGTTCACCATAGAACATGTCAAAGGACACGAGGACATCCCTAAGACTTGAAGAAAAAAGGTTTAGGCTCAAGACGGAAAAGGGTTTTTTTCACTGTGAGAACGGTACAAGCTATGGAACTGTCTTCCAGTGGAAGTTGTAATGGCAGACAGGTTCATTGGTCAGTTCAAAAAAAAAGCTGGATGAGTTTCTGCAAACAAGGAATGTTGCAAGTTACTGGTATTGATACTAAAGTAGAGTGATCCAGGAAATTTCCGAGATGCCACTTGGAGTCAGGAAGGAATTTTTTCCCCCTTCATGAAATTTGGTGGGGGTTTTTGCCTTCCTCTGGATCAACAGTTAGGCAGGAAATAGGATATGTAGATGGGTTGGACTGTATGGACGTATGTCTTTATTCAACCTCAAATACTACATAACTAACTAACCGAAAGTAACAGATATTGAGTGTAGGATAGATCACATTTGATCGGTCAGGTCAGAAAAATTTATGTTCGATCGCAATTAAAAAGCATGCAAACTGCAGAGAGAAATATCCTGTAGAACTCAGAGACGCATTGGGACAATGAACAAATGGCAAAACCCCAGGTCGGATGGAATCCCGGTTGATAGTCTATAAAAAATATGACGAGCTCACCATCCCTGCTCTGCTAGACACGTAAAGGCTATGTCCACCCTGAAAAATTTTTTTTTATATATGGTCCCCCCTGGGCTTCCCAGCCCCAACCGCTATAATTTTTTTTTAGAAAGCCCCCCAAACTCTACTTACCTCCCCTCGATCCTCCGCCGCGCTCCCGGCCCTGCTTGCAAGGAAATGCAAGCAGAGGGGCTGGGACCGGCAGCCGCGTCTGTGATGGCTGAGCGGCAGCCAATCACAACGCGGCTGCCGGCAGCTCACTTCGCCGGAGGAAAGAGGAGAGGTAGAGTAAGAGTTTGGGGAGCTTTTAAAAAAAAAAAAATATGCGGTTGGGGCTGGGAGACATGGGGGAAATGACTTACTTAGGGGGTTTATGCTAGGGGAGGGATAGTGAGAACGGGCGGGAGGAGGGAGGGGAGGGAGGGGGAGAGGGAGGGGGAGGGAGGGGGGAGAAAGGGCTGCAGTACGACATGCAAAAATCTACCTGAGGCCAGCTAGCAGGCAGTGTCCTATATGGACTCTGCTAGCCTCCTGGTAGTCATTTTTTGGGACTTTTGGGGGGGGACTACAGGAGAACCTATGGACTGGGATGTGAGGTAAGGTAAACTACACTACTGGTGGGGCAGTAGTTGGGGGGATTATAGTTTTGGGGGTGACATGCCCTTAAATGAGCCTTTCATAAGGCTCACTCCCAACTTATGTACAACGCACACATTACATTAATCCCAAATCAGATAAAAAACCCATTGAAACCCAGCCTCATGACCGCCCTATCTCTCTGTAACGCAGACTAAAATTACTAGCGCAAGGTCCTTGCTAACCAGTTACCAACGCATTATAAACATCAATCATTCAAAACCAGATCAGACGGGATTTATACCGCGGAAATCCACCTCAATTATATTAGAAAAACAATAATTACACTAGTAGACCACGACAACTCTGGGTCCCGTATAATAGTCTCTCTAGATACAGCCAAGCGTTTGAATCAATTGAGTGGTCCTTTTTATGGGAATGGTATGAGACGCTTGGAATAGGCCACATATACAGAAAGTGGGCACAATTTTTATAACCTCCCAACAGCCTCTATTAGAGTAAAACGGAATGGTCTGTCTAACCCCTTCCCAGGCTGTAGAGGAACTAGACAAGGCTGCCCTGGCAAGGCGCCGCTGGCAATCGAACCTTGGCAATTCAACTTTGATCCCACCCAGACATTCCGGCCTATCACTTACCAAAAATACAGCCCTGGTAAATCTATATGCGGACAATCTACTTCTGTATCTTGGAAACCTGGATAAATCTGGATAAATCTTCTGAACCGCATATGAAAATACTCACTCAATACGGACCAATCAGGCCTATATATCAACGAGTCCAAGTTGTCCCTGCTCCCAACATAAACAAATATATATTCCACCATTTGCCTGCAATCTACTTCCCAAGGTCAATAATTTTAAATACCTTGGAATTCCTAAAACCCAATCACGACTGAATTTCATAACCTAATATAGCCCCCTTCCTAAATATCACCACACAAAATTAAAGCTGGCAAAATCTCCCACTAAATCTTATGTAGAATTAATCTAGTCAAAATTTATACTACCCAAACTATTATATATACTCCGCACAGTATGAGCTATATCCCAGACTCATCTTCAACAAAGCTCCAAAGTCTACTGATCCCATTCCTATGGAATGGGAAAAGAGCAGAGTTAATTTAAAACACTCACAAGACCTAAAACACAGGCTGGCCTCGCGCTTCCAAATTTTTCAACTATACTATCATCGCTGGACCAATTAAGTATTTCAACTTTGGATTACCCTGAACTCCGAGCATGCAACCGACCCACCCGCCCTGCAATTATATGTATGGAGGGTATGTCTGCATATCTCCCCACACACCCCCTAGTCTCCTAAACAGTCCCTCCTACAACCTACCAGCAGGAGGAACCGAACTACACAAACAAACAATACAAAGTCTGGAACAAAAGCACAACGAATAATGAATATAATGATATACCTGAAGAAACCCCACTGTGGTACAACCACAACTTCCAACATATCCAATCACTTACCATTCGCCACTCACTAGTAGACCAACTGAGATTACCAAATTCTTCATATAATAAACAATAATCAGCTAAGTACCTTCCAGGAGTTCAAACAAATACAAAGTACAGGACAATTTTATTCCAGAATCTACAATTAAGATACTGCTTGATAACGAGTTTCAGAGTACCAATATCCCGTCTCTACAACCCATTTAAATATACTCAAACAAGACGAGTCAAGACATGTACATCTAACCTCTATACGCATAAGTTAAAAGCACAACACGAGAAAAGCCAGCTATCCTGGGAAATGGTCACAAACATATCCCCTACTCACGTCTAGCGACTGGGAAGACTCGCCTTGTAACCCATATCAAAGAATCCATCAGCCCCAGACCGACTTATGCAGTTCTAATTCTCCACAAGCCTATATAACCCCCCTCAAGAAAGCTTGTTGAGTCCAAGATTCAACTCCGAATGCCCTAAAATGTAAACAAACAATGCGGACTTTTGCATATGATCTGGGCGTGTCCAGGGTGCAGAATTTTGAGGAAAGTCCTACATTACCTCTCCGGTATACCCCTTCCCGATCCCCCTCAGCCCCCAAACTCTGTCTATTTGGTATTCCAGAAGTTGATGTATGGAACCAAGCACATCTAACTTTAATAAGGGAGACATTATTTTTTGCCAGAAGAACCATAGTCCTTCAATGGATTGGCCCCTATATCTCCCAAGTTCAAAGTGTGGAAGACACTGATTAACAACACACTACCTAGATCAAAATGATATACCAAAGCCGTGGCTGCCCAGGCAAATTTGATAAATTTGGTCATTGTGGTACGAATCTAGAGCTTTTCTATCCCCTAATACGACGCATGACAGAAAAACTAATAACAGTGAGAGTCTGATGAAGAAATCTCGCGATGTCACCCAAACCTCTATCTACTCCTCTCTCTATAATTAACTCACGCTGCTTTGCTTCCATCCCCCAAACTGCAAATATTAAGGTATACCACTCCTATTACTATCCAAGTTACCCCTCCCTTATTATCTATAACCCGACTCATTGAGTAGATTTAATATCTACGTTAAATGTGGGTCAATGACAAGTCAAGTATAAGAATACTCTAAGGTTAAAAACAATCAAATGTTATACTAATTGCAATCAAGAAATACCAAAAAGAGTACTTTATTTGTTTCTGTACATATGGAACCTACATTTGTGAATCAATAAACAAGTTTAAAAAAAAAAAAAAAGCATGCAAACTATTTGTTGAAATATCAGTTATAAATCACATTAGTAAAGAATCGCGTTAATAAAGGAATCCCATTTAAATGGAATCACATTAAAAAAGAAATCATAGTTAAGAATCATTTAGAAAAGAATCACATAGGAAGAGAATCCTATTTAGAAAAGAATTGCATTTATAAAGGAATCGCATTTATAAAGGGAATCACATTTATAAAGGAATCGCATTTATAAAGGGAATCACATTTATAAAGGAATCACATTTATAAAGGGAATCAAATTTATAAAGAAATCACATTTAAAAAGGAATCGCTTCAGTAAAGAATCGAAAATCGTATGTGGTTCTGTGTTCAATTCAATTTCAATTAACAGTCAATCATTTTTTCTAACAAGTTGATTGAAATGAAAAATGATCTAAGACAAATTGACCCATGTATGGAAACCTTTAAAGAATTTTCAAACCTAAGATCAGAGTTCCAGATGGACTGAATGCCATTCTTGATAAAGCATGCTTTACCGATTGAGATCCCATATTAAAGGCTATGTCCACCCCTAAATTAGACTTTAATATTATGCTCCCCCATGTCCCCCAGCCCCAACCGCATGGTTTGTTTTTTAAAAAGCTCCCAAACTCTTACTTACCTCCCCTCGATCCTCCGCCGCACTGCCGGCCCTCTGCTTGCGAGAATGCAAGCAGAGGGGCGGAACCGGCATTCGCGTCTGTGATTGGCTGAGCGGCAGCCAATCACGGACGCGGCTGCCGGTCATTCAATGCAGCGGAGGAAAGCGGAGAGGTAAGTAAGAGTTTGGGGAGATTTTTAAAAAAAAACATGCGGTTGGGGCTGGGGGACATGGGGGAGCACAATATTAAGGGGATTTGAGCTAGGGGGAGGGATAGTAGAACGGGAGGGAGAGGGAGGGGAGGGAGGGGGGGGAGGGAGGGGGGAAGGGCTGCAGTACGCATGGCAAAAATCTACCTGAGGCCAGCTAGCAGGCAGTGTCCTATAGGGCGAGTTGTGAAACCGGCACTCACCAAACTGCTGCTTGATTACGAGCTGTGCACGTCCCGAGGTCTCCACTTATCCTCCTTTAGACAAAGCAAATCGATTGGACACACCAGCTTACGATATAAAACAGTACTTTATTTGTATCCAAATATAGTTAAAAGCAACACTTTGTAGTTACATAGCTCCATCGGCTACACTTACACACAGCAGGGCATGACTTTTCGGGTCCCGAAACGTCATGCCCTGCTGTGTGTAAGTGTAGCCGATGAGAGCTATGTAACTACAAAGTGTTTGCTTTTAACTATATTTGGATACAAATAAAGAATACTGTTTTATATCGTAGCTGGTGCTGTCCAATCGATTTGCAGTGTCCTATATGGACCTGCTAGCCTCCTGGTGGGCAGTTTTTGGAACTTTGGGGGGGGACTACAGGAGAACCAGATGGAGTTGGGATGTGAGGTAAGGATTAAACTACACTACATGGTGGGGCCAGTAGTTGGGGGATTATAGTTTTGGGGGTGGACATGCCCTTTAAGTCATATCTATTTATCTACTATCTATATATTTATTAATTATCTTTTACTAATATCTGTAGGTCCATTTTCTTTCTTTTACTGTATAATATCTGATCATTTTTCTATAATCAATTCTCTACATACATATTCTGATTGATCCAGCTTGATAGATTGAATCTTAGGAGTTGGAGCCGCTCAGGAAGCGGAGATGTGTGGGCGTGTAAGCACTGATGATAGAAGTAAAATTTGAGAGGCTCTCAGAGTGTGGGTACTATCTTCTAATTGTTACACTTTGGGGACAATGCACCTAAGTTGGATGCTATGTTCAGAGTGAAGAAGAACCTTACTGCCAGTTGAATAGAGAAACTTCTAGGTCCTCACACTTGGGTTTCCTTTAGATTTACTAAATTATAAAAATGCCATTTTAAATGGGACTGTATAGCCCTGGAACACTCACAAAGCTTTGCTCTGGAACCCACAAAGTTGGAAAACCCAAGGCTATGCCTGGGATATCTGTGAATGTAAAAAACTACAAGGAGACCCAGAGGTATGCCAATTTTTCTTCCATTTGATCTGCCAGGGATTGTTGTACACTCAGCATTAAAAAAATGTTAAAGGTAATCATTAATAATTAGGACACACAGCTTTTTCTACTGGCATCAGTTTATTCATCAACCAGGGAAAATATGGGGCAGCACTGTGCCCTTGTGTACCAGGCCCTAGGAATATTAGTTACTGACTTCTTGTATTGCTTCTCAGACTTCCTTTGCCTCTCTACTTTCCTATGTATTGCTGAGGGATTTAACCACGACATTCTCTCTAAAACCAATGCTACCAATGTTCCTAGAGTTATTGTGGGTTTTATGATACCAATAATCTGTTATCAGATCGCATGCGATCCACACAAAAAAAATGATTTCATGTCTTCCAAAAATTAACTGCAGCGCATAGTGTTGCCACGCACATTGAAAAGCACTGGCATGCGATCCTCACGTGCTAACGGACTGCAAAACATGATCAGAATTGCGTGAGAATCACTCCAGTGTGGCCTTGACAACCTCACACAGTATGTGTGGCAGATTTATTTGTCAACATACCACTAGTGACGTATCAAACATGACTGCGCATTTTTTTAATGCCAGAAAATACTTACTAAATTGACATGAATGGTAAGATTTAAAGGGACAGTTCAGTGGAAATTATCAATATTTGTTAAATTGTTAGTTTGTGTAATTCCTTCCTAGTTATTCTACATAAATATTCTCTCCTGTTTTAAAAAATCAGTTGATTTCATACCCTTTGCTGTTCCCTGCTGTTGACAATAGTGAGCTGACATTTCAGGTTCTAACGGTCCATCTTCTTCCCAGGATGCACCACTTCCTTGGAATGTTCCTAACAGTAATTTCTACTGATTGGCTGTTGGATGGGTCAAAGATGCTCAGATCTTTACTGAGCAACTGAATCAACCCAGACGTTGGGTCAAGGGCAAGACCATAACCGTCTCTACTAGGGGTCCAGCAAACAGGAAGTCAGTATTCGGTTGCATTTATTTATACACAGACAAAATGCTGAATTGGCAGATTAAGGTCATTAGGATGGGAAAATACGGCTCTTTTTTCTGAAAAGCATATGTATTTGCACTGAACTTCCCCTTTAAAATTGAATACAAGCCCCTATAGGTTTGGCACTGATTGGGCAGAATATAAGTCGCTCCCAGTATATTATATTCCCACATAAATATTTACGATTATTTTCTTCTTCCTACTGAAATATGATCCATCTCCTTAAATGCATTGTGAATGAATAATAACAATATGTATGGCCTGCTGCAATTAACATTGAATGGTGGTGTGTACATGTGTGTATTTGTGCCATGTCCAGATAAACCTATCATCTCGCTTCGCTGTCAAAGACAATCACGCAACATGAGCCCCTCCGCAGCGAATGAGAAGCATGACAAACAGGAAGACTCTGTTAGAAGGAGCTGTTTGAGGAGGAAGTGGCAACCCTGGGGGGAGGGGAAAGAACAGAGGAGGCTTCTGGGAAGATAGTGGACAGGAAGAGGAGCAGGGCAGCCGGAAGGACACGATGCTCCCCACTGCCCGTCAGGCGAGCTCCCCGCCGGCTGCTAGACATGCACCGTACAAGGACAGCTGAGACCCGTCGTCGGTGAGTGCTTTCCATTGATGTTTGGCCGCCATGTTGGGCGAGGAAGACCGCTGTTTAGTGGCCCACTACCCGTCACAACATAATCCTGTGCACAGAGATTGTTTTGCTATTGTATTCAGTCCCCACCCCGTAGCTCTATCATAGAATGGAAGGCTGGTTGTTGTACTGCCACTCAGTGAGCTTCAGGATCTCCGCTTTATATCCTTAAAGTCATCTGGACGCAGAATGTTTACAGGTGGATTAGGCCCGTAACTGTGACTCGACATTTGCCCCGCCCAATAACCACCAATGAAAATTCAATCTCATTCTATTTCCTTCTCTGCTCTACTAAACTGTAAGACTTGTGTGCAAGTACAGTGTTATTGAGTTACTGTCTGAGACACACAGGACTTCCCTTCCAACTAGACATCCACTGGTAGCAGGAACTGCAAAGACATTTACTGTGACAGTGATGTCGAACATTGGCACTGCAGAATGCTAGCAAGTCATGCTGGGAGTTGTAGTTTTTAAAAAGTGCCAATGTTTCACGTCACTTCCCTATGTGTTTTTTTGCCTTATGCACAATGTTCTACCTATTCAATTCATTATTCAGACTGTCAATTCTTTCCCCCTTTACTGTTGTGGTGTTGAACAGTGATATTTACCGATATGGCAGGTTTGAATGGTGATTACTATTTAATTGCACATTTTCAAGAAGGTATCTGCTTTAAAGTGAATAGCAGTTTTATGTTAGAAAATAAATAATTTTTTATCCTGACGTATGGTCCAGAGACCTTTTAATCCCTTCTTTTTTTAGAAATTCATAGCCTAAGGTACACCTGTGGGAAATAAGTAAAATCTTATCACCTTCCTTCCCTTTCAAAGTGTAATAAGCATGCTCTGTGCTGGACCTAAGAAAGTGAGGAGCTGTACAGTAAGCTGCTTTTTTATCAACTGGATTACAGACATTTGAAAATAACACCCATATGCCATTAACACCAGACATGGTTATAAATTTGTGAACACGTGTACATTAAACTGATCTACTGAATATTATACAGCATTACTGCTAATTCGAAATATTTGAAACAAAATGACTGTACATGTATAATTTACCTAAAACTTTTTACTTCAAACTGCTATTTGAAGACAATTAGGAGGAGCAGGCATGCATGTTTTTATTCACAGAACCCATGCTATAATTGGTGCTTTATATTTTTTATATTTGGACACAAGGTTTAATCTGTATGGAATTTTTGTATTTCAAAGTATTGATGCAGCACATTATAGTTAAACCACTGTAATGGAGGTTGCAGCACTAAATATAGAAATATAAATACTTGACAGTAAGAAAACCTATTGAAAACTTTAGAGATATTTTAAAATTGTCAGCTTTGCAGTTAACAATCTGCAGACCTATGCAGACATGAATGGTGGGTATACACAGTACCAATCCTTAAAGTTGACAGACAGATTTGACACAATTCATTCTGTCATCTTTGAAAGATGTGACTACACACAGTAACAAGCATTCTCCCTATATAAAGTAAAGGATATCGTTCATGACTGCCCTACACTCACGGCCGATTCCATATATTTTAGTACAGGTGGGTGACCGAGGCAAATTTTTTGCAGAACGTTTGTCAGCATGGGAAATTAACTGATTTGTGGCGATTTCAAGATGTTTACTGGGTTTTCAAGAATGGGAATCCCAGAGGCCAATGCATTCGGTATGAGTTGTTGGAACTGGTATTTTGTAAGAACAAAATACTGACTGAAAAACCTGTCATTAGTCCGTCAGTTGAAAATATTGGGCCATTTGTAATAGCCCAAAATCGGCCCAGAATAATAGGAATCTGCTTAGCTCAGCAGCAAACACTGTTTGAGGTACTTAAATGGACTTTGAAGGAAGTTCTTTCAGAATTCCAGTATTTTTGTTAAACTATTTTTATTGGTCTTGAATCCTATACATTGCTACTATGGCTATTTTCTACTGCTTATCAAATAAAAGATTGAGAGGTAGAAATACTCAACTGGCTTATTCTTGTTAATTGTAAGAATGTTTACCAACAGGGAGGTTCAATAAAAGTTTTTATTGTTAAAAATGGTGCTAATTTTGCCCGAACCAATCGGATCTGATTGTTTGGGGCAAAACTAAGCACCATAACAATAAAAACGTTAATTGAATCTCCCTGTTAATTTCTGTATCTCGTAATATGTGTCCTTATGCTGATGAGCATTCTAGTTTATTCAGCTATTTGTATGTATATGTTTACATTTATCAATTATTGCAAAGAGAATGAACAGAAATTAATTAAATAATTAGAAATAAGTTAAATAATTTTTAAAAAAAAGTTTTAATTAAACTATAAAAACTGTAACAAGAATTGTAAAGGAGCAATTAAGATAGTTAAAGTAAAGAATGAAGCGGAGATAGCTGATCAAAGCAAGGGTAGCAGTTGGGGATCGTGGCTCGGGTCCACATTGTGCGTGTGTACGAACCTTAAGGTGTCGACCAGCGTCGCACGATGTGTACGAAAGGTTTCGGCCCATGTATGGGCACTTTATCGTCCAAAACGTGTATTCGTTCAGTGATCGTTGTCCGATCCGCCGGGTGGATCTCCGAACGAGAGACCATTTCAGCAGATAAAGTCCACATACACAGGTCGATTATCGCTCAAAACACTTGTTCGTACACTCCGTGTGTCGCGGGTCGGCTCCCGCGATTGTACGTGTGTACGAAACTTTAAGGCAGATATTTGCGACCATCCGACATTGCTGTGGATCGGTCGGTCGCCCGAAAATATCTGATGATGTGGGGAGGCAACGGGCAATTGGGTCTGTTGGTAAATCACGGCTGATTGTGCGGTTCCCTATGGGACCGTGCAATCTGTCGTGCGCGCTGTCGGCCGCGGCCACTTTTGCTGCGACCAACATTCATTTGTCCCGGTCCGAGCGCTTGCAGCGAATGCTCGGTTTGGACAAATAATAGCCCTGTGTTTAATCAGTCTTACCCTAAACAATTTTTAAGTATATTAATAGTAAGAAGAGGAGGAGTGAAATGTTGGGGGACATAAAATAATGGGAATAAAATAGTTACAGAGGGTGCTGATCAACCATAATCATTATCAATTCCCCCTCCCCCACTGTATACACTATAGAACATAAGTACAGATAGCATAGAGTACTGTAGGCATAAGGATGCAATTGCACTTTTGTTAACTGAAGATATGGCTCAGAAACAACTAAATAAGGTTAATATCAATTAGGCGTATGGTCTGGATAAAATACATCCTTAAGGTGGCCATACATACGAACGATAATGGGTAAATCCCGTCATTCCACAATGGGATTTACCCATTATCGTTCATGTGTGTGGACTTTTTCTGACCGACCGTTGTGCCGTCGAACACTGGAAAATTTCTGTTGTTATACGATTGTACTGTGTATGGCCACACGACCGACCAACCCCCATACCGCGTATGGGGATCAGTTGGGTATGTGTATGTGGTTCCCACAGCATGTGTGCCGACAGATACCAATGTGATCTGTCAGTACACATGCTGTACAAATCACGTGTATGAGGCCATTGTTTCTTATTTTCTCAGATTCCCTCATGCCCAGAAACATGCCTCTGGATTGGAAAAAAATTGATGTAGTTGCGATATTCGAAGAAAGGTAGTCATTTACAGCCTGGTAATTACTTACCTGTGAGTAACTAGTAGTGAGAAAGATACAGGAAAGTTTGATATGGGAATATATAGTATGTTTCAAGGACCGACCTTATAAGTAGTAATAGTCATCAGCACCAGGATTAAAGTTGATGCATTCAAATGAGTGGGGTATTATAATGTAAAATTTACCCCATACTAAAAATGATACAGCCTGCCACAGCTCTTTGGATGTTTTTCTCTTTGGATGTTTTTATGGATATATATCCCTATCTAGCATCTCCCCTTTCTAAATTAGGACAGATTTATTAGGGTATTTATATGTGGATTATTTTTACTAGTGCCCTATCTCAATCTATATTTTTCTGCCTGCCACTGCAAGCTATTTATATGATCAATTGGTGACTTCTAATATCCATATCATTTTTAGTAGGGGGTACATTATCCACTGTATTATATCTGTACAGTGTTGGGGTACTGGGACTTTTACTATAGGGGATGGGACTTTTTACTGTTACTATTACATTTTTTTGTGATGGATAAATATTGACTTTGCAATGTTCAAGTTTTTTTTTGTGGTCAGTGTGTAAAAATGTGAAAGTGAGAATGAGTGTGTTTGTAAAAAAATGTGTATGTAAAAGAGGGTTTGTGTGTGTTTTTAATGGGAAATTATGCTATAACAAACCCCCCTCCCTTCCCCTGATAGTGCCCAAGGGGAGGACTTTAACTGCTAGTGCTAGGTAGTGCTATGGTCTGTAACAAGCTTTTAGGCTGAGGCCACACAACAACGCACGCAATCGCGATTGTGTGCACGATTCTTGGGAGTTTTTCGTTTGCACCTACGATTTTGCCATTTTCCGTTATGGAAACGCATGCATTAAGACATCAAAAGTGGGGGAACGTGTGAGTTGCCAAAATGGAAACGTATGCGCAATCACATACGCATCAGAAATCGCAGGGATTTTTGCGTTCTCACAATTTCCAGTATAACCAAATTGCAATCGCAAACGCAAAACACGTGTGCAAACGCGTTAAAAACGCGCAAGTGTGGCCTAGCCCTCAAAGTCTTTTTCAAAATGGTCCAGGAAGCTTTAACAGCTTGTTAGAAAACTTATAACAGGTGTTAGTACCCAAGGTGAGGATCAGAACCGCTAGGTCTTGTCAAGTAAGTGGAGGTTTTGGGAAGGGGGATTCATATATGTATGTTCTTCCTTGAGAACCGATTGAGAATGCTAGTGTGGAGCTTTGTGTGTAAATGGGTGAGACTACATATGTAATGTAGCAAATATGTTTGCATCTATTTACGTGAAAGAGGACATATGTATAAATTGTGATAGTGTGTTTAAGAGTGTGTGCGCGCGCATAAGAGACAGGATTTGTGGATCTGTCCTATCTGTCCTCTAATGGGTGGCGCTTGCATTGGATGGGTGGAGTTAGATAATAGCAGGGATGGGTTACCTGTCAATCATAGGCCTTTGGGAAGTATGTAGTTGCTGGTTCCTAGATATTCAGATCATTTGTTCAACCCTGGTATAAGCTAAGGGCGGCACATTTGGTTAAAGATAGAAAATTAGTTGGTGGATCGGATGCAGAGAGTAGTTATTCATAAATAGAAACATTAAGCTATTAAGGTTGAGGTAAACCTCTTTAAAGGGCATGGCCACCCACAAAACTAAAATTTAATCCACTACTGACCACACTGTAGTGCTAAAAAATCCTTGCACTACATATCTGCTCCTTACAGTTCTCCTTCAGTGCTTGTTCAAAGTTTAGAAAAGTGAAGAGTAGAAGCTGTCTGTGTATCATCCGGTCCCTGCTTCTTCCTTGTTCTCCCGGAGGATTCTGGCATGCACAGAGCCCTCCCACCCTCCTGATCCCCTTATAGCTGCCTCATCCCCTAGCATTAAAGGGTATCTCCACTCGTATTTTGAAGATTTGGTAATCCAGTTCTATTGAAGAACGGGAGGTAAAGGAGCTGTGCCTTACCTTCCGTTCTTCAATAGAACAAACAGGAGCCAGGAGAGAAGGTAAGAAACTTGCTCGCTCGCTCCCCCGGCGCTTAGTCTGACAGGTCCCGACGGACCTTGTCTTCTATGCGCATGTCGTGATCTATGCGCATAGAAGACAAGGTCCGTCGGGACCTTCAGACTAAGCACCGGGGAGCGAGCGAGCGGGTAAGTTTCTTACCTTCTCTCCTGGCTCCTGTTTGTTCTATTGAAGACCGGAAGGTAAGGCACAGCTCCTTTACCTCCCGTTCTTCAATAGAACTGGATTACCAATCTTCAAATACGAGTGGAGATACCCTTTAAAGTACTTTTTCTGTAGTGTAGTGTACCTCAGCCCACCCCCAACCGCCATTTTAGTTTTGTAAATCAAGCAAAAGGAATAGACTAATGCTCCCTCGATTCTCTGCCTAGCCCACAGCCGTGTCTGTGATCTTTTTGGGGTGGACATACTTTAGCCCTACCTAAAAATTGATCCAGAGGAAGGCAATAAAAAAAAAAAAAAAGTTAAAAAGGGTGTCGAGTGGGGGGGGTTCCTTTCAAACTGCAATTGGAAATTCTCCATGGACCAACCAGAACTACAGTTTATGTATTAATACCAGTCCTCTGATATGACCAATAAGTGAACAATGCTCCAGAGAGTTTATTATATGGCCCATTAATATATTCATGTGAAGTGATCATATTCCCCGCAAGCTTGCATAGTCAAGCCCCTCCATTCCTATTATTATTTATTTGCCCTTCTCTGTACCCCTTCCATTTCCAAGATGTCCCTTTTGTAAATGGGATTCCAAAACTGCACCTTACCTGTGCCCTGTGAAGGAGAAAAATATTTTTCTCCCATGAATCAATTTCCCTCTTTATACAAGACCATATCTTGTTAGCTCTAGCCATGTCTGTCTGCCATTGTTTGCTACAGCTAAGTCTGTTATTTGTTAGAACCCCTAAAGCTTTTATCATTAGAGATTCACTTAGCACAGAGTTATTTAGGTGTAGGTGGCACAAGGATTGTTAAACCCCAAATGCACCACCTTACATTTATCAACATTGAATCTCATCTGCCATTCTGCTGCCCATTTTGATAATCTATCTAGGTCTGCTTGCAGCAATTGCACATCACATGAAGTTTCCAAGGCTATGCATAGTTAAGAGCAAACACAGAGACCTTGATCTCAATGCCCCCTTCTAAATCATTTATAAACAGACTAAAAATAAAAAAGTGGCCCCAGTACAGATACCTGAGGCACTCCACTTATAACATTAGCCCACATGGATGTAGCTCCATTGACCACTACTCTGTTTGCTACCCAACAACCAATTCTCTATCTATGTACAATTGTGGTATTCTAGGCCAACAGAACCCTGTTTATAAATGAGTCGCATATGTGGCACAGTATCAAGAGATTTAGCAAAATCCAAGTATACTACATTCACTGCTATACCAGAATCTACATTGGTAATGGTAATACAGTGTCTCCAGATGTTTAAAAACTACAATGCCCAGCATGCCCTGGCTTCCCTCTGTAGTTAAGGAGTGCTGGGAATTGTGGTTTTAAAGGGAATGTCCACCACTCTAATCAAAAAAGCATATATAGTAGAATACCCCCCAAAACCTAGAGTTCGTTTTATAAAAAACTTTGTTAAACTTGTGACCTTTTGAACAGTTTACTTATAAACCTGGTGTCTTACCCGGTGCGCCAACATCGAATAAGCAGAGAATACATTTACATTTGGAAGCTTTATCTTTTTCTAGGAAAATAATTTTAAAAATGGGATATTGAAAGCTGCTTGTTACCCTGCAGTTTATTTACCCGTCAGTGTGATTTGCTGGTAGATAAACTGCAGCTTTCAGGGACTTCCATATTGGTGTGGACACATCTGTATAGAAAATACTCTGTGCATAGAGACAGTGAATATTGGGGTCAGGGGGTGTGGTTTTTTGATGACTTCATGGGCTGTGTGTTGTACTAGCACCAACATGGAAGTCTTCTTACTTACAGAATCTATTTCTCGCATGTACTAAATGCAACTTGCTGGAGAAGAATCTTGCAATGTATAGGTATTCTGGGGAGAAAAGCCTTCACATTAGGTTTTTAATAATTTAAGTTTAGTTCTCCTTGAAAGGAATAGTAACTTGAAAAGGTTGCAGAAACGTACCTTTCTAGCAATCCACCGCAGCAGATTTGACCAGTCCTGACTGCTTCCTGGTTCTAATCAAATATAGCGTGCATTATCGCGCATGCATGCTATAGTTGATTAGACCTGGGACTTGTCATTTCTGCTGAAGTGGATTGCGCAAGATTTGAGTTTCTGCAATCTTTGTCCCTGGCTACTGAGATATTGATCGAAGAATGGAAGTTAAGGCATAGCCCCTTAACCTCCCGTTCTGACTTTGATCATTACATTAAAGGATTAGTTCACTTTTTAAGTGAACTATTCCTTTAAGAATTTGATACCTTTTGAGGTGCTGGCAGTTCCCTTACACCAATCTTTACCAGGGTATTTTAAATCCCCTCCCCCCCTAACCAGAACATGCCCCATAACAGCAGCTTTTGCCAACTGCATATGGAGTTAAATTTCCACCCCCTCACTAGCATTTGGTGGCTTATAACGGACACCAACAATTAATTTACCCAACCTCCTGCTTTCTTTACACTGCTCCACCCATATTTTCTGCCCTATTGTTTACACTCCCATCTATTCCATCTTTTAAATTTTTGTTTAACATACATACATACTCCTCCTTTCTTATTAGCTCTGTCATGTCTAATTAAAGGGAAACTCCACCCTCATAAAAACATCTTTTAGAAAGAATGGCCTCTTTAAAATCTGTTGATATATCTTAGTTTGTCCTGTGAATTCATTACTGTATGCCTGCTATGCTTCTGGATGCCTCATGGAAACTGAGCAATTTAAAAACCTGTACTGAGCCTGTACATGCTCAGAAGAGGCAGACAGGGGATTAACGTTCAATCATTGGCTGTGATGTCAACTGTCAAATCCCTAACTGACAGTTGCTAACTGGAAGAACCAGGAAGCAGAAACAGCGGAAACAAGGACATTGTGCAGGATTTCAGGTTAGACTTGTATATTATCAGATTTCAAACTATTACCGTTTAGGGTTTTTGTAGGTGATTTACCTGTATGTAAGTTTTCATTTTGGGGCTGGACTTGCCCTTAAAGGAGTATCCTTCCATATTTACTGCCCAGTCATATGAATCATTTAGCCATGTTTATAATATATGGATCATATCACACCTTTCTTTAAAGCTATTAGTTCTAGTTCCCCAGTTTTTTCAGTCAGACTTCTTGCATACTTCGAAAGACAAAATATTTGGTGTAGCATACAACAGCACAGAACTGCAGCTGTGTGAAAAATCTTTATTCGCTAAATTCACAATAACCTATGTATTAACGTGTTAGCGTTTTTTGCTTTCTGCAGCGCAAGGGATGCAATAAATTTTGTTTCAGTTTTTGAGCAAAAATTAACATCTTTTCAATTGCAAAAGGACGCAACTTACCGCTAATGTTTTCACAATGTATTAATGGTGGCAAAGGGGTTAATACATTGTGGAAACCAGTGAAGGTAGGTTGCGAATGCGAAATTCTTGCATACTTCCACACTTTGACGTACATGCCTCTCTATCCTCCATGCTACCTCCTCCCTCCATTATCTTATTAGCCCCCTGATCCCTAACCCCTATATGCAGGGTTGGACTGGCCTACCAAGGTACCGGGGAAATGCCCAGTGGGCAATTATAAATAAATAATAATATAAAAATATAATAAAAATGTGGCCCCCAGTGCAAAAAAAGTCAAAAAAACTATTATACCGGGACTTGGAGCAGCTTTTTGTACTAGTGTCACAAAATTCTCAGTTTGCTATACCAGTGTTGTGAAATTCATAGTTTAGATTCTTTCTGTCTATCTCAGTCTAATTTCTTTTTTTTTTTTTTTGTATCT
The DNA here is from genome assembly GCA_019447015.1 of Hymenochirus boettgeri. NCBI lineage: Eukaryota > Metazoa > Chordata > Amphibia > Anura > Pipidae > Hymenochirus > Hymenochirus boettgeri. The sequence goes on from CM033472.1 coordinate 172,360,704, forward strand.
ATCTAAAATTCTAATTTATTAAAGGGACACTATACTGAAAAAATGACTTGGCCTCATCTTTATCTATAATTGAATACATGTAAGTAGCACTTTCTCTGATTTGCGTGCGTTTCTGCATGCCTTTAATCCAGCACACATTTGGTTTAGGACCAGTATCCCTCTCCCTCTTTAAACCACTCCCATCTGACCTGACTTTTTTCCCCCCCCCACAAACCAACTGTCAAGCCTGCATACAGCATTCAAACTCTGTCACCATTCCTGCTACAGTAAAACTACTCGCAGAATAGTTTTTGAGAGCAAGGAACTTGATTGACAGCTGAAATATAATAAGTTTTAGATTGTATAGCTAAAGAAATAGGGGGCTGATCAACTAAAAAAAATAACCGTGGTGGTTGGGAGGAATTATAGTTTCCAGTTATGGTCAATTTAGAATAACCTATTTTTCGGTATAGATGCTCTTTAAGAACTTTATATCAGTAGTTTGTGTAAAGTATTTATATAGTGGTGATTATTATATATTGGGACTATTTTTATAAGAGGTACAAAAGTTTATTAAATAATAATCCCCACAGTGTCACATATTGTAAAACAAGTATACCTAAAGGGCATGTCCACCCCCAAAACTATAATTCCCCCCCACCACTGGCCCCACCCTGGACAAAATAAAAATCCCACTTCCAAATTCTTTTGTACCTCTCCCCCCCCCCCCCCCAAAGTCCCAAAAACTGCCCACCAGGAGGATAGCAGAGTCCATATAGGACTCTGCCTCCTGTCTCCCCTCTGGGAGAAGTTTGGCATGCGCACTGCAGCCATTCTCCCCCTCCCTTTTTGGACTCCCACCCCCTAGCTTCAAACACATTTTATATAGTGTAGGGCTTAGTCCCCCAGCCCCAACCGCTATATTTTTAATGTAAGAAACTTCCCCGATCTTTACTTACCTTCCCTCTTTCCTCTGGCGTTCAGATCTACCGGCAGCCGCATCCGTGATTGGCTGCCTCTCAGCCAATCACAGACACGGCTGACAGTCCCGCCCCTCTGCTTGCATTTTCGCGTAAGCAGAGGGCCGGACAGTGCGGCGGAGGAAAGAGGGAAGGTAGGTAATGTTTGGGGAAGTTTCTTACATTAAAAATATAGAGGTTGGGGCTGGGGGACTAAACCCTACACTATATAAAAAATTTAAACGAAGGGTGGACATACCCTTTAAAGGGCATGCCCTCTTTGCTTCTGGGTGCCCTACCTCTAAAAACTCTAAATGTATTGTAGCCCACCCCAAACGCTATGTCAGTTTGTTAAAAAAAAAGCTGTAGAACTCTACTTACAATCCTTTGTTACCCCAGCGTTCTGTATCGCCGGCAGCCGCGTTCTGATTGGCTGCCTGGTCCAGCAAGCAAAGGGTTGAGATCAGAGCACCGGGAATTAAAGGATTGTAAGTGGAGTTCTGCACCCTTGGGCTGGGTTCCTCTACAATATGCTAAAGTTTATTTTTAGAGTTGACATACCCTTTAAACTTTAACAATGTTAAATTTTTTGTGTGTTCTTTTATGTTTAACTAGTATAAATAACCGTAGGAAAGTCTTGAATTTGGTATACTTACAGTGGCAACAGCATCTCCTTACACCAACCTCTTAGCCACGCATTAAAATTCTCATAAGCTCTTTGCCTCCCTTGAGGTACTTGCTTTTTAATTTGGCCCTTAAGGGCTAGGCAACATTGCTGCGTTTTTTTTCATATCATTGAAAACGCGGCAATGCACCGAAAACACGCATTTTCGGTTGCGATTGTGATTTGCGTTCTGCATTTTAAATCGCAATCGCATGCGTTTTTCAATAGTTAATGAAAAAACGCACGCGCAAATGCAACGAAATCGCTTATAAAATCGCATGCGTGCAGTGTGGCCGTGCCCTAACTCTGGGAAATAATTTTTATGGACCGCTCCTACTCTAACTTAATCATTGGCATCAATGTGAACCAAGACTGTCGTGTTCATGTGATCTACCACATGAACCCTAGCAACCAGGCAGGCAAAAGTGTTCAGCATATGGGGCCTTGGTGGCAGATGACCCTATCCACCTTTCTAATAATGGAATCAACTACCACCTGCTTATCCTTCCTGGCCCTAAGTTCTCCCTTGTATTAGAAATTGTCCCTCTCCATACATGCTACTTTTGAGCTGTCGTCCTCTGTGTCTTCACCTAAGATCGCCAAATCTCACCTAAGACATCCATCTCAGAAATGAAAAATTTTATTTAGGTAAATCACCCTCAAAACTGCATTAGTGTTTGGGTGACAACCTAGCATGTGCACATATGATGTTTGCTATGTGCACTGCTGTTCTTACGCCTTACCTTACTCCTTGCATTCAGGAGATCTTTGACACCTCTGCTGTTAGATGCTGATTGAGATACGTGGCAAATTATTTGTTGCCAATAGTCATTTTGAATTAAGAAAGCCAATCGGATGACTAGCAAAACGTCTTCAATAACTAAATTTCAGGTTTATACTACTGGGAAGAGGGGTGATGCAGAGGGTGCAGGTGATATCACTCAAGCATGACCATGTGTAGAGCAGGCAACATTGCCTGTGGTGTCAGTTGTCACAGCCTTGATTGACTGCATGGAAGAAGTGGCTTGCTTACTCTACCAGAATGGGGACAATAATTATCCTTAAAGGGTACCTATACTTCCACTTCAAGTATAAATTCACAGACACCAGTGAGAGGGGAAGAGATGCAAGCCAGGTCTGCTGCAGAAGTGTGTCTCAGGAGGTCACACATAGGAGTTGTCAGAAGAAAGTGTCTACCCATTATCAGCAGTGTCAAGAAGATATGTTAATGAGTTTTATACTGTCGGGTTGTAAAGTCTCTTCGGGAAGTATATGGCTGGATGCATGATTACTGGCTGGTAACATAATTTTACTACCTTAACATTGTACTTTTACAACATACAAAGTTGCTTGAGTGAGTATAGTGACCCTTTAAAGGGTATGTTTACCCTAAAAATCATCTTTTATTATAAGATAGATACCCCCTGCCCACCCCCAACTGCAATGTTATTTTCTTTAAAAAATGTAAAAGAACATTATTTACAGCTCCTTTGCTGCTGCAGCACAATGATCTGGCTCCCACCTTGCTGGAACTTTTAAGCAGGGGGCCGGACTGGCAGTCTGTGTCACAGAAGCGGCTGATGTCAGTGGAGCACTGCGGGAGCAAAGCTCTGTAAGTACAATTTTTTTTTTTAAAATAACTTGGCAGTTCTGGACAGGGGGTATCTATCTTGTACTTTTTTTATAATTTTGCGCTAGGTGGAAGTCACAAATATGGACTTCCTGGTTAGCTGCTCTAAGGGAAGATGAAAGCTGTGCGGGAATGGAAAATGCATGGACATGGGTGATGTAAGAGCGCTTGGATTTACACAGACGTGCCCCTTGTCAGCAAATAGAAGGTAGCAAAAACATATGTATCTTAAAAAAAACATATCCAAGAAAAAATTAGAAGAAAATCCTCCAAGTATATGTGAAAACAGTGTTATATCATTTATTCACCCCTCTGTACACAACACGGCAACGTTTCGTGCAGAACTGTGCCATTTCTCAAGCCATTTTTCTTAAAATAACACGTGTCTTAAAATTGGCCGAACAGATTTTAATGATTTTTGGCTTGTTTTAAAGCTAGAATAATGGCCAATAATCTAATATTTTTTGGGATGACATTCCCTTTAAATATCTGGTGTAGTAATTCAGGTAATAAAGTGCAAAATATCAGTTGGAAAAAAACTGACTGAAGCTAAAGGGCATGTCCACCATAAAAAAAAAACAAAAAAAAAACTGCTGACAATGGAATTGTCACTTCGTCAAATTAAATATATTTTAACCTGGGAAATGTTTTCCATGTTTGTAAGTTTTTTTTTTTTTTTTCTTTAATATTTTATCTCACTTCCTCTTTCTTTATTAAAGCACTGTGCCTTTTAAAAGAGGCGTTGCTGATAGCATGAGAGACTTAAAAAAAAAAAAAAACAACAAAAAAACGAGGAAGTGCTTTTTAGAAGAAATAGATTTAATGAGTAGCTGGCAAGCTACTTTTCTCTTAGTCTAGGCCTTATCCAGCTTTCCTCCTTTCTTGCTGGTAGTCCGATGGAGAGACAAATAATTGGTAAGTAGCTTTTTAATATCTGACAAAACTGCAAGATAAAAGTGAATATCCTCTGGTTATGGTTATGTGTAGGTTGTAAGTTATTTTGTTGGGTGTGGGATCTTGTGTAACCTCTGACAGGAAAGGCTGAGGTTTTGCAGTGTTCAGAAAATAATGCAAACCAAAGAATTGCAGTGTTGTTCTCAGAAACGTTGTTCTAAGTTATGTTAAGTGTGCAACCAGGGAGTCAAATCCCTGTAAAAACTTGCTTACGTAAGCAAATATAAATATATTACCGTAATAGCAATATTTAACAAAGTATTTGAGGTTGAATAAAGACATGCGTCCGTCAAGTCCAACCTTTTCACCCTCCTTTTTAACCCTACCTAACAATTGATCCAGAGGCAGGCAAAAAAAAAAAAAACAGCTAAAGGGGGGAAAATTCCTTTCTGGCTCCAAATGGCGATCGGAAAGTATCCCTGGATCAACCAGAACTGCAGTATATGAACTAATACCAATAATTCTCAATATTTTTTTAGTTTTAGAAAGTTGCCACTACCACATCGGCTGGAAGACCGTTCCACAGTTCTCACTGTAAACAAACCTTTCCTAACCTGAAGTTGAAACTTCTTTTCTTCCAATCTTAAAGGATGTCCAAAACTGCACCGCATATTCCAAATGAGGTCTTACCAGTGCTTTGTAAAGAGGGATTCTAATGTTTCTTTCTCTTGAATCTAGTCCCCTCTTTATACAAGACAATATCTTGCTAGCTCTAGCCGTTGCTGCCTGGCATTGTTTGCTACAGCTAAGACTGTTATCTACCAGAACCCCCAAATCTTTTTCCAGTCGAGATTCACTTAACACAGTTATTTATGGTGTAGGTGGCACAAGGATTGTTGAATCCTAAATGCATCACCTTACATTTATCAACATTGAATCTCATCTGCCATACGCTGCCCATTTTGATTATCTAGGTCCGCTTGCAGCAATTGCACACCATTTGAAGTTTCCAAAGCTCTGCATAGTTTAGTGTCATCAGCAAACACAGAGATCTTGCTCTCTCAATGCCCCCTTCTAAGTTATTTATAAACAGATTAAAAAGAAGTGGCCCCAGTACGGAATACTGAGGCACCCCACATAGATGTAGCCCCATTGACCACCACTCTCTGTTTGCCATCCAATAACCAATTCTCTATCCATGTCCAAATGTTTTCTTCTAGTCCTTAGTTTATACATTAGTCACCTATGTGGCACAGTATCAAAAGCTTTAGCAAAATCCAACACTGAAAGGCTATAAACAAGCATATCCAGTTTTGGATTGTATACCGTATATACTCGAGTATAAGTCGACTCGAGTATAAGCCGAGGTACCCATTTTTGCCTCCAAAATTAGAAAAACATGATTGACTCGAGTATAAGCCGAGGGTATACAGTAACCCTAATACCTTTCCACTGTAGATGTTTTGGAAACTACAACTCCCAGCATGCTTGGTTGCTGGGAGTTGTAGTTTCCAACCACCTATAGTAGAAAGGTATTGGGGGTTACTGTATGGCATACTGTCCCCCACCCTAATACCTTTCCACTGTAGATGTTTTGGAAACTACAACTCCCAGCATGCTTGGTTGCTGGGAGTTGTAGTTTCCAACCACCTATAGTGAAAAGGTAATGTGGCTGTCTGCATGGCATACTGTCCCCCCAGTCCCCTCCCAGCTCACTTACCGTACCTGGTCTTCAGTCTTCCTCTCTCTGCCGGCTGCCGCAATCCAGAAGCAGCCGCGAGTCAGGCTGGCAGTTCCCAGTACCGCCAGCGTGCGCGATTACATCATTGCGCAACCATGAAGAACTACTGGGAACACCGGCCTGACTCGCGGCTGCTTCTGGATTGAAGGTAAGTGTCTTGTGACTCGAGTATAAGCCGAGGCAAGGTTTTTAGGTTGATTTTTAAACCTAAAAACCTCAGCTTATACTCGCGTATATACGGTACATTTTTTTATATGGAATATTGTATTTTGTTGCGTTTTCTGGAATACTAGAATAAAAATAAGAGAAGTTTACAGTGGTTTTCAAAAGTATTCAGCCCCCTTTAATTTTCCACATTTTGTCACATTACTGCCACAAACATGAATCAATTTTATTGGAATTCCACGTGAAAGACCAATACAAAGTGGTGTACACGTGAGAAGTGGAACTAAAATCATCCATGATTCCAAACATTTTTAACAAATCAATAACTGCAAAGTGGGGTGTGCGTAATTATTCAGCCCCGAGTTATTACTTTGTTGAACCACCTTTTGCTGCAATTACAGCTGCCAGTCTTGTAGGGTATGTCTCTACCAGATTTGCACATCTAGAGACTGAAATCCTTGCCCATTCTTCTTTGCAAAACAGCTCCAGCTCAGTCAGATTAGATGGACAGTGTTTGTGAACAGCAGTTTTCAGATCTTGCCACAGATTCTCTATTGGATTTAGATCTGGACTTTGACTGGGCCATTCTAACACATGGGTGTTTTGTTTTAAACCATTCCATTGTTGCCCTGGCTTTATATTTAGGGTCGTTGTACTGCTGGAAGGTGAACCTCCGCCCCAGTCTCAAGTCTTTTGCTGACTCCAAGAGGTTTTCTTCCAAGATTGCCCTGTATTTGGCTCCATCCATCTTCCCATCAACTCGGAACAGCTTCCATGTCCCTGCTGAAGAGAAGCACCCCCAGAGCATGATGCTGCCACCACCATATTTGACAGTGGGGATGGTGTATTCTGAGTGATGTGCAGTGTTAGTTTTTCGCCACACATAGCATTTTGGCCAAAAAGTTCCATTTTGGTCTCATCTGACCAGAGCACCTTCTTCCACTTGTTTGCTGTGTCCCCCACGGCTTGGGCCAATGGGACTTCTTACGCTTTTCTGTTAACAATGGCTTTCTTCTTGCCACTCACCCATAAAGGGCAACTTTGTGTGGTGCATGACTAATAGTTGTCCTATGGACAGATTCCCCCACTTGAGCTGTAGATCTCTGCAGCTCATCCAGTCACCATGGGCCTCTTGACTGCTTTTCTAATCAGCGCTCTTCTTGTTCGGCCTGTGAGTTTAGGAGGACTGCCTTGTCTTGGTAGGTTTACAGTTGTGCCATACTCCTTCCATTTCTGAATGATCGCTTGAACAGTGCTCCGTGGGATGTTCAAGGCTTTGGAAATCTTTTTGTAGCCTAAGCCTGCTTTAAATTTCTCAATAACTTTATCCCTGACCTGTCTGGTGTGGACTTCATGGTGTTGTTGCTCCCACGATTCTCTTAGACAACCTCTGAGGCCGTCACAGAGCAGCTGTATTTGTACTGACATAAGATTACACACCGGTGCACTCTTATTTAGTCATTAGCACTCATCAGGCAATATTTATGGGCAACTAACTGCACTCAGACCAAAGGGGGCTGAATAATTACGCACACCCCACTTTGCAGTTATTGATTTGTTAAAAATATTTGGAATCATGTATGATTTTCATTGCACCTCTCACGTGTACACCACTTTGTATTGGTCTTTCACGTGGAATTCCCAAAAAATTGATTCATGTTTGTGACAAAATGTGGAAAACTTCAAGGGGGCCGAATACTTTTGCAAACCACTGTATAAGGACTGGAAAAATTCTCCATAATTGGCACAATCAGCATGATTCTTTTATGTCTTCAAACTTTAAGCAAAGAACATAGCCGCATTATTATATACTTTGTGTAGTTTTGCTTTTTTACAGCATCATTGTATGTTTGCTACATGTCTGCTACCTGAATTCTGTTTATGCAGCTAACTACGGTGGTAGTTCTTTGGCATCGTTGTCGGTAGTTGAAACATTTATGTATATTTATGTACTTCACTTTTACTGTCCCGGAGACTCCCTGAAACTAAAACAGCACTTTCTAGAATTTTACACGAAGTTAGAATGTTTTTAAGGTGTTTTTTTTGTAAGACAAAACACAGATACCTGGACGCAGCTTTCAATGAAATTGGAAGTTTTTTTCTCTTTAAAGGACAATTATACTATAAAAATCAACTTTATAAAACTGAAAAGTACCTGTGTCAGGGAGGTAGAATTGATTATTCCCTACTCCCAATATTGTTTTGTTGAGAATCTACAGCAGATAGTTTAAAGGGGAAGTCCAGCCCTAAAATGAAAACTTACATACAGGTAAATCTCCCCCCAAAACCCTAAACGGTAATAGTTTAAAATCTGAAATATATAAGTCTAACCTGAAATCCTGCACAATGTCCTGTTGCCCTGTTTCTGCTTCCTGGTCTTCCAGTTATAGTGCTGTCGTTATGGATTTGACAGTTGACATCACAGCAATGAACTGAATGTAATCCCTATCTGCCTCTTCGAGCATGCCCAAGCTCAGTACCTGCTCTGTACAGGTTTCTAATTTGCTCTTTTCCATGAGGAGCAGAAGCACAGCAGGCATACAGTAATGAATTCCTAGGACAAAGTATGATATATCAACATATTTTAAAGAGATGCTAATATTATAAACATTTGAAAGCTAACATCTGATTGGTTGGGGCAAAATTAGCACCAGTTGTAAAGATAAGAAAAGTTATTGAATCTCCCTGTAGTGAGCCACAGACCACAGAATAAAGAAATTACAGACCACAGTCTTAAGCTAGGTACACACAGCACAGATTTCTGAAAGATGACAGACAGGATCTGCAAGATCTTGTCTGCCATCTTTCAAAGATCTGCATGCACACAGTCCCGAGCGTTCTCCCTTAACTTCATAAGGAGAGTGCTCGGGACTGTGTGTTTCCATCGGCCACGCTGGACTCCTCTATAGGGAGTCTAGCGCGGCCGATGGAAATTTTTCGGCCTTTCCCGGACGAGCGTACGGCCGACCCGATCGTTTGGCGGCGCGCGCTCATTCGGGGAACGAGCGTACACACATAACGATAAAGCCCCGATACCATCGGGCTTTATCGTTAGTGTGTGTACCCAGCTTTAGCTGTAGCAAACAATGCCAGGTAGCAATGGCTAGATCTAGCAAGATATTGTCTTGTATAAAGTGGGGAATAGAACATTATACTCTTTAGAAGGCACTGGGGATTGAAGAAGTGTATCTAGCGGGTTGTTCCAGTCTGTCTCTCCCAGGTAGGAGATTGATTTTGAGACAAAGCTGCTGGCTTGTAAATAGTGAAAGAAACTTGGTTCTATGATAGGGAATTTGTTTTTCGCCTGTGAGAAGGATAGGGGATGTCTAGGATGTGTGTCTACAAGCTCTCGGATTGTTTTTGTCCCCTTTGTTTGAAGCTATATTTTTTGTATAAATACTAGCACATGGATGTCCTGTAAGCACTTGAGAAAAGCCCTTGAACTAAAACATTGTGCTGTCTTTGCTCTGCACTGTATTGGCTTAATAAATATGGGATCACCCTTTAATATTTAATTGGACTTCTGTATCATTGCTCGTGAATATGACATGAAAGTTAGACATGGCATGTTAGAACTCAATAGTTCAAGATACACATTAATGGCTTTTACAGGATAGGACTTATGGTAAAGAGGATTTACAGCCTCATGCTTTTAAAATGGCATTGCCCATATAATCCAAGAAATTAGGAAGCATTTCACCCTAACACTAGGGGGAGCTATGTTTTTTTGTATAAATACTAGCACAGGGGTTTGTCCTGTATACATTACTCGCGCGGGGCCAGCCCGTGACCCGGAGCAGCGCCGCAAAAACCACCGGAAGTAGACCCTGTCGCGGTTGTTGGTTATGCGCCGAAACGTAATTGTATGTTTGAGCCGTCACATCAGACTAGCGTACATAAGATGCAGGGAGACACGTATGGGGGTGCGGCAGAAGAACCCTCATTACCCTGCAAGGGATGTGCCTCCTCATAGGACCGCCCAGGCCTCCAAGTTAGGTGGAAGATCACGCTTAACACACACTACCGTAAATCAAATGATTATACCACACAAGCCTGCGCTGTGCCCAGAGCAAAGTGGAAACATAGTGGTCATGTGGATACACAAGCATGAATTGGCGTCTATCCCCCTATAGTACCCCTGACAGAAAATACGATAACAGTGAGAGCGATGAGAAGAGAGCCTACGCGATGTCACCAAACCTCTATCTCTCCTCTCTCTATCTTGAACTTCACTGCTTGGTTTCATCCCCCAACACTGCAAATATAAGGGTTAACAAACTCCTAATACTAATCCCAAGTGTACCCCTCCCTATTATCATAACCCGACTCATTGAGAGATTTATATCTACGTTAAATGTGGTCAAGACAGTCAAGTATATATACTCTAAGGGTAAAAAATGCTCTTCCATGTTATACTGATTGCAATCAGAAATACCAAAAGAGTACTTTATTGTTTCTGTACATATGGAACCTACATTGGAATCAATACAAGTTTAAAAAAAAAAAAAAGCATGCTAACTATTTTGTGAAATATCAGTTATAAATCAACATAGTAAAGAATCGCGTTAATAAAGAATCCCATTTAAATGGACATCACATTAAAAAGAAATCATAGTAAGATCATTATGAAAGTCACATAGAAGAGAATCCTATTTAAAAATTGCATTTAAAGAATCGCATTTTAAAGGGAATCACTTTATAAAGGATCGCAGTTTATAAAGGGAATCACTTATAAAGATCACATTTATAAAGGGAATCAACTTTATAAGATCACTTTAAAAGGAATCGCTTCAGTAAAGAACGAAAATCGTATGTGGTTCTGGTGTTCAATCAATTTCATTAACATTCAATCATTTTCTAACAAGTTGATTGAAATGAAAAATGATCTAAGGACAAATTTGACCCATGTATGAACCTTTAAGAATTCCAAACCTAAGATCTAGTTCCAATGGACTGAATGCCATTCTTGATAAAGCATGCTTTACCGATTGAGATCCCATATTAAGGCTATGTCCACCCCTAAATTAGACTTTTAATATATGCTCCCCCATGTCCCCCAGCCCCACCGCATGGTTTGTTTTTTAAAAAGCTCCCCAAACTCTTACTTACCTCCCCTCGATCCTCCGCCGCATGCCGCCCCGCGCTTGCGAGAAATGCAAGCAGAGGGGCGGGACCGCAGTCGCTCTGTGATTGTGCTGAGCGGCAGCCAATCACGGACGCTGCTGCCGGTCATTCATGCAGCGGAGGAGCGGAGAGGTAAGTAGATTTTGGGGAGATTTTTTAAAAAAAAAAAACATGCGGTTGGGGCTGGGGACATGGGGAGCACATATTAAGGGGATTTGAGCTAGGGTGTAGGGATAGAACGTGGAGGGAGAGGGAGGGAGAGGGAGGGAGGGGGGGGGAGAAGGGCTGCAGTACGCATGGCAAAATCTACCTGAGGCCAGCTAGCAGCAGTGTCCTATATGGCGAGTTGTGAACCGGCACTCCACAACTGCTGCTTGATTACAGCTGTGCACGTCCCGAGGTCTCCACTTATCCCCTTTAGACAAAGCAAATCGATTGGACAGCACCAGCTTACGATATAAACAGTATTCTTTATTTGTATCCAAATATAGTTAAAAGCAAACACTTGTAGTTACATAGCTCTCATCGCTACATTACACAGCAGTGCCTGACGTTCGGGTCCCGAAACGTCATGCCCTGCTGTGTGTAGTGTCCGATGAGAGCTATGTAACTCAAAGTGTTTTGTTTTAACTATATTTGGATACAATAAAGAATACTGTTTTATATCGTAGCTGGTGCTGTCCAATCGATTTCAGTGTCCTATATGGACCTGCTAGCCTCCTGGGGCAGTTTTTGGAACTTTGGGGGGGCTACAGGAGACCAGATGGAGTTGGGATTGTGAGGTAAGATTAAACTACACTACATGGTGGGGCCAGTAGTTGGGGGGATTATAGTTTTGGGGGTGGACATGCCCTTTAAGTCAATCTATTTATCTACTATCTATAATATTTAGTTAATTATCTTTTACTAATATCTGTAGGTCCATTTTCTTTCTTTTACTGTATAATATCTGATCATTTTTCTATAATCAATTCTCTACATACATATCTGATTATCCAGCTTGATAGATTGATCTTAGGAGTTGAGCCGCTCAGGAATCGGAGATGTGTGGGCGTGTAAGCACTGATGATAGAAAGTAAAATTTGAGAGGCTCTCAGAGTTGGGGTACTATCTTCTAATTGTTACACTTTGGGGACAATTCACCTAATTGGATGCTATGTTCAGAGTGAAAAGACCGTAACTTGCCAGTTGAATAGAGAAACTTCTAGGTCCTCACCTTGGGTTTCCTTTAGATTTACTAAATTATAAAAAATGCATTTAAATGGGACTGTATAGCCCTGGAACACTCACAAAGCGTTTGCCTGGAACCCACAAGTTGGAAAACCCAAGGCTATCCTGGGATAGTCTTGTGAATGTAAAAAACTACAAGGAGACCCAGAGGTATGCCAATTTTCCTTCCATTTGATCTGCCCAGGATTGTTGTACACTTCAGCCTAAAAAAGTTAAAAGGTAATCATTAATATTAGGACACACAGCTTTTTTTCTACTGGCATCAGTTTTATTCATCAACCAGGGAAAATATGGGGCAGCACGTCGCCCTGTGTACCAGGCCCTAGGAATATATTACTTCTGACTTCTTGTATTGCTTCTCAGACTTCCTTTGCCTCTCTACTTTCCTATGTATTGCTGAGGGATTTAACCACGACATTCTCTCTAAACCAATGCTACCAATGTTCCTAGAGTTATGTGGGGTTATGATACCAATAATCTGTTATCAATCGCATGCGACCACACAAAAAAAATGATTTCATGTCTTCCAAAAATTACTGCAGCGCTAGTGTTGCCACGCACATTGAAAGCCACTGGCATGCGATCCCACGTTCTAACGGACTGCAAAACATGATCAGAATTGCGTGAGATCACTCCAGTGTGGCCTTGACAACCTCACACAGTATGTGTGGCAGATTTTTTGTCAACAACCACTAGTTACGTATCAAACATGACTGCGCATTGTTTTTAATGCCCAGAAAATACTTACTAAATTGACATGAATGTTAAGATTTAAAGGACAGTTCAGTGGAAATTATCATATTTTGTTAAATTGTTTAGTTTTGTGTAATTCCTTCCTAGTATTCTACATAAATATTCTCTCCTGTTTTTAAAAATCAGTTGATTTCATACCCTTTGCTGTTCCCTGCTGTTGACAATAGTGAGCTGACATTTCAGTTTCTAACGTCCATCTTCTTCCCAGGATGCACCACTTCCTTGGAATGTTCCTAACAGTAATTTCTAACTGATTGGCTGTTGGAATGGGTCAAAGATGCTCAGATCTTTACTGAGCAACTGAATCAACCAACGTTGGGTCAAGGCAAGACCATAACCGTCTCTACTATGGGGTCCACAAACAGGAAGTCAGTATTCGGTTGCATTTATTTATACACAGAAAAATGCTGAATTGGCAGATTAGGTCATTAGTATGGAATACGGCCTTTTTTTCTGAAAAGCATATGTATTTTGCACTGACCTTCCCCTTTAAAATTGAATACAAGCCCCTATATGTTTGGCACTGATTGGGCAGAATATAAAGTCGCTCCCATTATATTTATATTCCCACATAAATATTACGATTATTTTCTTCTTCCTACTGAAATATGATCCATCTCCTTAAATGCATTGTGATGAATAATAACAATATGTATGGCCTGCTGCAATTAACATTGAATGGTTGTGTGTACATGTGTGTATTTGTCCATGTCCAGATAAACCTATCATCTCCGCTTCTGCTGTCAAAGACAATCACGCAACATGACCGCCCCTCCGCAGCGCGAATGGAAGACATGACCACAGGAAGACTCTGTTAGAAGGAGCTGTTTGAGGAGGAATGGCAACCCTGGGGGGGGAAAGAACAGAGGAGGCTTCTGGGAAGATAGTGGACAGGAGAGGAGCAGGGCAGCCGGAGACACGATGCTCCCCACTGCCCGTCAGGCGAGCTCCCCGCCGGCTGCTAGACATGCCCGTACAAGGACAGCTGAGACCCGTCGTCGGTGAGTGCTTTCCATTGATGTTTGGCGCCATGTTGGGCGAGAAGACCGCTTTTAGTGGCCCACTACCCCTCACAACATAATCCTGTGCACAGAGATTGTTTTGCTATTGTATCAGATCCCACCCCGTAGCTTATCATAAATGGTAAGCTGGTTTTGTACTGCCACTCAGTGAGCTTCAGGATCTCCGCTTTTATATCCTAAAGTCATCTGGACGCAGAATGTTTACAGGTGGATTAGGCCCGTAACTGTGACTCGACATCTGCCCGCCCATAACCACCAATGAATTCAATCTCATTCTATTTCCTTCTCTGCTCTACTAAACTGTAAGACTTGTGTGCAAGTACAGTGTTTATTGAGTTACTGTCTGAGACACACAGGAACTTCCTCTCTCCAACTAGACATCCACTGGTAGCCAAACTGCAAAGACATTTACTGTGACAGTGAGTCGAACATTGGCACTGCAGAATGCTAGCAAGTCATGCTGGAGTTGTAGTTTTTAAAAAATTGCCAATGTTTACTTCCATTCCCTGTGTTTTTTTGCCTTATGCACAATGTTCTACCTATTCAATTCATTATTCAGACTGTCAATTCTTTCCCCCTTTACTGTTGTGGTGTTGAACAGTGATATTTACCGATATGGCAGGTTTTGAATATGTGATTACTATTAATTGCACTTTTCAAAAGGTATCTGCTTTAAAAGTGAATAGCAGTTTTATGTTAGAAATAAATAATTTTTTATCCTGACGTATGGTCCATAGCCTTTTAATCCCTTCTTTTTTAGAAATTCATAGCCTAAGGTACACCTGGGGAAATAAGTAAATTTATCACCTTCTTCCCTTTCAAAGTGTAATAAGCATGCTCTGTGCTGGACCTAAGAAGTGAGGAGCATTACGTAAGCTGCTTTTATCAACTGGATTAAGACATTTGAAAATAACACACCATATGCCATTAACACCAGACTGGTTATAATATTTGTGACACGTGTACATTAAACTGATCTACTGAATATTATACAGCATTACGCTAATTCGAAATATTTGAAACAAAATGACTGAACATGTATAATTTACCTAAAACTTTTACTTCAAACTGCTATTTGAAGACATTAGGAGGACGGCATGCATGTTTTTTATTCACAGAACCCATGCTATAATTGGTGCTTTATATTTTTTTATATTTGACACAAGGTTTAATCTGTATGGAATTTTTGTATTTCAAAGTTTGATGCAGCACATTATAGTTAACACCACTGTAATGGAGGTTGCAGCACTAAATATAGAAATATAAATACTTGACAGTAAGAAAACCTATGAAACTTTAGAGATATTTTAAAATTGTCAGCTTTGCATGTTAACAATCTGCAGACCTATGCAGACATGAATGGTGGGTATACACGTACCAATCCTTAAAGTTGACAGACAGATTTGACACAATTCATTCTGTCTCTTTGAAAGATGTGACTACACACAGTAACAAGCATTCCCCTATATAAATAAAGATATCGTTCATGACTGCCCTCACCAACAGCCGATTCCATATATTTTAGTACAGGTGGGTGACCGAGGCAATTTTTTTGCAGTAACGTTTTCAGCATGGGAATTAACTGATTTGTGGCGATTTCAAGATGTTTACTGGGTTTTCAGAATGGGAATCCCAGAGCCATGCATTCGGTATGAGTTGTTGGAACTGGTATTTTGTAAGAACAAAATACTGACTGAAAACCTGTCATTGTCCGTCGTGTGAAAATATTGGGCCATTTGGTAATAGCCCAAATTCGGCCCAATAATAGGAATCTGCTTAGCTCCAGCAGCAAACACTGTTTGAGGTACTTAAATGGACTTTGAGGAAGTTCTTTCAGAATTCCGTATTTTTGTTAAACTATTTTATTGGTCTTGATCCTATACTTGCTACTATGGCTAATTTTCTACTGCTTATCAAATAAAGATTGAGAGGTAGAAATACTCAACTGGCTTATTCTTGTTAATGTAAGAATGTTTACCAACAGGGAGGTTCAATAAAGTTTTTATTGTTTAAAATGGTGCTAATTTTGGCCCGAACCAATCGGATCTGATTGTTTGGGGCAAACTACAGCACCATAACAATAAAACGTTAATTGAACTCCCTGTTATTTCTGTATCTCGTAATATGTGGTCCTTATGCTGATGAGCATTCTAGTTTTATTCAGCTATTTGTATGATATGTTTACATTTATCAATTATTGCAAAGAGAATGAACAGAATAATTAAATAATTAGAAATAAGTTAAATAATTTTTTAAAAAAAAGTTTAATTAACTATAAAACTGTAACAAGAATTGTAAGGAGCATTAAGATAGTTAAAGTAAAGAATGAAGCGGAGATAGCTGATCACAGCAGGGTAGCAGTTGGGATCGTGGCTCGGGTCCACATTTGTGGCGTGTGTACGAACCTTAAGGTGTCGACCACCGTCGCCACGATGTGTACGAAAGTTTCGGCCCATGTATGGGCACTTTATCATCCAAACGTGTATTCGTTCAGTGATCGTTGTCCGATCCGCCGGTGGATCTTCCCGAACGAATAACCATTTCAGCAGATAAGTCCCATACACAGTCGATTCATCGCTCAAACACTTGTTCATACACTCCTGTGTCGCGGGGTCGGCTCCCGCGATTGTACGTGTGGTACGAAACTTTAAGGCAGATATTTTGCGACCATCCGACATTGCTGTGGATCGGTCGGGTCGCCCGAAAATTATCTGATGATTGGGGAGCAACGGGCAATTGGTCTGTTGGTAATCCGGCTTGATTGGGGTTCCCTATGGGACCGTGCAATCTGTCGTGCGTCGCTGTCGGCCGCGGCCCTTTTGCTGCGACCAACATTCATTTGTCCCGGTCCGAGCGCTTACAGCGAATGCTCGTTTTGGACAAATAATAGCCCTTGTTTAATCAGTCTTACCCTAAACATTTTTAAGTATATTAATAGTAAGAAGAGGAGGAGTGAAATGTTGGGGACATAAATATGGGGAATAAAATAGTTCAGAGGTGCTGATCAACCATAATCATTTCAATATCCCCCTCCCCCACTGTTACACCTATAGACATAAGTACAGATAGCATAAGAGTACTGTAGCTAAGGATGCCAATTGCACTTTTGTTAACTGAAGATATGGCTCGAAACAACTAAATAAGTTAATACAATTAGGCGTATGGTCTGGATAAATACATCCTTAAGGTGGCCATACATACGAACGATAATGGTGTAAATCCGCGTCATTCCACATGGGATTTACCCATTATCGTTCATGTTGTGGACTTTTTTCTGACCGACCGTTGTGCCGTCGAACACTGGAAATTTCTGTTGTTATCTATTGTACTGTGTATGGCCACACGACCGACCAACCCCCATACCGCGTATGGGCAGTTGGGTATGTGTATGTGTTCCCACAGCAGTGTGCCGACAGATACTCAATTTGATCTGTCAGTACACATGCTGTACAAATCACGTGTATGAGGCCATTGTTTCTTTATTTTCTCAGATTCCCTCTGCCCAGAAACATGCCTCTGGATTGGAAAAAAATTGATGTGTTTGCGATATTCGAAGAAAGGTATCATTTACAGCCTGGTAATTACTTACCTGTGAGTAACTAGTATGATGAAAGATACAGGAAAGTTTGAGATGGGAATATATAGTATGTTTCACAGGACCGACCTATAATAGAATAGTCTCAGCACCAGGGATTAAAATTTGATGATTCAATGAGTGGGTTATTAATCAATGTAAATTTACCGCCTACTAAAAATGAATACAAGCCGCCACAAGCTCTTTGGATGTTTTCTCTTTGGATTTTTTAGGATAGATATCCCTATCTTAGCATCTCCCTTTCTAAATTAAGGGACAGATTTATTAGGGTATTTATCTGTGGATTTTTTACTATGCCACTATCTCAATCTATATTTTTCTGCTGCCACTGCAACTATTTAATATCAATTGGTGACTTCCTAATATCCAAATCATTTTTAGTAGGGGTACATTATCCACTGTATTATTCTGACAGTGTTGGGGTACGGGACTTTTACTATAGGGGATGGGACTTTTACGTTACTATTACATTTTTTGTGATGGATATATTGACGTTGCAATGTTCAAGTTTTTTTTTGTGGTCAGTGGTAAAATGTGAAAGTGAGAATGAGTGTGTTTGTAAAAAATGTGGTATGTAAAAGAGGGTTTTGTGTGTGTTTTATGGAAATTATGCTATAACAAACCCCCCCTCCCTTCCCCTGATAAGTGCCCAAGGGGAGGACTTTAACTGCTAGTGCTAGGTTGCTGGGTCTGTAACCAGCTTTTAGGCTGATGCCACACAACAAACGCACGCAATCGCGATTGTGTGCACGATCTTGGGAGTTTTTCGTTGCACCTACGATTTTGCCATTTTCCGTTATGGAAAACGCATGCATTAAGACATCAAAAGTGGGGGAACGTGTGAGTTGCCAAAATGGAAACGTTGGCGCAATCACATACGCCTCAGAAACGCAGGGATTTTTTGCGTTCTCACAAATTTCCAGTATAAACCAATTGCAATCGCAAACGCAAAACACGTGTGCAAACGCGTTAAAAACGCGCAGTGTGCCTAGCCCTCAAAGTCTTTTTCAAAATGGTCCAGGAAGCTTTAACAGCTTGTTAAAAACTTATAACAGGGTTGTACCAAGGTGAGGATCAGAACCGCTAGGTCTTGTCAAGTAAGTGGAGGTTTGGGAAGGGGGATTCATATATGTATGTTCTTCCTTAGAACCGATTGGAATGCTATGTGGAGCTTTGTGTGTAAATGGGTGAGACTACATATGTAATGTAGCAAATATTTTTGCATCTATTACGTGAAAGAGGACATATGTATAAATGTGAAGTGTGTTTAAGAGTGGTGTGCGCTCGCATAAGAGACAGGATTTGTGATCTGTCCTCTAATGGGTGGCGCTTGCATTGGATGGGTGGAGTTAGATATATCGGGATGGGTTACCTTCACATAGGCCTTTGAAGTATGTAGTTGCTGGTCCTAGATATTCAGATCATTTGTTCAACCTGGTATAGAAAGGCGGCAACATTGTTAAAGATAGAAAATTAGTTGGTGGATCGGATGCAGAAGTAGTTATTCATAAATAGAAACATTAAGCTATTAAGGTTGAGGTAAACCTCTTTAAAGGGCATGGCCACCCACAAAACTAAAATTTATCCACTACTGCCCACACTGTAGTGCTAAAAATCCTTGCACTACATATCTGCTCCTTACAGTTCTCCTTCAGTGCTGTTCAAAGTTTAGAAAAGTGAAGAGTGAGCTTTCTGTGTATCATCCGGTCCCCTGCTTCTTCCTTGTTCTCCCGGAGGATTCTGGCATCACACGAGCCCTCCCACCCTCCTGATCCCCTTATAGCTGCCTCATCCCCTAGCATTAAAGGGTATCTCCACTCGATTTTGAAGATTTGGTAATCCAGTTCGGGAAAAGAGCTGTGCCTTACCTTCCGTTCTTCAATGAACAAACAGGAGCCAGGAGAGAGGTAAGAAACTTGCTCGCTCGCTCCCCCGGCGCTTAGTCTGACAGGTCCCGACGGACCTTGTCTTCTATGCGCAGTGCGTGATCTATGCGCATAGAGACAAGGTCCGTCGGGACCTGTCAGACTAAGCACCGGGGGAGCGAGCGAGCGGTAAGTTTCTTACCTTCTCTCCTGGCTCCTGTTTGTTTCTATTGAAGAACGAAGGTAAGGCACAGCTCCTTTACCTCCCTTTCTTCAATGAACTGGATTACCAATCTTCAAAATACGAGTGGAGATACCCTTTAAAGTACTTTTTCTGTAGTGTAGTGTACCTCAGCCCACCCCCACCGCCATTTTAGTTTTGTAAATCAAGCAAAAGGAATGAACTAATGCTCCCTCGATTCTCTGCCTAGCCCACAGCCTGTCTTGATCTTTTTGGGGTGGACATACTTACTAGCCCTACCTAAAATTGATCCAGAGGAAGGCAATAAAAAAAAAAAAAAAAGTTAAAAGGGTGTCGAGTGGGGGGGTTCCTTTCAAACTGCAATTGGAAATTCTCCTGGACCAACCAAACTACAGTTTATATTAATACCATTCCTCTGATATGACCAATAAGTGAACAATCCTCCAGAGAGTTTATTATATGGCCCATTATATATTCATGTGAAGTGATCATATTCCCCGCAAGCTTGCATAGTCAAGCCCCTCCATTCCATTATTATTTATTTGCCCTTCTCTGTACCCCTTCCTTTCCAAATGTCCCTTTTGTAAATGGGATTCCAAAACTGCACCTTACCTGTGCCCGGTGAAGGAGAAAAAAATTTTTCTCCCATGAATCAATTTCCCTCTTTATACAAGACCATATCTTGTTAGCTCTAGCCATGTCTGTCTCCATTGTTTGCTACAGCGAGTCTGTTATTGTTGAACCACCTCCTAAAGCTTTTATTCATTAGAATTCACTTAGCACAGAGTTATTTAGGTGTAGGTGGCACAAGGATTTGTTAACCCCAATGCACCACCTTACATTTATCAACATTGAATCTCATCTGCCATTCTGCTGCCCATTTTGATAATCTATCTAGGTCTGCTTGCAGCAATTGCACATCAATGAAGTTTCCAAGGCTATGCATAGTTAAGAGCAAACACAGAGACCTTGATCTCAATCCCCCTTCTAAATCATTTAAACAGACTAAAAATAAAAAGTGCCCCAGTACAGATACCTGAGGCACTCCACTTATAAACATTAGCCCACATGGATGTAGCTCCATTGACCACTACTCTGTTTTGCCTACCCACACCAATTTCTCTATCTATGTACAATTGTGGTATTCAGGCCAACAGAACCCTGTTTATAAATGAGTCGCATATGTGGCACAGTATCAAGATTTAGCAAAATCCAGTATACTAACTTCACTGCTATACCAGAATCTACATTGTAATGGTAATACCGTGTCTCCGATGTTTAAAAACTACATGCCCAGCATGCCTGCTTCCCTCTGTAGTTAAGAGTGCTGGGAATTGTGGTTTTAAAGGGAATGTCCACCACTCTAATCAAAAAGCATATATGTAGAATACCCCCCCCAAACCTAGAGTTCGTTTTATAAAAAACTTTGTTAAACTTGTGACCTTTTGAACAGTTTACTTTATAACCTGGTTTCTACCGTGCGCCACCATCGAATAAGCAGAGAATACATTTACATTTGGAAGCTTTATCTTTTTTTAGGAAAATAATTTTAAAAATGGGATATTGAAGCTGCTTGTTACCCTGCAGTTTATTTACCCGTCAGTGTGATTTGCTGGTAGATAAACTGCAGCTTTCAGGGACTTTCCATATTGGTGTGGACACATCTGTAATGAAAATACTCTGTGCATAGAGACAGTGAATATTGGGGTCAGGGGGTGTGGTTTTTTGATGACTTCATGGGCGTTGTGTTGTACTAGCACAACATGGAAGTCTTTCTTACTTACAAATCTATTTCTCGCATGTACTAAATCAACTTGCTGGAGAAGAATCTTCAATGTTAGGTATTCTGGGGAGAAAAGCCTTCACATTAGTTTTTTAATAATTTAAGTTTAGTTCTCCTTGAAAGGAATAGTAACTTGAAAAGGTTGCAGAAACGTACCTTTCTAGCAATCCACCGCAGCAGATTTGACCAGTCCTGACTGCTTCCTGTTTCTAATCAAATATAGCGTGCATTATCGCGCATGCATGCTATAGTTGATTAGACCTGGACTTGTCATTTCTGCTGAAGTGGATTGCGCAAGATTTGAGTTTCTGCAATCTTTGTCCCTGGCTACTGAGATATTGATCGAAGAATGGAAGTTAAGGCATAGCCCCTTAACCTCCGTTCTGACTTTGATCATTACATTAAGGATTAGTTCACTTTTTAAGTGACCATTCCTTTAAGAATTTGATACCTTTTTGAGGTGCTGGCAGTTCCCCTTACACCAATCTTTACCAGGGTATTTTAAATCCCCTCCCCCCCTAACCAGAAAATGCCCCATAACAGCAGCTTTTGCCAACTGCATATGGAGTTAAATTTTCACCCCCTCACTAGCATTTGGTGGCTTATAACGGACACCAACAATTAATTTACCCAACCTCCTGCTTTCTTTACACTGCTCCACCCATATTTTCTGCCCTATTGTTTACACTCCCATCTATTCCATCTTTTAAATTTTTGTTTAACATACATACAATACTCCTCCTTTCTTATTAGCTCTGTCATGTCTAATTAAAGGGAACTCCACCCTCATAAAACATCTTTTAGAAAGAATGGCCTCTTTAAAATCTGTTGATATATCTTAGTTTGTCCTGTGAATTCATTACTGTATGCCTGCTATGCTTCTGGATGCCTCATGGAAACTGAGCAATTTAAAAACCTGTACTGAGCCTGTACATGCTCAGAAGAGGCAGACAGGGGATTACGTTCAATCATTGGCTGTGATGTCAACTGTCAAATCCCTAACTGACAGTTGCTAACTGGAAGAACCAGAAGCAGAAACAGCGGAAACAAGGACATTGTGCAGGATTTCAGGTTAGACTTGTATATTATCAGATTTCAAACTATTACCGTTTAGGTTTTTGTAGTGATTTACCTGTATGTAAGTTTTCATTTTGGGGCTGACTTGCCCTTAAAGGAGTATCCTTCCATATTTACTGCCCAGTCATATGAATCATTTAGCCATGTTTATAATATATGGATCATATCACACCTTTCTTTAAAGCTATTAGTTCTAGTTCCCCAGTTTTTTCAGTCAGACTTCTTGCATACTTCGAAAGACAAAATATTGGTGTAGCATACAACAGCACAGAACTGCAGCTGTGTGAAAAATTCTTTATTCGCTAAATTCACAATAACCTATGTATTAACGTGTTAGCGTTTTTGCTTTTGCAGCGCAAGGGATGCATAAATTTTGTTTCAGTTTTTGAGCAAAAATTAACATCTTTTCAATGCAAAAGGACGCAACTTACCGCTAATGTTTTCACAATGTATTAATGGTGGCAGGTTTAATACATTGTGGAAACCATGAAGGTAGGTTGCGAATGCGAAATTCTTGCATACTTCCACACTTTGACGTACATGCCTCTCTATCCTCCATGCTACCTCCTCCCTCCATTATCTTATTAGCCCCCTGATCCCTAACCCCTATATGCAGGGTTGGACTGGCCTACCAAGGTACCGGGGAAATGCCCAGTGGGCAATTATAAATAAATAATATATAAAAATATAATAAAAATGTGGCCCCCAGTGCAAAAAAAGTCAAAAAACTATTATACCGGGACTTGGAGCAGCTTTTTGTACTAGTGTCACAAATTTCCTTTTGCTATACCAGTGTGTGAAATTCATAGTTTAGATTCTTCTGTCTATCTCATTCTAATTTCTTTTTTTTTTTTTTGTATCTATCTAAAATTCTAATTTATTAAAGGACACTATACTGAAAAAATGACTTGGCCTCATCTATCTATAATTGAATACATGTAAGTAGCACTTTCTCTGATTTGCGTGCGTTTCTGCATGCCTTTAATCCAGCACACATTTGGTTTAGGACAGTATCCTCTCCCTCTTTAACCCACTCCCATCTGACCTGACTTTTTTCCCCCCCCCCACAACCAACTGTCAAGCCTGCATACAGCATTCAAACTCTGTCACCATTCCTGCTACAGTAAAACTACTCGCAGAATAGTTTTTGAGAGCAAGGAACTTGA
Organism: Hymenochirus boettgeri; assembly: GCA_019447015.1. Taxonomy (NCBI): domain Eukaryota; kingdom Metazoa; phylum Chordata; class Amphibia; order Anura; family Pipidae; genus Hymenochirus; species Hymenochirus boettgeri. The sequence goes on from CM033472.1 coordinate 172,384,553, forward strand.
TGACGCTGAAATATAATAAGTTTTAGATTATAGCTAAAGAAATAGGGCTGATCACACTAAAAAAAATAACCGTGTGGTTGGGAGGAATTATAGTTTCCAGTTATGGTCATAGAATAACCTATTTTTCGGTATAGATGCTCTTTAAGAACTTTATATCAGTAGTTTTGTGTAAAGTATTTATATAGTGGTGATTATTATATATTGGGACTATTTTATAAGAGGTACAAAAGTTTATTAAATAATAATCCCCACAGTGTCACATATTGTAAAACAAGTATACCTAAAGGCATGTCCCCCCCCAAAACTATAATTCCCCCCCCACCACTGGCCCCACCCTGTATAATAAAATCCCAGTTCCAAATTGTTCTCCTGTATTCCCCCCCCCCCCCCCTACCCCACCCCCCCCCCCCCCCAAAGTCCCAAAAACTGCCCACCAGGAGGATAGCAGAGTCCATATAGGACTCTGCCTCCTGTCTCCCCTCTGGGAGAAGTTTGGCATGCGCACTGCAGCCATTCTCCCCCTCCCTTTTTGGACTCCCCCCCCTAGCTTCAAACACATTTTATATAGTGTAGGGCTTAGTCCCCCAGCCCCAACCGCTATTTTTTAATGTAAGAAACTCCCCGATCTTTACTTACCTTCCCCTCTTCCTCTGGCGTTCAGATCTACCGCAGCCGCATCCGTGATTGGCTGCCTCTCAGCCATCACAGACACGGCTGACATTCCCCCCTCTGCTTGCATTTTCCGTAAGCAGAGGGCCGGACAGTGCGGCGGAGGAAGAGGGGAAGGTAGGTAATGTTTGGGGAAGTTTCTTACATTAAAAATATAGAGGTTGGGGCTGGGGGACTAAACCCTACACTATAAAAATTTAAACGAAGGGTGGACATCCTTTAAGGCATGCCCTCTTTGCTTCTGGGTGCCTTACCTCTAAAAACTCTAAATGTATTGTAGCCCACCCCAAACGCTATGTCAGTTTGTTAAAAAAAAAGCTGTAGACTCTACTTACAATCCTTTGTTACCCCAGCGTTCTGTATCGCCGCAGCCGCGTTCTGATTGGCTGCCTGGTCCAGCAAGCAAAGGGTTGAATCAGAGCACCGGGAATTAAAGGATTGTAAGTGGAGTTTCTGCACCCTTGGCTGGGTTCCTCTACAATATGCAAAGTTTATTTTAGAGTTGACATACCTTTAAACTTTAACAATGTTAAATTTTTTGTGTTTCTTTTATGTTTGAACTAGTATAAATAACCGTAGGAAAGTCTTGAATTTGGTATACTTACAGTGGCAACAGCATCTCCTTACACCAACCTCTTAGCCACGCATTAAAATTCTCATAACTCTTTGCCTCCCTTGAGGTACTTGCTTTTTAATTTGGCCCTTAAGGGCTAGGCAACATTGCTGCGTTTTTTTCATATCATTGAAAACGCGGCAATGCACCGAAAACACGCATTTTCGGTTGCGATTGTGATTTGCGTTCTGCATTTTAAATCGCAATCGCATGCGTTTTTCAATAGTTAATGAAAAACGCACGCGCAAATGCAACGAAATCGCTTATAAAATCGCATGCGTGCAGTGTGGCCGTGCCCTAACTCTGGGAAATAATTTTTATGGACCGCTCCTACTCAATTAATGTGAACCAACTGTCGTGTTCTGTGATCTACCACATGAACCCTAGCAACCAGGCAGGCAAAGTTTCAGCATATGGGGCCTTGGTGGCAGATGACCCTATCCACCTTTCTATAATGGAATCAACTACCACCTGTTATCCTTCCTGGCCCTAAGTTCTCCCTTGTTTAGAAATTGTCCCTCTCCATACATGCTACTTTTGGCTGTCGTCCTCTGTGTCTTCACCTAAGATCGCCAATCTCACCTAAGACATCCATCTCAGAAATGAAAAATTTTATTTAGGTAAATCACCCTCAAAACTGCATTAGTGTTTGGGTGACAACCCTAGCATGTGCACATATGATGTTTGCTATGTGCACTGCTGTTCTTACGCCTTACCTTACTCCTTGCATTCAGGAGATCTTTGACACCTCTGCTGTTAGATGCTGATTGAGATACGTGGCAAATTATTTGTTGCCAATAGTCATTTTGAATTAAGAAAGCACATCGGATGACTAGCAAAACGTCTTCAATAACTAAATTTCATGTTTACTACTGGGAAGAGGGTGTGATGCGAGGGTGCAGGTGATATCACTCAAGCATGACCATGTGTAGAGAGGCAACATTGCCTTGGGTGTCAGTTGTCACAGCCTTGATTGACTGCATGAAGAAGTGGCTTGCTTACTCTACCAAATGGGGACAATAATTATCCTTAAAGGGTACCTATACTTCCACTTCAAGTATAAATTCACAGCACCATGGAGAGGGGAAGAGATGCAGCCAGTCTGCTGCAGAAGTGTGTCTCAGGAGGTCACACATAGGAGTTGTCAGAAGAAAGTGTCACCCATTATCACAGTGTCAAGAAGATTGTTAATGAGTTTTATACTGTCGGGTTGTAAAGTCTCTTCGGGAAGTATATGGCTGGATGCATGATTACTGGCTGGTAACATAATTTACTACCTTAACATTGTACTTTTACAACATACAAAGTTGCTTGAGTGAGTATAGTGACCCTTTAAAGGGTTGTTTACCCTAAAAATCATCTTTTATTATAAGATGATACCCCCTGCCCACCCCCAACTGCAATGTTATTTTCTTTAAAAAATGTAAAGAACTTATTTACCGCTCCTTTGCTGCTGCAGCACAATGATCTGGCTCCCACCACTTGCTGGAACTTTTAAGCAGGGGGCCGGACTGGCAGTCTGTGTCACAGAAGCGGCTGATGTCAGTGGAGCACTGCGGGAGCAAAGCTCTGTAAGTACAATTTTTTTTTTTAAAATAACTTGGCAGTTCTGGACAGGGGGTATCTATCTTACTTTTTTTATAATTTTGCGCTAGGTGGAAGTCACAAATATGGACTTCCTGGTTCTGCTCTAAGGGAAGATGAAAGCTGTGCGGGATGGAAAATGCATGGACATGGGTGATGTAAGAGCGCTTGGATTTACACAACGTGCCCCTTGTCAGCAAATAGAAGGTAGCAAAAACATTGTATCTTAAAAAAAACATATCCAAGAAAAAATTAGAAGAAAATCCTCCAGTATATGTGAAAACAGTTTATATCATTTATTCACCCTCTGTACACAACACGGCAACGTTTCGTGCAGAACTGTGCCATTTCTCAAGCCATTTTTCTTAAATAACACGTCTTAAATTGGCCGAACAGATTTTATGATTTTTGGCTTGTTTTAAAGCTAGAATAATGGCCAATATCTAATATTTTTTGGGATGACATTCCCTTTAAATATCTGGTGTAGTAATCAGGTATAAAGTGCAAAATATCAGTTGGAAAAAAACTGACTGAAGCTAAAGGCATGTCCACCATAAAAAAAAAACAAAAAAAAAACTGCTGACATGGATTGTCACTTCGTCAAATTAAATATATTTTAACCTGGGAAATGTTTTCCATGTTTGTATTTTTTTTTTTTTTTTTCTTAATATTTTATCTCACTTCCTCTTTCTTTATTAAAGCACTGTGCCTTTTAAAAGAGGCGTTGCTGATAGCATGAGAGACTTAAAAAAAAAAAAAAAAACAAAAAAACGAGGATGCTTTTTAGAAGAAATAGATTTAATGAGTAGCTGGCAAGCTACTTTTCTCTTAGTCTAGGCCTTATCCAGCTTTCCTCCTTTCTTGCTGGTAGTTCCGATGGAGAGACAAATAATTGGTAAGTAGCTTTTTAATATCTGACAAAACTGCAAGATAAAAGTGAATATCCTCTGGTTATGTTATGTGTAGGTTGTAAGTTATTTGTTTGGGTGTGGGATCTTGTGTAACCTCTGACAGGAAGGCTGAGGTTTTGCAGTGTTCAGAAAATAATGCAAACCAAAGAATTGCAGTGTTTTTCTCAGAAACGTTGTTCTAAGTTATGTAATTGTGCAACCAGGGAGTCAAATCCCTGTAAAAACTTGCTTAGTAAGCAAATATAAATATTTACCGTAATAGCAATTTTAAAAAGTATTTGAGGTTGAATAAAGACATGCGTCCGTCAGTCCAACTTTTCATTCACCTCATCCACAAAATCAAAACAATTTACACAATTTATTAGAATACATTCTCATTCAAATTCCATTATTTTAACGTCATAATCATCTATCACCCATAAATTATACTTTTTACCTCATTGATCCAGAGGCAGGCAAAAAAAAAAAACAGCTAAAGGGGGGAAAATTCCTTTCTGCTCCAATGGCTCGGAAAGTATCCTGGATCAACCAGAACTGCAGTATATGAACTAATACCAATAATTCTCAATATTTTTTAGTTTAGAAAGTTGCCACTACCACATCGTGGAAGACCGTTCCACATTCTCACTGTAAACAAACCTTTCCTAACTGAAGTTGAAACTTCTTTTCCAATCTAAAGGATGTCCAAAACTGCACCGCATATTCCAATGAGGTCTTACCAGTGCTTTGTAAAGAGGATTCTAATGTTTCTTTCTCTTGAATCTATCCCCTCTTTATACAAGACAATATCTTGCTAGCTCTAGCCGTTGCTGCCTGGCATTGTTTGCTACAGCTAGACTGTTATCTACCAAACCCCCAAATCTTTTTCCAGTCGAGATTCACTTAACAGTTATTTATGGTGTAGGTGGCACAAGGATTGTTGAATCCTAAATGCATCACCTTACATTTATCAACATTGAATCTCATCTGCCATACGCTGCCCATTTTGATTATCTAGGTCCGCTTGCAGCAATTGCACACCATTGAAGTTTCAAAGCTCTGCATAGTTTATGTCATCAGCAACACAGAGATCTTGCTCTCTCAATGCCCCTTCTAAGTTATTTATAAACAGATTAAAAAGAAGTGGCCCCATTACGGAATACTGAGGCACCCCACATAGATGTAGCCCCATTGACCACCACTCTCTGTTTGCCATCCAATAACCATTCTCTATCCATGTCCAAATGTTTTCTTCTAGTCCTTAGTTTATACATTAGTCACCTATTGCACAGTATCAAAAGCTTAGCAAAATCCAACACTGAAAGGCTATAAACAAGCATATCCAGTTTTGGATTGTATACCGTAATACTCGAGTATAAGTCGACTCGAGTATAAGCCGAGGTACCCATTTTTGCTCCAAATTAGAAAAACATGATTGACTCGAGTATAAGCCGAGGGTATACAGTAACCCTAATACCTTTCCACTGTAGATGTTTTGGAAACTACAACTCCCAGCATGCTTGGTTGCTGGGAGTTGTAGTTTCCAACCACCTATAGTAAAAGGTATGGGGGTTACTGTTGGCATACTGTCCCCCACCCTAATACCTTTCCACTGTAGATGTTTTGGAAACTACAACTCCCAGCATGCTTGGTTGCTGGGAGTTGTAGTTTCCAACCACCTATAGTAAAAGGTAATGTGGCTGTCTGCATGGCATACTGTCCCCCATGTCCCTCCCCAGCTCACTTACCGTACCTGGTCTTCAGTCTTCCCTCTCTGCCGGCTGCCGCAATCCAGAAGCAGCCGCGAGTCAGGCTGGCAGTTCCCAGTACCGCCAGCGTGCGCGATACATCATTGCGCAACCATGAAGAACTACTGGACAACCGGCCTGACTCGCGGCTGCTTCTGGATTGAAGGTAAGTGTCTTGTGACTCGAGTATAAGCCGAGGCAAGGTTTTTAGGTTGATTTTTAAACCTAAAAACCTCAGCTTATACTCGCGTATATACGGTACATTTTTTTATATGGAATATTGTATTTTGTTGCGTTTTCTGGAATACTAGAATAAAAATAAGAGAAGTTTACAGTGGTTTTCAAAAGTATTCAGCCCCCTTTAATTTTCCACATTTTGTCACACATACTGCCACAAACATGAATCATTTTATTGAATTCCACGTGAAAGACCAATACAAAGTGGTGTACACGTGAGAAGTGGACTAAAATCATCCATGATTCCAAACATTTTTAACAAATCAATCAATGCAAAGTGGGGTGGGCGTATTATTCAGCCCCGAGTTATTACTTTGTTGAACCACCTTTTGCTGCAATTACAGCTGCCAGTCTTGTAGGGTATGTCTCTACCAGATTTGCACATCTAGAGACTGAAATCCTTGCCCATTCTTCTTTGCAAAACACTCCAGCTCAGTCAGATTAGATGGACAGTGTTTTTGAACAGCAGTTTTCAGATCTTGCCACAGATTCTCTATTGGATTTAGATCTGGACTTTGACTGGGCCATTCTAACACATGGGTGTTTTGTTTTAAACCATTCCATTGTTGCCCTGGGCTTTATATTTAGGGTCGTTTACTGCTGGAAGGTGAACCTCCGCCCCAGTCTCAAGTCTTTTGCTGACTCCAAGAGGTTTCTTTCCAAGATTGCCCTGTATTTGGCTCCATCCATCTTCCCATCAACTCGGAACAGCTTCCATGTCCCTGCTGAAGAGAAGCACCCCCAGAGCATGATGCTGCCACCACACCATATTTGACAGTGGGGATGGTGTATTCTGAGTGATGTGCAGTGTTAGTTTTTTCGCCACACATAGCATTTTGGCCAAAAAGTTCCATTTTGGTCTCATCTGACCAGAGCACCTCTTCACTTGTTTGCTGTGTCCCCCACGGCTTGGGCCAATGGGACTTCTTACGCTTTTCTGTTAACAATGGCTTTCTTCTTGCCACTCACCCATAAAGGGCAACTTTGTGTGTGCATGACTAATAGTTGTCCTATGGACAGATTCCCCACTTGAGCTGTAGATCTCTGCAGCTCATCCAGTCACCATGGGCCTCTTGACTGCTTTTCTATCAGCGCTCTTCTTGTTCGGCCTGTGAGTTTAGGAGGACTGCCTTGTCTTGGTAGGTTTACAGTTGTGCCATACTCCTTCCATTTCTGAATGATCGCTTGAACAGTGCTCCGTGGGATGTTCAAGGCTTTGGAAATCTTTTTGTAGCCTAAGCCTGCTTTAAATTTCTCAATAACTTTATCCCTGACCTGTCTGGTGTGGACTTCATGGTTGTTGTGCTCCCCACGATTCTCTTAGACAACCTCTGAGGCCGTCACAGAGCAGCTGTATTTGTACTGACATAAGATTACACACCGGTGCACTCTTATTTAGTCATTAGCACTCATCAGCAATATTTATGGGCAACTAACTGCACTCAGACCAAAGGGGCTGATAATTACGCACACCCCACTTTGCATTTTATTGATTTGTTAAATATTTGGAATCATGTATGATTTTTCATTGCACCTCTCACGTGTACACCACTTTGTATTGGTCTTTCACGTGGAATTCCCAAAAAATTGATTCATGTTTGTGACAAAATGTGGAAAACTTCAAGGGGGCCGAATACTTTTGCAAACCACTGTATAAGGACTGGAAAAATTCTCCATAATTGGCACAATCAGCATGATTCTTTTATGTCTTCAAACTTTAAGCAAAGAACATAGCCGCATTATTATATACTGTGTAGTTTTGCTTTTTTACAGCATCATTGTATGTTTGCTACATGTCTGCTACCTGAATTCTGTTTATGCAGCTAACTACGGTGGTAGTTCTTTGGCATCGTTGTCGGTAGTTGAACATTATGTATATTTATGTACTTCACTTTTACTGTCCCGGAGACTCCCTGAAACTAAAACAGCACTTTCTAGAATTTTACACGAAGTTAGAGAATGTTTTTAAGGTGTTTTTTTTTGTAAGACAAAACACAGATACCTGGACGCAGCTTTCAATGAAATTGGAATTTTTTTTCTCTTTAAAGGACATTATACTATAAAAATCAACTTTATAAAACTGAAAAGTACCTGTGTCAGGGAGGTAGAATTGATTATTCCCTACTCCCAATATGTTTTTGTTGAGAATCTACAGCAGATAGTTTAAAGGGCAAGTCCAGCCCTAAAATGAAAACTTACATACAGGTAAATCTCCCCCCAAAACCCTAAACGGTAATAGTTTAAAATCGTGAATAATATAAGTCTAACCTGAAATCCTGCAACAATGTCCTGTTGCCTGTTTCTGCTTCCTGGTTCTTCCAGTTAGTAGCTGTCAGTTATGGATTTGACAGTTGACATCACAGCCAGCCTGAATGTTAATCCCCTATCTGCCTCTTCTGAGCATGCCCAAGCTCAGTACCTGCTCTGTACAGGTTTCTAATTTGCTCTGTTTCCATGAGGCATCCAGAAGCACAGCAGGCATACAGTAATGAATTCCTAGGACAAAGTATGATATATCAACATATTTTAAAGAGATCGAATTTTAAACATTTGAAAGCTAACATCTGATTGGTTGGGGCAAAATTAGCACCAGTTGTAAGATAAGAACAGTTATTGAATCTCCCTGTATGTGAGCCACAGACCAAGATATAAAGAAATTACAGACCACAGTCTTAAGCTAGGTACACACAGCACAGATTTCTGAAAGATGACAGACAGGATCTGCAAGATCTTGTCTGCCATCTTTCAAAGATCTGCATGCACACAGTCCCGAGCGTTCTCCCTTAACTTCATAAGAGAGTGCTCGGGACTGTGTGTTTCCATCGGCCACGCTGGACTCCTCTATAGGAGTCTAGCGCGGCCGATGGAAATTTTTCGGCCTTTCCCGGACGAGCGACGGCCGACCCGATCGTTTGGCGGCGCGCGCTCATTCGGGGAACGGCGTACACACATAACGATAAAGCCCCGATACCATCGGGCTTTATCGTTAGTGTGTGTACCCAGCTTTAGCTGTAGCAAACAATGCCAGGTAGCAATGGCTAGATCTAGCAGATATTGTCTTGTATAAAGGGGGAATAGAACTTATACTCTTTAGAAGGCACTGGGGATTGAAGAAGTGTATCTAGCGGTTTGTTCCAGTCTGTCTCTCCCAGGTAGGAGATTGATTTTGAGACAAAGCTGCTGGCTTGTAAATAGTGAAAGAACTTGGTCATGAGAGGGAATTTGTTTTTCGCCTGTGAGAAGGATAGGGGATGTCTAGTATGTGTGTCTACAAGCTCTCGGATTGTTTTTATCCCCTTTGTTTTCCATCTATTGAATATTGTATGGGCCCTCCCCTCCTGGAAATTCGGGTGGTTGGTGAATGGTAGCCATAATGAGTGGGACTGTTTCAGGCCCATCACAGAGCGGGCTTTGTTCCATGCTTTCAAGCCTGACATCAACAGAGGGTTGTCCCTGCTCTCCCCCGGCAGATCCAAAAAGCGGGTATGTAGCAACGAGGACAGGGACTGGGGGCCACAGAGTTGTTGGTCTAGGTCAGTGCGGGTGTAGCTCGAGGAGGCGTGCAGCCAGTCCCTGACTATTCTGAGGTGGGAGGCTATATTATAAAGTTCGATATTTCGAAAGCCGCATGCCTCCTTGGTTTTTAGTTTGAGGGTGTTGAAATTAATTCGTGAAGGTTTGTTATGCCATATGTATCATGTATTTGCGGAAGATAGTGTATGTGTTTTGTGTCTTTGCGGGATAGGAATATCGGCAGGGTTTGTAGTAGATAAAGTAGTTTGGGGAATAAAATCATTTTTATGAGATTGGCTCGTCCTGTAAAGGATAAAGGGAATTTTACCCATGTTGTCAGTGTGTTTGTTATTCGGGTTATAAGTGGGGGGATGTTTTTCGAATATAGTGAGTCTATATGTCTGGGGAGGATGACTCCCAGGTATGTTATGGCAGTATCAGCCCATTTAAATGGGAAGTTGTTTGACCAGTCTGGGGGGTTAGCGGTTCCCAGAAGAAGTGCTTCAGATTTGTTATAGTTAATTTGCAGTCCTGACAGTCTCCCGAACTGTGTTAGATGATTTATTATGGCTGGTATGGATTGTAAGGGTTTGGATATAAATAGGAGAATGTCATCTGCATATGGTGAGAGTTTTAGATCTTCCTTGCCTATTTTGATGCCTGTGAATTGTTTGTTGTTGGATATGGTTCTGAGTAATGGGTCTATACTAAGGTTAAACAGTAGGGGGGAGAGTGGGAATCCCTGTCTTGTCCCTCTGTGGGTTTGAAATGTGTGTGATTTGGTGTTGTTTATCAGCAGGGAGGTGTTGGTGTTTTCATGGAGAAATGTAATTAATCTGATGAAATTGGATCCAAAATTGCGTATCGTGAGGATTTTATGTAGGAATTCCCAGGAGACTCTATCAAAGGCTTTGTCGGCATCTTAACTTAGTAGAATCTCCTGGGAATGGGGTCTGGTGGAGTGGGCTGATATAGCGGCTGTGGCTATGCATATGGCTTTGGTGGTGTTTCTGCCTTTTGGTGAATCCTAGTTGTGAGTCTGTGATTAAGTCTGGCATGATATGGCTGAGTCTGTTCGCTATTATTTTTGTTAGGATTTTGTAGTCTTGGTTTAATAATGATATCGGCCTGTGGGATTGGACTAATAGTGTGTTTTTTTTTTTGGTTTGAGCAGTAGGATGGTTTAAGAATTGTTGAAAAGTTTTGGATGTTATTATATAAGTCTGTGAGGATGGGGAGTATATGAGGGTTTAGTAGTTTATAATATTCTGCTGGGAAGCCGTCTGGGCACGGGGCTTTGGTGTTGTGTAGTGATTTGATGACTTTAGAGATTTCCTGTTGGGTCATTGGGCGGTTAAGTGAATCCTGTTGTTCTACTGTAAGTTGAGGGAGAGAGCATGCTTCCAGGTAAGCATCGGCATCTGTAGTTGGGGTCGTATGTGGTGTGTATAGGGATTCAAAATATTGTAGGAAGTGCTGTTGTAGTTCAGGTTGTGTGGTTATGATTTGGTTTGTGTTGGAGTTAAGTATTTGTAGTATGGGACAGCGTGAGTGTTGTGGTTTAGTTAATCTTGCTAGTAATGTGCCTGTTCTGTTGCCCCATCTGTGGTATTTGTTTCTTCTGGCGTCTACCGACCACCGTGCTTGTCCCAGTAGGTATGTGTCCAGTAAGTTTTTTGTTGATGTGTAGTGTTCTTTGTTTGCTGTATTGGCCACACGCCTCCCGGAGACTGCGGTCAAGTTGGGGGGGATCTTTCCCTGTAGGTTTTTTTCTTATGTGAGACATATGCTATTACATGTCCCCTCATTACTGCCTTGGAGGCTTGCCAGAAGAGAGCCTGGTCCTCCATATGGATCATATTGTCCTCTACATAGTTTTGCCATTGGGTGGTTATGAATACCTTAAAGTCTTCTGAGTTGTAAAGATAAGCTGGGAATCTTCAATGGTCTGTTCCTGTAGATTGTGTGTTGAAGTTTATCGATAGTGCGACTGGGGCATGGTCTGATATTAGTATGTTATTTATGGAAGTGTATGTTATTTATGGAAGTGAGTGGAAATAATTCGTTAGATATTAAGAAATAGTCGATGCGTGAATGTGAGTGGTGTGGATGGGAGTAAAAGCTGTACTGTTTGGTGGTTGGGTGTTGTAGTCTCCAGGGGTCACAGAGTCCTATTTGTGAGATTATCAGTGGTGGTATCCAAGATCGTGTTAAAGTTTCCACCAATGAAGATTTGGTGTTTTGTTTTAGCCAGCAGCTGTCTCAAAAGATTGGAGTAGAACTCAGTGTTCGCTCCATTTGGGGCGTAGATGTTTGCTATAGTGTATATTGTATTTTTTATTTCTAGGTCTAAGATCAGGAACCTGCCCTCAGGATCTCTTGCTGTGTCCAGCACCGTGGCCGGTATATCCTTGTGTATTAGTATAGCCACCCCTTTGGATTTTGATGTGTGTGAGGCTGATATGCAGTTTGATATCCATGGAGCTTTTTGAAATCCCTCCTCGGATTGTTTCCAAAGTGTCTCCTGGAGTAGGATTATATGTACGTGTAGTCTCTTTAGATGGCGTTTGACTGGTGTGTTTAGTCCGTCTACATTCCAGGAGACTATTTTAACATGGTATAGTTTATCCTGGTTGAGTTAAAATGTTGGTTTTAAGTTGTGCGAGTGTGTGGTTTTGTGTGAACTTGCCTGTATTCCCCGTCCCAGAGAGCAGGGAGATATCAGGGCTTGTCTCTGTGGATGGGGTGTCTCCCGCGCGGCTCCCCCTCCCCTGGGGTCCCCTCCCTGGCGACTTGGTAGTAGCTGAAAGGTAAATAATAGGTTAGGCAAAACATATAACTGTGTAAATCAATTAAACATACGGTAACAGTAAAGTATACATTGTGTTAAACTTAATAAACATTAAAGAGAACAGTTGTGGTAACGTTGGATGTAGGTCCAACTGATTTGAGCCCTAAACATTTTGTAGATCCCTATCAGGTATTATGGAAGTTGGCTGTTGAGTTCAGTTTAATTATTTCCCAAATAGTGGGATGAAGCTTCCTCCGGTTTGGTGTAAAGTTGGGATTTGCCATTGTGAGTTACCCTCAATTTAGCCGGGTATAGCATTTGGAATCTTATATTGTGGTCATGTAGGTATTGGCAGATTGGGTTGAAGGCTTTCCTTTTGGCGCTTACTGCCGCTGAGAAGTCTTGAAATAGTTAGAGTTTATGGTTGCTGACTTCCAAGTTTTTCATTTTGTAGGATTAGTTCCTTGTCTCTAAAATCTAGTAATTTCATGAGTACTGGCCGGGGTCTTTCATTGATATGTCGGGGCCGATCCTATGAATTCTTTCAATTTGTAATCCTTGATGGTGTGGTGTTAATCCAAGGGTATTTATTAAGTCGTGAGTGATGAATTGGATTAGGTCTTGCCCTTTGTATGATTCAGGTATGCCAATAATTCTGAGGTTATTTCTCCTTGTGCGGTTTTCTAGATCGTCCAGTTTATCTTGTAGTTGTTGAAGTGCATTTTGTTGTAGTCTGGATGTATTTTCCATGGGGGTTTGGGGATCCTCCATATCACTTATTCTGGTCTCTAAAGTTGAGATCCTTTGGGTGTTTTCGGGTGACTTGGGACAGTGCTTGAGGAGATGGAGGAGTGTAGCACTTCGAGTCTCTTATAGAGTAGTGGCATTATAAGATTGGATACCTCTGTTGCTATTTTGGCTGCTTGGTCTGAGGTTATTGTTTGTGGGTTTAGGGTATGAGGGGTGAGGGTTTCCTCACCCCTCACCCCCCCCCCCCCCCTCAGGGGGCCGGGGCGTCTTCCTCCATAGGCGAAATGGAGGGTTTATTTGAGATTTTTGTTATGTCTTTGTGGTTTCGGGGTCTGTGATTTGTCCTTGTTGCTGTTTGGAGTGTTGTGGGCGGTTGGTCCGGAGGAAGCTTGTTGGTCAACCCTTTTGTTTTTTACCCATGTCCGAGTTAGATTTTTTTATGTATTTGTCCATACTATGATTTGACAGGTCTAGATTGTAGGGTAAATATGTTTCGTTGGTGGGCAAAGTTTGTAGAAGAGATGTTGAGGGCTCTTGAATGTTCTCAATTTACATACTTAAAACGTTTGGCGATTGTTGTTCATGGTTTTCAGATAGGGGATCCTGATCAAGGTTCCCAAAGTTTGGCAAATATTTTGAGTCCGAGTATGCTTTGCAGGTGGTATCAAGGTCCCAAACATGGCCGGCTTTGTAGTAGTATGGTGTATTTGGATATAGGTGGAGTGGTGGTTGGAGTTCAACGGAGGTATATACTGTGGGGTAGGTAGTTCCGGTTTGGATATAAATGCAGTGGTGGTTGGGGTTCAGCGGGGGGTCCATACAGGGGGGATAGGTGGTTCGGAGTTAGGTGTAGGTGATATGATGGTCCAAGTGTAGCAGAGGTAGTTGCAGAGAGGGCAGCAGGTCGGTGGTACCTTGATTTTATGTAGGTTTGAGTTATAAGTGGGTCGGTGATCAGAGGGACAGCTCTGGAGGACCTGTTTTAGATTTTGTAGATGTTTGAGGCCTAGGCCTTTTGGTATATGGTATCAGATTGTTCTGTCTTTCCTTCCCGCTCAGCATGGGCGGCAGTCAGCCCTGCATACGTGCTGATGAGGTCGGATTTAGTTGAGGCCTAGTGGCCTCAACTAAATCGAGCCGGTGTGTGAAATCCAGCCAGTGTGGGCCTGAGTGATTTCCAAGCCTAGGCCGCTATATGTGTTCCCCCTTTTCCCTTACCTCTTTTTCCCCCGTGCCCAGGGGCCTTCCCATGGGTCTAAACAGTCCAATCGCCCCAGCAGGGTTGTGGTTGGCTCCCCTTGAGGCCTGTACGACTAGGCCTCCAGACAGCACGTGGTGAGAGGGTGGTTGGTTTAAGTGATAGGCCGGAATTGAAGTAGGTGTTTAATTTGGGGCCTCCCCAGAACCGGTGGCGATCTCGGGGTTTGTAGTTTTGGAGTGTGTAGTTTCCCAATTAGTCCGGGTGTCCCCTTGTGGTGCAGACTGTTTCCCCGCTTCTCAGTGGGGGCAGTTTGTGGGTTTCTACTGTTAGGCTGGAGGTCGGCGTGGTCCCCGGGTGGCTTGGTTGGAGTGGGGCTACAGTCGGGCCGGCGCTGCAGTTGGGGCCCGTGATATTGCCACGTACCTGTGCCCCGCTGGTGTAGGGCCGACTCCGGCTGTGGATTCCTCCAGAGGCCTTGCTTTCCGGTCGGGTCTTCCCATGTCCGGGTCTTTGCTCTGATGAGTGGGTGCTGGTTTCTGCGTCCCTCGGGGTTTGCAGAGATTTGATTGCTGGGTAGGTGGTAGGGCTCGATTGTTAGTGAGCTCCGGCTGTTGAGCGGGTGTTGGGTGTTGGTACCCGCCAGCCCAACCTGACTTCGGGGATGTTGGAGACAGATGTAGCCGGGTGTTCATGGTGGGTATTCTTTGAGGTATATATGCTTTTCAGCCCCTTTATTTTATGGGGTTAGGTGTAATTTGCTCCAATGGCTCTCGAAGGTACGGAGCACTTGTAAAATGCGGCCGCTCTCAGCGTCCCGCCCCCGGAAGTCCTCCCCCCCCATCTTTTTTTAGCAGTTTTTTGGGTTTTTTTGCCTTACTATGGATCAGCTGTTAGGTAGGGTTATAAAGGAGGGTGAAAAGGTTGGACTTGATGGATGCATGTCTTTATTCAACCTCAATTACTGTTACTAGGACCAGAAAGTTAATGGGTGGGAGGCTGACATGTGACATTCCTAAGGCTGCTCCTCCACCTCGCTGCCGGCTAGCACAGCCTCAGACTTCAGTGACAGGACAGGAGACAGGAAGTCCCTCCCCCTCCCTGCTGTGTGAAGATCCCCACCGAGAAGGTAAGGGGATCTAAAGCCCTACTCTCCCACTATGTGAAAACAGCCTTTTCAGGAAGAGCTCTTGCTCTTGCTGAAAGGGCGGTTTTCATAGTTTTCTGTAGTGGGGGGTCTGAGGGGCCCACGGCACCTGTGAGTGGGCAGGGCCACATGGGGCTGTAAGGGAAGGGGCCAAGGGGGGCCTGCAAATGGAGGGGCCCATATGGTCCATGAGTGCGAGGGGACCAGGGGGGCTTGCAAGAGGAGGGGGGCTGCAAGGGGAGTAGGAACACAGGGCGATTGACTGTCATCCACTGACATGGTTTCAGAGCAGGAAGTGCTGGGGACATGGTGATGCTGCTGCCATGTCACACACAAAAAGTAAATATCTTCAAAACTATGCAAAATAAACAATGAAAATAAATTGCAAACATTTTCAGGGGAGCAATTCCTACCTAAAGTCTTTTGGACCACAGTTCCACTTGTATAAACATAGTTTTTTCATGAATCAAACATGAAGTTAAATCCACTGTTAAACCTATCCAATATAAGATGGTTGGAATTTAATTTGTGTGATTTATAAATATCTAACTAAAACCCATATGTTTTTTATATAGGCTGTAGCACATACTGTGATTGTATGAGGACCTGAAATGTGCATTGATCAACTTTTATCCCCTGTGTACTAATGCTATGGTCATATTAGTAGGAGAACTATATGTAATTGTATTTATTAAGAAGTGCTTCTACAGTCCTGCTTGTTTATGCAGTTCTAAGCCTTGTACACATGAAATAATTGTCAGCCAAAGTGGCGGAGGAATGACCCCTGTGGCTGACGGTAGTTTAAGCTACGTACATGCTTTAGGTAATTGTCAACTGCTTTGACCTAAAATATATGTAGAGGAAACTACATTGTTTATTGATCCTAGCTATCATGGCGAATGTCTTAAGATTGCAACATGTGCTACCCCCTTTATGGCTGTGTGAGCTCACAAATGGGTTTTCCTCATTTTAAAAAGCCAAAGGGCTGGGGGGAAGTGAGAGAGCCTGTTATATTGATCCAGTGTGCAAGTATGAGAAATGCAAAAGTTTGCTAATCGTAATTGAAGTAAAAAAGGTTAGAAGTTAGGACCTTCCAGACTGGGGGTTACTTTGACGTGGTTGGAAGGCTTTTCATTTATGTGATCACAGTAATGTATACTAAAACCCCTTAGTTTAATAATGTATGCCAGTGTGCAGATATGATATTGTGCATGTGAAATGTGCATTGATTATCTTTTCTATGTTAGCTCACAAATGGCTTGTAAATAATTTCCTTGAAAGGAGGTTGACGCAAAGAGTATAGGGACCAGCAGACTTCAAGGCTAATATATTCTTCCTGCATCTTTCGCTCTTTTAAACAGTTTGTAGTTAGCTGTCAATATTATTGTTGGTTTATTACCCCATTTAAAGGGTATGTCCACCAAAAAAAAAAAAAGTTTTGATATGTGATTCCCCCTGGTCTCCCAGCCCCAACCGCTATATTTACATGTTTAGAAAGCCCCCCCAAACTATACTTACCTCCCCTCTTTCCTCCGCCGCGCTCCCGGCCCTCTGCTTGCGAGAAAATGCAAGCAGAGGGGCGGGACCGGCAGCCGCGTCTGTGATTGGCTGAGCGGCAGCCAATCACGGACGCAGCTGCCGGCAGCTCACTTTGGCGGAGGAAAGAGGAGAGGTAAGTAATGTTTGGGGAGCTTTCTAAACAAATAAATTAGAGGTTTGGGGCTGGGAGCCCAGGGGGAATCTTGTACATTAAAGGGCATGTCCACCCTTAAAAATAGTTTTTGATATGCTGCTCCCCATGTCTGGTAGCCCCAACCGCATGGTTAGTATTTCCAAAAGCTCCCAAAACTTTACTACCTCCCCTCGTTCCTCCGCTGCACTGCCGGCCCTCTGTTTGCGAGAATGCAAGCAGAGGGGTGGACCGGCAGTCGCGTCTGTGATTGTGAGCGGCAGCCAATCACAGACGCGGCTGCCGGTCACTCAGTGCAGCGGAGGAAAGAGGAGAGGTAAGTAAGAGTTTGGGGAGCTTTTGCAAAATACTAACCATGCGGTTGGGGCTGCCAGACATGGGGGAGCAGCATATTAAAAGGGTTTACGCTAGGGGGAGGGATAGTAGAACGGGAGGGAGGGAGGGGAGAAGGGCTGCAGTACGCATGACAAATATCTACGGAGGCAAGGTAGCAGGCAGAGCCCTGCTAGCCTCCTGGTGGACAGTTTTTGGGACTTTAGGGGGGGTCTACAGGAGAACCCTATGTGAGCTGGGATGTGAGGTAAGGATTACACTACACTACATGGTGGGGCCATTACTGGGGGGGATTATAGTTTTGGGGGTGGACATGCCCTTTAATGATTTTACGCTAGGGGGAGGGAATCTGGAGAGGGAGGGGGAGAAGGGCTGCAGTAAGCATGCCAAACTTCTCCGGAGGCAGGTAGGAGGCAGTCCTATATGGACTTGCTCCTCTGGTGGGCAGTTTTTGGTATTGGGGGGGGGGGGGGGGGGACTACAGGAGAACCTTATGGAGCTGGGTGTGAGGTAAGTATTAAACTACACTACATGATGGGCGCATTAGTGGGGGGGATTATAGTTTTGGGGGTGGACATGCCCTTTAAAGATATCTCCACTCGTATTAACACATTTTTGGAATTCAGTTTTATTGAAAAGCGGGAGTTAAAGAAGCTGTCTTACCCCCCGTTCTTCAATAAAATGGAGCCAGGAGAGAAAGTAAGAAGACCTAGAAGTCTGAGTCTGTCGGGGACCTGTTGGACTACGCCCCGGGGAAGCAAGCAAGCGGGTAAGTTCTTTACCTTCTCTCCAGGCTCCTGATTGTTTTATTGAAGACGCAGCTCCTATACCTCCCGTTCTTTAATAAAACTGAATTTTCAAAAATGTGTTAATACGAGTGGATAAACACTTTAAATCTTAAAGGGCAACTATAGTGAAAAAAAAACTTTGTCTGTATACAATGTATAGATCACTTAGTATAAGCTGCCTTACTTTCATGTTTCTGTGTGGCTTCGTTTCTTCACACTGGCAGAAGTTTGTACCAAGCTGTGTAGTCCCCCTCCCCTTTGTACTCCCCCTCAAGCAGTGACGGGCTGTATACAGAGTCCGAGCATTGTCAGTTGAAAGGACTTTAAATAAGTGCTGACATCCTGGACCCCTCCCTTCCAGAGCTAGACTGCAAGCAATCAAAGTGTGGAATAAAGTAGCAATATGCTGAAGGGAGGGGCAGAGGGGGAGAGAGGAGGACAAGTGGTGTGAGATTCTTTACAAGTAAGTTACTGAACTCTCCCTGTTCTCTAACTTTGCTAATTGTTATTTACTTTTTACCTAAAGTTATATCTTCCCCCTGCTTAGCTGAGATCATAATCACTGAAGAGAGAGTCAGTGTAACAGCAGCTTGTAGTGAGACTTCACAAACAGTGACACTGCTTGTGTCCTGTACATATTCAGTTGCTTTAGTCTATATATTCATAGATTGCACTGTGTGTCTTGTTTGGTATATAGTCTGTATTACTGTATTATATATACTGTATTAGTGTTCCATTTGAGTCACTGGTTTTGTATGTATATAAGATTTTTTTTGGGGGGAGGGGTTGTTTTATAGTGTGTTATGCTCATATTGCTGGGTTAATGGTTTATTGATTGTGTTTAGCACTACAGCATTTGACTATATGTTGCACATGGTACATATAGTGTGGGTGAGAGAGTGTGTGACAGTACTGCATGGGAGCTTTGGATTGTGTGGGTGTGTGCCTTTGAGTGACAGATGAGGTGTAGCAGCTCCTACAAATCACAGCATATTCAAAGGCTTATATCTCGAGGACTATGTAGAATTTAAAGAAACTAAAGGTACCCTGGTGGATGGGATGACTTATAGGATACATTAGAAGAAATTAAAAAAAACTGTTTTCTCACTATAATTGCCCTTTAAAAAAGATGTTTTGGATAGGCGTTTTACCTATAAGGCCCTTTTAACCTTAATTTTCTTACTGTGATACAACGTATTGGTGAAGAAGACCAAACTTTGACTTGTTACATAATATATCATATTAAGGGTTATGTCCCACTATGCATGTTGCATTCCAGTGTTCTCCCCAGAATTTTTTTCAAGCCGGGTGGCATGAAAAAGTAGTGGGTGGGGTGGGACAAGGAAATTGGTGGTGGGGAAAAAGGTGCACTGCATCATGCTCATTATATAGGTTACAAAATCTGCAGTGAATTGTAGTTCTACAACATCTGAAGGTAACATGGCACATGTATTTATGCTGTAAAATGGCAGCACAAATACATGTGCCAACCTTTGTGGCCTTGAGGATCTTGGAAAAGCTAGTTAACATGCTAAAATAAGCTTCAAGTGTAAAAAAGTGGTCTGGACTGGGCAGTTTTGGCAGGAGTTTTTACTTGTCATATTGGCACACCTATTAAACCTACATCTAATTTTTTTAAAATCACAAGTGTTCTCTTAAGAATTTTTTTCCAGCCGGGTGGCATGAAAAAGTAGCCGGGTGGGCCGCCCGGCTAAAAGACTTTAGGGAGAACACTGCATTCTATTTGCGAATTGCAATGTTATTTAAAATATAATATAACTCGAGAGGATCAGTTCCCACTGTATAATTTGCGTTCCCAATCTATGTGGTCCATTTTTTTTATCTGCATGTGTGCACTGTTTTCCCAAAACTGTACTCGCACGCAAACGGACAGGAAACGCAGACAAATGCATAGAAAAATGCATGTCTGTTAACCTGCAAACAGACCGGAATGCGGAAAAAAAGCATTGTCCTAAACGGCGCAACGCACATAGTGGGACACCTGGCCCTTAGTAAATAAACTTGTGGCGGGTTGCATTACTTTTGGTGCAAAACACTTGCAGAATCCTGCTTAATGTGCTGCTTTGACAGGGCTTTCTATATTTACAAGTTACTTGCTGTCATAAATATTCTTAGTCGTGTATATCCCGACCTCTTTATCCCTTAGGGTCACAAGAAATCTTGTGAAGAAGCAGGATTTCTGTAGTTTTAAATACTAGGTAAACTTCCTCCTATTAGTAAGCAAGCACGTTAGCTGGTTCTTGTTTTTCTTTTATGCACAGTTTCCGTGTTTGAGTCACTCCTGCTATCCACTACAGTAGATTAGCAAGTTATCTGCAATTCACCATGACTGATCATGTGTATAAAAACTAGCACTTCTAGTTACCTGGTGACCACCTCCACAATAAATAGTGCATATGTAATTGAAACCCAAACAAATCATTTTTGCCATTTGAAATATGCTTGTGAAATACAATATTAATGCTGCTACATCATAGATGGTGGAAGGATCGTGCATCTTTAACACATACTCTGATGTTATGTTAAATATTGATATCCTACCAGTGTGTCTGTATGAATAAATAACTTGTCTTCATATGTAATTCCTACCTAAGGCTATGCACACACATTAACTTACATTTGTGGAGGCTCCTATTAGCATAATTAAGTGATCCATTTGGCCACAGCTCTGAGCTGCAGGGGGTTTCCGCTCCTCAAATTAACACAGAACAAGTGGCTCAGCTAATACCACACAACCTGCCTTTAGATAAAGATTGTTGGACCAATAATCTTCTGGAGCCCATACATGCACTAATCACGGTCGTATGATATGGAGTTGTTCCAATATCATACGATCATCGGCTCATGTATGGATTTTTGTGGGAAAATTTGTTGTTCGATTGTATGACCAGGATTTGTTAGTGTGTAATTTTTTGCAAATGTTTGTCTGTTTGTATGCTCATACACATTTTTCAAAAATCATGATACAAAGTCCAGAGCATTCTCCCTATGCTGTGGATAGGGAGAATGCTCAGGACTGTGTTTTTTCCTTGGCTTATGTGAGAATGCTCAGGACTGTGTGTTTCCCTCTCCTATAGTGAGTCTACCGCGGCCGAGGGCAATTTTTCCCTCTTTCCCTAATGAGCACTCGACCGTCCCAACGGTATTGGGGCTTTGTCGGTACTGTGTGCACATAGCTTTACATCCATGACTGACTGCTGCTAGCTGGAAGAACCAGGGGGCAGCATTCAAGTGCCTCCCTAGCCCCCTCAATCCCCCATTGGTTTGGTCCAAATCCAATCGGTGTCAGGAGCTAGCAGTCTTAGAAGTTGTGACCGCATAATGGAAGGCAGCCCCACAAAGAGGAGTTCTGCGATAAGGGAGACCCTGGTGATGTCGCAGGACTTCCTTCTTCACCGGGGTCTTCCCCTAGGATACCCCCTTGCTTTCCCTGGTGGTTGGGCTAGTAGAGGTACTGCAATCTCCATTCAGATCACAGTGCAGTACAAGCTATAGTAAGCTGTAGGTAAATGACAGCTTGACAGCTTACTATAGTATTTGTGAATGGAGCTTAGGAGTTCCATTCACTAGTAGCAAAAACTTAGGGAAAAACGGGGGCAGAGCTCAATATTAGGTGATCAGTTCTAATCCAATCAGATTTGAACTGGATAAACTCCAATTATGCCCATATTCCAAGTTCGTTATCATTCCCTAAAATGATCTGATGATTTTCTTTGGGAATGGTAAAAAAAAAAAAAAATGAAATGCACATACAAAAAACTTATGTGATACACACTCCTCCCCCCCTACAATAAAGCTATACTGTATGTGTTCATGGAGGCAGTAGAGCTCCTTTACATTTGAAGACACACTTTTAATGTAAAAGCAACAGAATTGCTTTCTATATTGAGATTTACTTTTTGAAGAAAACTGAGCATGTGCTGAGCTAGAGGGTGCCGTAACTACACTATTATGCTACATTAAAACAATATTACATATAATTTGACCTGTTGGTCAAATATAGTATAGCTTTTCTGTAGTAGAAATTTCTTTAGAGGCCGAGTGCCCAAACTGCAACCCAAAACACCACTTTTTATTGCATAGTGCCAACATGATCCTTTCACCTAAATACAGAGTTTTTACTTTAGAAAAACAACTCAAATTAATAAATTAAGACCAATACAGTAGATGGAATTTATTAAAGTTTACCGTTTAGCCTACATCTCAGGAGTTTGAGATCTAAAACAGTGGCCATTAACCCCTACATTATTAGATAAGTTTGAGATCCAAAACAGGGACTCGAGCAGAGCTGAATGTTATATCATGACCTCTTTTTTGCTACAGACAGCCACTACACTTTCTCTCTGGCTTTCTGGTAACAAACACTGGGGAACTGCTGTGCATGAGTGCCCACATGAGGGCTCAGAGTGCCACCTCTGGCACGTGTGCCATTGGTTCGCCTCCACCGGTCTAGAATGTAGAATATGACTCCATATATCAGGAACAAAATTGCAGGGGATACGCACTCAACTGAAATTTATTCCTTTATTGTGACTTGCAGTGCACAATGCTTCAGGGTTTTCCCCGAGAAACGTTTCCCACTTCCTCAGGTGTATGCACCTGAGGAAGGGGGAAAACCCTGAAACATTGTCACAATAAATGAATAACTTCTTAATTGAATGCGTATCCCCTGCAATATTGTTAATGATATGACTGTCTAATTGTGTATGGACAAAAGACAGACGATCGTCCCATAATTTAAATTTTTTCTGATCATACGTCCCACATATCATATGAACAGATTGTAGCATCTATGGCCACCTTTAGTTATTTGAAAGCCCATTTAAATTCAAACACCTATAACATATTCAGTGTCAATGATCAATTATGCCAACATAATAAGCCTGTATCTAACAGCCTTGTTGACATTTGTCATTCATGATTTACTGACTTTGTCTTTAATTGTAAGTTTAAAGGATATTGGTGACTGTGGCTTGTTAGGTTAAACAAAAAAAAATTAAAAAATTGCATATTGAAGCTTACTTGCATTTAAATAATTTGTACCTAATACCTTTTTTTGTGTTCTGTCACCAGGTCACCACTATGTTCTGACTGTCTGTATTTACAGAAGATATATAAGAAAGACAAACTTTATTTTGGAAAGGTTTTTTGATTCCAGTGGAATCTGTGCTTAAGCTTCCCTACCTTTTGCTTTGCAAGCCCTTGTAGTTGAGTAGGACATCATGCCTGTTCAAGCACCGCAATGGACCGACTTCCTGTCCTGCCCTATTTGCACCCAGACATTTGATGAAACGATCCGCAAGCCCATCAGCTTAGGCTGTGGGCACACAGTCTGCAAGATGTGCCTGAATAAGCTACATCGCAAGGCTTGTCCATTCGATCAGACTACCATCAATACTGATATTGAACTGCTTCCTGTCAACTCTGCTCTACTGCAGCTAGTGGGAGCTCAGGTGAGTTTTTTTTTATACTGTTGTTGGTGTGTGTGTGTAAATAAACATTGAAATGAAGTAGCGGACCACAATTACCTTTTAACGAACCTTATATACTCGAGTATAAGCCGAAGTTTTCTGGCTTTAAAATTAGCCTGAAAACCCGGGTCACAGTAAGTATTGTAAATTCTTTCCCCCCATTGGGGCTGCCGGTCGCTCTGTATGATGAGGTAACTCACATTAGAATCAAGTGTTCCGGCTGGCACTCTGCACTGATCTGCAGGCTGATGTTCATACTTGGCACCTGTCTCACTTACTGCGCGGCGCAGAGTAGTGAGTTAAATAGTGAGTACTTACCTCTCTTACTTACCTCACTGAACTTGGGGGGGGGGGCCCCCGGGGGGGAATGTTTTGGGCCTTTCCTGGGGGGGTGCTGTCCATACAAAAGCCTCATTCCTCATACAAAAGCCTCACTGCAGGTGTTTGGAAACTACAACTCCCAGATACTAAAGCATGCTGGGAGTTGTAGTTTCCAAACATCTGGAGTGCCAAGGAATGAGGCTTTTTTATGGAGAGCAGAGTCCCCATACAGTAATAGCCATACTGGATTTGGCTTTTACTGTATTGGACTACTGCTGTCCATTTAAAGGGCAACTGAATACAGTATTAGAAGTCAGTAGTGGTCATAATTTCAAGATAAAAATGAGGTAAAAATATGTACCTCGGCTTATACTCGAGTCGACTTGTAGTTCATGCTGCTCATATTATATAAAAAATATCACTTTGCAGTTGTGGTATTGTGATGTGTTCCGAAAGTCATAAAGAAAAAAAATAAGGCAGAGGTCCAGGAAGCTACCAAGTTATTGAATATTAAAAATTAGACCCTGTAAATGGTCTCGACAGAAAAATGGACCAGATAACACATGGTTAATCTCAGAGTTAACTTAGTTTTATGAATATAAAAAAAAAATGCCCATAAAATATCATAGGGCCACGCAAGACATTAGAACCACTTTATATCGAGTGCACAACTTAAAAAGGGCTGGACCAGGAGAGCTGGATAATTTATTTCATAAAATTCCATATCCTGCTCCTAATTTATACATAGTAATTATCTTCCACTTTTGTATGAGGCTCTTATTTTTGTTGTAGCTCCAATTGTGCTTTATCCAACTCAGCTTATATAGCTTTGTTTTTCTGCACGGATTTAAATCTATAACTTTTGTTAAAGGGCATGTACCCCCAAAACTATAATACCCCCAACTACTGGCCCCACCATGTATGTGTGTAGTTTAATCCTTACCTCACATCCCAGTCCATAGGGTTCTCCTGTAGTCCCCCCCCCCCCCCCAAGTCAAAAAAATGCCCACCAGGAGGCTAGCAGAGTCCATATAGGACTCTGCCTGCTACCTGGCCTCCGGGAGAATTCATCACCCAAGTAGTGTGCTCCTCTACTCTTAACATTGCTTGGCTTGTGAAGCCCTGGAAGTATGTATGTATGTGTTGTATGTATTTTATTTCTTATATAGTGAAGATATAGAATTTAGAATATAGTGAAGATTTAGAATTTTTTACTACATTCACATCAGGCCCTGCCCCGAAGAGCTTACAATCTAATCACTGTATGTACACATACAACCTATCAGTATGTCTTTATGATTGTGGGGGAAACCAGAGTGCCCGGAGGAAACCCACGCAAGCACGAGGAGAACATTCAAATTCCTTGATGTGTCCAAGGGTGGAATCGAACTCAGGACCTCAGTGCTGCAAGGCAGCAGTGCTAACCACTGAGCCACCGTGCTGCCCAGTAGTGCCAAGTAGAGGGCTGAGAGGATCTGCACCTACCAACTTGTCTGGCCACATAGCCAATAACAGTGTGCCAAAGTACATCCAGAACTTTGCACTCCTTCAGGTAGACCTCAAGATATTGGCTAAACTCCTCTCACTCCGATTATCACATACCTAGTTCACCCCGAACAATCCGATTTCATACCGGGGAAAAACACTACTTTTAACTCTAGAAGACTGTTTTTAAATCTGCAAACTTCACACACACTTACGGGCTCTAAAGTAATTGTCAGCCTCAACGCCGCTAAGGCGTTCCATTCCCTTGAATGGATGTACCTATGACAGACCCTTCAAGCTTTCAGTTTTAGCCCCAAATTCCTAGGATGGCTCAAAATACTATATACATCCCCAATAGCTCATATACAAGCCAACTGACAAATATCTCCACAAATAACCATCTCACAAGGAACAAGACAGGGCTGCCCACTTTCCCCTCTACTTTATGCACTAGCTGCAGAACACGACAGGGCTGCCCACTTTCCCCTCTACTTTATGCACTAGCTGCAGAACCACTTGCTACACGACTAAGAACAGATACCAACATCCAAGGCCTACAATTCGGTTTCCCAAAAGGAGGTTGTCAGCCTTTATGCTGACGATATCCTACTATACCTGACCAAGGACCCTCTCTAGAAAGGACTCTCTACCTTATAAACGTAGGACTGGTAATAAATTGGACCAAATCCTACCCATAGATAACTTCCCACCAAACAACCCCACAATACCCCTAACACTGGTACGATCCAATATAATTAAATACATCTGTATATATAACAACCCAAAAGAGTACATCTCGCTAAACATTGAACCACTCTTCAAGTTGATCAACTAGATATGGTCCAGGCTCCCTTTGGGTGTCACGGGCAGGATCAACCTAATTAAAATGATTCTCCTGCTTAAGATACTCTCTCCTATGGCATGCACCTATCCTAATACCTAAAATACATTTTAACACAATCAAAACTCTGCTAAGGGTGTTTGTATGGGGAAATGGATGCCGTAAACTAAAATGGTCAATCTTCAAAAACCCACTAAACCTCGGTGGCCTGTCGGCCCCAGATTTTTTCCACTACTACATGGCATCCCTACTATCTCACCTAATTCACTGGGGACACTCAGAACGCGAACGCACTTTAAAACTCTCACAAATCCAGCCGCCCACAAATATCCAAACCCTGTATACTTACTCGCTAGAGGCTCCCCCGGTACCTACACCCCCATCTCCCCTGCCAACCACATAATACATCTAGCTATTAAAATTTGGTATTAAGCAATGTCTTAACCTAAAAATACCACTACTTAATCTACACACTCCCCTATGGAACAATAAACTATTACCGGAATTTCTCACCATCCCACAACCAGAAATATGGTTTAATCTGGGAATCTCGATATAAGGACAATTAATAACAAACACCCTCAAAACATTCACTTAATTACAAAAAGAATTTTGATATACCCAACTCCTTCTTCTTTTTCAAATACCAAACACAATTCCACTCCACTGAAACCCAACAACTTGTACAGACTTATTTCCTATACAAAGATCTCCAAGAACCCTGGACACCATCCCAATCTAGAGTCAAAAAACCAACTTGGGAAATCAATGTGTGAACAATTACATTACACAACAAAGAATGGGACCAAACACTAGAAGCACATAAACTGGTCCCCTTACTAGCATCCGATAAGTTGACCCAGCTATATGTCCTCCACAGATCATACCTCACCTCAATCTCAATAGCTACCAACCCTCCCGTAATCCCAACTGCCCCAAATGCCTCCTCCAACCTGGTGCATTTTTCCATATGATATGGTCCTGCCCAACCATCCAGGGATACTGGCAGCAGGTGCTCAGGTTCCTGCTACAATATGGGCCCACCAGTCTGCATTGACCCTAAAGCCTGCCTCCTACAGATACTGGGACATCTACAACTAGATGCAGCATTTTAAAACTTTCTATGTGAAGCTCTATACATAGCTAAAAAACCCATCGCCCAAACATGGATGCAAGCTCTCCCTCCAACCCTTGCGCAATGGAAATAACGTATTAACAAAACCCTACAAAAGACTGGTATTTCTATCATTTATCTTATAGAGGCTGACCCTCAAAGATTTGTGACTGCTGGAGGCTATCGCCTGTCACTGGAGACGACACTTGATCCACAATGACCTCTCAACCAAAATTACCTGATGTATAATTATATCTCACCCCCCCCCCACCATATCTACAGCAAGAACAAAAGTTTGTTTAAAAGTTCAAGTTTTTGTATACTCAAACCATAACTATGCAACTATATGTAAACTTTTTACCTTTTATGATGTTGTATACAATTTAATAAATAAAACACTTCCTCCATTGGCGGGGAGAAAAAAAATAATTTTCTCCTGATTTATAGCCCAGAGATTTTCAGTTTTAAACAAGGTATTGCTTGTCTTACTGGTAAAATCAGTACAGGAGTATGGGATTTACGGCAGATATGCCGGTTTTAAAATGGAGATGCACCCACTGCAAGTGATTAATATAATGGACAAATCTAATGGACTTCATCCCTATATTTCACTGCAAGTGATTATCATGTTTGAGGCTATTTTGGGTTAGTGTTCTGCACGATGGAGTGAAAATAACCCTTGTGGGGTTATTATATTAAGTTTAGAAACTTAATAAAGTAACCCCACAAGGGTTATTTTCACTCCATTGTTAAACAAATTGTCCCATGTAATAATTAAATAAGGCTATTAATTAAATTATAATAGTGTTTTTTATGCACATCTAATTGTTTTGCACTTTGTTTAAATGTTAATGCATATTGTCAAGTTATTCATAATTCTGCATTACATTTGTTTTGATTCTCTGTGAATCCTAAATTAAGTATTTTTATTTATAGGTGCCTGAGCAACAACAAATCACTCTCTGCAGTGGAGCAGAGGACACTAAGCATTATGATGAGGCCAGGAAGTGTGTTGAAGAATTAGCTCTTTATTTAAAGCCCCTTAGCACTGCAAGAGGTATGATGACTTTTGTTTGTGTTTGCAACGAATATAGGCACAATATTTTTTTTCATATTTTGTGAGATAAATGAGTAACGTGTGATTTCAGAAATATTTCCCCATGTGCATTATATTAGGTTTGTACGTATTGCCCCGACAGACTTCATAACTTTATGGGTTCCCTTTTTTTATATTAAACAACATAAATACACACGGGTTAAGCAAGAACCGCACATCATCCTATGTATAAATACTTTAAATCTTCTGCTAAACAGTAACAATATTGAAGTTACAAATGGAGATACGGATAAAAACAAATCATGTGTACTCACCATAGGTGAATTGAGGTCTGAGTGCATATACCCTAGAACTTTTTTTTATAGTGTAAACATCAATCCAAAACTAAGGAACTCGCTGAACATTCATGTTGTCTGGGTGCTGCCACCCCAGACCTGTTGCCCGAGGAAAGCAGGAAAGAAAATTTGTGCTTGTGTGCAACATCGTAAACTTAGTGGTACCACTACTCATATACACGTGTTCACGGGAGCCGATCCGCGGTACGTGATGTGTATGAACATGCTTTTTGCCTGAAGATTGTCATGTATGGGCGCTTCGTCGGCTGAAACAGCCACGCGGTCAGGCTCGGTGATGATCTGCCAGGCTGAACAGCTGTTTTGTCCTTACACATAGCAGAACAGTCCCCCGTGATTCAGTGTGTATGAACTGATGTTGTTTGATTTAGTGTGTAAGTTTCCAATGTTGATTTCAGGAGCACAGACCAAATTTTCCCCAGTCACAAATGGCAGCAATCACTACAGGTTTAACTCCTCCCCCTACTGCATTGGACAGGAAATCTTCTTAAGCCCCTCTCACCTCTTCCACTCTCTTTTTTTCCTGTCCACTGCAGGCTTACCTGGCCAGAAGGGCCGTGTCCAGGGAGGTTTTTTGTCCCTCTCCTCTCTGAAGCTCCTCCGTGTGCTACCTGGGGTATGCCTGTGGGGAGAGTCCTGGGTGTAGGACCGGCCGTGTTCCCTGCTGTGCAGTTGGAAGGCTGTGCAGTTTTTTCTTTCCAGCCGCGTTACCTCTTCTTCAGGAGTTCGGCCGTTTCAGGTATATCGCGGTTACTTCCAGGTTCGGCGCTGCACATGCACCGGACGTCATCGGCGTCTTCAAAAACTTTATTTAAACAGGAAGCGATATGGGGAATCAGTCCCTGTGTTTGGCGTGCGGCTGCTGGACTGTATTTTTTCTGTAACTCTGCGGATTTGTGCAGATTGGTAAGTCTTTATTAGACTTTACGATTATTTTTTTTTTTTTTTTATGTGTTCCTTGCTTTACTTAGCCAGGTCTAATCCATATGTATGGAGTCTGGTGGTGTGAGTAAGGGTCACCCCAAGGGGACCTAGGTGAGCTGGACATAATAATAATAGTTTTTTGTTTTTGAGGGTGTTAGATGCTTAGCTTGTGGCGGTTGTCTATCTTATGTTTTTCAGCCTTTCCTCATCTGAAAAAGCTGCTAAGAGTACAGACAAGGATGGGAGTCAATTGAGCAACTTTCCTCTTTACCTTTGACTTCTCAGCTTGATAACCTGGTATCCGTTTTAAAGACGGCAGTGGTAAAAAAAAAAAGATCTCGCTCTTCTTCCTTTAAACAACTGGATTCAGAATCCGAGTATTCAGAAGGGGAGCTAACTGAGGATTCAGACTCGTTCTCATATGTGCAGTCTCAAGATGATGAAGATGATTTGCAGGCTGATTCAGATTTCGATCTGTCAATTATAGAACCATTGATTAAAGCGGTCAGGAATTCCTTTCTGTCTATGGAAGAACCTAAGGTTTCAGTAGCTGACAAGCTTTTTCCATCCGTCAAGAAAAAGACGGTAACCTTTCCTGTGCATTCTATTTCAGAAATAATTGCTTCGGAGTGGAGAAGAACTGAGAAAACGTTTCTTAAGAAATACCCCTATTGATGAAACCATAGCTAAAAATTGGGATTCCTCTCCTAAAGTCGATGTGGCAGTCGTCAGGCTGGCTCGCAGGACAAACGCGTCGGTTTTCAAGGAGCCGATGGAGCGTAGAATAGAGTACAATCTAAAGAATGCCTTTGTGGCATCTGGTGCGGCATTCAGACCATCGGTAGCCCTAAATTCCGTATCTAGAGCGATGAAACTTTGGGCGACAGAAATGGAGTCTGCTCTGGATTCTAATACTAAAAGAACAAAACTTAGAGATGTTGGCAGACATTAGAGGAGGCATAGATTTTTTTTCGCAGAAGCATCCATTGATATGGTTCACTTCACAGCTAGGGCCATGGCTCTATCAGTGGCAGCCCGTAGGGCGCTATGGTTAAGGCCATGGTCGGCGGATTCCACTTCTAAAGCCAATCTGTGCCAAGTACCTTTTGAGGGGAATCGTCTATTTGGTGAAAAACTTGACAAAATTATTAACAGCGTATGGAGGAAGGAGCCTCTTCCTTCCACAAGACAGAAGAGCGAAGAAAGGTCGCATTGAATACCAGCCTAGAGACAAAACGTTCAGAGCAGCTAGAAGTTACAGACCTGGTAGAGAGATGGTTAGACAGTCGACATGGAAATCAGGGAGGCTGTTTCAGGGGAAGAATGATACAACCCTAGCGGCACGTTCCTTTCGACAACAATAGGATTACGCAGACTCAGGTGCCAGTGGGAGGAAGGTTATCCCTTTTTTTCGACACCTGGGTCAAGTATTACGGACAAGTGGGCATTGTCCGTAATAAAGGATTCAGAATCCGTTTTCTGGAAAAAAATGAGACCATTTTGTGAAAACTTGTATTCCAGAAGAAACAGTTGCAGTTATTTCAACCCATGTAAAGCAATTAAGGTGTTCAGAGGCAATAGAACCCGTAACTTTAGAAGAAATAAAGAAAGGCTTTTACTCAAGACTGTTTTTAGTAAAGAAGGCGTCCGGGGCTCTCAGACCTGTCCTAGATCTGCGACGGCTCAATACGTTCGTCGTGAAAGAAAGATTCAAAATGGAATCTCTACACTCAATAATGAAAGTAATCGGAAAGGGGTCAAGGTTAACAAGCATAGACCTGAAAGATGCTTACTTTCACGTTCCTATACATCAAGATTCAAGAAAATTCCTGCGTTTCGAGATAGCAGGGCGCCATTGGCAATTCACAAGTCTACCTTTTGGACTCTCCCAATCACCAAGAGTATTTACCAAGGTCTTGGTTACATTGGTGGCATATATAAGGACAACCGGCATTGCTGTCTTCCATTATCTGGACGACCTGCTGGTAGTGGCAAAATCAAGACGAGTCAGAACAACACACAAGACAAGTAATCTTTCTTCTAGAAAAACATGGCTGGGTAGTCAACGTAGAAAAGAGCAAACTCTCTCCATTTCAAGACATCGTTTATCTCGGAGCTCAGTTTCAAACATCAAAAAATTTAATATCACCACCCATGGAGAAAGTAGAAAAGATTTGCGCAGAGGTGCAAGGTATCAGACAACGTCCAAAGTCCTCGGTAAATTCGTTTCTCAAGATCCTAGGTCTAATATCTGCAGCAATTCCAATGGTCGATTGGGCCAGGTGGCACATGTGAACCCTTCAACACTTTCTACTTTCAAGAATAAGATGTCCGCATTTAAACATGTACAAGATGTTAAAACTTCCAAACAATATAAGAAAGGAGCTAGGATGGTGGTGCCAAAAAGACAATCTAAAGCAAGGGATGCCTCTTGTTCTAGGTCCACAAATCTTTCTGACGACCGATGCGTCAGAAACAGTCTGGGGGGGCCCTAATGCAAAATATGACAGCTCAAGGTCATTGGCAGATGAGAGGAAAAAATTCCAGTATAATAGTTAAAAACCATAAACCTAGATTTAAGGCATTTCGAAGAAGAGCTACGAGGGGAAAATGTAGTGATAAAAACAGACAACTCCACGGCAGTAAAATATATCAAGAACCAGGGAGGCACAAGTAAGTATAAATCTTCTTCACAAAGTAGCCCTGGTCTTCGTGTGGGCTCAAAGAAACCTACGTTCTTTATCCGCTATCTATCTTCCCGGAAGGCAAAACAAGGAGGCCGACTTCTTCTTAAGTAGTCAAGACGTGGATCCGGAGGAATGGTGCCTAGAGCAAAAAATATTCCTGGAGTTAGTCCGAAGATGGGGAAGCCCCCAGATTGATTTACGGGGGGAGGGCTGGGGGGGACAGTATGCCATGCAGACACCCACATTACCTTTTTACTATAGGTGGTTGGAAACTACAACTCCCAGCAACCAAGCATGCTGGGAGTTGTAGTTTCCAAAACATCTACAGTGGAAAGGTATTAGGGTGGGGGACAGTATGCCATACAGTAACCCCCAATACCTTTCTACTATAGGTGGTTGGAAACTACAACTCCCAGCATCCAAGCATGCTGGGAGTTGTAGTTTCCAAACATCTACAGTGGAAAGGTATTAGGGTTACTGTATACCCTCGGCTTATACTCAGGTCAATCATATTTTCTAATTTTTGAGGCAAAAATGGGTGCCTCGGCTTATACTCGAGTCGGCTTATACTCGAGTATATACGGTAATTCCATCATAAAGAGATTCTTTCAAGCATTGCTACGCATCAGGCCTAGTAAGTTTTTCCAATGTTCCCACATGGAATTTGCCGTTGGTGTTAGACGCTCTAACCTCAACCCCCTTTGAACCATTAGAGACGGTCTCACTATGGTGGATGTCTCTCTAAAAGTATTTTTTCTTGTGGCAATAACTTTGGCGGGAAGAGTAGGAGAACTAGGGACCCTGGCAGCAGATCTGCCAGACACAATTATTTTGGAAGATAAGGTGAAATTAAGGCCTTCTTTTGAGTTCTTGCCGAAGGTAATTTCAGAGTTCTATATGGACCTACAATTTACTCTTCCTTCCTTCTGTCCGAAACCAAAGTCAAAGAGAGAGGAAAGCTGGCATACTGTAGACTTGGTCAGGGCTCTGAGGATTTATCTTGAAAGAACAAAAACTTGGAGAAAATCTGAAAGGCTGGGTCAGTCACCCGCAAAGAACACCCTGAGTAGTTGGATACGGGCCTGTATCCAGAAAGCATATACAATAAAAGGCTTAGAGGTTCCAAGTGGTTTACAAGCTCACTCCACCAGAGCCATAGCGTGTTCATGGGCCTGGTAGGCCGAATTCTTCTAACAAGGAGTTGTGCGAACAAACAAGATGGTCTTCTGCAAAGACTTTTGTTAAACATTATAAGCTTAATGTACTTTCCTCCAATGACGCAAAATTTGGAAGGAGAGTTTTACAGTCAGTTGTACATTCGATAAAATAAATGGTGGTGTGTTAAAGCAAAATTTAGTGCCCACCCTGATTTCTGTAGCTTTGGTAAGTCCCTGTAGTGATTGCTGTCATTTTTGACTGGGGAAAATCAGAAATCAAAATATCACTCAACGTGATTTCGGTTTCCCAGTCACCATAAATGGCAGCATTCACTATTACCCGCCCTGTATATTTTGTCTTTTATTCTGCAGCTTTGTAACTAAGAGTGGAAGAGGTGAGAGGGGCTTAAGTAGATTTCCTGTCCAATGCAGTAGGGGGAGGAGTTAACCCTGTAGTGAATGCTGCCATTTATGGTGACTGGGAAACTGAAATCACGGTGAGTGATATTTTGATTTCTGATTTTCTTTTGTTATTATTATTTTGGAAAATCCAATTGTGGGGAACAGTACCCTGACCATGACAGTCCTTTTACAGCTGTGTTTTTTTTACTTTTAAGTATTAATATTCATTTAGAAATCAATATGTTTGTCGAATAATAACACAAGCCATGGTTTAGTACAAAGGAAATGCTATATAGGGGTATATGCAGACTAAACAATAAAAATATAGAAGTCATTATCAAGCAAAAAATATAAAGTCAATTCAACTGGACTTATTTTAATATTTCGGCTCAATTTAGTGTTAGTGAGATTCCCCAGAATATACATCGTGTTAACTGTACAAGTGAGATAATTGGAGGTGTAAAGATTCACCACATGCTGTGAATTTACACCTGATTTTTTGACTTAGGGCTAGGCCACACTTGGGTGTGTTTTTACGCTCTTGCCATCCTTTAACATGAATCGCAGCGCAAATGGGTAGTAGCGCACGCCGATTCATGCAATACTTTCCGTGGTAGAGTGGCCTCCGCCTAATCTAGAAGTATAATATTCTTAGAATTTTGGGGTGAGTGGCATTGTAGGTAAATGAAAGGTGGTGTTTAAAGGGCATCTATAGTGGGAAAATTTACTTTTTCCCACCTTTCTTTCCATGAGTTCTATAATTCCCCCCCAACCCAAAGAGTGTCTGTATTTTTAAGTTTCCCTATCTGTCCTGAGATACACAAGTTAGAACTACTCCTACTTGTGCTGTCAATCAAATCCCTGTGACGTGATCCTCTTCCCTGCTCAAGTCCCTCCCTCCTCAATGCTCTGTAACAAACATAGAGATAAGAGCATTAGCAGGGGGGGAGAGGTAGCTTTGACTGCAGAGATAAGGCTGCACTTGACGGCTTTCACTGATTGATGATGGGTCACAGAGAGAGATTGTATTTTAGCAGTACACTGAAAGATCTGTGTCTCCAGCTGGCTTTCTATTGGCACTTGTGCGTGGGTGTGTTTTTCAGGATGTTGAACTTTTAACTCCTTCTGCACATGAGAAGCTTGTCGGGTAGCCAGAGTTCAGACATGGAGGAGGTAACTGGAGGTGGAAGGGGGGGAGTGCTGTAGAGAGATCTGACACCATGTAAAAACAAATTTACTGGCAGAGATAGGATAAAGGCAGCACAGAGTACTTAAATTAATTTTGCAATGGGCCAATGTGTTTTTTTTATATTAAGTTTAGAAACTTAATAAGTAACCCCAAACTCTGCTTATGGATTTTTTTTTTAAACAAATTGTCCCATGTAATAATTAAATAAGGCTATTAATTAAATTATAATAGTGTTTTTTATGCACATCTAATTGTTTTGCACTTTGTTTAAATGTTAATGCATATTGTCAAGTTATTCATAATCTGCATACATTTGTTTTGATTCTCTGTGAATCCTAAATTAAGTATTTTATTATAGGTGCCTGAGAACAACAAATCACTCTCTGCAGTGGAGCAGAGGACACTAAGCATTATGATGAGGCCAGGAAGTGTGTTGAAGAATTAGCTCTTTATTTAAAGCCCCTTAGCACTGCAAGAGGTATGATGACTTTTTTGTGTGTTTGCAACGAATATAGGCACAATATTTTTTCATATTTTGTGAGATAAATGAGTAACGTGTGATTTCAGAAATATTTTCCCATGTGCATATATTAGGTTTTGTGTATGCCCCGACGACTTCATAACTTTATGGGTTCCCTTTTTATATTAAACAACATAAATACACAAGGGTTAAGCAAGAACCGCACATCATCCTATGTATAAAACTTTAAATCTTCTGCTAAACAGTAACACTATTGAAGTTACAAATGGAGATACGGATAAAAACAAATCATGTGTACTCACACATAGGTGGAATGAGGTCTGAGTGCATATACCCTAGAACTTTTTTTTATAGTGTAAACATCAATCCAAAACTAAGGAACTCGTGAACATTCATGTTGTCTGGGTGCTGCCACCCAGACCTGTTGCCCGGGAGGAAAGCAGGAAAGAAAATTTGTGCTTGTGTGCAACACGTAAACTAGTGGTACCACTACTCATATACACGTGTTCACGGGAGCCGATCCGCGGTACGTGTGTGATGAACATGCTTTTTGCCTGAAGATTGTCATGTATGGGCGCTTCGTCGGCTGAAACAGCCACGCGGTCAGGCTCGGTGATGATCTGCCGGCTGAACAGTGTTTGTCCTTACACATAGCAGAACAGTCCCCCGTGATTCAGTGTTGTATGAACTGATGTTGTTTGATTAGTGTGTAAGTTTCAATGTTGATTTCAGGAGCCAGACCAAATTTCCCCAGTCACAAATGGCAGCAATCACTACAGGTTTAACTCCTCCCCCTACTGCATTGACAGGAAATCTTCTTAAGCCCCTCTCACCTCTCACTCTTTTTTTCTGTCACTGCAGGCTTACCTGGCCAGAAGGGCCGTGTCCAGGGAGGTTTTTTGTGCCTCTCTCTCTGAAGCTCCTCCGTGTGCTACTGGGGTATGCCTGTGGGGAGAGTCCTGGGTGTAGGACCCGCCGTGTTCCCTGCTGTGCAGTTGGAAGGCTGGCAGTTTTTTCTTTCCAGCCGCGTTACCTCTTTCAGGAGTTCGGCCGTTTCAGGTATATCGCGGTTACTTCCAGGGTCGGCGCTGCACATGCACCGGACGTCATCGGCGTCTTCAAAAACTTTATTAAACAGGAAGCGATATGGGGAATCAGTCCTGTGTTTGGCGTGCGGCTGCTGGACTGTATTTTTTGTAACTCTGCGGATTTGTGCAGATTGGTAAGTCTTTATTAGACTTTACGATTATTTTTTTTTTTTTTTTTATGTTTCCTTGCTTTACTTAGCCAGGTCTAATCCATATGTATGGAGTCTGGTGGTGTGAGTAAGGGTCACCCCAAGGGGACCTAGGTGAGCTGGACATATAATAATAGTTTTTTGTTTTTGAGGGTGTTAGATGCTTAGCTTGTGGGGTTGTCATCTTATGTTTTTCAGCCTTTCCTCATCTGAAAAAGCTGCTAAGAGTACAGACAAGGATGGGAGTCAATTGAGCAACTTTCCTCTTTACCTTTGACTTCTCAGTTGATAACCTGGTATCCGTTTTAAAGACGGCAGTGGTAAAAAAAAAAGATCTCGCTTTCTTCCTTTAAACAACTGGATTCAGAATCCGAGTATTCAGAAGGGGAGCTAACTGAGGATTAGACTCGTTCTCATATGTGCAGCTCAAGATGAGAAGTGATTTGCAGGCTGATTCAGATTTCGATCTGGCAATTATAGAACCATTGATTAAAGCGGTCAGGAATTCCTTTTGTCTATGGAAGAACCTAAGGTTTCAGTAGCTGACAAGTTTTTCCATCCGTCAAGAAAAAGACGGTAACCTTCCTGTGATTCTATTTCAGAAATAATTGCTTCGGAGTGGAGAAGAACTGAGAAAACGTTTCTTAAGAAATACCCCATATGATGAAAACCATAGCTAAAAATTGGGATTCCTCTCCTAAGTCGATGTGGCACGTCGTCAGGCTGGCTCGCAGGACAAACGCGGCGGTTTTCAAGGAGCCGATGGAGCGTAGAATAGGTACAATCTAAAGAATGCCTTGTGGCATCTGGTGCGGCATTCAGACCATCGGTTAGCCCTAAATTCCGTATCTAGAGCGATGAAACTTTGGGCGACAGAAATGGAGTCTGCTCTGGATTCTAATACTAAAAGAACAAAACTTAGAGATGTTGGCAGACATTAGAGGAGGCATAGATTTTTTTTCGCAGAAGCATCCATTGATATGGTTCACTTCACAGCTAGGCCATGGCTCTATCAGTGGCAGCCGTAGGGCGCTATGGTTAAGGCCATGGTCGGCGGATTCCACTTCTAAAGCCAATCTGTGCCAGTACCTTTTGAGGGGAATGTCTATTTGGTGAAAAACTTGACAAAATTATTAACAGCGTATGGAGGAAGGAGCCTCTTCCTTCCACAAGACAGAAGAGCGAAGAAAGGTCGCATTGATACCAGCCTAGAGACAAAACGTTCAGAGAGCTAGAAGTTACAGACCTGTAGAGAGATGGTTAGACAGTCGACATGGAAATCAGGGAGGCTGTTTCAGGGGAAGAATGATACAACTAGCGGCACGTTCCTTTCGACAACAATAGGATTACGCAGACTCAGGTGAGTGGGAGGAAGGTTATCCCTTTTTTTCGACACCTGGGTCAAGTATTACGGACAAGTGGGGCATTGTCCGTAATAAAGGATTCAGAATCCGTTTTTCTGGAAAAAGAAGACCATTTTGTGAAAACTTGTATTCCAGAAGAAACAGTTGCAGTTATTTCAACCCATGTAAAGCAATTAAGGTGTTCAGATGCAATAGAACCCTAAATTTAGAAGAAATAAAGAAAGGCTTTACTCAAGACTGTTTTTAGTAAAGAAGGCGTCCGGGGCTCTCAGACCTGTCCTAGATCTGCGACGGCTCAATACGTTCGTCGTGGAAGAAAGATTCAAAATGGAATCTCTACACTCAATAATGAAAGTAATCGGAAAGGGGTCAGGTTAACAAGCATAGACCTGAAAGATGCTTACTTTCACGTTCCTATACATCCAGATTCAAGAAAATTCCTGCGTTTCGAGATAGCAGGGCGCCATTGGCAATCACAGTCTACCTTTGGACTCTCCCAATCACCAGAGTATTTACCAAGGTCTTGGTTACATTGGTGGCATATATAAGGACAACCGGCATTGGCTGTCTCCATTATCTGGACGAACGCTGGTAGTGGCAAAATCAAGAACGAGTCAGAAAAACACACAGACAAGTAATCTTTCTTCTAGAAAAACATGGCTGGGTAGTCAACGTAGAAAGAGCAAACTCTCTCACATTCAAGACATCGTTTATCCGGAGTCAGTTTCAAACATCAAAAAATGTAATATCGCCACCCATGAGAGAAAGTAGAAAAGATTTGCGCAGAGGTGCAAGGTATCAGACAAACGTCCAAAGTCCTCGGTAAATCGTTTCTCAAGATCCTAGGTCTAATATCTGCAGCAATTCCAATGGTCGATGGGCAGGTGGCACATGTGAACCCTTCAAAACTTTCTACTTTCAAGATAAAGATGTCCGCATTTAAACATGTACAAGATGTTAAAACTTCCAAACATATAAGAAAGGAGCTAGGAGGTGGTGCCAAAAAGACAATCTAAAGCAAGGGATGCCTCTTGTTCTAGGTCCACAAATCTTTCTGAAGACCGATGCGTCAGAAACAGTCTGGGGGGGCCCTATGCAAAATATGACAGCTCAAGGTCATTGGCAGATGAGAGGAAAAATTCCAGTATAATAGTTAAAAACCATAAACCTAGATTTAAGGCATTCGAAGAAGAGCTACGAGGGGAAAATGTAGTGTAAAAACAGACAACTCCACGGCAGTAAAATATATCAAGAACCAGGGAGGCACAAGTAAGTATAAATCTTCTTCACAAAGTAGCCCTGGTCTTCGTGTGGGCTCAAGAAACCTACGTTCTTTATCCGCTATCTATCTTCCCGGAAGGCAAAACAAGGAGGCGACTTCTTCTTAAGTAGTCAAGACGTGGATCGGAGGAATGGTGCCTAGAGCAAAATATTCCTGGAGTTAGTCGAAGATGGGGAAGCCCCAGATTGATTTACTGGGGGAGGGCTGGGGGGGACAGTATGCCATGCAGACACCCACATTACCTTTTACTATAGGTGGTTGGAAACTACAACTCCCAGCAACCAAGCATGCTGGGAGTTGTAGTTTCCAAAACATCTACAGTGGAAAGGTATTAGGGTGGGGGACAGTATGCCATACAGTAACCCCCAATACCTTTCTACTATAGGTGGTTGGAAACTAAAACTCCCAGCATCCAAGCATGCTGGGAGTTGTAGTTTCCAAACATCTACAGTGGAAAGGTATTAGGGTTACTGTATACCCCGGCTTATACTCAGGTCAATCATATTTCTAATTTTTGAGGCAAAAATGGGTGCCTCGGCTTATACTCGAGTCGGCTTATACTCGAGTATATACGGTAATTCCACATAAAGAGATTCTTTCAGCTTGCTACGCATCAGGCCTAGTAAGTTTTTCCAATGTTCCCACATGGAATTGCCGTTGGTGTTAGACGCTCTAACCTCAACCCCCTTTGAACCATTAGAGACGGTCTCACTATGGTGGATGTCTCTCTAAAAGTATTTTTCTTGTGGCAATAACTTTGGCGGGAAGAGTAGGAGAACTAGGGACCCTGGCAGCAGATCTGCCAGACACAATTATTTTGGAAGATAAGTGTGAATTAAGGCCTTCTTTTGAGTTCTTGCCGAAGTAATTTCAGAGTTCTATATGGACCTACAATTTATCTCCTTCCTTCTGTCCGAAACCAAAGTCAAAGAGAGAGGAAAGCTGGCATACTGTAGACTTGGTCAGGCTCTGAGGATTTATCTTGAAAGAACAAAAACTTGGAGAAAATCTGAAAGCTGGGTCAGTCACCCGCAAAGAACACCCTGAGTAGTTGGATACGGGCCTTATCCAGAAAGCATATACAATAAAGGCTTAGAGGTTCCAAGTGGTTTACAAGCTCACTCCACCAGAGCCATAGCGTGTTCATGGGCTGGTAGGCCGAATTCTTCTAA